>JAUPFN010000013.1:35523344-36723344 GCA_036924255.1 Apodemia mormo
GTCAGTTCTAACGAGGTACCTAAAGGAAAAAAGATGATTTAAATACTTTATTCAAAATAAAAGACCCGAAGCAAAACAGGACTTATTCTGTTTACCATATTTGAGGCCAATTTTTAAACATGAGTTGGTTGCTAGCCGAGTCTAAAATGTATATCATTACAGAAAACTAGTGCTGGATTAGGCGAGTTTATGGCCGAGTTTACATTACACTTGCAAATAATATCGCATGATTTAGTAATATACCCCCGAACAAAAGTGTGACTTTACTTGAGAGAAATGCTTTTTATAGCGTAAGATAGTAAAGAGGCAGATGTCTCCTGATAGAAATAAAAACATAAAAAGAGAGAAAATTACTGTGTTCTTTTTAATTTAAAATTATTTACAATTAGACTAATTAAAATTTCATGATCTCTAACCAGAGTTCCAACGTTACTCTAGAATCTACATTACCAAAAACTGCACTACACTTAATCCACTTAACTTTCTCCCCGTGTTGGTTCCGGCTTCTTTGAAGAATAGACCAACTGCCGTTCTGCTAGGCAGGTCGTAAAAGGCAACCAATTGGCTATGCAAGTCACTACCATCGTGATTACTAGGTGGTAGAGTTCTGCATTGTCTCGCCCGGGCCTGTTACCGCCTTACCTATTTCTGCCGCAATAGCGTCAGTGCTTGTCACTGTCGTGTTCCGGTTTGGAGTAAAGGTAAGTTTCCGGTAAGGTAGCCGGTAAACTTACGCATGTGGCATTAGACCTCGCCACAAGATAGCAAAGCACCATTAACATTTTTGATGTCTATAGGCGATGGTTAACTCTTTCCATCAGGAGACCCTTCAACTTGTTTGCTATCATGATTAAAAAAACTAATGAAAAACGCAACATACAACTAATTGCATACTGTTTCTAGACTTATGTCTCTAGACGTATGATGCAACACGTGTTATGACAGTATGAATAAATAATAATAAAAAGAATGGAGAAGTTAAACAAGAATCAATCTAACACTAAAAGTTAGCAAATTATATTTTTGTGATATGGCTGCCAGAAATACACATCTATTCTGATCACACAAATGTTTGTTAATGTCGCGAATCGAACCCGAGTCCAGTCGATTGCGTTATTGGGGTCGCTAATCATTTAACCAACGAGGCGGTCAACTTGGTTACGTCACTACTAGTGTGTCGTCGTGTGGCGCGAACTCAAAAGTTTGACCCCACCAAAAATCACACAGTGCGACTGAAAAAGTTTTCATTTTAAATTAACTATCGCAAATAAACGCCAAAATTATCGATGTTGAAAATGATTACCGCGTCCTTATAACACTATATCTATACAAATAAATAAAATTGTAGTGTCTGTTTGTAATATTAAAATAACCGTTTTTTACTAAATGCATATGGATGTATACACGGTATCTACATATATTATACCAAAAATAACATTTTTTACAATTTTTGTCTGTCTGTTTGTTCCGGCTAATCTCTGGCACGGCTGAACCGATTTTGACGGGACTTTCACTAGCAGATAGTTGATATGATAAGGAGTAACTTACGCTACTTTTAATTTCGAAATTTTCCACGCGGGCGAAGTCGCGGGCTCGGCTAGTATTTAAATAAATTTATAGGCTACCTTATGGCCGGTTTCCGAACGCAAATCAATTTTAACAAGCAATTAATCTGTGTTTCACATAATTTTTACAAGAAAATGATTTTAAACACAGATTAATTGAATATTAAAATTAATTTGCGTTTCGGAAACTAGCCGTTACTCTCTAAACCGCAACGCGACAAAAGATAATTCGTTCGTCGTAGGTTTTACAGGTTTAGAACTCAAATTATACCTAGAGTCGAACTGGGCGCTCAGTGCTTGCTCACAATTACACACCGCAGATGCTAACAGCAGTTTAAGTCATTCCGAACAGTTAAGGCTTTAATTGAAACAAGTTTTCAAATGAGCTACCGAATGCTAAGTAGACTAAAACGCAAACAAATGACGATAATCCATCCGCCCATTTGTTAATCATAGCAAAAAACAACTCCAAACTGGATTAAACCAGTTCAACTAGCCTTACACATGCAAATGATATCGCACGGTATTTGGTAATAGACCCCCGGTGCGAGTTCATTGCCCGGTTGAACAATGCTATCGTAATTGTTTACTTTGGTCGGCCCGTTACTTACGCAGCGCGTCCACATCCAGATTACGTACACGAGGTTTCAATTTATTTTTCTACGCGCGAACGTTCGCGCAGCGGTGTTCGCGGGGCTTACTTAACAAGAGTACCTATCTGTATATTATGTCATTTTAGCATCATTTCAGAACTTCAAATGATTTCGCCATAACGTTACAGGTGGTCCGGGCCCTTTTTAAAGAATAGACAATTTGCCGTTCTGCCAGGCAGGTCGTAAAACGCGAACGATTGGCTATACGTGACTATACGTATACAGCGGTTATACATGTCACTATCATGGTAGAGCTCCGCAATGTCTCGCCCGGGTAATATGATACTACAGCCTTAGCTATTCATGTTATAAAAGGGTCAACGCACAATAGCGTAAATGCTTGTCACTGTCGTATTCCGGATTAAAGGGTAAGGTAATCTTAAACATATGTATTACCATCCCGCAACACAGATATCAAAGCATCATTTTTTACAGCACCATATGGTGTCTACAGGCGGTGATTGTCTTTTTCCATCAAAAGAGTCATCTGGTAGTTCGCTATTATACGATATCCGTACTAATATCATAAATGCGAAAGTACCCTCTGTCTGTCTCTTCTTCACGCCTAAACCACTGAACTGATTTAGATGAAATTTGGTACAAATATAGTTTGAGACCCGAGAATGGACATAGGACAGTTTTTATCCCGGAAATCCTACGAGAACGGGAATTATGCGGGTAAAAAAAACCCTGGGACTTTTATGTAAGATTTTTTTTCACGCGAACGAAGTCACGGGCACAGCTTGTTTATATACATAATGGCAAAGTTAATAAGTTCTTACCACTTACATATTAAGGCGATAAAGGAGTATGGCGTGAAGATGCGTGTATAGATTCGTTATACATGGCACAAGAGTTCCACTCGTATACATACATAAAACACTATTTAATTAGCACCATGCGAGTCTTCCATTGTTGTGGTTCGTTAAATACTTCGACGTTCTAATAGGCCTTTTATTGTTAACTAGGAATTGTGCAAGGTGCCGTTGTATGACACCCATTCAGAGGCGGACCGAGGATAAAGGGGCTCTGGTTTAGCATGTTTTATAAATTAAAAAATATTTTTATCAAATTTAATATTTCGACTCTAAAATGAGGGCAAAGTAATATATTGTCTGCGGTCTAAATTGATTAGGGCGCGTGCTTTATATTTCTTACACGTGCGTGGATGATGATGGATGATGTCAAAAACTCTTTAAAATGTTCAATGTCAAAAGTTTTGAAATGTTTAATAGTTTTAAATAATTTATAGACATGCCGTAATATGAAATTTCAATTCAGCTTTAAAAATAAAATTGTATACACAAGATGGAAGTAAAGTATGACACGGTATTGCGATAGGCAGTGTTTTTTTTTAAATTTTATTATTGATAGGGAAGCGCTTGACCACGATCTCGCCTGATGGTAAGAGGTATGGTACCATACACGGGCGAGACGTTACGGAACTCTACCACTGAGTAGTCACGATGGCAGTGATACGTATAGTCAATCGTTCGCCTTTTACGATCTGCCTGGCAGAACGCAGAGGGTCTATAATTTCCGGTGACCTATTGTTATAGGTATATTAAAGGCCCGGAACAACATGGGGGATTTTTTTGCGTTACTTGTAATATTATTAATGTACGACATTTTAACCTCAAAATTTTGCGACATGGCGTTATATATCCATGTGATTCGTATGTAAATACATGTCCCGATAAACAAGATTTTACAATAAAAAAAACAACGAGCTAAGCTCAGTCGGCCATGTAACATTATGCGGAGCATAAAGTACAGAATTAGCATATTAATGTTAACAAATTCCATGCTTACAGCCGACTAAGATTTGAGAGATTAGTTTATCACACAAGTGTCAAAGGGTAGGGAACTTGAATACAAACTCCGAATAATAAAACATAAATCATATAATTAACGATTCGTCGTTCGTAGCAGTAACCATTAGCTACCAATTAAAGAATAACAAGGGGTCCCACAAGTTGTTTGGTCATTTTGTAATTTGACATTTAAAGAAACAGTTTAAACTTACGCCTCGTAGAAATTATTACTACTTTTGTCTAAAACAAGTCATTATATAGATATAGAAATCGGATATGAGGGCTTGGATTCGAATGCAGGCCGTTTTTTTTTTTTCAATAAATTTACAGGCATACGAGCCAGTACCAGAGCGAGCGGGCAACCTGATTGAAAGCAGTCACCACTGCCTATAGACATTTACAACACAAAGCGGTTAGTGGCCAATGCGGATGATGGATTCTAAGAAATTTGTTGATCCTCCTCTTAAAAATCCTGATATCAAAGCTACTCGGAAAATTCGTATGAGGTAGGCTCCAAAGCTTGACTGACAAAGAAGGTACGTGCAATTCGGACAGTCGTAGATAACCAATCGTTAAGATGGTGGGTTTTAATCCCTCACTACGGCGTACAGTGCGATGGCGAACGTGGATACCGGTACTAATTCAAAAAGCTCATCAGAAAATTCTTCATCATACAGACTGTAGAACCCACATAGAGACCGACGTCTCTGGTAACTTAAGAGTTCAAGACCGCTGGTAAGGATAGGGTTGTCGACAAGGCGCTCCAGGTGCACTGGATTTTGTCAAATTGAAGGGTTTGATACTGAAGTGCACCGGTCAAACATACAAACAGTATTCCATGTGCGCCCGAACTTGCGGTTTAGAGATCATTATTAAATAAATAGCCAGGCGTGAAGTACCGTCTAGCACCATTCAATACCCAGTTTCTTGGAAGCTAACTTAGCTTTATCCTCAAATGATGACAAAACTGGACGTCGCTTGCGATTTCGACACCTAAAATATTAATATTGTTAGAGATGGTAAGGGGAGTGCCCTGAAATACTGGAGCTTTGATAAAAGGTTTCTTTTTAGTGAAAAACGCAAAGGCTTGTCTTTTGGGGTGTTAATTTTTGTTAAGAGTCCAGTGTCCTCCCCGCCCCTTCTGGCAGGTAAACGGTTGGTTTAGGGGGTGGGGAAAAAGTCACGGTAGAAGTATACAATGAAGTTAAGAGGAAAACTCTAGTCGCCTCTGTGGTCTAGTGGTCCAGCGTTGGCGTTTACCACATGAGGTCCCGGGTTCGATTCCCGGGTCGGGCACATAAAAAGTGATTTTTCAGTTTTTCTGAGAAATACAAAGTTGCCCGGGATTGGAAAGTGCCCGGTTGGCGATAGGCTTGCCACCTATCACATTGTGGGACCAAGTATCTTCGGCTAATCGTGGGTGCACTCGTTGCACCTCTGCCTACCCCTTCGGGGATATGGGCGTGAAGATACTTTAAGAGGAAAACTATGACGGCTTAGAAAGCTTTACAACTTTTTGAGTAATAGTTGACCAACTTATAAAATTTACTTACGTGAAATTTTTTATAGGCGGTGAACCTGTGGTGCGCATGTAATAAAAAACCCTAGATGCACAGTCCCGAACAAAACTGACACCCAAGTGTCCCTAATTTCTTTTAAGTAGTTATACATAAGGCAAAAACATGTGTCTTTGCATATCCAACCTTAAGTGCAAAACTTATAGTTGTTTTTGCAAAGCAATGTACGAAAATAAATAAAATTGACAGTGACGCGGCCGACGCGATTCTATTTGAAATGAGCGCACAATTTAAAATTGTGCGCTCATTTTTGAAGGACGTTTTTGACACACTGATTGTGTATCTTGGGTTTTTTATATCAATGTTGGTGCGGATATATCCGTCATTGACATTAAAAGGGTAAATATTCATAGTATGTAACAATGAAAGCCCTCTTCTTAATTCGTATTATTGTAATGGGCAACTTCGGAATCCTACATTGCGCGTGGCCCAACACTCACTATACCAATTTATTTCATTAAGGACACCACCCGAGCAGAGCCGGGATGGGCAGCTAGTTTGGATTTATCAATTATTTGATAAGATAAAAGAAATGGATGTATGTATCGTGTGCACACTGCACGTGTACGATGAGTTGTAGAAACGAAACGACGCAATAGTGAAAGTCAGCTCTGTTTATGATCGCGGCCTCGGATATAACAACCCATGCTATATTTATAATATATGCCTCAACTTTATGTGTTTAGTCTACATGCTTTAATGTCAGTGACTGCAAAAATTATAGTATGTAGATCCATACTAATATTATAAATAGGAAAGTTTGTGTGTTTGTTTGTCCATCTTTCACGCCAAAACGGAGCAACGAATTGACGTGATTTTTTAAATGAAGATAGTTGAAGGGATGGAGAGTGATACAGGCTACTTTTTGTGTCTTTCTAAGCCCCGCTTCCCAAAAATAAATTTAATGCGAGCGAAGTCGCGAGCAAAAGCTAATCTATGAATATCAATGGCTGGGAAAATCCATATTAATATTATATACAAATATAGTAACTTTGTCTGTCTTTTTCACTCCCAAACTACTGAACCGATTTGAATGAAATATGGTACAAAGATAGTTTGAGACCCGGAAATCCTATGGGAACGGTAACTAAGCGGGTAAAATCCCGGGAATGTATATCTTTAAACCACAGTAATAAGGAGTAAATTAAGCTACTTTTATTTTAGAATTTTCCCTAGCAGACAAAGAGCACAACTAGTCTTATATATAAAATTCTCGTGTCACAATGTTTGTTCCCGTACTCCTCCGAAACGGCTTGACCGATTTTGATGAAATTTCAATTTTTTTTTCAAAAAATTATGCATACAAAATTATTAGATCTGAGAATCAGCTACTATCTATTTTTATACCCCTAAGTGATAAGGGTTGTCCACCCATAAAATATTTTTTTTATTTTATGGTCATTTTTTTTTATTTTTATCTTTTTATGGTTCAGCATTGAAAAATAGATACAACTTTAAATTTTACCCTTCTATCACCAACGCTTATTTTTTAATTAAATCCATACTAATATTATAAATGCGAAAGTAACTCTGTCTGTCTGTCTGTCTGTCTGTCTGTCTGTCTGTCTGTCTGTTACGCTTTCACGGTCAAACCACTGAACCTATTTGGATAAAATTTGGTACAAATATAGTTTGAGACCCAAGAAAGGACATAGGATAGTTTTTATCCCGGAAATCCCACGGGAACGGGAAATATGGGGGTTTTTATTTTAGATTTTTTCCACGCGAACGAAGTCGCGGGCACAGCTAGTAATTTATATGGCAAAAAAACGTTTGCCGGGTCAACTAGTAATACATAGGTACATATAATAAAATCGTAGGAAAGTCAATACATGTCCGGGGTAAACTCAAAAAGTACTGCATGGATTTACTTCCAATTTTGCGAGAATATTACTATCAGGTCGGGTCAACATATAGGCTACATATTATCACGCTATCACCTACGGGGGAGGGGCTGTGCGGAGTAAACGAAGTCCGCGCAAACGAAGTCGCGGGCACAGCTAGTATAATATAAATGTGTTAAATCGTCAAAAGCGCGTGATGTGCGCACTTGTGTGATGAGCATAGATATTTTTATTTCTGGGTTTGGGCATTTAATAAATGTATTTCAGTATTTCTATGTATTAATATCGTTGACTAGCACATAACACATAACACAAGCAAATAGTTTGCTTGCTTTCAGGTTAAATCAGTCAGTCAGGTAAGTTAGTCAGTCAGATCTTCTTCAGAATCAACATTCTTCATTCGAACCGCAAAGGACTGGAACATGCTTCCTGAGTCTGTGTTCCCGGACGAGTACAATCTGGAGATCTTCAAGAGAAGAGTGAACAGGTACCTTCTAGGGAAGCGCGTTCCATCTTAGGCCTCATCTTAGCTTAGCATCAGGCGAGATCGAGGTCAAGCGCTTACCTATCGATAATAAAAAAAAAAAACTTTGGTATTTATAGACGATAGTTTTCTCTGTCCATCTGCATCAGCTCGCTTTATATCCTACTAGCTGCATCGTCCAGCCTGCTGCATTATAACAGTGTTTGGCAAATCCCGCGGGATTTCCTAATTTTTTTGGGATGATTTTTTCGGGACATCATCTACCTGTGTGCCCCGTTTCATCCAAATCTGTTTAGTAGTTTCTGCGTGATTGAATAACAAATATTCATCCATCCATCCATCCATAGATCCAAATTGAAAACATCCAAACTTTCGCATTTGTAATATTAATATAGATAATCTAAAAAAACGAGATGTTATCTATATAAGATAAAATATTTGGTGTATAAACTAATTATAACTTAAGAAAGAAAGAAAGAAAATATTTATTTGCAAGAATATGGGTGTTACAAGTTGTTAAAAATAAATTAAGTTACCAACATATTCTACCATTATATGGTATGCAAATATTTAAAAAAAATATCATTATAAAATATTACATTTAAAAGATTCTATCGAATATTTAGAATTACTACCGGATCGGAACGCGGCCACACACTATGAACGCAACTATGAAATCTTTACATACACAAAAGCGAAATAGTCACATGTGAATATTGATGTTTAGGTTGGTAGCAATGCCCAGATAGCAATGCAACATTAAAATCTTTGCTGTTTATAAGCGATGGTTGTCTCTTTCCATCAGAAGAGCAGGCAATCTGTTCATATGCAATCCTATGATATATAAAAGCGAGGTGGTCCCGTATGAATTTGGTGTTCGGATAGATAAAGGTTGTCAGTATTCTCACAATCACCTGCAAATATTGCAAGTATGTTAGTAACCGCTTAAAAACTTAGAAAGTAACGCAACGTGTCGGCGTATGCGTACACGCGCGGCAAATAGAAATCGCGCACTCGGTCGATTTGCGTGCGGCTACAGTTACAGCGTGCAGATACAATGATAACCTACTATTTTCTTTAAATGATGCATTTTCGTGATAATATATTTCATCGTCCGTTATGACGCTAAAATTGTATTGTAAAAACTAAAGTATACTAGCGCGTAACACGAGATAACCTATGGATGCGAGGCGTAGTCGCTTTCTGTTTTAGTATTTTTAACCCCCTACACAATTCCATAGAAGAGTAATTATTTTTGTCATATTTTTTTGATTGTACGTAAGTCAACTTTAATTCTGTCTCGTACTAGTTCTGTCTATTTGTCTTTTTTGTGTGGACTACGGGACCACGGTTTAGTTGTTATATATTTTTATCTTTGATGTTTTTGATCTGTAATTCAGTAAATATCTTTACAGTTTTTTTCTAAATGTCTGTAGTCACAATACTTTTATTTTTCAGATACTTTCAGAGATCTGGCTGATGGTTTGGGAGAACCGAGAGACAACACATTGAGGGCTGTAGTTTATCTTTGTATATTTTTACAAATTCCCAGATTGGATTTACAATTGTTTTAAGTCTTTACTAGTTACTTTACTAGTACTGCTAAGTCGTAGACGATACAAAAGTAGGAGCGCTAACCTACATGCACGCTCAAATAGGTTTATTAATAGCAACATTACAGTTTATGTATTTAATAGCTCTAAACTAATTCTGATTTTGACAAAACAGGGGCATAGATTTTGTTTTATTATGCGATGATTTTTTACTCCACCAGGAGAGGTAATTTACTTGTGCCAACAAGCAGATAATTCTCCTGATGTAAAGAGATAACCATCGCTTATAGACGCTAATTATGTTAACGGTACGTTACTATCCATGCAGGGAGATAGTAATTCTATATGTTTACATTTACTAGCTACGTTATCCTCCAAACCAAACCAAGACAGTGACAAATTATGATGCGATTGCGGCAAATCCGCACAAGATGTTGCGTAACTCCACCACCTTGTAGTAATGATAGAAGTGACATGTATGGCCAAATGGTCCGCTTTTTATGAATTGCCTGGCAGAATGGCAGATGGCCTATACTTCACAGAGGGGTCCGGAAAAAAGTTAGCATATGTTTGACCATAGAGCTTCACCTATCTCGATGTTTAGACATAAATGCGTAACAGACAGACTTTTGCATTTGTAATATTAGAAAGTATGGACGTGTAAGGCGTGAATATTGCACAATGACGTGACGCCGCTGAATGATTTTATTTTTAATTTAGACACTCGAACTCTATCTAGACAGTACATAATCAAAGTAAACTACATAAAAAATATATAAAAATACTTGTGATATTCAAACTTGCAGATTACAAGAAATCACTGAAATCCTAAGTGTGTGAGTAGCTGTCTGCTTGTTTGTGTATAAAAATATACAGTCAATAAAAGTTCACTTATTTAATGGTAACTTAAAAAATTTAAAATTACCTCATAACCTCGATGCTTAGATATTCTATGTTAAACGGAATTACCTGCGAACAAATAAACAAAATATATTATTGAATGATATAAGAAAACTGGTGATTAGGCTAAGATGGAGGGCAGCTTCTCATATGTAATATACCATGTTTCTGTAGCAGAATTAATTCCCAGACATAAACGTTGGGCTTAAGACTGGTAAGGGATATGGGTATTCTTCTTGTAATAGATATATCAACGGTGATGCAACAAAGTACTCATTGATTTTTTCCCGTGTTGGTCCCGGGCTCCTTTGAAGAATAGGCTAACTGCCGTTCTGCCAGGCAGGTCGTAAAAGGCGATCGATTGGCTTGTGATTCGAGTCACTACCATCGTGGCTACTAAGTGGTAAAGTTCTATATTGTATCGCCCGGGTCTGGTACCACCTGCTATTGCGGCAGGAACAGGCCTTACCTGTTCGTACCTGGTAAGGTAGCCGGTAAACTTATACATGTGGCATCAGACCTCGCCACAAGATAGCAACGCACTATTAAGACTTTTGGCGATGGGTGATTTTTTCAATCAGGAGACCCATCTCCTTGTTTGTTATCTTCACTACATAGTATAAAACAAAGTCGCTTTCTCTGTCTGTCCCTAATCCCTATGTCCCTATGTATGCTTAAATCTTTAAAACTACGCAATGGATTTTGATGCGGTTTTTTTAATAGATAGATTGATTCTTGAGGAAGGTTTTAGTATATAAACCTTTCCGATATTCCCACGGGAACAAAAGCTACGCGGGTGAAACCGCGGGCAGGTCGCTAGTATGATATAAAAAAAGAAAAATAAAGTTAAATTAACTAGTGACTCGATTATGAAATGCAACTTTTTAAGTAGAGAAAGTTATTTGTTAACTTTTGCGTTTAACAAAATCAAATATCGCCTAGTTTTTCTAAGAAAAACCATCTATACATATAATAAAATCGTAGGAAAGTCAATGTATGTCCGGGGTAAAAAAAGTACTGCATCGATTTACTTCAAATTTTGCATGAATATTACTAACAAGTCGGGTCAACATATAGGCTACATATTTGCTACGGGGGAGGAGCTGTGCGGAGTAAACGAAGTCCGCGCGGACGAAGTCGCCGGCAACAGAAAATATATAAATAATTTTGATAATCTACAGTTATACAACTTATTAGTCCTGATTTCTACGGGATAGAGGCATACAGGTAGACGCAGTGACAGCTATTTGATGTGTGTAAAAAGTCACGAAAGTAGGTAATATGTATGACTGCTTCATTGATTTACGCTTGTTCGGCGTAGATCATAAGATCTCTGGTTTACCTCTCGGGTCTGTGGTGGTGGAAAGCGCTTAAAGCCGTTAGTTCTGGTTATCGAAAATACATGTATGCCTTACTAAACTATGATCAGTTAATTCAGGCAAATGCAACGGCAAGCAAACTTGGCGTCTTTGCTAAGGTAAAGCAATACTTCACACCACGACAACTTCTATCACTTTATCGAATTAAGGTCCGAACCCGTATTGAGTATTGCTGTCACCTTTGCGATGGCTACGCCAATTACGGTAAAAAAATTTAAGCCAGATTTTCATCGTAGAATTGCTAGCGTTGGAGATTTTGGAGGGAAAATGTCAGTAGGTTTGCGTAAGAAAAACAAGACCTGATTTCACCTGCGCATTCATCAACTGCAACAAGAGACGTAAAGCAGAACGCTATTCATATGTACCCCTGTTAGTATATAATACTAAGAAGTTTGATTGCTCGTTCGATCAATTATTTTGAAATTCTTCGTTTAAAGTAGTGTTTCGTAAGGTTATAGTTTGGGCATTTAATGCCAAAAGTGAATAGGTACAGACTAGCTTAGCATATCATCTAGCATGTGGACCTCATCTACACGTTTCATCGTAGTGAAAAGCGTTATTTCCCAAGTTATCAGGTACAACAAACAAACATAAGATAATCAATTAAGTTAGCAATACTTGGCGATATACATCGGCGATATTCAAGCGAAAAGAATCACTAAACATTTTGTCAACAGAAAACCGGAGCTTGTATTGACGTTTAGCTGCATTTATTTGTAGTATTGTCCACATATATCTCACAATATTGTAATATCTTCGATAACCAAAATATAATGAATCGACATAATTATCTGAGCTCGCCGTAATAAAATTAATAATTAATCGCCAACACTAAGACCGCACCGCATTTCTTATAGGGGACATTTTTCCCGGTTGTCGTATTAGGACCGAACGAATTGACGTAAAAACCAAGGAGCGAATCCACTCCCCGATATTGAGCTGATCCCTGCTGTAAGCGCTAAGACGGCTTTACATATTCAATACAAGGGAATTTAGGGTCAATGACATGGACCTAACAAAGGATTTTTTCATTAGGGTCGCAAACGAGCAGACACGTAAATGGTGGGCGTATATTGCTAACTATAAACCCAACGTAAATGGCTCTTCTTACTTGGATACCATTATCTTTTAAACTACGTAATGTTTAATGATTTGCAACAATGATGCAGTGCACGATTGAGAGATTTTCCTACCGGTCAAATAACTTACTTGGCAATAAAATTCCACATCTCGCCTGGGATTGGCACTATCGCCCTACATTTTCTTTCCCCTACAGCGTAAGGGGGCGTCCATAAATTACGTGAGGTGTTTTTTTTAATTTTCTGTCCCTCCCTCCCCTCTTGGTGAGATGTCGTGAGATTTTATTCAACCCCCTCCCCCATCCCCCAATCTCACGTGAGATTTTTCAAAATTTGGGTTTCTTAAATATTTTACATATTATATACAATATGTAAACGCGTTGGATTTTTATTATAAAAAGAAATAAAATTACCTAGTAATCAATATTGCTGAGTTATGTCATAACAATTTAACAATAGAATACTTAAATCGTAATTACTGCGATTAAAAAAAGAATGTCTACTCCTCTGATAGTGGCGCGAAATCAAAGGACGGGCTTACTCTGTACCGTAAATTCAGATTAAATTGAACTATTTGGTATAAAACAAATATGATTATTTGGCAGTCAATAGTAATGTATAGCGTCGAAGTATGAATGAAATTATTTTCTTTCGAACGAATTAGTGAATAATCTTAATTGTATTACGATTACGATGACCGCCCCGTTGGTCGAGTGGTTAGAGACCCTGACTACGCAATCAACGAGGCTCGGCTTCGGGTTTCGGTTTAGGGTTAGATCATTAAGTGTAATTTGTCCCGTAAATATTTATTATTTATTATTATTATTACGCTTAAGATTAAATCTTAAGCATGTACAATCTGGATAATGGACCAAAATAGTATATTTTTTTCTGTTTCAATCAGAAAAAAAATTGCGTGATATTTGCCGAGACCCCCCTTCTCCCCAACGTAAGATTAGATGAGATTTGACTCGACCCCCTCTCCCCCTTAAACATCTCACGTAATTTGTGGACGCCCCCTAAGTGTTTTTCAGTGTGTTATTTCGGTAATGTACTCGGTATCCAATCCATTTGGCATTAAATTTATCATAATCTTTAGGAGGAAGGTATTGTTTTTTTGGATATTATTAAATAACAAACAAGCAGATAACTCTCCGAGTGGCAACAGAAACCATCACCTATAGTCTGTGTTCCCCGACAAGTGCAATCTGGGACACTTCAAGAGAAGAGTGAACAGGTTCCTTCTAGGGAAGCGCGTTCCATCTTAGGCTGCATCTTAGCTTATCATCAGGCGAAATCGTGGTCAAGCGCGTCCCTATCGATAAAAAAAGACATCAGATGTTAAAATTGTGTTTCTAGCCGTGTAGCTGGATGGTGATGCCACCTGCATACGTTTACCTTACCTTGAAACTGGAACAAGACAACAAGCATAGGCACTATTACGGCAGAAATAGTTATGACGGCGGTACCGACGTTGTGGAATTCTACCACCTAGTTATCACGGTGGTAGACGAATTAAGACAATCGTTCGCCTTTTAAGAACTCGGCAGAATGACAGCTGATCGACAACTAAACCCGGGTTCCTATAATCAACGATACCTCATTCGTAGCAGTACCATTATCAACCAATTTAGCAACAACGAGACGTTTCAAGAGTTTTTTCGTCATTTGGTAATTTGACATTTATAGAACAGTTTTACAGTGATGTACAAAATACCCTGGAAAAAGTATTTGGAATACAAAATACTTTTAAATTAAGTATTTCAGATACCAAAAACAAAATACTTTCGAGAAAGGTATTTGAAATACTAGATGCGAAATAGGTATTTTATAAATACTTTATAAAATACAAATACTTTTGTAAGAAAACATTTGAATTTATGGTTTTTTATTATAGCTCTCATTATCTATGCTATGTATAGGTACATAGATCAGCAGACCAATTATTGTAATTTTAACAAAACAATCTCGTCAAACATCTTATCCGTCATCTTCCTTCGATTTGGCCTCATGCTCATAACCTCAAAAGAAAAGAGTCGCTCCACAGGGGCAGAGCTCGGCAAACAGAGCAAAGAGTAACAATAAACAGAGTACAGAATATAAATCAATCATAATACCTTAATAGCCGATGTCAGAGAGAAAGAGTCGCCATCTACCAATTTTTTCTCACATTAATAACGGCACAATCAGTTCTACGCATGCTCTACCTACGCATTTATTTTATAAATGACACCAAATAATATATTTTTTATCAGAAAAAATATTTATTAAATACTAAGATACTAAACAAAAGTATTTAAATATAAGATCCTTTCTAAAAAAGTATTTTAGATACAAGATAAAAATATGTATTTTGTATCTTGTATCTGTATTTCAAACACTTGTATCTTAGATAAGTCACATGCTTACAGTTTTAGTTTATGTCGTGTAGAAAATCGTACTAGTCGTAACCAAAACATGTTGTTTACCGACCGGACCCGGGTATCATTCAATCTACTGTACCTACTAACGCATCAAGTTTAATTGTATTTAATTAATTCGCAAGAAACACCGTTGTGAACACATCAATTTTGATCCTGCAGACGAAATCGGTTTCGGGTTGAAGTGTCGATGAACTTTGTTTGTCAATTTTCCTAATTTGCATGAACTACTTTGGTTGAGGACGGGTTTTGTTATAAGGTATCCGTCTTGTTAAAACGCTTAAAATCTGATATCGTGTTTATCAGCTGACTTCCCAAAAATATTTTTATGTTTTTAACCTCAAACCTTGGTCAAATATTTCGTCTTTAGGTGACCCGCGCAGCTTCGCAGTAGGAAATAGTTTTTAATACAAATTTTTATTCCCTATTTCATCCACATAGGGGTTGGTTTTTGATGAATGATTCGTGGTCAGCCCGAATCTTCAACCCTGCAAATTTTGACAAAAAGTTTAGCCGTGCAAGCGTAACAGGCAGATAGACAGACATACGACTTTCGCATTTATAAAAATAGTATGGATATGACAGGAAAAACTATGACAGGAATTTCAATTAATTTTTTCCTGCTCATGTTTTAGAGAGAAATGTAGTAAATTTGAAAAACTTTAAAAACAAGAAAGAAAAATTCGACACGCGGAATTTCAACTTGCGACCTCCCCTAAAGCCGGGGTGCTCTCCCACTGAGTAGACAGACTCGACGTGGCGAAATTTTTCTTTGCTATATGATCGATTCAATCGATTGTATGATGATCGTTCGCTAGATATACATACATACGTATATCTAGCGACACCAAGCAAGGGGTGTAGTAGTAAATTATTTATTCCTCTTTATATCACAGAAAATGTGTTTAGGGACTTGGTGACTTCTCCAGGTAAAGGTAGAGTTTACATTGATAACATTGTGTGATGTGATGAACTCAAAATCACTCAAAATTGTACTTCGTGAGATTTACCTGTCAAACAACGATTTATCGATTTGGAAAATTCTTTTTTTTTGTTTGGGTATATTTCCCATTTGGTTGGGACCAAATGAATGAATTTGGTGAAGATTTAATCCGGGGTGCCAGATACACCGGAGATTAAATTATTTACATTCAAGTTTAAATTCATTAAAACCTGAAGCTTTTTGAACTTGTTAATTCTTTCTATTATTTTAAAAATATTACAGATTTTTAAAATTTAACAAGTGTTTATTTTATAAAGTTTAAATGGTATAACCGTGATCAATGTAAATCGCTGTTAATAACAGTAATACATTTCACCGCCCCGTTGGTCGAGTGGTTAGCGTTCCTGACTACGCAAACGCCCTACCGTTTGCGTAGTCAGGAACGCTAACCACTCGACCAACGTTTAGGGTTTAGGGTTTGATCCAAAACAGGGATAAGCACCACCAAATAACTACGTAGTGTTAATAATATGATGTTGATGACATGTGTTACCTACATTTCTTTTCTATTTCGAAATGCCTGACAGTAAAGCAGTTGATCTATTTTTTTTAAGAGCGATTAACACGGGAAAAAGCTCTTTAACAGTTAACTGAACCATACGCATAAATATATATCTAAAATATTTTAAAGGTAAAAAAACCGACGTTTAAAAATATATTATTATGAATCCTTTTTTTAATAAAAACGTTTGACTTTTTGACTTTTGAAATACATTCGGAATTTATATCTTGCTGCCGAAGTTGCAGACATCAACTGAAAGTAGTAATAAGCTGTCTGCTTAAAGTTTCTGTCAGTAGTTAGCGTGTCGTTTGATAAAAAATCTTCCAAGTCGCGTACCTTTTAACATGGCTAAGCATGCAACTACGCTATATATTCCGCTTAACCACAAAAACTTGAGATTAGTGTTTCGGAATCCAAGATATTACCTATTCGAAACATTCACCTCGCAATGACGAATAATAGGTCTGTACGTCACGAACAAGACGTTGATGTGTGTTTTCGTAGGTTTGAAACGGACGTAGCATTTTAAACGCCCTCTAAAAAATGTATAAGTAGAAAGAGCTCTCCAGATTCCAATTTAATACAAACATAAAACATTTTTCTCGCAACGACAAAAAACCGATCTAAATGACAACCATAACATTGACATGTAGTGTTGAAACCACTTTTTAAAAACATTTTTATATTGGTCTATAAATTCTTACGGAATCCAATATATGTATATCCACAGCAAAATATTCGACCAGTAATAACAGGTCGGGGCTATATATGCCACAAACTAACATTGATGTACTCGTATGTGTGAGTTTGTAGCTTCCCTGTATGTAAGTGGTATATTCCTATCCGTGAGGCGCGATGGTAAAGCCACATGCGTAAGTCTACCAGTTCCGTTACTCTCCAAAACGGTACACGAGACTGACTAGCATTGACGCTATTGCGTCAGGAATAGGTAAGGCGGTGGTACCAAATATCCGGACGAAATTAATTAACAACATAATAAACGACTCAACAAAACCGCAAAATTGCTATAGTCAGGCAAAGGGAACGATTAAAACGCTCAGTCCATTACCAGCCTTAAATAATCGCACCGATCACGCAGCTACAATGTAACGACGCCAATCTGGCGTCCGTTTCGGCCTAAGATAAAAACGTGACTCGATCTATCTGCTTGATATATCTAAGTTGGCCCTTAAGCCGGTCCGCGACCCCAGAATCGCTCAGGAATCATGTTAGGAAATTTAATTTTCTCTAATCGGATTACACTACAAACTTACAACATTTCTGTTTTATTATGATGAGACTACATTTTGTGTACTCAAATTACGATTAAATGATAATGAATTATTTAATATTACTAGCGATCACCCTACAGTATACACATCTGCCTATTACAGCTGGTCGTATTTTGACCGTAATTCTATTAATTTAAACAACAAATATTTATTACACAAAGTCTGAGATAAATTATGATTCAGTTTGGTTATAGAACGCCCCGTTGGTCGGGTAGTTAGCGACCCTGACTACGCAATCGACGGGGCTCGGGTTCGATCCCCGACGAGGACAAGCATTTGTGTGATGAGCATAAATGTTTGTATTTCCGGGTTTAGGTGCTTACTATGTATTTCTATGTATTAGTATCTTTGACTAACGCCCATAACAACCAAATAATTTGCTTACTTTGGGGTTAGATCAGTAAGTGTGATTTGTCCCGTGAATATTTATATATATTTATTTATTATTTATCTTCTATCGCCGTGTGGTCTAGTGGTCCAAGCATTTGCGTTGACTACATGAGGTCCCGGGTTCGATTCCTGGGCCGAGCACTTAAAAAAAAGTGTTTTTTTTCAGTTTTCTTATAAACACAAAGTTGCCCGGAATTGGAAAGTGCCCTGTTGGCGATAGGCTTGCCACCTATCACATTTGTGGGACCAAGTATCTTCGGCTAATCGTGGGTACACTTGTTGTACCTCTGCCTACCCCTTTGGGGATACGGGCGTGAAGATACTTATTTTTAAATCATTTACGGCTATAAGTCCAAACTAGGTTATAATCACTTGTACTTTAATTTCACTACAAATATAGACAAATAATTTTAAATTAATCGACCGGTAATTAATAATTTTAAAAAAATCACGGAATTCTGTGAACAAAATAGTATACAAATATAAACGTGTGTGTCAAGCTGAATCCGCTTGCGTCTATCAGCACAAAGCTTCGCGCAATGACACGATAATTAATGGAGATGTGACCGGCTATTATCGGCTATTTTCGTATATATTCCAGGCTGCGTGTGCCTCAACGCGCATACAACTTCGGACGATAGACGCAAGTGCTGCCCCAGCATTAAACAAAGTGTCAAACGCATAGTGCAGCATAGCGTGTGTAATGGTTTTTGTGATTACTGATTATTTCTACTCCATATTATACAAAAATATTAGCTTCTTACACTTTTTCTCCAATCACTTCTGTGGTCTAGACTGGACTAGAGGTGCGGTGTCTGTGTTGACCACGAGAGGTCCCGGTTTCAATTTCCGGGTCGGGCAAATCAAAGACGTAGATTTCAGTTTGCTAAAAAAACAACCCGGAATTAGATAAATTCCCGGTTGGCGATTGATTTGCCACCTATCACGTTGTGGGACTTAGTATCTACGGCTAATCGTGGGTGCAATAATTGTACCCCTGCCTACTTCTTCAGGGATACGGGCGTAAAGATACTCCATTTTTTATATTAGCTTTTAGAATTTATTCTCCATATAAACGTTACTGTGCCATTTCATGCTCCTCTGTCCGCAAAATTTTCGTAAAAAGGGGTACAAGTTTTCGCTTGACGTATTTTAGATAAATTATGTAATATTGAATGTAACTTTTTTAAAGAAAGTCTTAGAATAAATGTAAATACATTCTTGTGTAAATAAATAATGGCTCCGAAAAAAAACCATCACGTCCCTAACGCATATTTGTATAATCTTAAAAACACCTACCGTTTTACTCCGTTTTTAGGTTTCCGTACCCAAAGGGTAAATAAAACGGGACCCTATTACTAAGACTCCGCTCTCCGTTCGTCTGTCTGTCTCCGTCTATCATCAGGCTGTATCACATAAACCGTGATAGAATGGAAATTTTCACAGATGATGTATTTTTGTTGCCTCTGTAACAACAAATACTAAAAGCAGAATAAACTAAATATTTAAAAGGGAGCCCGCTCCCCCTAAATATTTAAGGGTAGCTCCTATACAACAAACATGTTTTTTTGCCGTTGTTATAGATTCTTTCTCGCACTTAGCCAGTTTTTTATTTATTAACACCAAATGGTCTTGCGTTTTTACGCATCATTAGGGCCTGACGTCCTGGTGATGCGTTAAAACGATGGTCTGATGCCCTGATAATGCGTTTAAACGCGAAACGGGTAACGCATAAATAAAAACGGAGTAAAACAGTGTTTTCAAAATTATACGGTGATTCTCTGCTATTTGGAAATTTGTCCATACAAGAATGTCTTAAGCAAATTTTATTAAATGTTGGGAATATTATGTAGATAAAATTAAAGGCAATAGTAAACTAATAATACATTTATAAAAAACCCCAAATATTTCTTCTTGGTTTTTGAGTTATGGACGATTTTATGCAAAACCGTGTCAGGAGACTGTTAAAATCCTCTAGGGGACTGTTTTTATGGATAAAAATAAGCATTTATATTTGACAATATCAGAGTATTTATGTTTCTTAAAATACGTGTTTTTTTAGAATAACATAACAGTATGAAAACAAATTTTACTTATTATAGTGACTTTTTTAAGGACTTAAAATAATTTTAAACATAAAAAATCAACCTCTTAGTTTTAACAGCTTTTTCTGAAATTATAATTATGACTTTGTCTTTGTAAAAGTATTAAACTTTGTCTTTATAATAACAAAAATTAAAAATATAACTACTGCTAATGCTAAATAAGTATGAATGAACAGGGGACTGCTGGTCAGGGGACTGTTATTTTTACATGATTGCTTAATAAAACAAAATCATTGAAACATATCAGATTAACGAAACAGATGTGGCTACACACTAGATAATCAATTCTCTTAAACAAAATATTGTTCTTAAAACTATTAAAACAGTAAAAATAGGACTTAGCAGTGGACTGTTTTCACTAACGGCCAAGAGGCGTGGTCCACTAATAGATGCAGTGATAGCGCTTTTCAGCGTTCCATGCCGAAAGGATCTGTCTGATACCGGATTATTTCTCTTGAGGATGCATTACTGTGGCTGTGTAAAAAATAAAAATTAGACCTCATAGAGGGTCCTCATACAAGTTACTTGTATGGGGAGGGTCCCCTTTGAGAGTGTGGTCACCGACACTCGGTTCTAGAGAACCCTAATTGTGCGAGTCAGATCCGTATCTGAGTCGATGAATAAAGTCAATACTTAAACCCTGCATCTGGCAGTACTGTCAACACTGATTATCCCAAGAAATAAGTGACAAACGTTACAGGTTAGAAAAATGCGACAATAGGGATCACAATTTCGTAAACTGACAAACTGGTGAATTATGGTAAACCAGGTTGTTTACTGACGTTCAATTCACTGCAATTACACCGATTGAGAACTCGCGTCATGATATTTTGCCAAGGTTAGCGCGTATGCTAAAAGTAAATACAATAGCCAACAACTCAACAACAAACGAAATAGCCTATAAACTTCAGTATTTTTGCTTCACCTTTTATTATTTAAATGGGCCGGTGACGCATACATTTTTATATTATACTTGTTAATTAATCACCCAAAGACAATGGACACTGCTAACTTAATTACGTTGCGAAATATTTTGTTGAAGGGTTTTAATTATATTTGTTTGTTATTTCGCCGAAACAATAGACTAGGGATTAAGTACCAGTGGATCCCCCACGGGTACTTAATCCCTAGATGGAAAATCCATAAGTGCGGGCTTAAAAAAATAGTTTTCTTAACTAATTAAAGATTCCAATTCATTAAATAAGAAATATATGGAGTAAATTATTTGATTGTCATAAACCTTTAAGTTAAATCTATATTAATATTATAAATGCAAAAGTTTGGATGTTTGGATGGATGATGGATGTTTGTTACTCAATCACGAAAAAACCACTGAACGGATTTGAATAAAACTTGGCAAACAGGTAGAAGATAACCCGAAGTAGCACATAGGCTACTTTTTATCTCGGAAAAATGAGTTATTCCCGCGCTATTATTTAGATTATAATAAAATTCAAGGCAGCATGACCGTCGATCATAGCCTGTACCACAGAATACTGGAAAATAACAGAAGTCAATATACATACGTGTAATATTCGAGCAACGCACACATAGACACTTCTCAAAATCGAAACAAACTGTCCCGAACCATTCCGAGATATCGCGTCCATGAGAGGTGTCTAGGTGTGCGTTGTATTGTACGGAACATTGACTTCTGTTAGTCTCCAGTATTCTGTGCCTGTACCGTGGCAAAAAAGAATTATTATCATTGCAGTTTATTTTAACATGTAATAAAATATGAAGATCAAACAAAGAAACAGATATTTGCAATTAACAACACAGTTATTACACAGCAACTCGCAATAAAAAACAGCACACTGAATTTCTAAAGCTAATATGAGAAACATTTTCTCGACATGTTAAGTTTTGCAACCATGATCGTGCCAGATCCATACATCCGGGCCGGCTTGGACTTTTTTAATCAGTTTTTGTTTAATCATCTTTTTTTTTTATATCATAAGATAGCAAACAAGCAGATGGGTCTCCTGATGGAAAGAGTCAACCATCGCCTATAGACACCAAAGATTTTAATGGTGCGTTGCTATCTTGTGGCGAGGTCTAATGCCACATGCATAAGTTTACCGGCTACCTTACCCTCCAAACCGAAACACGACAGCGACAAGCACTGACGCTATTGCGGCAGGAATAGGTAAGGCGGTGGTACCAGACCCGGGCGAGACAATGCAGAACTCTACCACCTAGTAGCCACGATGGTAGTGACTCGATAGCCAATCGGTCGCCTTTTACGACCTGCCTGGCAGAACGGCAGTTGGCCTATTCTACAAAGGAGGCCGGGACCAACACGGTTTAATTACAGATTAATAATGTATTACAATACGGTAAGCAGCTATCATCATGTGTTGCGTTTTCAATCTCCTTTATACATATTTTGACGATTATAGCCGAGCCACACTGTTGGAAACAAGCTTCCAACACGGGTGACCATGGTGGGAGGCTTGTGGAGTTCAGATGAATTTTTGTTGCCAACAAGTGTTTACACTGTTGTAAACCGCCAGTGGGAACCCATGTAAAGGGCTTATTTCCAACAGTGTGGCTCGGCTTTTACCTACACAAAAAAAGGCATTTCGCCTAGCTTCAAACCCGATGTCCCACTGTTCTTTTTCACATTGTGATAATATAATATCGCTGGACAAATTACACAAATCAATATAACCTCAAAGTAATCAAATTATTATGTGTTATGGGTGTTAGTCAACGATACTAATACATAGAAATACATATATAAATACTGTTACATACATTATAAACACCCAGACCCAGCAAACATCTATGCTCATCACACAAATGTTTGTCCCCATCGGGAATCGAACCCGAGCCCCATCGAGTCGTACTTAGGTTCGCTAACCACTCGACCAACGGGGTGGTCAAAGGTAATGATCAAAAAAATGTGTAAGCGGTTGACCCTACGGGCCATCCCTCAAACTTTTTTTTTTATGTCATAAGATAGCAAACAAGCAGATGGAAAGAGTCAACCATCGCCTATAGACACCAAAGATGTTAATGGTGCGTTGCTATCTTGTGTCGAGGTCTAATGCCACATGCATAAGTTTACTGGCTACCTTACCCTCCAAACCGGAACACGACAGCGACAAGCACTGACGCTATTGCGGCAGGAATAGGTAAGGCGGTGGTACCAGACCCGGGCGAGACAATGCAGAACTCTACCACCTAGTAGCCACGATGGTAGTGACTCGATAGCCAATCGGTCGCCTTTTACGACCTGCCTGGCAGAACGGCAGTTGGCCTATTCTTCAAAGGAGGCTGGGACCAACACTTTCCACTTAACTAAAATTAAGGTATTTTAAGCTCAAAAGAGTAAAAAATATAAGCATAGATTTTTCAGTTCAAACATCTATTTTGTTGAAAATGGCATTATATTAATTTTTGAAAAACTGTATATTTGAAAACGATGATGGCATTCAACTCAATTTTTGAGACCTAAAATATTGCTTAAGCTAAATAATCGATAGGTTGAAAAATTTTGATGCAATATCAAAAAACATTTTATTTTTAATTTTCTTCATTGATAAATCTCGACCGATTTTGATTAAATTAACGGTATTTGATGCAGTTTTAAAAGGAGAAAAGCTGATAAGATTTTTAAGTCAATCGGTAAATTAACTTGAAAGTTATAAAAAAAATTAAATAAGTTTGCTATAAACAACGTAATTTTGATATTTGAAAAGCTATAAGTTTTGAAAATTAGATTCGATTTTGATTTTTGAAATGGCATTTGACGCAGTTTTTTTAGTACTAAAATATCGTAGAATACCAGAAAAGGATTGGTTGAAAATTTTCAGAGCTATGTCGAAAAAACACTTTTTTTCAAAGTTTTTCGTCAACGATTACTTCCAAACGGATCAACCGATTTTGATGCAATTTATGTATTAGACGTAGTTTTTTGAAGAATAGAGTTGAGTTATATTAAAAAAAATACTGTTTCGCCAAAATTTTTTTGTGTTTTAAAAAAATTCTCAAAATCTCCTGGACCGAATCGGTTCAAATTTTCAGGAAGTCTAAGTTAAGCGGAATCCAATCGAATGCCATCAACCACGTTTCGATAGGTCCAGCCGTTCAAAAGTTATGAGATGTTTACATACACACATACACACACACACACATACATACACACAGACATATTGACGTAATCCTGAGAATAGTTGGAAAAGGTTCCTAAGACTTAAAACGTGGACATCTGGTGGAAAACTCGATTTTCGAAAATCGAAGTAAAATCAGTAACTTCCACTACATACCTACATAGTGGAAAGTTAAAAAGGTCAAAAAATATATTGATCACGTACAAGATACATAGCGTCCCAACCCACCACATGCAAATGAGTCCAATGGTAATTATTATAAATGGAACAATACTCACACATGGACGATGCAAGTGTTACGTAATGCGCCTGCGCAAACCGTCAATAGACAGCACGACGACAGCGAAGGCCACGCCACGTGCGATCAACCGAATACCAATTGCTCTCTCTTATCGCAATTTTTAATCTTATTGCAATGCAGATACGACTTTAAATTAAACGAATGCAGTATTTAGTGCTAATTACATGGTTTTATTCATCCAGAGTCTATATTAAAAGATATATCGGGAAACAGTGCTCGTTTTACGTATAAGTAATGCGTTTTGTTTGCATTATGGTCCAGGAGCTGGCGACGAATTTTTGCAAGGTCCTATTGGCAGATCGGAATTGCGAAAAATTATAATTTCGTCAAATGGCGATACCAGGCCTGCGAGTCTGGCTGAACGTTCGCGGTTATTTTGCTACTGCGCCGTATACGTACCAAGAGAGCTATTTGCTTGTTTGTTGTCTAATGACATAAAAAATGCTGGATCACCAATCATGATCGATTGGATGAAGAAGGTCCGAGGCCTCTTGCAAAAAATAGATACCTTTTTCTGTATCTGTAGCAAACAAGCAGATCGTTCTTGTGACAGAAAGAGGCAACCATCGCCTATATTGCATAGATTTTTCCCCTTATGGTCCGGGGCTCTTTTGAAGAATAGGCCAACTGCCGATCAGCCAGGCAGGTCGTAAAAGGCGACTGATTGGCTATACGAGTCACTACCATTGCGGCTACTAGGTGGTAGAGTTCTGCATTGTCTCGCCCGGCGGGTTGATCACGTAACTCGCAATGCGAAATTGTCGTGATTTTTTAGTTATTGCAAGACACAATTGCATAGTGGTAGTCGTTGCCGCTTGATTAGTTTTGATGCTGTGACATTGCAAAAAGTGCACGTAGTGACCAGCAAACAATTGGCGACGTTTTTGATGATTTTTTCATTACGTTTAAGTGTCATCGCTGATCGCTGGCGAATTGCAAACTTTAGATGATACGCCTACGGGTCTGCTTACCTCCGCCTCACCTATTCCTGTCGCAATAGCGTCAGTGCTTGTCACTGTCGTGTTCCGGCTTGGAGGGTAATGTAGCCGGTAAATTTATGCTTGTGGCATTAGAGTTCGCCACATAATAGCAACGCACCATTAACATCTTTCGTGTCTACATGCGATGGTTGACTCTTTCCATCAGGAGACCCATCTACTTGTTTGCTATCTTATGATATAAAAAAACGGGTTTTAGCTGTGTCATGGACACAGCCGTGCATCTTTTACGTGAATACGTCTACGTTTTTTTTTAGAAGAGGGGGCAAACGAGTAAGAGGTCCACCTGATGGTAAGTGATCATGCCGCCGCCCATGGACAACTGCAATACCAGAAGTCTTGCAGTTGCGTTGCCGGCCTTTTAAGAATGAGTAAGCTCTTTTCTTGAAGGTCGTTATATCGTATCCGTTCGGAAATACCCCTGCCGGTAATTGGTTCCACAACAGAGTAGTGCGAGGTAAAAAGTGTCGGGAGAATCGCACAGTTGTGGATTTCCAGACATCGAGATGGTGAGGATGGAACTTCAAATTTTGACGCGATATCCGATGGTGGAATTCGGCGGCAGGAATTAATCCAAACAACTCGTCGGAACATTCCATGATATATACGATAAAAGACGCAGAGAGAGCCAACGAAACATACCAAAACACTAAACACATACACACGGGACAATGCCGCTAACCCTCTTATCCTATATCATCCTTAGGGGGTGGAGGGCGTACAACCCCACATCTTTAAGCTCTGGCTGAGCACTTTACTCGTTCCCACGACCGGTGAAGCCGTAAAGGCCCTTAAGGCCAGCACTCACTGTACAGCTCTCCTGTTTTCTAAATTATTAGAAAAGATTGTCTATAAAAGATTATCGATATTTTTGGAAAGCAATAAGTTACTATCAGAGCAGCTCGCTGTACAGCACTCGGGTTTCCTAAATTATTAGAAAAGATTGTCTATAAAAGATTATCGATATTTTTGGAAAGCTATCAGAATTTTGAAATACTATCAGAGCAGCAATTCGGTTTCAGAAAATACAAGTCAACAGAAAACGCCACTCAAGGACTGGTAAACTATATAGTCAAACTTCTGGATGATGGCCTTTGTTGTTACGGAGTATTTCTTGATCTCGCCAAAACATTTGAAAAGGGGTCTATCCTCATTCTCTTGCGAAAGCTGGAATTACTGGGAATTCGTTGCAAAGCGTTGGATTGGTTCAGGAGCTATCTTTCGGACAGGAGGCAGCTGGTAAAGATTGACAATATGAAAAGTTCCCTTCTCCGTGTTGATTTTGGCGTCCCCCAGGGCAGCATTCTAGGGCCCCTACTATTCATTATTTATTTGAATGATATTTGCAACTTAAATTTGGAACCGACAGAAATAGTATGTTATGCTGATGATACAGCAGTGTTATTTTATGGTAATAGTTGGGAAAATGCTAGGCTCGCGGCAGAAAAAGGACTGCATTCCATAAACAATTGGCTAAATAGCAACCTTCTTTCTTTAAATGCTATTAAATCCAAATATATGTGTTTTTACAAAACTGCAAAATCACAGCCATTAAATATGCCAGATCTTAAAATACACACATGTGTTAATGCTAACTCTTTAGCATGTGGCTGCGATACTATAAAACGTGCTAAAAATCTTAGATATCTGGGTTTGTATTTGGATGAGCGTTTAAGTTTTCAATCGCATATCGAAACGTTGTCAGCTAGGGTACGCAAGGTTATAGGTATCATGAAATTATTGAGGAATTCAACCTGCACTCGAATCCATAAACTTGTGTATACTGCTGTCTGTCAGTCGTTACTCACCTATTGCATTGGTGTTTGGGGTGGTGCAGCGAAAATCTCTATGCTTCCTATTGAAAGAGCTCAACGTGCCGTTTTAAAGGTCATGACGCGTAAGCCTCCTTGGTTTTCCACAAATGCGCTGTACGAGGAAACTGGAGTTTTGCGAGTGCGTCAGTTGTACATCCTGAGAACATACATCTCAACTCATAAAAATGTAATTATCTCTACCAATTACAAATCACTTTTAAAAAAAAGATTATTTAGAGTAGAGTTGCCAATAGTAAGATCCTCATTTGCTAAACGATTTGAATCTTTTGCCCATAAAGATATTTATAATAAAGCTGTTAAGTTTTGTGACATTAAGAATTCCTCAGTTCAAGAATGTTCACGTAATATTTATTATAAGTTGGTTGCAATTGTTAGATTACGAAAAGACTGAAGCTATCTTAATGTCAACACTCTCATAGAATAAAGTACACCAATGATGTTCTTGTTTTATTTTTTATTTTTTTAACTTTATATTAATTTCAGTATTAAAATTCTAATCTCGAGTCTATTAAATTTATGTTTATAAATTAATGTTAAATAAATAGCACAATTTTATTTTGACATTTCAATACTTATAATGTGAATCAATTATTAAAACTTTATTTATTATTGTACACGTCCTTTATTGTTTTGAAATTCTTTTGTTTTTAATTAAGTATGGTATCCCAAAATACAGGCTCCGCCTAGTTTGGGAACCCCTGGTAATTCTAGAATGCACCAAATTATTGTTCTTAATTAGCGTAAGTCAGTGCAATTTAAACTCAGCAGTGTAGGTGCCATCGTTGATTGGTTCGGACGCCTTCATAGTTTTGCGTTCTCGACACTTCTTCACTTTTTCATATAGGGGTTCATGGCTATCATAAGATAGCTATTTAATATCTCTTTCAGACGTTATACATTCCTTGTATTTTGATATGGCTTTTAAAAGATTTTTTGAGGCTCATTACAATTTTGCACTGAATTTTTCACTTAAGTGCCATATATTAGCGTTGAAAATTATTTTTTTGAAATTATACAATCAATAAATCTTTACAAGAACTTTCGAATAAAACTTAATCGAATTTTATTGTTGCTCTGAGTCTAAAGATTATACCATATTATGCAAAATGTGTAATTCGCGAAGCGTCGTAATCCGTGTTTAGCTTATCAAATTCTTTGATTCTTTAGCTATCCACTGGTATAATTAGATTTTGGAGGTTGGTGATAGTTATGTAGTTATAACGCTAAACTGTATCCCCAAATTTTGTTATCATCTGTTTTTTGAACTCTCCCCCTTATGTAAGAAATTTTAAAGACTTATTTACGTCAAAAAAAAAAATTGCCTGTTACCTTACCCTCAAAGTATGGAGTAGAAGGAAAGAAAGAAAGTAATAGATACATAACCCGGGTGAGACGTTGCTTCCTATTTGGTATAGGTACATTGATTAATTTTAATTGGAATCGGAAACAAACATAAAAAATACAGCCGAATTGAAACTTTCTTCTTTTTAGAAAGTCGGTTTAAAAGAGAACTGGAATAAAAATTAATTTGGTTTCTTTGGACAACGTAACCGTTGAGACAGACAATTCTCTTAGTATAAAAAGAGTTGTTTGTTTAATAACTATCTAAAGCTGTGTAAATCGGATACGTTCGTTAAACAGTATGTTTTCACGTAAAATTTACGTTGTTTACCCTCTTGACGAGGAGTACCCGATCAAGAGCCTCGCCTTGTTAGTGGAAATTTTGTGATGTCACGCCAAATTGTTTATGTGAATAATAACATATTTAACGCATGTTTGGTTAGCTCGAGCGATAGACCGATAACACATACAAAGAACACGTCCACACATACTGTTTTTAGTTACTAATATTTAGCGTGAAACTCACAAGCGCTTTAATGTTGCGTCATCCATAAACGGTAGAATTACACCATAAAGTTTGGTAATTGAAAACAATATTCAAAGAAAGATATTAGTGGAAATTTTGTGGTCTCACGTCGAATTGTTTATGTGAATAACATATTTAAGAGGCAGTTTACACTTTAGACCAACTTTTGATAAAAAATCAAAAGGAGACTGATACCGTTGCATACAATCTTGGGCCCTCTTGTAATAAGATGAAAATCATATTAATTAATAGCTAGTTTAACATTATATAAATACCGAAAAATTTACAGATTTCAGCAATCTGAGAATAGAGATATAAGATATTCACTAGAACTAAGGTTACGGTACTACGGTAAAGTTTAACTCACTGTAACTGTTTACTATTATATAAACAACTGATACTTGAAATATAGGCAACTACGTTTTATATTTATAAATTGACACAATATAAAACAAGATTTTTGGAAACCACAAATTAAAGGATGCCTCCCTGTAGGTATGTAAAATAGCGAGGAGTGAAGTCCGCACAGAACCAAAGAGTATACAATATTACGTAAGACACAGAACAATATAAGATGTCCGCGACTTGAGACTTTTGCGAGCCGTCAGTGACGTTAGTTGTCATTGTCACTTTTGGCTGTATTAAATCCACAGACACTAAATCTTATCAAGTTCGATGTAATCGATTATTTAAAATGTATGGATTATATTTTTTCTTTTTGTATTATAAATGATTTGTAAAATGTGTGTATGTGGTACTTACTGTTGATTAAACTAAATATTAATCAAGAATACACTTTAACATATAGTTACGAGGTTACATTGCGATTAAAATTATTTAAATAAATCGATTATAATTTTATCGATTATACAATTATAGTACCGCAGACTTATTTTCGTGATTTCTTTTTTCTCAGAAAGCGGATCAAGCTCAGTTTTCGAACTTTGTAATAGAAAAATAGTACCATTTTTTTGAACCACACTTCAACCCTTTACATTTGGGCCCAAAAATCCCCCTCTCCTTTTCAAACTCCTAATTTTTCATATTATAAGGTACATTTATTAATTTAAATGGTACCATTAGATAGTTTGATCTTTTAAATATTGCTTCAATGAAACAGATTTTGTAATCATCAATTGCATTTCTTACTAGCTGTCGCCCGCGACTTCGTACGCATGTTGTAATGACTCTCCTATTAGGATATTAAGAACTTAAGAAACAAAAAAATTTCCCGCGGTAAAAGTATCCTAAATGCTAACCCGGGTAATTAGCTATTACTATACAAAATTTCGTAAAAATCCGTTCAGTCTTTTTTGCGTGAAAAGCAAACAGACAAAAAATTCAATTTCTATCGTTTTGGGGTTTATGTCCTGTACACAATACGCAGCAATAATTTTTTAAAGAAATATTTCATGTACAGATTTGGTTTCGTTGCTATTTTATTATATGTATAGATAATAAACGTTCTCCGAAATCAAATTTCGACAATTACGCAAGGAAGCTATTTTTCCCAAAGGTATTGCTACTGCTAGAATCAACGAACTTAATTAGAAAAAATACTAAATTACCAGAAACATCCAACCATTGTGCCCGAATGGATTACTTTTGTCTTAAAAGATCTATAACTATATCTAATTAATTAAGCAAATATGCCTATTTTAACGAAAATTAACGAAACATTAAATGGTTTTTTTGTTATCAAATAATGACATTTTACTATAGAAATTGGCGTAGAATAAAACTATATTCTATTCTTATGCAAAAATAAGTCACCTAAATAATATTTATTTATTTTTTATTTCAAAAACATAATAAAGGTGAATACTATAAAATCCGCTACGTCCGTGTGCCAAAATTAAAACCGCGTAGTAATAATTAAAATATTAAAAGTATCAATACTGTTTTCATTTTATTAGCACTATATGGACGACGACGTTCAAGCCCTAGCATCGATTATAAAATTTTTAAATTTCAGTTGGGCGATTTTGTGAAATGCCTCTTAACGCATGTTTGGTTAACTCGAGCGATAGAGCCATAACACGCATACAAACACGTCTACACACACTCATACATACTACTGTTAGTTACTAATATTTACTTAAGGTGCTGTCAACACTCAACACCAAAAACGCGTACTCTGTCTATTTCTATCAGAGTAAGCGAGAGCCCACTATCAGTGAAACTGTAAGGCCAGGTCTTATAATGAATACATATTGAAATTAAAAAAAATGTGTAGATTATTTGAAAAATAGCGGTTTAGGTATGAATATGATGACTTCATGTTTTTAAATGCATACCCATGCGTCAAAAAATTAAGATAAACCATTTAATGATGATTTTAGACCAATCTTCGCAATTATTTTTTATCGACCCAATTTTTGTTCGATTATGTATCAAGTCCGGCCACGGTCTTTGACATATTATGATGATGAATATTAACATATATTTTGTGATGTGCTATCACAAATAGTTTTTCTTAAAAAACTGCTTAAATAACATCAATTTCAACAAATTAGGTCTTGTCAGCCTCTTAACGTGAAACTCAAAAACACTTTGAGGTTGCGTCATACATAGTAGCTAGGATCACACTATAAAGTCTGGTAATTGAAAACAATATTCAAAGATAGGGTTTAGAAAAACCTGACATAAAACGAACATGAAAAATAATTATTGTTTGATGTTTGATATAAAAGGGGAAGACACGTTACCAAGTCACAGCGCCCGGTCCTACAAAACTAGGTCCGTGGACACAGTGACAATCAATCACTCTTAAACTACACAACTACAAGACCTCTGGTATTGCGGATGTCCATGGGCGGCGGTGATCACTTACCACCAGGTGCACCTCCTGCTCGTTTGCCTCCTCTTCTATACGTATATATAAAAAAATATTATAAGGAATAACTTTTATCAACACAAAATCAAAGCGAAGTTGTAGATACATGTGATGCTTATCACTAGAAGTCGATGATGTCCTTTAAGTAAAGAAAAGTGAAGATCGTCCCAGTTAGGCAAGGTATACCTCTACCTGGAGATCAAAGTTCTCAAATGGAAGTAGGGCTGCCACCTGCCACTTTTTAATTGAAGGATAAAAAATACGGGAATTGGATTTTTTACTTACAATAATTAAAGCGGCATTATTTTTTTTATAAAAAAAATATTTTATCAAATTTATGTGTTTTCGCAGAGGAAATAGCAAATTTATAAAATGGAAATAGCAAAAAGTCTTTACAATGTTAAACACACGAACGAACGAATTCAAAGTCAAACACTTGCTGCTGGTTAGACAGAACGCTCAGGTTCAGCCTCGTTGGCAAGCTATGATGGAATTTGTAAAAACACGGGAGCTTTATTTACCCAGTAAAAAGTTTAAAATAGTTATGGATTCCTTAGTTTTTGTAGCGCAAAAAACGGGGTAGCGCGTAGAATATGATGCGTTTGGAAACTATAGGTAGGGGCGTTTTAACTTCTACGTATCGCTATAGAACAAATCCAAGCAATTGTAACAAGACGATTTAGATAGAAAAGAACTTTATGTATCGCAGCTTAGTCCATCAACAGTACTATTAAAAGCAGTACTGTATGTTATGTCACTATTTAAAACTGAATACTTTTTTATTTAAAACTAACTGTACCCGAGACAGTCCGCGGGATTGGTTAGTCCCGGGGTTTTACCGGTATAGTTCCCGTTCCTGTTGGATTTCCGGGATAAAACTATCCTATGTCCTTTCTCGGGTTTCAAACTATATTTGTATCAAATTTCAATCAAATCGGTTCAGTAGTTTAGGCGTGAAGAAGAGACAGATTGACAGACAGAGTTATTTTCGCATTTATAATATTTGTACGGATATCATAGGATTGCGAACTAGCAGATGGCTCTTTTGATGGAAAAAGACAACCACCGCCTGTAGACACCAAATGGTGCTGTGAAAAATGGTGCTTTGATATCTGTGTGGCGGGATGGTAATGTATATGTTTAAGGGTAACCTTTAACACGACAGTGACAAGCATTTACGCTATTGCGCATTGACCCTTTTACGACAGGAATAACTAAACAGAGTTACTTTGTATTTATGATATTAGTATGGATTGCCGTTTTCTTCATTGCTGGTGTCTGGAGTTTATGACAACCTACATTTGAACATCATCTATACCTATATATAAAAATAAATCGCTAAATGTATACTAAGTGCAAAACTCGACATCGGCTGGATCAATTAGACTAGTTTCTTCTTTGAAACGTTTGTTGAAGTCCGAGGCTGGTTTTTATGGAGAGAAAAAATGGAACAAATAATAAAAACAGCACTTATATTTTGCTATAAGAACAGTTTTTAGCTGTCAACATTAAACGATTTCAAATATATTCTAAGGCGGTACAAAATTTGCCTGTTCAGCTAGTTTCAAAATAAAACTATGCATAAATGCAACAATCGCACAAATAAGTTTTGAACACAACACAAAAATGTACTCGTAAGACATAACAAAAATTACCTAAATTGTATTTATTTCACTACCTATTCCCATCAATTTGGAATTCAATAGGGGATTTTGACTTACTGAATTTTTTTGTTTGACATTTTATACTTTATTTCTTAAACCAAAAGTGCCAACCCTAACTTCAAAGTTAAAAATTGCTTGACCGCTACAGTAAGGGGAAACCTAGAGATCGTAGGTCAATCCTAAATCCAGTAGATTATACATGGAGTGCTCAAGTTTTTACTCTGTGGTGAGTTGAGAGGAGCAGATTATGCATGTCCTCGGTGAGTCGAGACGAGTGTGTGTCGTGGTAGGTCTCAGAGAGTGAGGACGTTGTTTGGTTAAGGCGAGACATTTTGACGCGCGTCAATTCTATAGAAAATGTGCGGCGCGGTATGTTCTGAAACCGCTGGGAAACGTTAATTTTCGGATAAATAAATATAGGACTTCAGCTAAAAACCGAAATTTAACACATTCTTTTTTGTGTTTAAAACTAAATATCACCATATAAAAATCATGTGGAAGATTAGAAATATTATTAACAAATTATTTGTTTTAAAATTTTTTTTAGCCTATTTTCGGAATTTTATATGACCGAGTAAATTACGTTCTATCATGTAATAAGATAGCACATTCCTTAGATAATATCTTCAGGTATATCATATAATTTTTGTAAAATTGTTGTTTAATAATCAATACGAAAAAAACGTGATTTAACAAACCAGTTCTTCCAGTTTGTCCCGATGCCTCGCCTTAAGAAGAATTGTTGCTGAGAAGTCTAGTGGGGTATTGAAAGTGTGAGGTGGACTTGGATGTGGCGTAGCTTTTGAAGCGGAAATACCTGCCATTTCGTCAAACGACAAACTGATGAATCGCAATAAAATATGTTCGGATCACTCAGTCTACCGCATAGGAACCAGCGTGAAGATACTTGAAATCACGATAAACAGATTATGAAAGAAACCCATATCACCAGCTTACGTAATCCAGCGAGAAGATAACATGTTTGGAGCATGTTGTTGTTCTTTTAAATTCGCGATAATCGGTCAATGACCCTCGATTTAGTGGAGTGGTGATTAGAAGAGATACTAGTACTTACATGCATTGAGTAACAAGTTGTATTAGAACCTAAATTACTTATGTTCTCGATATTTGTTAGTACCAATACAACATTTATTCTCAGCATATTTTTAACTTTTATTCAAGGCGTAATATCTATATCTATATACATATAATAAAATCGTAGGAAAGTCAATGTATGTCCGGGGTAAATTCAAAAAGTACTGCATGGATTTACTTCGCATGAATATTACTAACAGGTCGGGTCAACATATAGGCTACATATTATCACGCTATCACCTACAAGGGAGGAGCTGTGCGAGTAAAAAAAGTCCGCGCGAACGAAGTCGCGGGTAACAGCTAGTTGTTATTACCTAAAGAACTTGTGTTCTTGATATATTGTAAACTAGCTGATGCCAGCGACTTTGTGCGCGCGGACTTTGTTTACTCCGCACAGTTTCTCCCCCGTAGGTGATAGCGTGATAATATGTAGCCTATATGTTGACCCGACCTGTTAGTAATATTCATGCAAAATTTGAAGTAAATCCATGCAGTACTGTTTGAGATTACCCCGGACAAACATACAGACAAACAGACAAAAATTCTAAAAACTATATTTTTGGCTTCGATAACGATTGTAGATCACGCCCCAAGTATTCTTTAAAAAAAATATTCAAGGTACAGTTTTGACTTTCCTACGATTTTATTATATGTATAGATAGATATAGATACTTACATAATTTTTGTTCTCGGCATATTGCTAATACCGTTACAACTTGGTAAATTTTTGATACCTGTAAAAATGTTGTTCACAGCATATTGTTAATACATATGCAATTATGTTCTCGGCGTATTGTTAATACCTATACCTATACAACTTATGTTCTCGGGATTTTTTTTATCTACACAGAGTATGTTCTCAACATATTGTTACGTACTTCGGGTTCGTAACAGTAAGAAAACACCACTTATATTAAATCCGTGTATTTACAATACAAATACACACAACACAACACAACACAATGTAATACTTAAATACTCTGAATAATACTAGTCACTCACTGTACTATCTCCAATCTTAACCGACTACACAATAAAACACTTCTCACTTCGCACGGGTCGCTTCAAGTATCGCTCTCGATCGCTTGATAAAAAATGCCCTGTATTTGTCAACACATCTCTATTTATAACCAGGGTAAAGTTCTACCTGGATCCAGAAAAATCTAAATGTATCGGGAAACAATGAATCACTTCTTATTACTTCTTATTGTAAACAAGACACATAAATCCTAGTACATACTACTTTCAACCTTATGGCATATACCACAAAGTCTATTATGGTATAGCTTACGTCAACTGTTTGTCAATAGTAGTAGCTATCTCTTTCTTTTATTTCTAGATCTCTCCAGCGTTCCAATTCTACGCGTTTCTAGATTATTCGTAACAATATACACATAGTTAATACTTTTAAATATGACCTATGTCGTCAGCCTCTACATAAACAGAAAAGTTATAAAAGTGAAGAAAGCAAGGCTCTGATTGCAGTCTGTCTAAATCGCGGTTTTCTCTGCTTGCCTCTTAGGTATCTGGCGTTCTGATATATAAGTTACCATGCAGAAATTGCTTAGTAAATAAAAAAAATCTAGACAAAGCAACAGCTGAAAATAACAGTCTCGTATCAAGTTTATACTAGACTACTATCAACACTATAAACATCCGTCCATTAACGCTAACACGCGGTCCTTATGGCCTCATTTTAGAATTCATATCGCGGTGTCTCAAAATAGAGGTTTTCGTAATGTTCTTAAATTGCTCACAATTTTGTATATTTCTGACGTAGTCCGTACGGGTTTTCGGGCAAGCGACCTGCTGAGCTAGAGATAATCTTCTAAAAGTACGTACAATTTTATTATAGGGTACTAAGAATCCTTTTGTTGGAAAGATTGATCACTGCAGAATCGGTACATTCTTTATTTTTGAAGTCATACCTCTTCAGGCACATTCGGAAAAAAGAGAATGTTTAAGAACAAAATTAACGTAAACAATTACACCAACAAAAAGCTATGCGTATCATACATTAATTTGCGGTCATACATTAAAATCATTGAGTGAATAATCAATCAGCCTTTGTTTTCGTACCCTTCTTGGTGTATTTTTTTTCAAACGTACTTGTTTACTCCGCTCCTGCTGGTCGTAGCAAGATTTTATATAGCCTATAACCTTCCTCGATAAACAAGCTATCCAACTCAAGAAGAATTATTCAAATCGGTTCAGCAGTTTTCGAGATTACCGCGTACAACCATACAAACTCTACAATTTTATAATATTAGTATAGATGTAGGTACGATTTAATTATATTAGTAGGGGAACCCAAGAGGGGATTTTTGCATTTACTCGAGCGCGTAAGATTAACATAGGGAGGTACCTCTCATGCTGTTGCGACTCTCCACCAAATATAAACCCTTTATATAGAGGCGGTTGGTCCGTTGGTTTTCGCCGTGTTGGTCCCGGCCTTTGAGGAATAGGCCAACTGCCGTTCTGCCAGACAGGTCGTAAAAGGCGACCGATTGGCTATCAAGTCACTACCATCGTGACTACTAGGTGGTAGAGTTCTGCATTGTCTCGCCCGGGTCTATTTTTTTTATATATCATAGATAGTAGTAGTATTTACAATGACAAAAAGAAATTAGTGAACAAAATTTCTAATGTAGTTGTGAGCGTGCATCGAGCATTTATTTCTATCTTCTCTCGAACTCAGCTCAAGTATGCTGTTATTTGTTTGTACATAAAAACATGTTTCACTCATTTTACGGGGTTTTATAAAATCGGAAGATTACCTTAAACGCTCGATGAACTAAGTAAAATGAATGTACCTGTAGACAAAAAACAAAATATATTAATATGTATGTAAGTATGTGTAATTTAGGTTTCACTTACATATAGTAAAAATACTTGTTTTAGCCATCTTAGTATCGCTTTTGGCTACTTGAAATTTGAATCAGTTTACAAAAAATATGTTAAATATTTTTTTTAATTTTCAAACTTTTGCACTTAAATGAATTAAATGTATAATAATATTGTATACATTTAGATTTTTTTAAATTTTGTTATTTGTTGTTTTGTTTTAAATTTTGTTGTTGTTGCCATTAAATGGCCACAAATGGTACGGTGGCCACAACTGGTATTTCCACCCTATATTAAATAGACATGGACTAACAAACATTCAGCTTTGTTAGGCTAAGATGAGTATGTCTTTATTAATATATATTGTGCTTGTGTAGTCCAATCAACCTACTAGCCACAAAATAGGGCAAGTAGGGCGTAGGGTGATATATATATATATATATATATATATATATATATATATATATATATATATATATATATATATATATATATATATATATATATATATATTATATATATATATATTGACGCTTGCTGTTTGACGTCATGGGAGCATGGTACGATATTAATTACATATTACAATATAATCTGTGGACATGGCATAAAGCCGATTTTAGCGCCAAGTCGCACTAGTAGGTGTTTCACATTAAAATAATTTGTGGCTTTGTAGGTACATTGCCAATGATCAACATTGTACGTCTGAGATTACCTAACGCATTCTAATGATATGTAATTAATATCATTAATAATTACCCTAATTCATAATGACAGAAATACTTTCATTCATTATTTTAAATACATTAGGAATACATTATATTTAATTACATTCCTTTTGTCATTTGAGTGAAAAAAATAGTACCAAAAAATGAGTATCGTTTTGTTCTCGTTCATGGGAAGCAAATGTTTAGTAAAAATCACATACTTATTATACTTTATTGATTCAGGCGTTACTTTGCGAATATTCATTATTAAAAAGGTAAAATTAATGAAATTTATTATTATCCGTTTAATATATTAATATCTGGTTGACCGAGCTTTGCTCGGTTTTTCACATTAGATAAACAATTGATTTCCTCAGTCTAACCTCAAAGCAAACACTCATTGACTTTGTGTTACTTAACGCCATCTGCTGGAATAACTTACAATACAAAAAATAGTATTATTATTCGCCAATAGATTTCAGGAAGAGTCATATTTTTCAGTTTTAATTAGGACTTTTATTATCGATAAAACACGAATAAAATGACATTTTCTAAAAATGATTCCTAGCTAGATCGCTTTATCGCCCCCGAAACCCCCTATATACTAAATTTCATGAAAATCGTTGGAGCCGATTCCGAGATTCCAATTATATATATACAAGAATTGCTCGTTTAAAGGTATTAGATATATCCGCAAACTGTGCACTTCGCGTATATACATATAATGTATTAAACGTATAATAGCAAATTTAATTATTTTCATCTTTTTTACATATTTATTACCTATGATTTTGAATGGAGTCTACATTTCTCCCACAGGATAACAACACAATTTTTTTATTATATATTTATGTACATATTATACACGTTGACTGGTACTGGACTATAATTACTGAAAGGGCCACCCCCTTCAGTACTATTAATATGTAAAAATTGGTACTTCAATTTTGACCTAATCTATATTACATATAATAAAATCGTAGGAAAGTCAATGTATGTCCGGGGTAAAACTCAAAAAGTACTGCATGGATTTACTTTAAATTTTGCATGAATATTACTAACAGGTCGGGTCAACATATAGGCTACATATTATCACGCTATCGCCTACGGGGGAGGAGCAGTGCGGAGTAAACGAAGTCCGCGCGGACGAAGTCGTGGGCAACAGCTAGTTATCTAATAAAAATATTTTTGTACGGACAACCGCACATAGGTATTGAAATTCATAGTGTACAAACAGCGAATCGTCAAGAAAGTGACTAGACTTGTTAGGATACCGCTATCGCTCGCACAATGAACATATTTTTTGAATATCTAGTCAAACAATATTAATTTCTTATTAAATTTAATTGGGTACATAAGACCAATTACTATTGAGCGCGAAAAAATACCGATTTTGAATTAGCCAACCGGAACACCAAGTTCCTTTAGGGGCGTCCACAAATTACGTGAGATGTTTAAGGGGGAGAGGGGGTCGAGTCAAATCTCACTAATCTTACGTTGGGGAGAGGGGGGATCTCGGCAAATATCACGCAATTTTTTTTCTGGTTGAAACAGAAAAAAATATACTATTTTGGTCCATTATCCATATTGTACATGCTTAAGATTTAATCTTAAGCGTAATAATAATAATAAATAATAAATATTCACGGGATAAATTACACTTAATGATCTAACCCCAAAGTAAGCAAATTATTTGCTTGTGTTAGTCTCGTGTGTATACGATCTAAGTATTATTTTGTTAAATTGTTACATAACTCAGCAATATTGATTACTAGTCTTAACTAGTAAATAAAATCACGAAGCAATTTTTTCGTTTTATAATAAAAATCCAACGCGTTTACATATTTAAGAAACCGAAATTTTGAAAAATCTCACGTGAGATTGGGGGATGGGGGAGGGGGTTGAATAAAATCTCACGACATCTCACCAAAGGGGAGGGAGGGACAGAAAATTAAAAAAAACGCCTCACGTAATTTATGGACGCCCCCTTTTCCACGTGCCTCAGACTATTGAAAGAATTAATTTGGTATAAGAAATCAAATATTATTAGTCTAGTGTAGGTTGTCAATGGCGGAAATCCATAACACAAAGAAGAGGACAATTTAATTTGCAAACTCAAAAAAAAAGACTAATTTGCAAACTTCCGCGAACGTTTGTGTGTCCCAGGCATGTCACTGAATGGAAAATAAAAAAGTAGTGTGAGAAATGGAATAAGCCCACCGTCGTATCCTTACGTCTGAAAAATAAAGAAGAGCAGTGGCACAATTACACATCTAACTTTAATTTTTACAACCATCAGTAGTTTGTTTTCGCCGTGTTGGTCCCGGCCTCCTTTGAAGAATAGGCCAACTGCCGTTCTGCCAGGCAGGTTGTAAAAGGCGACCGATTGGCTATCGAGTCACTCCCATCGTGGCTACTAGGTGGTAGAGTTCTGCATTGTCTCGTCCGGGTCTGGTACTACCGCCTTACCTATTCCTGCCGCAATAGCGTCAGTGCTTGTCGCTGTCGTGTTCCGGTTTGGAGGGTAAGATAGCCGGTAAACTTATGCATGTGGCATTAGACCTCGCCAAAAAATAGCAACGCGCCATTAACATCTTTGGTGTCTATGGGCGATGGTTGACTCTTTCCATCAGGAGACCCATCTGCTTGTTTGCTATCTTATGATATAAAAAAAAAACGGCACACAGGACACAATGTAATGCAAAATTTCAGAAGAATGCAATATTTATGTACATATAACACAAAAGAGGCACTTAGCGCATGGCTCACTTCGCATCCCAAGCAGAAGAAGCATCAACAGGAGCAACCTTCCTGATACCTAGTGAGATCCGAGCTCAAGATGTCCTGGGTAATACATATGTATGAATGTATGTATAACTAGAACAGGTAACAAAAGCCCTTGCGTGTATTACGACTAGATGATAATAATAACAGATGATGATAACAGAAGTAAACAAACTTAATCAGCTACAAATTTGAAGGTCAAAGTCAATCATTTCGGATCGATAAATATTTCCATTCAAGGTTACTCAAGGTTAGATTAAAGAAGTGTTACCTTGCCATCTGTAACAATTACGTCAGCATGATAATGATTGTTTTTATTTTATAGGAATCGCCTCTATGGCCTAGTGGTCCTGCGTTGGCATTGACCACATAAGGTCCCGGGTTCGATTCCCGGGTCAGGCACATAAGAAAAGTTTTTTTTCAGTTTTCTGAGAAACACAAAGTTGCCCGGGATTGGAAAGTGCCCGGCTGGCGATAGGTTTGCCACCTATCACATTTGTGGGACTTTGTCTGTCTGCGAACTTTATTCTTATTAAAACCTTTTGTATGTATATGAAGTGATCGACACTTTCCCACTGAGCTTTAACTTAGATTAGGGACACCTCTAACGATCTACGAACATCTCCTTGCTGCATTGCTCCATTTTATAAGAGTACACATATTAGCCACGTTTGCAGCAGAGTGTAGTTCTTTTCGCAAATTTTAGTTTTCCATTTGCGAAATTTGGTGACGAATCAAAATATTTCCCCAAACACAAAACATTTAAAGAGAAACTCTGATATTATTTACGCAATGTGTTGCAAAAGTACACACACCGATAATAAATAGTCTATCTAAAGCAGCTGCTAAGTTAAATGGTCGTTCTGAGCAGCAGGAAGCCATCATTACACTGGCGTTGTGTTCGAAATAACTCTTGCAAACTACAGGAGGGCGCTGGAATCAGCTCTTTATTTACGCTCTGTTACACCTCTGTGTAATAGAAAATAATTAAAAAGGATTTTATAGACTCGAAAGAATATCAATGTGAATGCTTATTCAATCGAATACGTGTGTTATGTTTTCCCAAAAAAATATAATTGGCCTTAAATTCAGTTGCATAATTTAGTATACATTTTTGAATTCTTGGAACTATTTTTGGTACTTTGTTGTATAATTTTATTTTAAAGATAAATCCATTAATAACAACTCATTTAAAAAGTTTTGCTAAATACGATGCAGCTTTTTATTTATAAATTTTGAGTGAAGAACCTGATAAGTAACGAGTAGGATGACAATAAATTAGCTGATATACGATACAAGGCTGAACAACATTGCATAGAAAAAAATAAATGCACCAAATTTATAAACAATGACTAAAAACCTGTTTGCTCATGACATTAATGTATCACATGGACGAAACGCCGTTGGCTGACTTTGGCTGAAAGTCGAATTGCTACTGCATATTTGTTGCAGTAACAATGAGCCTTTCTCTCCAAAATGACGGTATTTATGTATCTTAACAACAATTCATTTGCAAAGCAAATTTAACTGAAGAACATTAGTGATGTCATTGAAATGGAAGGGAAACACCGGAACAGAAATGCAAATATTTTGTCGCAACAGAAATAAGATGAGCAGTGACGACTCCCATTATGCAAGCAGTCTAATTGAGTCAAATTCCGCAACGAGCATCATTGCGCCACCCTTTAGTCTGATTGCTTCCATATAAATTCATTCGCTATTATTTGTATTCAGGTCTAAATGAATTCCGTGTCCGATGGCGCCCGACCGCGAGACATCCAAACTTTATAAATTATTACAGAGTGAACAAACCACAAATTTCAACTATACTCTGCGTAAAATTATTAAAAGTTTCGTGAGACATTATTAACTAAATAATTAAAAACGGCTACACTTACGATTCTGATTAGTTCCGGACCTATATGATGTCCTTTATCAGAATTTATTTATTCAGTTATACTTTGGTTTAAATTGGATTGTAAAATTAGTTGAAACTAGTAAATAATTGCACTTGTACTTTAATTTTACTATATGTATATTGAAAGTTATTTTAAATTAATCGAGCGGTTTTGCTTTTTAAAGGATCTTCAGGACGTAATATTCTTTACGGAAAAATACGTAAAGAATATTATGTCCTGAAAATTTATTTATTTGACTAATAAGAAGAACTTATATTTCTTTTGTTCGACGCGATGCAACGAGGAAACCTTTGTCGTAGCATTAAACGAGATATAAGTTTTTCTTATTGGTCAAACTTTCCTTTTATCGCATGTGACATATAATACGCTGATTATCCTAAGTTGATAGTTGTAGACTAAGGTTAGCATGCGTTCTTATTATTGAACAAGCTTGATCGTGTAAGTAAGCAAACGCTCCTTCTGTCTTATTCATGATTCATTATCTCGTATTGCTACGTTTTAATTGTTGCAATAGAATGAGCGCTTATCTACACGTGTGCTCGAATAGTTTTATTTATAACACTAGCAATAAACATATTAATATTTTTACGTGTTTCGAGTTCGTATTGTGCAATAAAATACCACTTATATTAAAACCGTGTATTTACAACATAAATATACAAAAAATCACAATGCAATACGTAAATACACTGATTCGCTTCGAATCGCTGTATAAAAACTGCAACTTTATTCGCTAACACATCCCTATTTACACACAAGGTAAAGTTTGACTAATATCCCAAATGTTCCGAAATCATCGCGTTAACAATCATTTTAAACGTAAACAAGTACTAATGCACGTCATGTTCACCCTTATGCCCTTTATCAGAAGATCCATTATGGCATAACTGCTTGGGTAACGGCAGCAATGTTTATCAGTAGAAGCAGCCTATAAGCCTCTTTCTTTTATTTCTAGATTTTACCAGCGTTCAAACTCTGGACTTTTCTAGATTATTCGCAACAATATTAAAAATTAAATGCTGTTTGATGATACGCGCATCATTTGAAAATGTTTGGTCCAAGTTGATTTTTTTCATGTTTACAATAATTTGATTAGTGCCTCAATGGTCTAGCCGCTAGCGGTACCAGCTTTGGTATAGACTTATCTGACTCTAGGCTCGAATTCCGGGTTGGGTAATTCGTTAGTTGGCAAGTCTAGGGAAAAATGGGAACCTTCCTGGACAATAAGAAAAAACTGCTGGGTCACCTCGTAAACTGTTCGAATCGAATCACTGAAATTAGAGAGTAGCATAGAAAATATCCAGAGTTGTGACTGTAATATTTTTCGACTTCTGACTAGCTAAAGTGCATCCAGTCATCTCTGATCAGACTCAGTTTAAAAAATTGTTTACAAAAGATTGTACTAGGTGGTACAGTTCTGCATTGTCTTGCCCGGGTCTGGTACCACCGCATTACCTATCTCTGCCGCAATAACGTCAATGCTTGTCTCTGTCGTGTTCCGTTTTGGAGGGTAAGGTAGCCGGTAAACTTATGCATGTGGTATTAGACATTCGCCACAAGATAGCAACGCACCATTAACACCTTTGGTGTCTATAGGCGATGGGTGACTCTTTCCATCAGGAGACACATCTGCTTGTTTGCTATCTTATGATATAAAAAAGATTAAAATTCATAATATCACTGGAAGAAGACTAAAAGCATGTAACGGAAGATAAAGAATTACAATGAAGTTTAATTAAATAAAATAATAAATTCCGCAATGAATATCAGTAGGTTCAAGTAATATGATTATATAACTTCCATGTTAGATAATTTAATTGCGTTAAACCTCTCCTCTGTATTTCCAATCAGCGGGGTTATCACGTATCTCGCGATGAGCAATTATCGTAATTGTTTAGTTATTGCAAGACACATACAATCTTATATATTAGTGAAATTCGTTGCTGATTATTTTGAGAGTTCTGCATTGTCTCGCCCGGGTTCGGTACCACCGCCTTATCTATTCCTGCCGCAATAGCGTCAGTGTTTGTCGCTGTCGTGTTCCGGTCTGGAGGGTAAGGTAGCCGGTAAACTCATGCATATGGCATTAGACTTCGCTACAAGATAGCAACGCACCATTAACATCTTTGGAGTCTGTAGGCGATCGTTGACTCTTCCCATCAGGAGACCCATCTGCTTGTTCGCTACCTTATGATATAAAAAAAAATCAAATTTACATTAAGAGTAACCTCGTGAACCACACTTTGTCTAACATCTAAAATCGGGTCGCAGCTAAAGGAGATAAATAGCACACAAAAACATGTAGAAAAAACACTTCTTCTGCTCTTTTAGAAGTCGGTTAACAAGATCAGCACCAAACAAGCAGCAAATAAAACGATTTCGGTCGTGTATTGCAAATTCATGTTTTTTAACTGATGACAATTGCAAAGCCTTGAATAAATCAGGCAGGGTGTGGTTTAATTAGTGAGGCGCGCTCACGCAAATAAAAGCAGAAATTTAAACTCATCACTGCGGAATCGAAAGGTCCCTCATAACTACATGAAAATCTCATCCGCTTTATATATTATGTTCAAAATACCCAAGGAATAAAATTGCTTGGCAAACAATGCCACTAGGGATGTCGATCACGCTGTTGAAGTATCGACATGTTACGACTGAATCTCTAGAGGATTTTACAAATGACTATGCTATACATTTGGTGTGCTCGCTTACGGTCTCACAGTTTGTAAAAATAAAAACAACAGTATATAACAATAAGCACCAATTATTTTTGCTTGACAATAAAAACGCTTTATAAATTAGATATAATATCTGGTAAAAATAAATAAATCAAGTAAAGAAAAACCAATTTTAAAGATAGCTCGGTAACTTCTTAGCCGTGGTCACAATCGAACTACGGTTAGTATAACTTCGCCGAAAGACTAGCTTCGCAATAAAGTTACATTATATCATACACTGACTTTACGAGTTTTTGCATGTTAATTTTGTTTAATATTTACCAAGGGAACGCGTTAGTTTAAAAATATTCATGGTTTATTTATATATTGAGTGTAATTTATATAAATGGAGCTATAAAATAGAATGAATGTGTGCTCTGTTTTTCTGTCTTATTCATTATCAAGTTTTGAGCAAAATAACTTTATTATTAGCATCATTATTTAACATTCTCATAAACAATTATGAAATCATATTATTTATTTATAGCGACGCTAGGGTCGATACATCGGCTCATCACTACACGTTTCCTCAGACTGTCTCCCTTTAGAACATTTAAGGAAGATATTTATGGTGTCACAAGTAATTAAGAAGCCAAGCGTTGTCCTGACAATCCCTTAGGATAAATCGGAGAGCTGATTCTCCCCGCTTACATAATTCTACATAACTGAATAATCGATAGAACGTTGCTCATGAGTCGTGTTTCGTCTAGTCTAGACGATGACAAGGTAATTCAGGGGATCTGTAGATGATTTTGAGAGGCTAAGCTACGCTTTACGCTTATCCATCTTCAAGGAGTACTTGAGTCTTCAACTTTCGGTCGTACGTCCTAACTTTCGACACTAAGAGGTGTAATTACAAAGCCTCCCAGACGTTTAATATTCCTAAAATATTCGAGATATACTAGCAGAATAAGCGACTTATAGAACAATATAATGGTCGGCATTTAATATGGAATCGAACTATTGTTAATAACGATCGCCTGTGGCTAAAATTCGACCATAGAATAAAATGTTTTTTAAGTTTGACAACTGACGTTAGTCGTAAAGAAAGAAGTATGTATGTGTGTATATTATCATGTATGCGACATGAATGTAGTGTGTTATGTTTATTTTTATTAATTTAACGGATTTCTAATGCATTTCATTTAAAATATTATGTTTCTGCAGTCCTCCACAATGAATATTTTAACTGTGTCAAATTTCAAACTTCTTTGTTAACGCAATTGTCTTAATAAGCCAAAGCTTACCCTTCGCCGTGTTGGTCCCGGCCTTATTTGTAGAATAGGCCAACTGCCGTTCTGCCAGGCAGGTCGTAAAAGGCGACCGATTGGCTATCGAGTCACTACCATCGTGGCTACTAGGTGGTAGAGTTCTGCATCGTCTCGCCCGGGTCTGGTACCACCGCCTTACCTATTCCTGCCGCAATAGCGTCAGTGCTTGTCGCTGTCGTGTTCCGGTTTGGAGGGTAAGGTAGCCGGTAAACTTATGCATGTGGCATTATACCTCGCCACAAGATAGCAACGCACCATTAACATCTTTGGTGTCTATAGGCGATGGTTGACTCTTTCCATCAGGAGACCCATCTGCTTGTTTGCTATCTTATGACATAAAATAAAAATAAAAATTCTTGTATTTAATATAATAATAATAATAATAATAGTTTATTGACCAAAAGTAGTTTACAACATAAATTATATCATACATTGTCTCCACACTAGGTTACCCTGTGTCGTGGGTAACAATTCACTTCCAGGGATTACTATAAAATACGATGTGGTGCGTGTAAGACCCAGAGGGAAAAAAATAATACATCTAAGTAGACTTACAGTGAACAAATCAAATACTGATAAATAAACATTATACAAACAAAAAAAAAAATTATAATAATTATAATAATAACAATTTAGCAATCTTAAAACGACAAACAACATTTACTCCTTTAAATACAATGCATTAGACAAGGTAAATTAAGTATCTCATACTCCTCTGTCCACACAAATTTTCATAAATAAAGGGCTATTAATATAGGAGGTTTAAAAAGTTTCACGTATTAGAGTTAATTATTAGGTGTTTAGCAAAGCTTTTTAATTTAATAAAAAGTAAGTAGGTAAGTAATGTCAAACAATAACATAATAATATAAGCTATAACGCTGGTTGTTAGGTAATTTTTAGAATCAGGTGGTAATTATGAGTAGTTTTTCTGTCTCCTCGTAGCTTATGCCTGCCAGCCATGTACTTAATTTTTTTTTTACTTTATACCTCATGTCATGTAGCAAATTAAGTTCTCTGTGTAATTTGTTATACAGTAATGGTCCTAAAGAAATATAGTTTCTGTTTGCGAAGTAAGTTTTTCTTTTGGGGTAACTCCAAGTATGGTGTCGATATGTCCTAGTTGAAGATTTTTGCGTTAATTCTGCAGTCTTATGAAATCGGAGGATAGTAGAAAGAATGAAAATCTGCCTTAAACTTAGAACTTCACATTCTCGATATAGTAACTCAGTTGAATATCTAAATGGTTTCCTGTAAGCAGTTTTTAGTATACCTCTTTGACAAATTTCTAGTTTTAGAAGGTGAGTTTTGTTTGCCGTACCCCAAACGGTTATACAGTAGCGAATTATTGATTCACACAGACTGTTGTATACGAGTTTAAGTGTGTTACTGTCTGCGATTGCACCCAGCCTTTTAAAAATATACTGTAGTTTTCGTAAGCGTGTGGATAAAGCATCTATTTGAGGGACCCAATTTAATTTGTCATCAACTAGGACACCCAAGTATTTAATTTTATTTGATTGTTCAATTATACAACAATTACAGTCAGACTTTGGCATGAGGCATGTGTGGAATCTTAGTGATAAAGGGAAAGATGGAGCAGAGCGCTGTGAAACTTTGAAGGCTAAATATTTAGTTTTATTTATATTCAGAGTTAATATATAGATTGAATTTAATGTTAAAATCTTGTACAGTTCGAAATTCATATACCTAGATTTTTAACCGATTTCCCAAAGGGTTATCAATTCGGCTGTTATCTCAGAACTAGGTCATTTATGAAAATATTTTTTTTTGTTTGAGAGGGTGTACTACCCGTGTGGTCCCATTTTAATTAAGGGAAGATCTGATGCAGGGTTCCGGAAATACAAAAAAATGGGAAGCCGGTTGTTGCAGTTTTAATGCTTTTAATATTAGCAGTCATTTTGAATACTCATTCAATATTTAAATATTAGAACACTTGTACTGTTTCACAATAAATTATTACATATATTAAACAAACGGTTTCGCTTCTAAATAAGCACCATCAAGGCAATTTCCACTTGGCGAAACCGTTTGGTTAACATATGTAATAATTTATTGTGAAACAGTACAAGTGTTCTAATATTTATGAAAATAAAATATTGAATGAAAATAGAGTTTGACCAAGTGCCGACGACAAAGAGTGTAGAATATATTTTGAATATTACCTACTTTCATAAATTTGGTTGTTATTTATGAATATACTCCATACTTTCCATCGTCGGCCCTTGGTAAAATTCCATTATTGTTAAACAATTGACTAATCACTTAAGTATATTACATTCTGAAGACGCTTAAAAGGTGAAATCGGTTGAGAGTTATACTAAAATACAGTTTTGATGTGAAATTAAAATACAAGATTAGTCAATTGTGTAACAATCGTGAATTTTAGCGCTTTTTCAGTAATAAAATAAGGAACGTTCAACAGATTTGTCCATGGTCTAAAGGGATACACTTTTTAAGTCAATTTCTTAGTTTGTCAGTGTAGCTTGCATTTACATTTAGAAATATAGAGTTATAATACTTACCGATGAAATAAAATCATTTCAAGATTACCCTTGAAGTGATTTAAACCTTGTCATCTTATTCTATACAATAAAACAGTACAACATGGTTTATGTCTATTTCTTTACGATATACTATATCTACAAATGTATGACACTTTTGACAGTGGTAGGAGCGTTTGCTCATATGCGCGGTGACATGTTAACTTCCCAAAGGCGTGTCTATGTTATTAGTCTATTAGTGTCTATTTAGGCGTGTGTATGTATATACCCCGTAAGGAATCTGTATAATACATGTATATACAGGGAAATATGTACTCCCTTTCGAACAAGTCCTTTGGTAGTTAGCCGTATAATTTAATTGATTTAAATCGTCTGTATCCACCACGGATTAAGCTAGATTCCCGGGTCGAGCAAATCAAATTTCGCTGTTTCAGTTTTCTGATAAGAACAACGCTGTCTGGGATTTGACGCGACTGACCTATCATTGTGGGAGGAAGAATCATTATATCACTTGTAGTACCTTTTCCTATATCTTAGGGAATACGGGCATGAAGATACTTTTTAGCTTTTTTTTTTATATCATCAGATAGCAAACAAGTAGATGGGTCTCCTGGTGGAAAGAGTCAACCATCGCCTAAAGACACCAAAGATGTTAATGATGCGTTGCTATCTTGTGGCGAGGTTTAATGCCACATGCATAAGTTTACCGGCTACCTTACCCTCCAAACCGGAACACGACAGCGACAAGCACTGACGCTATTGCGGCAGAAATAGGTAAGGCGGTGGTACCAGACCCGGATGCAGAACTCTACCACCTAGAAAAGCCTTTTTAGCTGCAAAGTTATAGTACTTAACGATAACATAAAATCACTCCAGGTGTATTTTTTTAAACCTTGGCTTCTTGTTTACAACGACAAAATAGCACAACGTAACATAGGGCATATTTCTAATTTTTCTTTTGTTTTAACTTAAACACATAAGCGCACTTGAACATATCAGCGGCTACACTTCTTCGCCCAAAACCCTTTGTCTTTTAATATTTGTGTGATCCGTGGTATCAACATACAAACCGTTACTTTTCACAATAATATTCCAGTATCTAATGAATTATGCTAATTTGGAAAAAACACATGTTCACGTCTTATTCCCGAAGAGATAGGCAGAGGTGCACGCACGATTAGCCGAAGACACTTAGTCCCACAATGTGATAGGTGGCAAGCCTGTCGCCAACCGGGCACTTATCCAATCCCGGACAACGTTGTTTTTATCAGAAAACTGAAAAAACGCATTTCTGATTTACCTGACCCGGGAATCAAACTCAGGACCTGATGTGATCAACATCCGGACCACTAAAATACTAAGACTAATTTGGAAATCAAGATAATTAGTGGCGTCATTTGTAAAGTATTTTATAAACGACGTCATTAATATCTTGATGTCCAAAACACTGATTTATTTATTTAACGAAACGCACATTGTATATTATTTATTACATTTACATGATTTTTAAGTTTAGCCGACCTGGGAATCGAATTGCGGGTCTCCTGAGTAGATACGTGGCTAACCAATCATGTAAATCTAAAAATACACTTATTCTCGTCTTACAGGAATCCATTTACGTGGTAAATATTAGACTCATTTCGACATGTTTTGTCTTAAAAAAGCTGAAATGGAGAAAACTTTTTCGGATTATGGGAAGCCATACACCAACTGTCAGATGTGACAGTACAATAAGTGTTGCAATTTGTACGGTCAAACGCAGCACCTACGTTAATAAGGTCACCGAAAATGGGGAAAAATGAAGCGATGGAGTGGACTGGCCGGGTATTTATTGCTAACCGGGATCTCATCGATGACCCTTATCCGGGGATCGCAGATGTATATGAGGAAAAATGGCGCCTTGAAGGTAGGGAATATATGTCGATATACATCGTGGAATTAGAAATGATCAATCTGATATTGTGTACTAGAAGATGCCCGTGATTTTACTCGTTTTGAACCAAAAAGCCTTTTAAATGTGTTTTAAACCCCAGATACAAAAACGAAGAGTGATTATAAGTTTTACACCCGTTACAAAAACGAGTGGTGATTATAGTAGGGGAGGGGAGCCCAAGAGGGGATTTTGGTATGTACTCGAGCGCGTCAGTTTAACATAGGAGAGGGTACCTCGCATACTGTTAAGTCTCTCCACCAAATATAAGCCCTTTATATAGAAGGGGGTAACTACGGCAGAAAATAAACGAAATTAAGATAACTTTGGCTTGTGGAAATTGTCAGATTATACTTTTTTCGTAATTCTTACATAATTTCCTTCATAATAAAAGAAAATTCTTCTTCTTCTTCTTCATTATACGAATGGCAATTATCAGAGAATTCTGCCAGTGTCGAGTAAACTTAGGAAGTCACACGTGTTAACCATTTCTTGAAATGGAATTAAGTAGGCTTCTTCTAAGTAAAAAAAAAGTATCTTCACGCCCATATCCCCGAAGGTGTAGGCAGAGGTACAACAAACGCACCCACGATTAGCCGAAGATACTTGGTCCCACAAATGTGATAAGTGGCAAGCCTATCGCCAACCAGGCACTTTCCAATCCCGTGCAACTTTGTGTTTATCAGAAAACTAAAAAAACACTTTTTTTATGTGCCCGACCCGGGAATCGAACCCGAGACCTCATATGGTCAACGTAAACGCTGGACCACTAGACCACAGAGGCGACAATTCTTCTAAGTAAGTTTAACAAAAACAACACAAAAATACACGGTAAAACAAAAACAACAAAAATCTACACACTACAACCTAATGTTGTTAGAATCAATAAAATTAGGTAAAATTTAGCAATAGGACTAAATACAAGTGACAATTAATATTTTAGGTTGACAGGACGAGGAAGGTCATCCGGAAGAGATCATGAAGTGAAGAAGTTGTATTAGGACAACTGAAAAATATATGATCAATTGATCCTTCATCTAACCCAAAAGAAAATTCAGTCGCACTCGAGAATGTCAAGACATTTTCTTTGCAACTTTGAGACCCTCCGGTTGAGATTTTCTAAATTTTAGCTGGCAATTAACCCACCATACCCTAATCTAACGCGCTTAAGTGTTTTCATGTCACTGATTTTTTTAAACATTTTTTTCTTTAGAAATTTTCCCCACCTTTGAAATGAAAAACATTATATAACCTTTTATTTTTCCCATAATTTAATCTACAAAATCCAATAGGTCACTTAGACGCTCGAGTAACTACCCATTTAACATCTTAGGCTACCCCTACTATTATGTTTTACATGAATATCTGTACATTAGTGTGTCTGTCAAAATTCTCCGCCTCTGTGGTCTAGTTGTAGTGTCGGTGTTGACCACATAAGGTCACGGGTTCGATTTCTGGGTCGGACAATTAAAAAATGTGTTTTTTCAGTTTTATGATTAAAACAATGTTGACCGTGATTGGAAAGTGCCCGGTTGGCGATAGGCTTGTCACCTGTCTCATTGTGAGACTAAGTATCTTCGGCTAATCGTGAGTGCACTTGTTGTACCTTTACCTATCTCTTCGGGGATACGGGCGTGAAGATACTTTTTGTCAAAATTCTGGATGTGTTATTAATTATAATAGGATGCCAAACAGATGGACCTTCCGACGGAATGAGCCCAGCAGCAAAGATGTCAACGATGCATTGCTATCTGCGTGCCGGAATGGTTTTGCCACATACATTACAGGCATTACAAGTTTACCGGCTCACCTTCCTAACCGGAACACGGTACTGAAAAACACTGATGCTATTCCCGTAGGAATAAGTAAAGCGACGGTACGAAATCCGGCCGGACACCAAGTAGATAGTACCAACACCGAGTAGATGCCAAGCGTCTCTCAACATCCAACGTTTCGCCTTTTACGAGTTGTTTGGTAGAATAACAGGTCGTACTTATCAAAGGGATTCGGGACCAACACGGAGAAAAAAATCACTTAACATAATTCAGTAGCAGGACAACGTTTTCCGGGGCAGTTAGTAATTTTAAGATACATATAGTCATTAATTTGCGGAAATCCATTACTCAAATAATTTAAATTTACGTAAACTGCAACGACCGAAACCTGGAACCCTGGAGAACCCTTTGAAAAGTACCACTTGGGACCAAAATGGGCATAGTAAGCCTGGAACGTCTAACAACATTCAATTTACTCTAATTATTCCAAAAGATAAGCAGCGCTATGATTAAATCATTGATTGACATGTAAAACTCACTAAGTAGTTTTGGGTAGAGTTTAATGTACTACGTATTAGAGAACCTATGCGAAGTAAAGTCATGTTTCACTTCGTTAACACTCGATGCAGCGTTGAAATAATAATAAATCGTCAAACCGAAGTCGCATTTTAGAATAACAAAGAGTATAATAAATATTCGCCTACACCTAAGGTCGTAACCGCCGTGAATTTCATGACGTTTACACGTTACATTCAGCGAGGTCTAACGTAAGTGCAGTCTATGGACTGCACTTTAGAGAAACACAAGTGACGTGACGCATGCCTTGTCTAATACGTTAGTAAATAGAAGTCTATGGTTTTGGGTGATGCCAATTGTCAAGTTATTGAAATGTTATCTTGAGCTGGAAAAAGTCACCAAGTCATAAACACATTATCTGTCGAATTATTAATAAGAAACTCATAAAATACGAGTAATCCAATTACCCTCGGGGATGTTTCCGAACGGATACGACTTAGGGACCTTCAAGAAACGAGCTTATTCATTCTTAAAAGGCCGGCAGCAGCAAGACCCCTGGTAATGCAGTTGTCCATGGGCGGCGGTTATCACTTACTATCAGGTGCACCACCTGCTCGTTTGCCCCCTCTGCTGTAAAAAAAAACATTTCTTTCCAAAACATGAGCAGGAAAAAATCATACAAATGTTTGAATCTCAAAATTTTCACGATGTCGCTATTAGTTTTTTATGATACAACGAAATGCTCTTACTTTTAACAATATTCCAAACAACGCAAATAGCGTTTTATTAGCACAATCTTGTACTTGTACACCACTTATATGCGAGATATTACATTTGCATGCACTTAACATAGGCGACGTCACAGTAAAGAGCCGAAGGCAGTGTGAAGCACAGTAAATCAGTGCATCCAATCACGGTGCTGGGATAGCGACTTGGAAATCAGTTTGCCACTATTGAATTATCCCAGAGCAGCCGGAATGTCATACGCTAAAGTTTAATCTGTCGGGGCGGATTGGCTTATTATGCAAATAGTTGTCTCCTCGGTCATCTTTGAGTCACGTATGCCGGGGATACGTCACGTCCCGGACAAGCATTTAGGGTATCCATGGACAACTTTGTTACTCATATTTATTAGAACGTATATAAAACTAATCAATGTTATCAAATATTAGGAGTATTAAAATGTGGGTAGTTGTGAAAATTAGTTTCGCTTTACGTTTTGTTTTTGCGATAGCTCTACATAAGGCCCCGATTACACTTTGGTTATTGCGAGTGTTTAATGCAGGTGCTTAATAGTAAGCAAAAATTACGTGAAGACAGCCGTTGATTAGTGCGCTGTGCGAGTGATTAGTAATCAGCGTCTATTCCACTTTACAACACTGATTACTAAATACTCGCACTAATCAACGGCTGCCTTCACGTATTTTTGTTTAATACTAAGCACCTGTATTAAACACTCGCAATCACATAAATGAAAGTGTAATCGGGGCATAAATAAGAGAAGAAACTGTTAAGTGACATTTAAAATGCTAGATTTTCCCCGTGATATGGAGGCGGGTAACCAGGGCAAAAAAAAAGAAAATTCCAATAGCTACACTTGAATTGACAATTTTCTAAATTTTAGATGGCATTTAACCCACCATACCTTAATCTGACGCGATTTACTGTTTCCATGTCACAGATTTATTTGAAACATTTTTATGACTAGAATTTTTCCCCACCATTGAAATAAAAATTATTATAAAACCTTTCATTTTCCTATAATTTAATCTACAAAATTCAATAGGTCGCTACAACGCTCGAGTTATTATCTTATTTAGCATCTTGGGCGCGCTTACTAACATAAATCGTTCAGTAGTTTTGACGTGATTGCGTTACAAACATCCTGGATGGATGGATGGATGGGCCATACAAAAATCCAAGATTCAAACATTCCCATTTATAATATTATAGTAATATAGATTAATGTAATAAATCTTTGGGGATTTAATGAAATATTATGTAGATTTTGTGGATTTCGCAAGAAATGATGTTTTTTAAACATAACAATTTAATTTAGTACGTATATTAGATTGCAATTTCGTCATAGACGGAAAGAGAAAAAATGTAAGTAAAGTTAAGGAAGGCAAAAAAATACTGTCGTTTCAATTATATTCGTTTAGTTTGACGCTTAACATAATATAGAATATCCTGGAAAAATAACTAGCTGTTCCATCAATTATTATCAAATGCTATTCTTATACCCGACATGTCCCAGACGAGTTAGTCAAAGATATTGATTAGTAATCAGCCTCTATTCCACTTTACAATTACAATCACTCGCACTGATCAATGGCTGTCTTCACGTATTTTTGCTTAATACTAAGCACCTGCATTAAACACTCCCACTAGCATTAATCAAGTAATCGGTAATAAATAATCGGGGCATAAATAAGAGAAGAAACTGTTAAACGCCCTATTAGACTACGCAGTATTTAGTCTGTCTTCCTAAGATTCAGCGCGGTGCAGCAAACGATTTTAATTCCTGTAACTAACACATGGGCAGTTTGTCGACAAATTGAGCACATATGCAGTCTCAAGCAAGTTGTTTTCGATTAACTTGATTACATAATACTTGAACATTTTCTCTTTGGACAGGATGTATACTAGTTACATTATGGCGCTATACAATCCTCTTAAAAACCACTTCGTGCAGGAAAATCAGGGGTACACATCCTCTAAAGGGTATTCGTTTCTCAAAGTGAGGAACGCATACCCTTTAGAGTCGCCATATAATCGTAGAAAGAAGCTAATAGTAACTGCTGCGTAATTGCAATCTACGAATACATAGTTTTAAACGTTACCTATTTTAAAAAAAAAACATAAACGTTCGTTTGTATAACGGAATCAATTAAACGTTGAATCTCAATAATGATTTGAGCATGATTATTTTTAAAATTTGTGTTTGTAAACACAAGTTGAGTTTTAAACAACTTAAATATTTCGTGTGCATCAAACATTTGTTTCTATACCGAAATTAATTAAACGCTGAATCTGAATTAAAATTTGAGCATAATTTTCTTGAATTAATTTGCTATAAATAATGAGTTACCACTTATATAATTGTGAACAATTTTAATTTTACATGCGTATTTCTTTATGAATTAAGAGATTCTACAATTTGTTACACTTAGGGGTTCGATGTTGTCTTGAAAAACTAACCTCGACCTATAAGTATGTGAGAACCTGTCGTAGAGAAATCCTACATCAGATCAATGTAGCAAAATTACGTAATTGCAATAAGTTACTATAGGTTTATGGGGCCTTAAGCCGCGTTTTCACAGGGTCAATGCACAAGTCAGTATCGGCGCCGACACTGCCGCCATCAATGACTGCGCCAACTGACCTCAAAATATTCGTCTGCGAATATTGAAGTCAGCGCTGACTTTCCGCCGCTGTACTGACTTCAAATCAGTTTACATTGGGTATTTTTCAGGTCAGCGCTGACTTGTCTCGAAATCGAAGTCAGTTTACTGACCCTGTGAAAACGCGGCTTTAATGTGAATTGCGTAGTTTCAGAAGCCCTAAACGTAGGTCACACTACAAGTTCTGCGTAACTTAAAAAAACAACATGTTATAATCAAAATATTATGTTTATTGCTTTTCAAAATAATCTCCTTTACAATTTAAACATTTTTTCATGCGATCGAACCATTTTTTAAAACAGGAGGGCCACAGATCTGAAGGTATGTTTTCTACGTGCTGATTGAACGCTATCACTGCCTCTTCGGAGTTGGTAAAAGTAAAACCTCTCATCAAATCTTTGATTTTGGGGAAAATACACAAATCACAGGGTGTGTGCTAGGTCGAGGTTATGCGCAGGATGAGTGACGAGATGTACTTTTTCGGAAGCTAAAAATGACTTTGTTTTGTTGGCCGTGTGTGAAGAAGCGTTATCATGGTGTAGGAGAATGCGGTTTTTGGGTCGTCTTTCGCGAACTTTTTCTAATACCTTGGGTAAACAAGTGGTAGAATACCACTCGGCATTAACACTCTTTTAATCTTCAAGTGGAATTGTACAGATGGGACCCATAGCTGAGAAAAAAAATCGTTCGCCTGTTCACATTTTCAAACACCCATTCACAAGATTGCTTTTTTTCGGGTTCAAAACAATAAATCCACGTTTCGTCTCCTGTGCCAATGTCATAAACAGCATTAGAATGTCCGTGGTCGTACTTCAGTAGCATCTGTGAGCACCATTCCACGCGAGCCCGCTTCTGTTCCGCTGTCAGTTCATGAGGGATCCAACGATAACAAAGTTTCCGAACTTTCAATTAATTCTTCGTGTAAAATTCTCTGAATTTGGCTCATACCAAACCCCAATAGTCCTCGAATTGTTTCATAGGTAATCCGGGGTTTTTCTTCAATTAACCGCTTAACAGTAGCCACTTTATTTTCGTTGACGGCAGTTGAAGGCCGCCCTTCACGAAATTTGTCATGTAAAGAAACTCGACCTCTCTCAAATTCAGCAAACCATCGCCTCACGGTACTCAAACAAGGTGCTTCTCTCCCAAAAGCATTTTGTAGACGAGCGGCACAGTCTTGAGGAGAAAGAGAACTTTTAAAATAAAAAAAAATCATCGCTCTAAAATCTTTTCGACTTAATTTTTTCGTTGCGTACGTAGAACTTTGATGTGTGATAAAAAAAGCAATTGACAAATCGTTTCCTGCCAATTGTTTTTTTTATTTCTAAGAAGGTTGCAACGTTAAAAAATATAACATTCGAAATTCAAATAGTTCCGATTAGCTAGAAGTGCAAAACTTTTAGTGTACCCCATGTAATTCCAATTCAAGTTACTCAATCAAAAGATTTGATTAATTTAAAATTTCAAATGACTAAAACGGTTCTGACATTAATTCAGTTTTTTGCTAACAAACTCAAAGAAAAATTACTAAAACACGGAATTAAGAAGTTGGTGCGACGGGAGGCGAACTCTTTCTATAACTCCGAGCCCCAACGAGCGTTAATTAAGCGAAAATCGAAACGTCAAAGCCTGACTCGGGCTTTATGCAAATTCGGCAAAATTGACTTTCGTGTCGACGGAGTTAATTTTTTACAGCTTTCCAGACAATTGTTTGAATAGGGTAATTAGGAGAACCGAGTCACGTGGCTACGGATTTTCTAGACGGGTTTAGCTAGACATTCTATTAAAGAGCCGTTTTGTAACCCGAAGGTGTTTGTTATAAGAGTATTTGCCGAGCTTAGGAGGTATATCTAATCCTTCAGCTATGCTAGATGAATTTAACGATCAAACTTTAATGAATGTTTATAGTTTTGATTAGATAATTTACACTACTTTTAATGTAGGTACTTATTTATTTTAAGCCAACCGGTTTGACGTTAACGCATCAATGGGTCAATAACCCGGTCCATATGATGCGTTAATAATACAAAATGCTTTACTGTCACAATGGTGATGATAAGTAGAACTAATTCTCTTTTATTACACATACATTTACAGTAAAGTTGTAGGAGTCGAACATGAGTATAAATATATAAAAAAATATACAGAGCTGGATTTTTTTACATCATAAGATAGGAAACTTGCACATGGCTTTCCTGATGGAAAGAGGCCACCATCGCCTATAGACAGCAAAAACGCACCATGCGTTGCTGCCCGTGTGGCGGGATGGTAATGCCACATGCATAAGTTTACTTGCTATCTTATGCTCTTTACCAGAACACGATAGTGACAGGCATTGACACTATTGCGGCAGGAAAAATTAAGTCGGTACTACCAGATAAGATGTTAGACAGATGAGACGTTGCGAAAATCCACCTAGCAGTCAGTTTCCACGATGGTAGTGACACGTGTAGCTAATCGTTCGCCTTTTACGAACTGCCTGACAGAATGGCTGATGGTCTATTCTTCAAAGGGGCCGGCCCAACAAGGGAAAAAACTTAGAGTAAGAGGACAGAAATAGCGTCTCTTGATGGAAAGATTCAACCATTGCCCATAGACACCAAATATGTTAATGTGAAATTACACCTCGTCACAAGATAGCAACATCTTGTGGCGAGGTCTAATTCCACATGCATATGTTTACCAGCTTCCTCACCTTTCAAAAGGGAACACGACAGTGACACACACTAACGCTATTACGGCAGGAATAGGTAAGGCGGACAAGTAAGACAATGCAGAACACTACCACCCAGTAGCCACAATGGTAGTGATTTTCATAGCCAATCGGTCGCCTTTTACGACCCGCCTGGTAGAACGGTAGCTGTCCTATTCTTCAAAGGATCCCGGACCAATACGGGGGAGTTGATAATAGCTAGTCATAAAACGTAAATAAAACAGAAAATTAGTATCTATACATAACAAAAAATTGTATCAAGCAAGTTTGACGGCTTAGAGCATGCTTCAAGCTTAGTATCTTTACATACATTAAGGCCATTAATTCTAGCGAGGATTACGGATAAGCGTATTGTCGAGAAACAAACAAATAGACGTCCAATGCTTTAATTAATACTGTGCTCAGAAAACACAAAGGGACCAAGTAATCGAAAGTCATATAATATCGTTAGGGAAAAAATCTCGAACCGTAAAGAGCATTCGACACAATGGAATAGCTTTGTTTATTTAACAATGGAAACGAAATTGAATGTAAAAGCACGTGAGTAATAGAGCCAGGCGAAGGTGCAGCTAACTTTGAAAACAATTGTCTATATTTTACTCTTTTTTGGATTTTTCAATTTGTCTAATTCTATTTTGTTGGTTAATTAAACTGGATTGATCGTGTACAAAGCGGGCGTCCATAAATTGTGTGAAACGTTAAAATGGGTATGGGGTTGAGCAAAATCTCACCAAATCTCACAGACACACACACACGCACACACCCAAACACACAAACACACACACACGCACGTACACAAACAAATGCTAACGTATTTCTGATGCTGGAGTTGTTTTCTTTTGTTATTTTACTGTATTATCTTTAATTGTATAAATATGTTATTTTCTTTTATCATTTTCTCTCTTATTATTATTATTATTTTTAAATTTTAAATTCCCAGCTTTGTGACTTTCCGCTTCTATTAATAATTATTTACTACCTAATTAACTACATCATAATATGATCAGAAAACAGAGAAAAATCCGTAATTGGCTAATGTTTAATGTTTATAGTATTGTAAGTATTTTCTGTAAATTAAGCTGTGGATTTTTGTTTATGTAAAATAAATAAATCTCACGGGATGACTCGGCAAATAACACGTAATTTTTTTCCACAACATACAGTATAACATTCACATAAAATTGGGTAAAATTAAAAAAATATGTGTCTAAATTCAAAATATGCGTTTTGAGAAATCTCACGAGCGAAAACAGAATTAAAAAGGGTCAAAAAACATCTCACGACATCTCACCAAATGGGAGTCGAAAAAAACCAAGTAATTCCTGGACGCCAAACATATTTTTAAAGGTTACTGCCGGATTTGGCAGACATCCTGCCAAAACCTGACCACAGTGATATCTATGGGTCCAATAGTAAATCTAAACTATTCAGGCCGGAACACGACAGTGACAAGTTTAGACGCTGATGGACGAATTCCAGCAGCAATAATAGTAGTAGTACTAAGCCCGGAGAAGACGATGGCACAACGGTAGTGACACATAATATAGACAATGGTTCTCCTTTTACCAAACGTCTGTCAGAGCAGAAAGTGGTATATTCTCCATCTGCTTTAAAACAAATCTAAATCCGTTAAGGCGTTGCATGTCTGTAACTAAAAGTCAACGTCTTTACAAGCCTCCACAATTATAATTTATTATGATTATGATGTTAGGGGCTCCCGATTAAAATCGTCGTGTAGATCTGTGAGATAATAAACAAATTATAAACATTTATTTTTATTTCCAACTGAAGTTTATTGCCTTAATATTTGGGATTGCGTGAGATCGTTAGAAGTCTATTGCTACCATAAAATCCCTTTGTCACTTGCCTTATGCGTGTTGAATTTGTTAAATTTACCGACCGTGAAACGTTCCTTTAGACAAAGAGCTAAGCATCTCTTAAAAGCCGAGAGAAAACTAATACGTATCACATCATGACTACTAACGAGTTGGTAGAGTTTTGCAACGTCTCGACGGAGTTTGGTACCACCGCCTTACCTACTGCTGTCGCAATAGTGTTGTTACTATTATATTTTATTTTATTCCATAGAATACCAAACAAGCAAGTGGTTCTTTTGATTGAAAGAAATAACAATCGCCTATAGACAACAAAGATGTTAATGGTACATTGCTATCTGTACGACGGGGTTGAAGTGCCACATGCATAAGTTTATTGGCTACCTTACCCTCTAAAATCGGAACACGACAGTGACAAACACTAACGCTATTGCGGCAGGAATAGGAAAGGCGGTGGTACCAGACCCGGGCGAGACAATGCAAAACTCTACCACCTAGTACCTAAACATAAAAAATAAAGCCAAATTGAGAATTTCCGCTTTTTGGAAAGTCGTTTAAAAATATTTAACGAAAGCCCGTGTTAGTCATGAAACAGAGTACGCCAGCTCTCAGACTATTGACGTAAGTACAGGAATTCATTGTGGTTAAACGGTTTTGCGTTCGTCTTGTTCGTGAAGGCACATTAATTAAGCTTCACATTTGTAGTTCATACATTAAGCTGCTAAGCCTACAGAGACATAACACTTGTAAGATATTAAATACTAGACAGATCATATGAATAAATTATAAATATCTATCCATACTAATATTATAAATGCGAAAGTCTGTGTATCTGTTTCACGGCTAAACCGCTGAACCGATTTTCATGCAATTTAACATGGAAACAGTTGAAGATCCGAGGTTAAACATAGGCTAACTTTTATTTCAAAAATCAACCCCTAAGAGGTTGAAATATGGGATGAAATTTGTATGAAAAACTATATCGACATGATAATCTACTCGCGAGCTACGCGGGTCAGCTAGTCCATACTAATATTATAAATGCGAAAGTATGTCTGTTACGCTTTCACGGCCAAACCGCTGAGCCAATTTTCATGCAATCTGGCATGGATATAGTTGAAGATTCGGGGTCAAACACAGGCTAACTTTTTTTCAAAAATCAACCCCTAAGAAGATGAAATATGGGATGAAATTTGTATGAAAAACTATATCAACATGATTATCTACTAGCGGGCAAAGCTGCGCGGGTCAGCTAGTATTAAATAAATAAATAAAAATTCCTTGACAAATTACACGAATTGATCTAACCCCAAAGAAAGCAAATTTTTTGGTTGTGATTTGGGAATCGTTGAGTTTATTTGAATAAAATATTTTTTGATTTGATTTGGCATTTTTCTTAATATTAAAACTTAAACATGTGTAACTTAACATTCGCCAACACACACATTAAACACTAAAGAGGATAATCTTGTTTGGCTGTCGGGAGCAAATGATTTAAGTCGTTGGCAACAGGAGCCGGTCGAAAACAATCCACCTCAGCAGTTATTGGTTGCCGCCAAATAACATTATAATGGTCGTCGTGCACATTATTTGTCCATTACGCCACGAGCGACAATATAGATGTAGCTTTTATTACATCTTACGTCATTTACAATCTTGCTCCTCTAACACAAGGCATATTTTGGTTTGGCGGCCCTTTATTTTTTCAATTTCCTGGGAATTGCTATATGAGAATATTCTTCATTGTTTTCCGACACCAATAAGCTTAGATGTTTCTTAAACTTATCTACTGCTTCGTGTTCTAGAGGATAGCATATTCGGCTTAGATCATGAGGTCCAGGGTTCAAACTTTAGGTCGGGCAGTGTTATTGAAGTTTTTCTCGAAAATTCAAAATCTCAGTAGCAGCTCGGAGTCTGGCGGAGTGGTGTATCCGGCGGTTCCGGTTATTTCTAGAAATAATCGATAATCATTTACATGTCGATAAATGCGGCGATGAGGATCATCAACCGACAAACTGGTGAATCGCGGTAAACTGGAAAGTCTATAGACATTCGATTTACTCTGCCTACCCTGCAATGGAACCGGGCGTGATGATACTTAGCAAGTACATAAAGAGCGTTTAGTAAAGGTTTGGCTCAACCTTAACCTCAAAAACACAGGTTTCCTTGAAACAAAATATCCCTCCGTGTAATTCCACCGTATTGCTTACCACTCCTGATAAGAAAATATCCGTACCTGAAAACAAATAAAAATGACATTATTACACAAGCGTCTTTCGCATGTACCAATTATTATCGTACATTGGATTGGTCATGAAATTATTATCATACAATGGATTGGTCATGTAATTATTATCATACATTGGATTGGTCATGAAATTATTATCATACAATGGATTGGTCATGAAATTATTATCATACAAATGTTTTCCCCGTGTTGGTCCGAGCTCACTTTGAAAAATAGATCATCTGCCTTTCTGCTAGGCCGCTCGTAAGAGACGAACATATTGTCTTTGTGCATAACTAACATCATGACCAATAGGTGGTAGAGTTCTGCATTGTCTCCCCCGGGTCTGTTGCCATCGCCTTACCTATTCCTGCCGTAATAGCGTAAGTCATTGTCACTGTCGTATTCTGATTTGAAAAGTAAGGTAGCCGGTAAACACACGTATGTGGCATTAAAACCTCGCCACAAGGATAGCAACGCACCATTAACATCTTTAGTGTCAGGTATCAGGAGAGTCATCTGCTTGTTTGCGATCTTATGATATAAAAAAGGAAAACTTGATGAATTTTAAAAACAACGAAGAGTTGCGGCACGACAGGTTTTGAACCTTCCTTCTGCTGGATGCTCTAAACAACTGAGTCACTGTCCACTAATTCACGTGCTGAAATTCTTTTTGTTTTGTAATCGATACTGTTATGATGTACAGAGTGCTAAGTGTGAGTTTTTCTTTTCGCATTCGATCGTGAGCGCGTTTGGAGTTTACTAGGAATTTGTATGTGATTTGTACAGCACCACCTAGTGGTAAACGTGAGAAACCAGTTTACCACTAGGTGGCGCTGTACAAATCACATACAAATTCCTAGTAAACTCGAAACGCGCTCACGATCGAATGCGAAAAGAAAAACTCACACTTAGCACTCAGATGAAATTCACATTCATAATATGACACGCTGACCCGCGCAGCTTCGCCCGCGAGTAGATTAACATGTCATAGTTTTTCTTACAAATTTCATCTCCTATTTCAGCCCCTTAAGGGTTGATTTTTAAAAAAAATAGCCTATGTTTGACAGCATATTTTCTCTCATTCCCCGGATGTCTATTTCCATGCCAAATTGTATGAAAATCGGTCATGAAAGCGTAACAGATAAACAAAATTTCGCATTGAAAATATTAGTATGGATGTGTAAGGATGAATTTCAAAAACAAGATGAATTTCGAAAGATAATTCCTACACCTCGCCTATATTGTAAAAATAAAATCCTGTGAAAACATTTTTGCCTTGGTCCAAAGATCCAACGGCGTTGAAAGTTAGGACTTCTCTTTTTATAGGCACTCTCCTCGCATCGCCCTCTCGGTCGAAATTCGACCATGGACTAAACAATAAAATCATTTTTAAGTTTTTTGTCAGACTTTAGCCGTATAATAAAATATTATGCATGTATGTATATGGAATATAGTGTGAAATGTTTATTTTTATTAATATAATTTATTTCTAACGCTTTTTATTTAAAAACTAGCCATTGCCCGCGACTTTGTTCGCGCGGACTTCGTTTACTCCGCACAGCTCCTCCCCCGTAGGTTATAGCGGGATAATATGTAGCCTATATGTTGACCCGACCTGTTAGTAATATTCATGCAAAATTTGAAGTAGCTCCATGCGGTACTTTTTCAGTTTACCCCGGACATACATTGACTTTCCTACGATTTTATTATATGTATAGATATTAAGTTTCTGCAGTCCTCCGCAATAGAAACTAAAAATGTCTCAAATTTCATACCACTTCCACTCTTCGCTTATCTTCAAGAATGAAACAAAGTTTTTATTTGATCCCCGACGGGGACAAGCATTTGTGTGATGAGCATAAATGTCTGTATTTCCGGATTTGGATGTTTATTAAATATATTCCAGTATCTATATGTGTATTTCTACGTATTAGTATCGTTGACTAACACCCATAACGCAAGCAAATTATTGCTTACTTTGTGGTTAGAGCAGTAAGTGTAATTTGTCCCGTGAATATTTATTTATTTATTTATATTTTAGACTCATTGTCGTCGGCACTTGGTGAAATTCCATTTGTAATTATGTAAATATACTTATACTTTTTCACAGAACAGTTTTTATTTAATTTATATCGCCAACCGGTTTTGCTGTTAATGGCATCTTCAGTGTAGCCCTTTAGTTTATTTGTGAGACAGTACAAGTGTATTTGTAAAACAGTACAAACGTATTTATATAATAAAGTTTTAACTTCACGTAATAATATATACATGTTTCAATTGGCTACGATACGTATTTATATAATAAAGTTTTAACTTCACGTATATACATGTTTCAATTGGCTACGATATGTATTTATGTAATAAAGTTTTAACTTCACGTAATAATATATACATGTTTCAATTGGCTACGATATATATTTATATAATAAAGTTTTAACTTCACGTAATAAAATATATATGTTTCAATTGGCTACGATATGTATTTATGTAATAAAGTTTTAACTTCACGTAATAATATATACATGTTTCAATTGGCTACGATATGCATTTATATAATAAAGTTTTAACTTCACGTAATAATATATACATGTTTCAATTGGCTACGATACGTATTTATATAATAAAGTTTTAACTTCACGTATATACATGTTTCAATTGGCTACGATATGTATTTATGTAATAAAGTTTTAACTTCACGTAATAATATATACATGTTTCAATTGGCTACGATATATATTTATATAATAAAGTTTTAACTTCACGTAATAAAATATATATGTTTCAATTGGCTACGATATGTATTTATGTAATAAAGTTTTAACTTCACGTAATAATATATACATGTTTCAATTGGCTGCGATATGTATTTATATAATAAAGTTTAACTTCACGTAAAAATATATACATGTTTCAATTGGCTACGATATGTATTTATATAATAAAGTTTTAACTTCACGTAATAATATATACATGTTTCAATTGGCTGCGATATGTATTTATATAATAAAGTTTAACTTCACGTAATAATATATACATGTTTCAATTGGCTACGATATGTATTTATATAATAAAGTTTTGACTTCACGTAATAATATATACATGTTTCAATTGGCTACGATATGTATTTATATAATAAAGTTTTAACTTCACGTAATAATATATACATGTTTCAATTGGCTAGGACATGTATTTATATAATAAAGTTTTAACTTCACGTAATAATATATACATGTTTCAATTGGCTACGATATGTATTTATATAATAAAGTTTTAACTTCACGTAATAATATATACATGTTTCAATTGGCTACGATATGTATTTATATAATAAAATTTTAACTTCACGTAATAATATACACATTGATGTTTCAAGCTGCTATGGTATATTAACACACACAAGCATGCGTACATTGTATCTGGCAACGAATTTCACAATTAAACTCAATGTCTTGAAATTATTTAAAGAATGAAACGCTGTCAACAATTGGCACGGGGTCTGGCCACAATGTGATACCCCACTATTTTTTGGCATACGTTGCTATCAAAATATTTACTTTGTCGTTTGATTTATAAACATCTTGCAACGGAAACTTGCGAGATATATGACGGCTTATTAACATCAAAAGGACGTGACATTTTTTCATATTCTCAGTCATATGTTCAATTACTATGGGTTTTTAAGTGGCGCTTGGCACTAATTGACATGCTCTATATTCTAGCATAAAAAATAAATGTTGTTTGTGAACTTTACGTTCTATACCGCACTATAACCAAAGAGTTATCAACATCCACATCCAAATTTATGTTCCATGGTACTGTAGTGTTGTTATTGTTACCTTAACACTTAGCGATCAGTACAATCGATGGAATCGATCATATAGCAAAGAAAAATTTCGCCACGTCGAGCCTGCCGACACTAGCTCAGTAGAAGAGCGTCCCGGCATTAGGGAGAAGGGCGCAGGTTCAATTCCTGCGTGGCGATATTTTTCTTTGTTGTTTTTAAAGTTTTTCAAGTTTTCCCAAGCATGGGGTGAGTGCTATAACACAAAATTAATTTTATTTGTTGTCTTTATTTGTGTACAATAAAAATGTTTTTAAAATAATATAATGTAAACTAGACGCTCTGATAGGCGAAACCGGTTGACTTTAAAGTTGGAAAGTGATTTGTGATATAAATAAATTATATTTGTGAAACAGTACAAGAGTTTATGTTTAGAAAACCAATACCATACTGATATTACTATAAAGGCGAAAGTCTGTCTACCTGTCTGTCCGTCTATCTGTCTGTTACGCTTTTACGGCTAAACCGCTGAACCGATTACTATGAAATTTGGAAAGAAGATATTTGAACACCTGGGGTCAAACAAAGGCTACTTTAAAAAATCTGTGAACGGTTGACCCTGCAGACCATTCCTGAAACTTTTCGCAAAATTAAGGTATTTTAAGCTCAAACGTCACGGACAGACGGACGGACATGTCGAAACTATGAGTCACCTAGGAACAGTTGACTTCGCAACCCTAAAAACTATTTCTACATAGTTGGGTAGGGTTTCTAGTTGAATTCTGGTGTAATATATTGAATAAAAATCCAAGAACCCGAAAAATATGAAAAAGTTAAAAAATATTGCTACGTTAATTTCAAGATAAAAATGCGTTTTTTATTTAAAAAAAAATGTTTGACTTTCAATTACGAGTGATTTAACTGATTAAGAATTATAATTCGTTACAATCAATTCACTTGCTAGTTGCGACTAAATTAAGATTTATAATTAACGCCGTAGTTCCATTATATTATATAATAATTGTATATATAATGAGCCGACTACTGAAGCCATACGTTACGCGATTTTTATAATTTTTGTTGAACTTTCATAACTTGGAAGTTTAATGTGTAAACGTGATTTTTTTTCGGGTATTTTTGTTCTGAAGATGTGATTTCTAATCAATTTGTAGTTTTGCAAAGTGTTGCCGGAATTTGGTACCACCATCTTACCTATATCTACTGCAAAGGCATCAGTGATTGTTGCTGTCGTGTTTCGTTAGAAAGGTAAGGTAGTCGGTCAAATTAAGTATATATTACATCTCTGCCACACCAATAGCAATGCATGGTGCGTTTAAAATTTTGCGTCTATGGGCTACAAATATTTCATTTAGGATTTACTTTTCCTTTCTTCTTAAGGATTAAGATTTTGAGAAAAGGACGAATTTTGCTCTGAGTGTTTGTGAAACGAAAGAATCAGACGATTAAACCAAAAGGCATGAAAGCTGAAAACCTTCCTTTACAATTTTATGGAGTTCATTTTAGGTAAGAAATATTTTTTGTTTGAGTGCTATAGTAAAAAAATAGCAAAGATCTGGTGATCAGACTATAGCTGATAAGACATAAGAACTGACGTCGTCATAAGAGTTTAATGGGGCAAATTTGTGAGTTTTTATGTGAGTTTTTGGGATCTAATTTAGCAAAGATTGACGATACGCCGCAAAAGGCATGAGAACAGTGGTCTTTTACAGTTTTAAATATCCGTTCGCCATACTGACCAGAGACGGACTTAAAATAATTTATACTATAAAATACGATAAATGCGTTATCCTAAAATAGATATCAATAAAAATGTAAATTAACAAACAGTTATCCTTTGTCCGGATTTGTAGGAAATATGGCGGATTCGTTGTTAATTTGATCGATGGGCATCGAGTCAGTTCGTCGACCCGTCCACCACGTGTTTTGTATCGACCACTTGTTTCGAAGCGCCCGGTGCAAAAGTGTGTTACAAATTTGATTGTATCTCTGTCTGTCTGTGGTGACATACGGATGAGCGGATTTTAATTAGGCATGGAAATTATTGTTAAATTAGATTAACTGTTATGTTGTTAAAGTTAATTAATATTTAACACTTATTTATTTATGTTATATTATATCAATAGCCTATATATAATAAGTATTAGAAGCAGTCAAAACACGAAGCTACCAAAAAAAGGTCCTCTAGAATAGTTTTAATATCTATTAACAGTTATTATTATCACGGTCTCTCGAAATATTTTTAATAACATTATTATCATATATCAAGTTATTGGTAATTTTAGTGATGCATAAAAATTACTTTTTTTTTATATCATAAGACAGCAAACAAGCAGATGGGTCTCCTGATGGAAAGAGTCAACCATCGCCTATAGACACCAAAGATGTTAATGGTGCGTTGCTATCTTGTGGCGAGGTCTAATGCCACATGCATAAGTTTACCGGCTACTTTACCCTCCAAACCGGAACACGATAGCGACAAGCACTGACGCTATTGCGGCAGGAATAGGTAAGGCGGTGGTACCAGACCCGGACGAGACAATGCAGAAATCTACCACCTAGTAGCCACGATGGTAGTGGCTCGATAGCCAATCGGTCGCCTTTTACGACCTGCCTAGCAGAACGGCAGTTAGCCTATTCTTCAAAGGAGGCCGAGAGCAACACGGCGAAACAGTATTTGCTACATAAATAACAGTTGTTAACCGTTAAAAAAATTTAGTATGAAATTTAATATGTTAACTGTTAAATGATCCATGCCTAATTTTAATCTTATTTGACAGGAAAACATACAAATAGGGTAATTATTAATGTTAAATATAATTAGTTAGATAATGCCCCGTGTTGGTCTGGGCTTCTCTGAAGAATAGACTAACTGTCGTTCTGCCAGGAAGGTCGTAAAATGCGACCGATTGGCTCTATGTGTCACGACTATCGTGATTACTAGGTGCTAGAGTCCCGCAACATCTCGCCCGGCTATTTGGTTCCACCGCCTTTCCTATTCCTGTCGCAATAGCTTCAATTCTTGTCATTGTCGTGTTCCAATTTGGAACGTAAGATAGCGGTGGACTTATGCATGTCATGCATCAGAATAACCATCTGCTTGTTTGCTATCTCATGATGTATAAAAAACTGAAAGCGATATAGTAATTAGCAAACAAGTAAAAGGTTCTCGTGATGGAAATAGACAACCATCGGCTATAGACGCCAATGATGTTAATGGTGCGTTACTCCATCCGTTATCCGTGTGGCAAGATAGCAATGCCACACGCATAAGTCTACCAACTACCTTACCCTCTAAACCGGGACAAGACAATGACAAGCATTGACGCTATTGTGGCAGGAATAGATAAGGCGGTGGTACCCTATACCTAACATGGGGGAAAACATTAAAAAAATGCGTCCAACTATGATCTGTGGTAATCTGCCTTAATCACCTCAAGGCTAAGTTAAAGGTGTCTAATTACATTACACTACACACAATAAGACATTCGTGTCAAGGTTTTTTATATCATATGATAGCAAACAGGTAAATCTCTTTATAAAGATACTAGCTGCTGCTCGCGGCTTTGCTTCCCTTGACTCTATTAGGTGCTCGTAGACACTAGCGCATCGAGTGTACGTCAGTAACTGAAACCTTTCATATAAACTTGCCCTGCCTTTAAACTTCCTTAATAATCTAGTTATATAACAAAAATAATTCTGATCACGTCTGTTAGGTTAGGTTAAGCCTTCTACTCAAACTACATCCCTGCAAAATTGATTCATAATACCTTAAAAACAACAAAGAAAAATATCGACACGCGGGATTTGAACCTGCGAAAAACAAAAAAAAAGATTCATAATAGTCTTAAAATAAAATATATCTGTTACAGTATCTTCACATCTGTATCCACAAAGATGTAGGCAGAGGTATAACAATTATTGCACCCACGATTAGTCGAAGATACTTACTTAGTCTCAAAATATGACAGGTGGCAAGCCCATCGCTAACTGCCATTTTTCCAATCCCAGGCAACGTTGATATTATCAGAAAACTGAAAAAACACATTTTGAGTTGCCTGATCGGGAATTAAACCCGTGACCTCAGGTGGTCAACAATGACACCGGATCAACAGACAACAGAGGCGATTATGTCTATATATCTATTAACTAGTCGTTACTCGCGACTTCTTTTATATTCAGTCGGGTATGTAGCATACGTAGCCTATGTCACTCTTGGTTAATATAGCTCGGACACGTATTTTTTGAGTTAAATCTTAACAAACAAACAAAAAACCAAATCTTTCCTGTTTATATTAGTTTAGACGTACCTTGGTGACGCTTCTTGCGCGCTGCGCAAGACGACATGGTATGTATGAGTGAACCAAATATCAATAGGTTCATTATGATTCACCTGTTTGTCAGTTAGCGAGACTAGTCCTCAAGCTCTTAGCCGAAAAGGCTAAGACCACGAAGCATAGATTCTTTTTATATATCATAAGATAGCAAACAAGCAGAGGGATCTCCTGATAGAATGAGTCTACCATCGCCTATAGACACCAAAGGTGTTAATGGTGTGTTGCTATCTTGTGGCGTGGTCTAATGCTACATGCATAAGTTTACCGGCTACCCTACCCTCCAAACCGGAACACGACAGTGTCAAGCACTGACGCTATTGCGGCAATGCAGAACTCTAGCATCTAGTGGCCACGATGGTAGTGACTGGCACAGCCAAGCGGTCGCCTTTTACGACCTGCCTGGCAGCAGTTGGCCTATTCTTCAAAGGAGCCCGGTACCAACACGGGGAAAATTAATTAAGAATTTAAATTAAGTCTAGTATTTTATAATTTATATCTTGAAAACAAAACATAACCTCTATTTATAGTAGTAAAGTAAACACACCAGTGCTAAACTTACTGATACTAAATATTACCATTCTCGTTGAAATTAAAATTAAAAAAGTACCTTGACGCCCATATCCCCGAAGAGGCAGAGGCACAACAAGTGCACCCACGATTAGCTAAAGATACTTGGTCCCACAAATGTGATAGGTGGCAAGCCTATCGCCAACTGGGCACTTTCCAATCCTGGGCAACTTTGTGTTTCTCGGGAAACGGGAATCGAACCCGGGACCTCATGTGGTCAACGCCAACGCTGGACCACTAGACCACAGAGGCGCGAAATTAAAATTAACTTTTCAAATTGAAATCTTTCCAAAGACAATATAACAGAACAGAAGTTCCATGTAAAATAAATATAATCTGCAGTCGCATTAAGGCATTAACACACTCCACCACAAACAATATAGAACTGTGTAGGTATACGTCTAATTACACCAAGTCGTGGCGAAGACTCGAACGCCGTCGGCTGCGAATAACAATTATAAATTCACTAAAGTTCCTCGGCGCACTCGACAGCGTGCCTTTGAAAGGAAACAACTATTTTGAAGCTTGGAACGGTGGAGAGCGTCTCGCTTTCAGTTTTACGAGGCTTTTTATTTGATCCACAGTTGCATTTAGGGTGTCGCGGGATGAAAATGTTACAGGCTTATTACGTCATGGGTTGGGGATTTAAAACTTTTCCTATTTTATTATTAACTAGCTATGAACTTAACTCTGATCATGTAAAGGGAAATGAGAATTCTCCACTTGGTTGTCACGACTCACGATGGTAGTATAAGGCGTAGCTTCATTTGCATTTTACTTGATGCCTGGCAGAAAAGCAACAAACTTACAAGGTGGTAGAATTCTGCAAAATGTCTAAGACCACGAAGCATAGATTTTTTTTATACATCATAAGATAGCAAACAAGCAGATGGGTCTCCTGATAGAAAGACTTTACCATCGCCTATAGACACCAAAGGTGTTAATGGTGTGTTGCTATCTTGTGGCGAGGTCTAATGCTACATGCAAAAGTTTACCGGCTACCTTACCCTCCAAACCGGAACACGACAGCGACAAGCACTGACGCTATTGCGGCAGGAATAGCTAAGACGGTGGTACCAGACCCGCGCGAAACAATGAAGAACTCTACCACCTAGTAGCCACGATGTTAGTGACTCGATAGTCAATCGGTCGCCTTTTACGACCTGCCTGGCAGAACGGCAGTTGGCCTATTCTTCAAAGGAGGCCGGGACCAACACGGTGAAATTTGTTACTTTAAGATTTTTTTATCCGCATTTTCTCAAAAATTAGAAGACGTCTGAACCGATTTAGAAAATTCTTTGTTTCGAAGATTATAACTTCCCAGGTAGTCCGTTTTATATAAATTTGGTAAAGATCTGATGCAGGGTTTTTGATATACAGGAATGGGAAAGTTTCACTGAAGTTTCACTGTGGTTAAATTACTAGTTATCATATCGTCATTTGACTTACGAACGATGACATAATAAGTAAATTCTGTATACAAGAATACGTATGCGCCGGTTAATGTTATGAACGCATTAAAACGGAATGGCTTTCCTCACACTTGGCATATGCACGTAACGATCTTTATAAACCTTCCGATTTATGTCCGTAAAACGTGGCTGACTTAGAAGAAACCATCAAAAACGCCATAAAATCACCGCCGTACCCAAAAGTAACAGGGCGCGATCTTACCGCTTACATTAAATTGTTTTTTGGCTGATATACAAATTCCGGGTTTAAATTATATATACTCGTATTTTTTATCATAAACATTAAACTATTTTAAATACATAGCTAGTTGTATTACTTTCGTTAAATATGCATGAGTTTGTTTGCGATTTTTTTTTAACTTTTAAGGACGTGATGTGGAAGATGTTAAGTACTTTACTTTTATAAAGTTATGCACTGCTGCATAATCTATGGTTTTATGAATTTTTAAATCATTTGAAGATGGTGTCATGTTGGACGTTTATAAAAGTTTATAATTTCGTAAAATATGCACTGTTGCATAATCTGATTTTATGAATTTTTAAATTTATGAAGATGGCGTCATGTAGTAAGACAGTCTTTAGTTTCGTTAAATATGCAGCAACAGTTTTTTATTAATAAAACAGATGTTTAAGCGAACTTTTACATTTTTGATAACGCTTATACCTTTTGAGTAAATGCCAAAAAATTGAAACACTTTTTTTTCTTTTTTTAACTTACCACTAAGTACATAAGAAAGTTACTGATTTTACCCCGATTTTCAAAAATCGAGTTTTCACCAGATGTCCACGTTTTGAGGTCCTAGGAACCTTTTCTGACTATTTTCACGATGACGTTAGTGTCCGTGTGTGTGTGTGTGTGCGTGCGTGCGTGCGTGCGTGCGTGCGTGCGTGCGTTCGTGTTTGTGTGTGTCATCGAGTTTTCCATGTTCCATCCAGATCTCCACGTTTTGAGGTCTTAGGAACCTTTTCCGACTATTTTCACGATGACGTCAGTATGTCTGTGTGTAGGTAAACATCTCATAACTTTTGAACGGCTGGACCGATCGAAACGCGGTTGATGGTATTCGATTGGATTCCACTCAACTTAGACTTCCTGAAAATCTGAACCGATTCGGTCCAAAAGATTTTGAGAAATTTTGAAAAAACACCAAAAAAATTTTCGAAACAGTATTTTTTTAATATAACTTCCAGATTTATGTAACGACTGAGTACAAAAACTAATCAACTCTATTCATTACAAAACTACGTCTAATACATAAATTGCAACAAAATCGGTTTATCCGTTTGGTTTCGTATCGTTGACGAAAAATTTTGAAGTGTTTTTTCGACATAGCTTCGAAATTTTTCTACAAAGAATAAAACTACAATATATGCGATTCATTCAAATTGGATACTAGCCTTTTATATATTTGGATATTGATTTTTTTTATACCATAATATATCAAACAAGCAGGTGGGTCTCCTGATGGAGAGTCGACCATCGCCTATAGACACCAAAGGTGTTAATGGTGCGTTGCTATCTTGTAGCGAGGTCTAATGCCACATGCATAAGTTTACCGGCTACGTTACCCTCCAAACCGGAACGCGACAGTGACAAGCACTGACGCTATTGCGCAGAAATAGGTAAAGCGGTGGTACCAGACCCGGGCAAGACAATGCAGAACTCTACCACCTAGTAGCCACGATGGTAGTGGCTTGCATAGCCAATCAGCCACCTTTTACGACCTGCCTGGCAGAACAGCAGTTGGTATATTCTTTAAAGGAGCCCGGAACCTACACGGGGAAACATTTTTTGGTATTATACGATATTTTAGTACTAAAAAAACTAAGTCAAATGGCGTTTCAAAAATCAAAATCGAATCTAATTCTCAAAACTTTTAGTTTTTTAAATATTAAAATTACGTTGTTTTTAGCAAACTTATTTAATTTTTTTTAATTACTTTCAAGTTAATTCACAGATTGGCTGAAAAATCTTATCAGCTTTTTTCCTTTAAAAAACTGCGTCAAATACCGTTACTTTAATCAAAATCGGTCAATTTGTTGAGGATTTATCAATGAAGAAATTTAAAAATAAAATGTTTTTTAACATTGCATCAAAATTTTTCAACCTATCGATTATTTAGCCAAAGCAATATTTTAGATCTCAAAAATTGAGTTGAATGCCATCATCGTTTCCGAAATATACAGCAGTACAAAAACTAATATGTTTATTGCCATTTTTAACAAAATAGATGTTTGAACTGAAAAATCTACGCTTATATTTTTTACTTTTTTGAGCTTAAAATACCTTAATTTAGTGGGAAGTTTCAGGGATGGCCCGTAAGGTTAACCGTTTACACATTTTTTGGTTAATAACAATCACAATTGTTTATGTGCTGGAAAGTCATTTTTTCAAGAACATCGTATAAACTGTCGCTCATATTTTTTCTAGTTTTATCAAAAACTAGCTGTGCCCGCGACTTCGTCCGCGTGTTACAATTTCTAGAGACAGTTCACGAGGTTTTCCCCGAATAGTTTCCGTTCCCGTGAGATTTCCAGGATCAAAAATATTCTACGTTCTTTCTATCTTTGAACCAAATTTCATCCAAATCGGTTCGGTGGTTTAGGCGTGAAGAAGAGACAGAGAGACAGCGTAACTTTCACATTTATAATATTATATTATGGATTAAAAAAATAAGCTTGTGAAATTGACTATCACCTTATGACCTTATCGCTTCAAAAGTAAAATTCATTAATTCATAACTACCATAAGTACAGCTCATTTAGCGAAACTATTAATGTATGTTGTTTAACATAGCGTAATATTTAAGCTAAATATATAAAAAGTGTAGAAGGTGAGATCTTGTTGAAGAATAGACGATCTGCCATTCTACCAGGCAATTCGTAAAAGGCGAAAGATATACTAAACGTGTCACTACCATATTGACTACTGGGTGGTAAGGGCCAAGGGGTCCCCGCAATATCTCCACCGCCTTAAATATTCCTGCTGCAATAGCACCATGCTTGTCACTGTCACTATTGTGTTCCCGTGTGGAAGGTAACGTCACCGGTAAACTTAAACATGTAGTATTACTTCCTTTCCCGCTACACGGATAGCACAGACTTAGATGTCTACTGGCATTCTCTTTCCAACTTTTTTTACTATCCAATTCAAAAAGAATTATTTAAATCGATTCACCAGTTTTCGAGATTACCGCGTACTACCAAACAAACAAACAAACTCTACAATTTTATATATATTAGTATAAATATGTATCATCTTTTTATATCATAGGACTACTTTTGTTTTATTGATAAACAAAGATTTTACCCCGTGTTCGTGTCCGGGCTCGTTTGAAGAATAGGCTAACTACCGTTTTGCCAGGCAGGTCGTAAAAGGCGACCGATTGGCTATGCGAGTCACTACCATCGTGGCTACTAGGTGGCACAGTTCTGCATTGTCTCGCCCGGGCCTGGTACCACCGCCTTACCTATTTCCCGCAATAGTGTCAGTGCTTGACGTTTTCGTATTCCGGTTTGGAGAGTAAGATAGCCGGTAAACTTATGGATGTGGCATCAGACCTCGCCACAAGATAGCAAGGCACTATTAACATCTTTGGTGTCTATAGGCGATGATCGACTCTTTCCATCAGGAAACCCATCTGCTTGTTTGCTATCTTATGATATATAAAAAAAGTTTTATTTTTTATTTAACACTAGCTGTGCCCGCGACTTCGTTTGCATGGAAAAATTTCTAAAGTAAAAACCCGCATAGTTCCCGTTCCCGTGGGATTTCCGGGATAAGAACTATCCTATGTCCTTTCTTAGGTCTCAAACTATATTTGTACCAAATTTTATCCAAATCGGTTCAGCGGTTTAGCCGTGAAAGCGTAACAGACAGACAGACAGACAGACAGACAGAGTTACTTTCGCATTTATAATATTAGTATGGAAGTATGGATTTTTATTATATATTATATAAAAAATAGACCCTATAATACTTTTATTTTTTATATAATCCTATGATCAAAAAAGTAATACATATCTTTCGTAGCCGACTTCGAAGTCTGAGCTAGTTGAGCTGAGCTATAGAGCAGGGAATATGTAGTTATTAGATAAATTAATCATCTCGTGAGGTAATTTAATTTCCACACTTCCGCGGACTTGCAAATTAAATTACCTTATCGAGTTGAATTATGAATTTCCGCATATAACGTTTTTGGATCTATAAAATAAAATAAAAAATCGTCTCATGGTCTGGTGACTTGTGGTCTTGCAGTTAACCAATTCAACTTAGATTTTGAGGTCACAATTTGATCTCCAGTATGGGCAAATTATTATTAATAATAATAATATTCACGGGACAAATTACACTTACTGATCTAACCCCAAAGTAAGCAAATTATTTGCTTGTGTTATGGGTGTTAGTCAACGATACTAATACATAGAAACACATATATAAATACTATAATATATTTAATCGACACCCAAACCCGGAAATATAAACATTTATGCTTGCTCATCACGCAAATGCTTGTCCCCGTCGGGGATCGAACCCGAGCCCCGTCGATTGCGTAGTCAGGGCCGCTAACCAATCGATCAAAGGGTCGGTCAAATTGTTATTAAAATTGTTATTAAATTGTGTGTATAACTTTATAAACGACTGGACAGGTCCTTAAAAATTCCCCCTTCGTGATTCGAGCGCATAAATTGTGAGGAACAGATAAATTGTGAGGAACAGAGGTACTGCTAAAGAAGGTCTTAAACTTTTTCGTGTCATTAAAATCATGACTACCAAATCTATACATATAATAAAATCGTAGGGAAGTCAAAACTGTACACTGAATATTTACATGACACACTGAATATTTACATACACTGAATATTTTTTTTAAAGAATACTTGGGGCATGATCTACAGTCGATATTAAAGCCAAAAATGTAGTGTTTAGAATATTTGTCTGTTTGTCTGTATGTATGTCCGGGATAAACTCAAAAAGTACTGCATGGATTTACTTCAAATTTTGCAGGAACATTACTTACAGGTCGGATCAACATATAGGCTACATATTATCACGCTATTATCTACGGGGGAGGAGCGGTGCGGAGTAAACGAAGTCCGCGCGGACGAAGTCGTGAGCAACAGCTAGTAGGTGATAAAGTTATACAACGTTACGATTGAATTTTGGTACCACCACCTTATCTATTCCTGTCGCAATAGCTTTGAGGCTTTTCCCTGCCCTGTACCGGTTTAGACGGTAAGGTAGGCGGTAAACTTACGCATATTTTGCAATTTTATCCTTGCTACACGGATAATAACGCACCGTTAACATCTCTAGTCTCTAAGCAATAGTGTTGTCTTTTTCTTTCCCGAGAGCCGTCACCTTGTTTGCTATCTTAGTAATATAAAAATTCGTGAATATTTTTGAAAATCGAAATCTCAGTAGTTTAATTCTGTTAGTTTCAATCTGTCAATGCTGGTGTTCCCCACGGCTGCGTGCTATCACCGACACTGTTCCTTCTGCATATCAATGATATGATGCGAATTAGCAACATAAATTGCTATGCAGATAACAGTACTGGTGATGCTACATACTCCGGCCGAAGCAGTATTTCTCGGGAACACGTCGAAGAGTGCCGAAACAAGCTTGTGTCTGAAGTCGAGAATCGACTTACCGATGACTCGGAATGGGGTCGCCAAAACCTGGTTACTTTTAACCCCAAGAAGACACAGCTTTGCGTGTTCGCCGCAAAAAAGACGCCCTTTGTCGTATCACCTCGATTTGAGGATACTCTCCTGACAGCCTCAGCTAGTGTCGAAATCCTGGGAGTTGACATATCGAATAACGTTCAGTTTCGCGGTCATTTGGAAGGCAAGGCTAAACTAGCCTCCAAAAAGCTCGATGTGCTCAGCAGAGCGAAACAGTACTTTTTGCCGGTCCATCGCCTTCAACTTTATAAGGCACAGGTTCGGCCTCACATAGAGTACTGTTCGCATCTCTGGGCCGGAGCTCCTCAGTACCAGCTTCTTCCTCTTGATCGCATTCAGCGTAGAGCGGTTCGAATCGTTGACGACCAGGCCATTTCGAAACAGCTTGACTCTTTGGCATTGCGCAGAGATGTAGGTTCTCTCTGTGTCTTTTATCGTATATATCATGGAGAGTGTTCCGACGAGTTGTTTGGATTAATTCCTGCCGCCGAATTCCACCATCGGACATCGCGTCAAAACTTGAAGTTCCATCCTCACCATCTCGATGTCTGGAAATCCACAACTGTGCGTTTCTCCCGACACTTTTTACCTCGCACTACTCTGTTGTGGAACCAATTACCGGCAGGGGTATTTCCGAACGGATACGACATAGGGACCTTCAAGAAAAGAGCTTACTCATTCTTAAAAGGCCGGCAACGCAACTGCAAGACCTCTGGTATTGCAGATGTCCATGGGCGGCGGTGATCACTTACCATCAGGTGCACCTCTTGCTCGTTTGCCCCCTCTTCTATAAAAAAAAAGTTTAGTTTCTGGTGGCGTTGTTTCAATATTCCCAAGCCATGGTGGTCATATCATGACACCAGTTACGGTTATCACAAGAAACAAGCGAGTCGTGATTACGTTGGATTGACTGTGGCGTTGGGAGTCAGCAGTTATTGCGCTTACTTCAACTCTTAGAATCATGGTGAATCAAAATGTCCGTTGAAATTTGATAATACTATTCAAAATAATATTATTTTAGCAATTTATACAATATATAGCAATTTACATGTAGAGGCTCTACAGTCCTTATTACAGAAAATAATCACTCATTAATTTCAAAACTAAACATAATCTAAACATAAATATTAAGAAATATTCACGGGACAAATTACACTTACTGATCTAACCCCAAAGTAAGCAAATTATTTGTTGTGTTATGGGGTTAGTCAACGATACTAATACATAGAAACACATAATATATATATATATATATATATATATATATATATATATATATATATATATATATATATATATATATATATAAACACATAATATATAATACTCGAATATGTTTAATAAACACCCAAACCCGGAAATACAAACATTTATGCTGTGTGTGTAAGTGATTGCTGTGAATCCTATTTTGAATAAAAAAATAATTTGACTTTGACTTTATGCTCATCACACAAATGGTTGTCCTCGTCGGGGATCGAACCCGAGCCCCGTCGATTGCGTAGTCAGGGTCGCTAACACGGGTCACTATTAACACAACCAACGGGGCGGTAAACAATTACTGCAGATTCGAAAACAAAAACAATTATTACAGATTCGAAAAATGTGTAAAAGATTGGATTGGAATGAGAAGCGGTTAATCCCAGGCATTTTTTCATCTAAATAATCTGAAATTCTATGGAGACGACGAATCCTATAATGCATTAATGCATTTATATGTATCAATACTCTTGACTAGCGTCTAGCACCCACTTGACGATGGAAACTATCCAATCTAGCACCCACATTATCACAAGCAAATAATTTAGTTAGTTTGAGACGAGATCGATTCGTGTAATTTCATGTAATTTGCCCATCGATATTATTATTATTGACTTACCCAACAAATCATCAGGTTTGGTCAATATCTAGGTCGTCAATCATCTGGTTTAAAGCCTAGCAATTTTTATGCCGCTTGGTCATCACCCAATTGCACTAAGTGCCTTTCCTATTTAAGACAGCCAATAATAAATTTAATGAAGTTCTCCACATACTTTACAGATGTGTTCCTTTTACCAGGCAGCTCGTAAACTTCGGACAGAAAGTTCGAAAGTATATTGTTCAAAAGGCCTAGTCCAAGGCCATTTGTATATATAACATCCATAGACACACATTCGCATAAAAACCCCTAGGGTATCCATAGATCCCCTAGGGCATCGTTACCCTTGACTATTGTTTTCACTTAATTAAACATTCCAATCAACGATACAGCGCGATTAACATAAAATGGATGAATTTAATTCAAATTAAAGTAGTTTCGGCTGTTGTTTTAATTATTCCCACGAAAGGTAGCGTTACTGCGGCCTATCACGCATGTGATAATGACGGTCGTTAACTTATATTTGTGAAATAGTTTGTATTTTATTCCGGGTACAGAAAAGGGTACCAAAAATCGTTTATATTTTCAAATAAGGTTCTTTAGTAATTTAAAATAAGACACCCCGTAATACATCTTTGATGTCTATAAGCGATGGTTGTCTCTTGCCATCAGGATAGCCATCTGTTTATTTTTTTTATATATAAGATAGCAAACAAGCACGGTCTCTTGATGGAGAGAGTCAAACATCGCCTGTAGACATCAAAGGTGTTAATGGTGTGTTGCTATCTTGTGGCGAGGTCTAATGCCACATGCATAAGTTTACCGGCGACCTTACCCTCCAAACCGGAACACGATAGTGACAAGCACTAACGCTATTGCGGCAGGAATAGATAAGGCGGTGGTATCAGATCCGGGCGAGACAATGCAGAACTCTACTATCTAGTAGCCACGATGGTAGTGACTCGTATAGCCAATCGGTCGCCTTTTACGATCTGCCTGGCAGAACGGCAGTGGGGCTTTTCTTCAAAGGAGCCCGATACCAACACGGGGATTTGTTTGCTATCTAATGATATAAAAAACATGCCACTGGGCTAAAATGTCAAACTTGTGTGTGTGTGTGTATGTGTGTGTGTGTGTATGTGTGTGTATGTGTGTGTGTGTGTGTGTGTATGTGTGTGTATGTGTGCGTGTGTGTGTGTGTGTATTTGTATGCGTGTGTGTGCGTTTGTGTGTTGCTTTATGGTGCATTACTATCCGTATGGCAGGACTATAATGCGAAATAAATAAGTTTACAAGATATACCTACCTAATACCCTCCAAACCGGAACACGATAACGAAAAGCACCAGTGTTATTGGGATAAGAATAGGTAATGCGGTGATATCAAAAGTCAAAACTCGGTCGAGACGTTGCAAAAACCCTACTGTTTAGTCATTGATATAAAATACCCTTAGTTTTCTTTTTATGGGTCGGCAAACTTGTTTTGCCATATAAATTATTGAATTAAAAAAATAGGGGTTGGTAATACCTAGAAGGGTGAAAATTCAGGGTTGTATGTATTTTTTAATGCTGTATCATAAATAAAATAAAAACAAATAATTTTAATTTTAATTAAAAAATAAAATTTTAGTTGCACTACCGCTAACATTTAGGAGTAAAATAGATGTTCGATTCTCAGACTTACCCGATATGCACAAAAAATTTCATGAGAATCGGTCAAGCCGTTTCAGAGGAGTTTAACTACAAACACCGCGACACGAGAATTTTATATATTAGGTTTAGTATCATCACGCCAGTTTCCCGTGTTAGTCCGAGCTTCTTTGCAGCGGGTCTAGACAAGTGGCATAAACGCTAGGAGAATAGAAAGATAAATGTACGGACTTGACGTAAGCGTTCGATTATGCTTATGTCAAATCCATACATTTATCTTTCTATTCTCCGAGCGTTTATGCCACTTGTCTAGACCCGCAGAATAGACCAACTACCGTTTTGTCATGCAAGTCGTAAAAGGCGACCAATCGACCAATATACGTGTCCCTATCATCGTGACTACTAAGTGGTAGAGTTCCGCCACGCCTCGCCCGGATATTTAGGACCACTGCCTTACCTACTGTCCTGTTTTGCTTTGGAAGGTAAGGCAGACTGTAGATTTATCCGTGTGGCATTTCCATCCCGCCACACGGAGAGCAACGCATCATTAACACCTTTGGTATCTATAGACGATGCCATAGACGATTTTAGATGCCAAAGATGTTAATGATGCGTTCAGCGATCTGGATCAGGAGACCCATCTGCTCATTGGCTATCTAATGATGTTCCCTTGCGTAGTAGACGAAGGTAACCAAACGTCAATAGACTTCCGGTCCATCACGATACACCGGTTTGTCGGTTGGCGAGATTAGTGGTGATCCCATCGCCGCATTTAGCCCAGTTTATAACAATTATGGCTTATTTATTTTTATTTATTTTATTTTATTTTATTGGTTTACCAACGTTTGAATACAATAAATAATTAATTTTAACACTTGTCAACAACCATGATAACTGTATCAAACATTTACAGGTAAACACCACATGCTTATAATATTATAAAATAACTTATTTAACTTAATAAAAAGAAACATGAAATTACAAAAAAAAATATGAGATAAATAAACATAACAAAATTTAAATCTTAACATATACAACTCAATTCATTTCAAAATTTAAAAATCATATTTTTGGAATATTTTATGGAATTTGTTAGACGAATCAGCATAAATGTCAATGTGGTCATTGAACTCATTGACTACTTTAGATAATCTAGCTAGAGGAGAGTTTGCACCTGCAACAGTTCTACGAAGTGGCGGGCAGATAGGCGTAATTTGACTTCGAGGACGTCCCCTGGGTACACGAAAATCTATTTTACTTAGCAGAAAATCTATTTTACTTAGTTTTATTTATAGTGATAAACGGGACCGACAGTTTTACGTGCCCATCCAAGGCACGAAAGGCAGACACACAGCACCCATCAGACTCCAAGACGCTACTGATAGTTTTGAACCCGGGATCTCATAATCTGAGTCGACTAGGCTAACCTCTAGGCCTTGAGACAGTTCCTAGACCGCAAAGATTATTTTGCTTGCTTGATTAATTTATAAATTAAATAAATAAATAAAATACTACTGGACAAATTACACGAATTGATCTTACCCCTAACTAACCTACTAACTTGTGTTATGGGTGTCAGTCAACGATACCAATACATAGAGATACATATAAAAACACTCAAATAGATATAATAAACACTCAAACCCAAAAATAGAAACATCTATAATTATAACATAAATGTTTGTCCCTGTCGAATCGGAATCGAACCTGAGCCCTATCGATACGTAGGTTCGCTAAATACTCGACCAACTACGGGGCGGTCAATTTTGCTTACATGTATATAGATATAAAAGATATATAAAGATAAATTATATACATATTATATTGCTTGACACTTTTGTGATTGTAATTTTACCAAGACTTATGTCTGCGATAATATGACACGAAAACGTTTTGCAGAGAACAGACGGCCTTTTATTTGATGTACGAAGACTACTTTCTTGCTCTAGAAATACAAGGATGAAGCTTATACGTGTTTTGCTGTTTGGACAGCGTGTCCGTTATCATTGCATAGTATAAAACAAAGTCGCTTTCTCTGTCTGTCCCTATGTCCTTATGTCCCTATGTATGCTTAAATCTTTAAAACTACGCAACGGATTTTGATGCGGTTTTTTTTAATAGATAGATTGATTCTTGAGGAAGGTTTAAGTGTATAAACCTTTCCGATATTCCCACGGGAACAAAAGCTGCGCGGGTGAAACCGCGGGCAGGTCGCTAGTAACTTATAATACAATAACTTATTTCTGGTCACCTTTATAAAAATAGTCCATATTATAGGTACTCTAGCTTAGTCTAATAAAACAGACTTGTTTTTTTACTTCAGTTTATCTGTTTAATGAGAAACGTTTGTTGTGGCGTATATATTTGGAGAAATGAGATTCTATTCTATCGACAAATCCTACATGGAATCTTATAGTTAGCGCCGGTTTTCAACCTGTGCTATAGGATGCTATTGTTACGAATAATCTAGAAGCGTGTAGAATTGGAGCGCGCGCGCGCTAACTTTCTCGAAATAAAGGAAAGAGATAGCTACTCCTATTGACAAACAAATAGTTCACCTGGGCTATGCCATAATGGACTTTGTGTGATATGGCATAAGGTTGAAAGTAGCGTGTACTAGGATTTATGACTCATAACATGTTTACGATAAGAAGTGATTCATTGTTTCCCGATACATTTAGATTTTTCTGGATCCAGCTAGGACTTTCCCCTGCCTATAAATACAGAGATGTTGACAAACACAAGTCAGTTTTTATCAAGCGATCGAGAGCGATACATCAAGTGACCAAGTGCGAAGCGAGAAGTGTTCTATTGTGTAGTGTTCTAAGTTCAGTGATAGTACAGCAAGTGACTATTGTGTAAAGTGTATTTTAGTATTACGTTGTGTTGTGTTGTGTAAATACACGGATTTAATATAAGTGGTGTTTTCTTACAATTGCGAACCCGAGTACGTAACACTATGTAGGATTTTAAGTGTGCCGCGAATTGCATGTGAGAAAAATGCAAGTCTTTTCGGGACGCCTGGCATATTTCATTATTTGACTTTTTTTTACTAGCGCGCAGTTAAACTTTGAGAAAATGAAATGTTCAAACGGTTGAAAATGCCTATCCTATAGGCAAATCATAAATACCAAGCAAAGGTATGCACGATTTTGATAATATGGCAGGTATCTAAATTTTTTTTGCTATCGTGCTTTCTAGAAAAGTTGGGAAATCCAAATACTTTTTTTGGAGGTCAGGAACGGTTACTAAATTTTGAAATCTCGGGAGTAGCGTCATCCATATGATGGACTACTTTGAAAATCAATAGATATGTTGATTATTATATTATTGAGTTGAATTATTGAAAAAAGTAAAACTGAAATTCCGTTGTAAGTAATTGTAATTTCCTGCTAAACTAACAATCTCACATGATTCATATCCATACTTGTGATTTTGTGGTAGTTTTGTGGCTTCAGGGTGACGCACAACATTTATATCAAACATTTTTCGATAAAACAGGGCCCCAGAAAAAAAAACAAAAAAAATTAATACTTTTCCTGGGTAAAAAACACAGGTTACGCCAAGGCCAAATTGAGGGCTATTCGTGGATCCATACTACCAGCAAAAATAGATGTGCGCTGGTGTCTTATAATAGGAGTCGGAGTCATGTGTATTCCGATTGGGCTAATACGCCAAAACGATTTGACGGATTATATCGCATCAGCGTCATTTGAGGTAACATGGCCAGTTAACTAAATTTGAAAACCTGTTTAATACTACCTTATAATGTATATTAATCAAAAAACATTTTTTTTATATCGTAACATTTATAATAAAAATTTCGCATCTTAAAATTAAATTTTTCTGCGAAAACGCTTTAGACTGTTACGTCTGAAACTGTCTGGATGTTAAGCCGTGGTCATACATACAATACTGTGGTTTCTTTGAAAATGTCAAATACAATTTAACTTACCATGGTGTGACGTAACAATTCCAGATTTGCATTTAATCCGTAACGTCACTTATTGTCTAATGAAATTATATCCTAAAATATTATTAATCCTTACGTTTTAAAATAAATATTTTAGAGTTTTGTTATCTCCATATCATAATTAAACATTAGAAAATACAATATATCCGATTCATTCTTAATAGAAACAAGCGTATTATAAATATTAGTGTTAGAGCACCTATATATAAGGATTTATAATAATAATTTCGATATGTTTGCGTCGTCGTGATTAGTTATGTTAACTATATGATATTATGACGTTCTCGTCCAGCGTTAGTTGGGGAACCAATCACGAAACAGCATGAAACGCGGTGCACTAATCACGAAACAGCGAAAATATCGAAATTATAACGTTTTAAATCTTTGCCTATATCTATATTTGCAGATTGATCTGATTTTCATATAACAGTGGGTAAATATACATTTTCCTGTTCGTCAGAACTCGTCACGCTATGATCACCTTGGATTATGTTCTGAATTAAATCAATTCGTAAGGAAAATTACAATTTCAATGGTCGATGTAATAGACGTACTAATTCTTACAATATAGCGATGAATAAACGCCAATTACGAAAATTGCCATCGCAGAAAGTTTCTTGTGTGTATCATCAGCAATTTGACAATCTCCATAAAACAGAATTATTTCAATTCTAATATCTTTATATGATTTTCCGAAGTACAGGACCTCTGGACTGTTAATATTGATAAATTCAGATATCAATGCTCTGATTACACAAAGTCTGTTTCTTATAGTAGGGGTAGCCCAAGATGATAAATGGGTAGTTATTTACTCGAGCGTCGTAGGACCTAATGGATTTTGTAGATTAAATTATAGGAAGAATAAAAGGTTACGTAATGTTTTTCATTTCAATGGTGGAGAAAAAATCTAGAGATAAAAAAAATGTTTAAAGAAAAACTGTGACATGGAAGCACTAAATCGCGTCAAATTAAAGTATAGTAGGTTAATTGCTACATAAAATTTAGAAAATCTACCGATTCAAGTGTAGCGTAAGGGAGTGGGAGGGTCACAGAGTTGCAAAGAAAACGTTGTTTTGACATTCTCGAGCGCGTCTGACCTTTTCTCTTTTATTATATAGGAAATGATTAAGAATGACAAAAATGATATAATCTGACAATTTCCATAAGCCGAAGTTATTGGATGGATATATATATATATATATATATATATATATATATATATATATATATATATATATATATATATATATAATGCTGCTAATATTAAAATCAATGCTGATAATCCGCGAATGGCGCGGTGGTACCAGACCCGGGCGAGACAAGACAGAACTTTACCACCTAGTAGCCACGATGTTAGTGACTCGTATAGCCAATAGTTTGCCTTTTACGAACTGCTTGTCAGAATGGCAGATAGTCTATTATTTAAAGGGGGCCTGGACCAATATATGTATCCGAATAATACATAGACTATAATGTCATGTTGTATGTTCGCGAATCATCGCTAAGCCAACGCGGTCGTCACATGACACGTCATGGGCGACTGGCCAACCTATGGACGATACGTCCTAATGATGTTTTTTGCCCGACAAAAGAAAAGGATGACTTCAAACATCCGCCTTTTACGTACAACACGATTTTAACGTAATATTCGCACTACAAAATATCTAAAAACCGACTGTACATTTGATCGCAACAACATAATACAAAAAATAAATACAAAGCAATTCTTTCATTACAAGAAAAACCAAGAGATCTTTTTCAAAGTTAGTAGAAGGCCTAACAAAACTGGCGATCGTGACAGGACACGAGCCTGTGATTTTTGGATTTAACTTATGCGGACAATGTCGCAAGCGTCTACTAGTATTTAATAACACACACAAATTACTTTCTAACCTACATTCGTATCCACTAACAAATATATCATTTGGGAGCACCACATATTTTATTTTTAGAGGAAATAGCGTCCCGTAACTGCGTATAAAGGGTATTCCGGAAAATCCGGAGCCCGCATCCCTAGTAGGGTTGATGATTGAGTATTCGCTGCGCTGCATTCATTATGAGAAGCTCACTGGGCACATTCAACTGGTATTACTCTATTAGCAACGTGCCATATTTTCAGAAATATCTCTGGATTTTTTCATCAAACTTCATACATCACTAGTGTTGTCCTATTATCGAGACGAAACTTTTAAAAACTTGGATTTTGGTTCTCAAATTGGATGAGAGTTTGTTTTCTAATTTCCTATGTACAAATACAAAGTTGATTGACTAATTTAATCGAAAGACAACGCAATGTATTAAGCGAGTGAAGCTTCCCATTGTTATAATTTTTCCCCATAGCAGTGGCCTTCCATGCAAAGTAAGCTCCAGACGGATCACACTGGAATAGATATGGCCGATCGCCATCCCACCCACAGATTAGCAGTGACACTCCAAAAGGTCTTACACCACCCGATTGTGTGTACTCCTGCATAACCATAGCTATGCAGGAGTACACACAATCAGAGGGTTCTGCACGAGCTGTGCGGTCGGAATTGGTTCATGATACATCAAGAAATACTGTTGGGCCATTTTACGAGCGTGGGTCACAAGTAAACGGTAATCTGGACCCATTCCTGAGTACACCATACCATTATGCCCCGTTGTCATTTCCACCTTGTTAACACTGTGCTCATCGTATAAAATACTTTTGTGTTTGTTTTCTGTTGCAATCACGACACCATTGGATGCTTTAATGCCGACGGATGTACCGCCAGCTGCTACAGCGGCTAAAGCATATTCAATTTGCACTAATTTTCCAGAAGGACTAAAAGTTATAAGAGAAAAACTGTAACGTTCAGACGCCATGATTACAAAGCAAATATGTAACTAAATACATAGATTCCTTATATATTAGTGCATGGAAATAATCTATATTAATATTATAAATGCGAAAGTTTGGATGTATGGATGCATGTTTGTTACTCAATCACGCAAAAACTAATGAACGGATTTGAATGAAATTTGGTACACAGGTAGACGATGACCTGGAATAGCACATAGGCTACTATTTATCCCGGAAAAATTAAGTGATCCCGCGGGATTCACCAAAAACTTTTATAATGCAGCGGGCTGCACGCTGCAGCTAGTAAGAAAATATTTTTCTAAACATAAGAGCTGACCTGGCAAACGATGTTTTGCCACATAAATAATTGAATTACTAATATCGCTATTAAAAATGGGTTTATGTTAGAAGAGTGAAAATTTATTGTTTAGGGCATCTTTAATGCCACACATCATTAAAAAAGGTAACCCAAAAATTGCAAAAATGGGCTGGATATAAAAAATAGATAAATATTTTCAGACCTACTGAATATGTATATAAAGAGATTTTTTAAACACGCCTATCGCTAAATATTTGATTGGTAAATTGTTCCTTTTAATAGCCTTTTCATAGGTTTTACTATATACTACTAATGGGCTGAATTAAATAAGTAAAGAGCGTATAAAATTTCTTATATTGATAACCTGGCACTACTAGCGGAAAAAGCTACTTACAGCTTAGGTCAGCTAATCAATCGATAAACCAACGAATCGTTGTAAACCAACGTCCCTAAAGTCGATCAATTCTCCGTCCGTTCAGATATCATCCGCATGTTTAATTTCGCCGTCTCAGAAGAAAAAGCTTACTAACTTATAAATGAGACGATATCAAACTTCCAGAACATTGATGATATTAAGATGAGTACGTGTTAGCATCTTTGGGAGGCAGAAGTATTTTAAGAGACTAATTGAGCATACATGCTTGGATAATAAAAAATATCGCTGGACAAATTACACGAATTATTCTAGCACCAAAGTAAGCAAATTATTTTAAGCACCCAAACTCAGAAATACACAAATTTATAGTATCACACATATGTTTATACCTAACGGGAATCGAACCCAAGCACCATCGATTGTGTAGTCAAGGTCGCTAGCCACTTGCTTAACGGGGATTGTGTTTCTAAGTCTGAGACCTAAGTGCTCATTGAATTTAGGTAAGTATTACATGTAGGTAGCTGAGGCACTTGAACATTAGGCTATACTTTCAACAATTACCCTAGCAATGCACCATTAACATATACTTAACAAATAAAATATCATAAAGTAATAGCACCATTTACAAAAAAAAATTTACAAAAAACAAGCCCGACGCAAAAACCAGCGGATTTAGCGCCAGGCTTAAAAACTCTTTTCTCACAAACGCTCTTGAATTCGAATTTCCAGTTTAAGTTAAATTTTGCCGTTTTAAATATAGGCAGTGTATAATAATGACCTTGCAGTGCTTAGCAGTTGCTCCCGCGATCGATCCGGGGCTGACCTCTGCATGTCTCTATGGAAATACATCTGGATTTAATACAGGTTTGAAGCTATGTTGTATCTTTTCATAGCTGTGTGATTGGTAGCATGTAAAATCGGGATGCGTGAGTTTGAATAAAACTATTGAATAAGCTTCCCGCGTTTCGCGTGCAATCCCACAGGAAAATTACATTTTAAAGGATAAAACTAATCCGTACATAGACTGTATGTATTAAAAAAATCATCCAAATTTATCTCTCCATTTAGGCATGAAATATTAACAAAGGTCCACTACTTGCAATCCCACGGAAATTTGTATTTTTCCATTTAACAGAATTTCATACAAAATTTTCTTTTTGTAAAGTGAAATTTTACAGTAACAAACTAAAAACAAAATCGAAATTTTGATTTTATTTGTAGTTAGTAACTTTAAATATCCTGATGATGCTGGTGTAAGCGAAACATTACAAGGGTATTGATGGACAAATATTGTAGAAATTAAAAGTTTTTGAATCTAAGAAAACAATGCAGTAGCATTAGAAATAATTTGATGTGATTTTTATATCAAAGGAAGGCAACATTCCAGAAAAGTAAAGCAAGTTAACTGCTATTAGATAGTTCTACTGATGGAAGAAAAAAACAATATCTGTCCTATCTATCCGTGCAGTTAGAATGAAATACCACATACTAAAGTTTACCGACTATCTTATCTTTCCATAGATGCAAACGCTATGGCGTGGTAATAAATCCCAGCAATGTGTTACAAGATGGTAAATTATGCATAAGGTTTTGGGCTACCCTACTCTCCAAACCGGAGCACGATAGTGACAAGCACTGCCGCTATCGCGCCCGAAAAAGCTAAGGCAGAGGTAGAATACCTATGCAAGCAAACGTTGCAGAACCTTCCACTAGCAGGCAGGCACTATGATATTAGGCCAGTTGACTAAATTTGAAAAACTGTTTAATACTTTACCTTATTATGTGTATTTACCAGAAAATTATTTAATTTTTTAAATGTCGTGCATTTGCATTTGCATGTATTGATTCCGGGCCTTTTATAAGAAAATCAACTGCCTTACTGTCAGGCTTCTCGTTAAAGGTGAGAAAGACTAAACGTAGGCCCTAATCAAACAAGCCCTCAACTAGTTTATAGAACAAAAAAGTAATGGCGCAGACATAATATGTTCGTCTATAAAAATAGTAATTCTCACTTCCGTACTACACAATAAGTTTTTTACCATTCACATTCTTGGTGCGTATTAGGAAAGATTTTACTGGCGCTATTGTTACAGCGTTATACTTTTTTATTGGAAAAGTTGACAATATCGTCTCATCCATCTTCCCTTTGAACAGAATATTTTTTACTAAGTTTTCGACGAAAAAGTATCTAAGATACTTGATACCATATGTATCAATGAAAGAAAATAGAAGCGTTTATAATCAGGGCATGGAACCGAAATTGATAAAGCGGTTTATATATTTCTCATGTTACCGGTTAAATTCTGCTCATTAATTAACCGGTTAATTTTTAAAAATATATAAACGGGTCAAAAACGTCACTCGTGACCACGGTCAATGTAACTTGGCCGAAACGTCGAGCTTTACAAGTAAGTTCTATATGTGTAGGCGTTTTTGACCCGTTTATATATTTTTAAAAATGATAGTAGAACGCGTTATTTTAAAAGTTCATAACCGGTTAATCAAGTGAACGTTTCATTTCCTTTTTAAATCATCCGAATTATCGGTTAATACATAAAGTATATATTAATACGCGAAGAGAAAACTTTGTACCCCTTTTAAAGACAATTATTATGCGCGAACGGTGAAGAATTAATTTGGGACAGTTAAAGTTTACATTGTGTAGGAGTGGAGAAACCTAATACTTTTAAATAAAAAGCTAATGCTTCTAATAAAATACATTAAATTAATAACAACAAACATTACACACTACACATGTATACTGTCTTTTAGGTCAGAGTCAGTTGTCGAACTTAAAAGAGATTTTATTGTTTAGTCTATGGTCAAATTTCGGCCACAGGCGATCGCTTCAGACTTTGGGTCCATTATTTAAGTGTTGGCATTAAGAAAGTTACAAATGTAAAGGAAGCAAGGCAAGTTTATCTGAATTATGATGTAGTGCATTAAATTCTCTCTCCCTACCCCGTAAGAGGTTTGAGGCAAAAATATTTATTACTTAATGTGTTCCAACTGCACTGTGGGCACACTACCACGGAAATACACTTTATTGCATTAGCTCATAAAATATAATTCAAAAACTAATTTATCTGCGATTTATCGCCTCCACAGATGATTATGGTACGTTACGGTCCATGTGCTATCTGGTCTCAATCAGTCCTCGCAATCAGAACAAGTGACAACAACATGCTATCACAATAGTAAGGCGGTGGTACAAAACGCAGACGAAACAGTAATGAAGAAATTGTGTCTTATAAACTTTATGACAGAAACCCACATGGGATCATCTACAAAAAGAACCAGAACAATATAGAGCGAGTTCGATTAAAAAATTTGTAAATCTTATGTATTCTTAATTATTTCCTGAAAAAAAAACGTAATAATACTTACTGCGTGTGAAATTCCAATTCAATCAGACATTTACGAACGGGTGTTGTTAATTCGATTGCGAGATTTGTTCATATTTAAAGGTTAAAATAATAAAAACCGCGAAAAAAGAAATATCAGACGGTTATATGAAATCCAATAACCAAGAAAGTTGAGGCATAATAAAATACCGAGGAATACAAGTCGAACAGTCGGTCCACAGTGATTTTTTAGATACCTCCAATTAACAGCGGAAGCCGGACAAAGGCACTAGTGAAGGAACGCGGATCTGAAGACAATGGATGTAATCAAGACATCTCCCCCTTTCCTTTTTGTGTAGTCCGGGAACGCTGTGGAATTTATAAGCTTATAAACAAGTCTCAAGCGGCTAGAGTACCAAGACAAGTGGTTAATAACGTTCAATAACGTGATTTAAATTATAACGAGTAGCAGATGCTATTTAATAATATCGATACCTGTAATTACAAATGTCGTAAGGGACAAACCGTTATTTTCAGACAAGCGAAAAACATTTTTTTGTTTCTAATCGTAACATTTTCATTAGTAACCAAATTTTGAAGATGTTAAGGGGACAATGCCTGTTTTTTGCGTTTTGCGTAAATTAACTGTGTGCAAAAATAAGTGTCCTTTACGACAAAATGTCTTATTTGAATTGAATTACAGGTATTGATATTTTATTAAATACTTATAACGTTAGTACAATGAATTCTTTGGAAATATTTCCCACGGCTTTGATACTGTTTTGGGGATAAAATGAATAATATCAGATAAAATATATTATTTTTATAATATCGAATATTTTCGAATATATTATTTTCAGTTGAATTACTATAAATATTTAGAAAAAACTACCTACTACTACTGATTAATGGCGTTATATTCTCTACGTATCTTGTGAATTGTTAACACTTGATGAATCTGAATTTTAATTTTTATTAAACTCACTTGTATTTGTTCCACTTTTAAGTAATTAGAGCCTATATGTTTCGTGTATTAACGCCTAATAAGGGTTTTTATCTACAATCCCTGGCGATTGTATTATATGTAATTGTATTTCACAATTAATATTGTTTATCTTGTCTTTTATATTTGGTTTAAACATTTTACATTTATGTTCGTTGGCTTTGATAAAGCGTGCTGAGTGCTGATTGATGCCTAGATGATTTGCATAGTGCTAATAAAATTTGCTTCATCTTTATAAAAACTTAATTTTACTATGTACCTACTGTAATTAAATTCATTGGATGGAACTTATTTTTACGGAATCTTAATGTGGAACGGAACAAATTTTGACGAAACATCGTTTTTAATTTTTATTTTATACATTAAAGTTTTCTATAACTGTAGTAGGTACAATGGATAATCACAGACTATTTTAGGCTTTACAAGGCCAATTTTATACCTTTAACCTAGAAACCTGTGTTGAAATATTACTTGCATACAAGTCAACAGAAACATAAAAACCATGATGGGTTTAGGAATTAAAAAAACGTTTTTTAAATAGGCATTCCTATTTTTTAATTTTTTTTTAATATAGAAACTATAGCAAACACTGCAATGTTAGTGTAAAGATTAGATTAGCTCCTATCAATCTTAATTACCAACTACAAATATCCAAGATTTCTAATCAAACTTACTTCTCTATACGAAAGATTATATAATAAATCATCTTGTACTTAGCAATTTCCTTCTCTTGCATACGAAAATAATTACGTAATAACAAAATAAACAAATGTTACGCTTGCTCCATTAATCCACCACCTCGAAGCGATTTTGACAAGATCAGTAAACAATTCAATATAGCAATCCATTTCGAAAGTAAAACGTAGCAAGCGCCCTACTCGAATATTCCGATACACGCAAATCTAATTTGCAAATCTTCCCGTCGGCGAAGATAAAATCAATTTACACAATCACCTCGAGGAATTACGTCATTCGGGCGTCGAATATCGCGAGGTAAAAAACAAGGCCGTACACGCAGACCGTTCACTTGCGATTTCAATTCGGGATACAAATTAAACGAGTACACAGGTTAGCGCGCGAAACTCAAGGTGAACTGGGTGCAGGCCTGTTGGGTCGCCATTTTGGTTTACAAACAATGACTCGTTTAGATGCATTTTAGTCTTTTACTTTGCATTTTATAATCAAATCTCATTCTTAACATGCTTTAGAATTCTGTACCCATGTAGTTAATTTTCTTATATGTACCTCGTTTAATTATATAAAATACTTAAGTAACTTATTGCTCTCGACATTGCTTGCGAGTTTGATTTAACAACTCAAGTGTTTTATTTTAGAAACTGTTACCTATAACTTAATAGACGCATGTCATTTCAAATTGATCTATTCTGTTATTTAAGATGTGAAATTAAAATGCCTCGAGGATCTTGTGTTTGTTTGTCTTAGATCATGAGGCTCCGTTTTCGATTCCCAGGTCGGGTGGTGTTACAGGTGCGCTATATTTCAGACCGATTAATTTAGTAGTTTGAACTATGTATTGGAGTCAGTAACACGGCATAAATTGGCAAAATTTGATTATAGAACATTTCCACATAAGATCTTATCATGGAAAGTACTTCCGTTGTAACTTAATTTCTGCAAATAGTAACGTTCAAAATTTGAAACCAGTTGCAGTTTACACCCTATTTTGTATATACAGATGAATACTTCATTAGACCACAGCCAACATAAATAAAAAAAAGTATCTCTTCACAAGTTACCCTACAAAGTTATTTCTTCTTTATGTGAGTGAGAATTATTTCTTAAAAAGTTAAATTCCAAATGGACACCATTTTAGTTAAAACTAGAGGCCCGTTACGTGCTTCGCTACGTTTCGCCATTTATTGAATTCATTTGTTACAAAAATGTGATAAATGAAGAACCGCTCTACTGATTTTGTGCAAACTTCACATAAACCATCTATTAAAATAGTCCGAACAAAGCCTAAGCATTTGGTTTGGATAGGTGAGCCCGTTCTTGAGTTATAAAATTACAACGAAAAGTCTCATTGATTTATATATATATATATATATATATATATATATATATATATATATATATATATATATATATATATATATATATATATATATAGACATTGTTTACATACATAATATTTGAATGCTTTAATTACTACAGAAGTGGGGTGTCCTTTGACAACATCTTTAATAGTTTCTCAAACCCTTATACTTTTAACTGCAATTTTTACAATACCATATACAAGTATATACAAAGCATTTTGGATATTGTCTGTAGCCAAGACGTCTCGTGCCTGCGACAGTGTGTAAATTAGCGGCGGGAACTCTATCATCTTCCAGAGACTGTCAAAGCATCTGTAATTTCAATGTATTTGTAATCGTATCTACAGATGTATTACGTTATTGCCTGTAGCCGATATATCGATTAGTCTATTCAAACAGGATTAATGTTTACATCTGACAGGCATTTGCCGCATTTGACAGGCATTTTAAGGTTTAGACAGGCATGCGGCCGGCACAAGTCAGACAAAACTTTTAAAATTCGCGACTTTCGCATTTTAAACATGGCGTGTTTGCTTAACATGGACAACGCACACGCACTGACTGAAGAGGGTAGGAATCGGCAGGATTGAAGATAAGAATAATAAACATATTAATAAAAATAATACAATAATTAAAAGGAGTAATACAAATATGATTTGAATATGATTTGCTTGAGGTATTATTGACAGGTGTTTTTTTTTTTTTTTTTTGGAAAAAATATGTATCGTAAACATAAAATGCCATCCGGTTTTACGTTTTTACATCGTTAGAAGTTTCGATAGTCCCGACAGAAAATTGCATTATAGCATCGGGTTTATTCAATACATATATTTTAGGTTTTTATATATGCGCATCCCTGTGTATAAATTTCGTTGACGAAAATAATAAGATTACGTCCTTTGGAGTTAAGATAAATTCATATAATTTTTTAACGATATTTTATTATATTTATTTAATTGAATATATGTATGTGTTTATAATACATATATTACACATTGTCTGTACAGAAGCGAGAGGATATAATGTACCTAAGAACTGTAGAAAGTCCTCGATCATTTCAGTATCATTGTGAGCGAGTTTACAAAGGATGTACCTATTACATATTCTAGGTAGTGATGCCTGCAGCCGATGTGCCAATTACGTGTAGTGTGTTTGGTTAGGACGCCTTCTAAGATTACAATCTTGATCTAGATTTATCAACAAAACCCCTTAATTAAGGAGCACAACTTTCTTCTGGGGTATAACAAATATATAAGAAAACTTGAATTTCTCGGGTGTTGGTCCAAAAGCTCCTTTAAAGAATTGACTAATTGCAGTTCTGACAGGCAGGTCGTAAAATGCGACCGATGGGCTTTGCGTGTCACTAATTTCGTGACTGCTAACTAAGGTAGTAAAGTTTCGCAACATTTCGTCTGGGTATTTGATACCACCGCCTTACCAATTCCTGTCGCGATAGCGTCAATCCTTATCATTGTCGTGTTCCGGTTTAGAAGTTTGGTTTGTTTTTTTTAACGATTACTATACTTAAAGCGGGAAAGACAGGCGCGGAACTGTTTCCACATATTCTTGATCCTAATCAAATATTGTGGAAGACTGATGAATCTAAAAATTGTGTTGAGACGATTTGTCAATCATTCAACTCTAAATGAATCTACCCATAGAGCATTTAATACGTATAGTCTGCATTTAATGCGTCAATTAGTCATAGACACGTGGTGACAGCGTTGTGAGTGTTGACAATTTCATCAGTCTGCGACCGCAAACGAGGTCGGAGAAACGGGCCGCGTTTCTTCACTGTTAGAGCGTATTCATATGAAGATGGGCCTAACTCATGATTTTTTTACAACACAGAATAGCAGACAAGTAGACGACTCTCATGAAATCTATTAAGACAATTTCGATAAATAACGTGACACGTTATTACGTTATACGTTATCGATCCCATTTTTTATAAGATTTTTATCGGATATATTTGACCTTCTTTTTAAAATAGCAAACAAACAGCTGGATCTTTTGACGGGAATAACAAAGCCATCGCAAATAAAAACTGAAGAAGTTAATAGTACTTTACTATCGATATGGCAGGTATATAAGTAAGCCATTATCTTTTCCAGCCAACTGAAGAAATAGCCTATCCCTGTTGCAATATCCTCAATTGTCACCAACAATTGAGAATATGACAACAGGAATATGCATAGTTCAGCTTGATACAATAATCGACCTGGTATCTATCACCGGGACAAATGTAGTGAGATGTATTTGTGAGATGGGTATAATGATAATAAGTACATATATTTATTGGACAACAGACGAAAATTGATCTAATCACAAGGTAAGCAAGTTATTTGCTTAGTTATGTTATGGCTGTTAGTCAACTATACTTATACATAGAAGTATTAGAATTATTGTAAATCCAGAATTACAAACATTTAGGCTCATCACACAAATGCTTGCCCCTGTCGGTAATCGAACCAGAGCTCCCTCGATTACATAGTCAACATCAGAGAAATAGGGCGGTCCCTGCAATGCATAGATGTTTGTCTGAGTGTTTATTAAATATATTACCCACCTTTTTTACACCCAAATACACACCTATTAGACATCCAAATATTAGTATCGTTCGCCTCTTACGAACTCTCTAACAGAAAGACAAAGGGCCTACAAAGAACAAACACTCTTTTGACTTTTCTGGCTCAATAGGGAGTTTCATGTTGGTAAAAATCTGTAAAATAACAAACAAATGTAATCTTTATAACACACCTTTATGAACGCACCTTACGTTTACAACAATAAAATTTAAGTCAACAATAAGTATGTAATCAGCGGTAAACCGAGGTAGTTTCTTTTGTCGTTTACCGAATAGAGATAGGAAACGCATTCTCAACGCCTCTCCGCGTATAACACAGGCTTAAGGTACTAAAGAGTATCTGCAGACTAGAGGTTATATAGCATTAGCATATACAACAGCATATACAACATTAGCGGAAAACAAAAGTAGTTTTTTTTGTCGTTCAGCGAATGAGTTGTTAGAAAACGCCTTCAATCTCTACGTTTCTACATGTTTAAAAATAAGAATCATCGCAGCGTAATCGAAAAAAACTTGTATATCGAGGGTTCCGGTAAACGGTCGTATCTTTCAATCGTAACTTTTTTGTGATGTATATAAAAAAATTTGGTTTTCGGATTTTTATCTTAACAAGTGCTTAGGATAAATAAATAAATATTCACGGGACAAATACACTTACTGCTCTAACCACAAAGCAAGCAAGTTATTTGCTTGTGTTATGGTCAACGAGACTAATACAAAGAAATACATATATTAATACTAGAATATATTTAATAAACACCCAAACCCGGAAATACACACATATATGCTCATCACAAATGCTTACCCCCGTCGGGGCTCGAACCCGAGACCCGTTGATTGCATAGTCTGGGTCGCTAACCACTCGACCAACAAGGCGGTAGATATATCTTTTTGACAAATTTCATAATTCTATGTGAACTGGAAGTACTCTATAAGTTTTGATTCACTTTTGAAATCGCAAAAAATCACAAAATTTGCGACATAAAGCCATTTATTTTGTTCCCGTTGACTTACAAGTTTTTTTTTCACAGCTGATACGGACCATGAACCTGAGTATTTAATATTTTCAACTTAATACCTCTAGCTAGTCGCCTCTGTGGTCTAGTAGTGTTTGAAAATGTGTTTTTTTCAATTTTTCTGACAATTTATAGTAAAATAATTGTTTTTTTTATCTTATAATTAAAAATGCTGTGGATTAATTGTTTTTTTTATATATATCATAAGATAGCAAACAAGCAAATGGGTCTCCTGATGGAAAGAGTCAACCATCGCCTATAGACATCAAAGATGTTAATGGTGCGTTGCTATCTTGTGGCTAGGTCTAATGCCACATGCATAAGTTTAACGGCTAACTTACCCTCCAAACCGGGACACGACAGCGAAAAGCACTGACGCTATTGCAGCAGGAATAGGTAAGGCGGTGGTACCAGACCCGGGCGAGACAATGCAGAATTCTACCACCTAGTAGCCACGATGTTAGTGACTCGATAGCCAATCGGTCGCCTTTTACGACCTGCCTGGCAGAAGGGCAGTTGGCCTATTCTCCAAAGGAGGCCAGGACCAACACAGCGAAATATAAATGAAAAATAAATAAATAAAAGTATCTTCGGCTAATCGTGGGTCCACTTGTTGTACCTCTGCTTACGTCTTCTGAGATGCGGGCGTGAATATACATTTAATACCTCAGGTGTTCCTGAGAAAAAGGGTCTTGACAGACGGATAACTATGTAATCCTTAAAGGATCCCGTTTTTCCTTTTCAGCCCCGGAACCCTAAAAACAGTTTAGTCGGGTTGTTGATATTAGCGATTACCCGAAATAGTTCCCTGTCGTTTAGCGAATAAGTTATGAGACAGGTTCAATCTTATCGTTTCAACGCATGTAAAACAGGCCTAAAAGAAACAGTCCCCGCAGGCTACGGACTTTATCGAAGAAAGTTTAGTCGGGTACTTGATATTAGTTTTAAACCGAGGCAGTTTCTTATATCGTTTACCGTTCAAGGAATACGCATCAACGCATGCGAAAAAAGCTTGATAGCAAGCGTCTCTTCAGACTAGAAACTCAATCGAAAAAACAGTTTAGTCGGGTTTTCAAGGAATACTTAATTATCTTACAGGTAATCAACTAGGTGAGAGCATAAATGGATTAGATAAAATGTTTATATGATTATAAAACCGACTAGACAAACGAATGTTGCTTCTATTTGTCGTAACCTTATAATAATAGATTAAACAACAAATAATAGATTAAACACTTACATACATGGTATTCTCTACCATTCAAACGAAACCAATTGGTGAAAACTATTTGCAAAGGTACAAACATAATCCACTAGACCAAACCGGTAACCGAATGCCAATAGACGCCCTGGTTCACCTTGATTTACTGGTTTGAAAGATGCCAAATGGATCGTTCTAAACACCCACACTTTACTAACCGTAAAAAAACTACCAAGCATACTCGTGGTCGTGCATGACGTCCCACCATTAGACTCTTAAGTTGTTCTGGAGATTTTTACTTGACCCAGGGATTAAACCCTGGACCTTTGGATCTTAGCCAATTACGCTAACGGCTACACAACAGCTCGGGCGGCAGTTCGAAATATAAATTACTTAATTGTTCTAGTACTGCTTTTGAATTATTAAGTAAAGTGAAACTTCCAAAATTATTCGAAAAGAACATAAGAATAACATTTTATTTTTCTACACAAAAACCTAGAAAACATTTTTCAACATCTTAAATATTATAATTATTTCAATACAGCTGAGGCTATATCGCTTATGGAGATTTATTACTATGTCGAAAAAAAAAACTCAGTTATGAAATTTTTTATTATAAAAAATACAACATAAATGAATTTCCTTTTATAAAAAGCAAAGTTTCACTAAACTTAAAAATGTAATATCGATTCGCGACTCGGTGCTACTCGGAGACATCTTAAAAAGTTCCAAATGTAAGAAGTTTTGACAAAAAATTACAAAGTTACGCAAGTTGGAACACTGGCACTCGCTGTTGGAGTTTTTGTGACTTTGAAGAGTTCGACAGTTAGTTTCAACGTCGCTGGACATTCTACTCGGTTTATCTTGATAATGGGCAAGGATTCACCAGATTTTACAATTTATAGCGAAGAAAATTCACCACTAACGTAAGTTTTCTAATGCATTAAGTTTGGATAAACAGTCGCAATTCAGCGCAGAACGCGTCTGTGTCAAACAATGCCTTAAATTGCATACGACTCATATAAGGAAATTGGTGCTACGCGTTCGAGCACCTCAAAAAGTTCTAAATGTATGACATTTTGACAAAAAAATACAAAATTACGCAATTTAAAACACTGGCACTTGCTGCAGATTTTTTTGTGACTTTGACAAAAAATACATCGTTACGTAATTTGAAACATTGGTACTCGCTGTTGGAACTTTTGTGACTGACAAAAATACAAAATTAGTATTACGCAATTTAGAACACTTGCACTCGCTGTAGATTTTTTTGTGACTTTGACAAAAACTACATAGTTACGTAATTTGGAACATTGGTACTCGCTGTTGGAATTTTTGTTACTGACAAAAATACATAATTAGTATGTGGCGCCGCTGGTCCGTACCGCGGAAGGGTCGAAGTGATGGAACCAGCGGGCCAGCTTCTTGTCAGTATGACGTTACTGTGGAGGTCGACGACGTCACACAAGGACAAGGAAGGAGAAAAGGAAGATCTTCCCAACCAGGCAAGGTGTACTGCCTGGGAACCGAAGTCCATTTGAGAAGCGTTCAAACTTGTATATAGTGTTACAAGATAAATAATTGTGATATCGCGATTCAGGATTTTATTTTGAATTTCATTTTTTCCATTTGTTTTTGATTTTTGTCAATTTTATTATAATTTTTTTCTTGTAGCGTTTGTGATTGTTTGAGCCGCTACAAGTATTACGCAATTTAGAATACTGGAACTCGCTGTAGATTTTTTTTGTGACTTTGGCAAAATATCCAAAGTTACGCAATTTGGAACACTGGCATAATTTGGAATTTTTGCGACATTGAAGATTTCGATTGTTTCAAAAACGCAGGGCATTCTACTCAGTGATCATGATAAAGGGTAAAGATTTGCCATATTTTTATTTTATAGCAAGAAAAATGAGCTTCTGGTTAATCAGGCGCAATTTTCAACAATGTCTGTGAAACAATGCCTTACATTATACACGCCAAATATAGTTAGTAATAAAGACCCTATCTAATCGACAAAGGCATTTTTGGCAGCTCATATAAATGTGCATATAGATTTCTTTAGTTAAAATAGTAAATCCTAAGATTCTGTAACAACATATTGCTGATTGAGACTTTAAATTATTGGTTAGACGTAGCTGCGGTACACTTCTGTACGGTGGAATTATCCACCGTAAAATAAAGAATATATTATGTTTAGGGAAATAAAAATACAGATGCCCTTTCTACGTAATTTATGTATCTAAGTTTGTGTCATTGGTGAAAAAAATCCTTTTCGGTTCCGTATTCCCAAAAACTACTTCCTATAAATACTAAATTTTAATCATTACACTAAGAAACCATAGTTGAAATCAAAATTATGCTATATTATTTGCTTCCGCACTAACGCTATAGCGACAGGAATAAGTAAATTGTACCAGTGTACCAGTGGTAGATTGTAACAGTGTACCAGTGGTAGATTGATTGCGTTCGCTGCTATAAAAAGATTGTATCAACAGTCTTCGTAACCTTCGTAATTGTTTGACATGAATGTTGAAGAAACCTGACAAATCCTCAGTGATTATCGTAAGAGAATTATAAATATATGTTTATGTTATTACTTATTATTAAACTAAGTATAATAAACACATTTATAACCGAGACAAGATGGATTGCGAAAAATGTATGACTTATAAGCAAATATAAAAAATTCATATAACAGAGGGAAAATGAAAGGAAACGATACATTTAAAGGAGCTCATTACGGCAGAAAGTGCGAGGGCAATAACGGGAATTATTTGCTGAGGAAAAATATCAAATATTATCATAAATGAGAATTCTTTACAAGAGAAAAATGGTGGCCTGTCCCCTAAAGTTTATCCTCTGGGTTGGGATAGCGAAAATTTAATAAAACCATTCAATTTTAGGCTTCTGTAATGCAGCTTCTTAATAAACCGGGAGCAAAAAGCAATATAACCTGAGAAATGAGATAATAATCGGGAAATCCCTGAAAATATAACAGAGGTCTCAGCCGGGTACTGAGTTCAAATCTCACATAAGGAAATCCGTTGAAGACGATCACATATGTGTTTCTTCTTCGATAGAAGAGATTCTTATTCTAAGAGTAGGGTACTCATCATCTGAGTCGAAACTCAAGAGTGACAAAATGCGGATGCTATTGCAACAAGAAAAGGTTAGTTGGTAGTAACTAAAGTTGAAGAATGGAACAGACTATCAGTTCTGGCAGGCAGTTCGTAAGAGGCGAACGATTAGCTAAGCGAGTCATTACCATAGCAGTTATTACGTGTTAGACGTTCTGCATTTTCTCGCACGGGTCTGATACCATCGTCTACTTATTTAGCGTCATCGTCTACTTATTTAGTCAATAGCGTCATTGCTTGTAATTGTTGTGTTTTGGTTTGGAGGTAAGGTAGCCTGTAAACTTATGCATCTGGCATTAAGACCTCGCCACAAAGATAGCAACGGACCATTAAGATCTTTGACCGGCCCGGTGGTCGAGTGGATAGCGACTCTGACTACGCAATCGACGAGGCTCGGGTTCAAGCCCCGACGGGGACAAGCATTTGTGTGATGAGTACAAATGTTTGTGTTTCCGGGTTTGGCTGTTTATTAAATATATTCCAGTATTTATATGTATTAGTATCGTTGACTAACACCCATAATACAAGCAAATAATTTGCTAACTTTGGGGTTAGATCAGTTAGTGTAATTTGTCCCGTGAATATTTATTTATTTATCTTTGGTATCTATATGCGATGATTTTTTCTTTCCATCGGAAGAAACTGCTTTTGTTTATATCATAATAGCAAACAAACAAATGGATCCCATTAATTGAGACAATCACAACCATATTCATATTCGGTTTAAAATAAAATCAGACTTTCTGGAAGGAATTCTTCGAGACCTGGATCACTTAGACTCTTAGAAATAATACAATATTAGCCTCATCCTGCGATTTGATAGAGATAGTTTTTTATTCCTCAGGAACAGCACCTTTTTCTAGATAAAAGATATACTAAGTTTTTCCATACTTTTGACGTATATTCAAAATTTTATGACAATCGTTTAGTTAAGATGTGAAAGGGTACAAATAAACTTTCGTTCGCATTTATTACATTAAGATTAGTCATTGACACGCCTAATTACGCAGCGACGTTACAAAAACCAGATAGAAGAAAGGCGATAACGTTACGAAGCTGTTTAGTAAATGCTTCCATTATATTTATCATTCCTGTATATATTCCGTGGAACAAAGACTACTAACGAAGTAACTATTTACTAATATGTGCTGATATCCGACTCCTATCTATATCTAATACCTTTAAACGAGCAATTCTTGTATATATTTAATTGGAATCTCGGAATCGGCTCTAATGATTTTCATGAAAGTCACAAATTAGGCGTTTTTCGGGTCAAGGAATCGATTTATCAAGGTTCCAGGTCCAAGAAAAGCTCGGTTCCCAAGATATGGGTATGTGAAAAACCGAGCAAAGCTCGGTCAACCAGATATTATTAATAATACACGTAGGAAAAACTGGATTATACTCCATAATCCAGTTTTTCCTACGTGGTATAATCAGGCACAGTTTTTTTATATCATAAGAGAGCAAACAAGCAGATGGGTCTCCTGATGGAATGAGTCAATCATCGCCTATAGGTACACCAAAGATGTTAATGGTGCGTTGCTATCTTGTAGCGAGGTCTAATGCCACATGCATAAGTTTACCGACTACTTTTTTTCACTAGGTGGTAGAGTTCTGCATTGTCTCGCCCGGGTCTGGTACCACCGCCTTACCTATTCCTGCCGCAATAGCGTCAGTGCTTGTCGCTGTCGTGTTCCGGTTTGGAGGGTAAGGTAGCCGGTAAACTTATGCATGTGGCATTAGATCTCGCCACAAGATAGCAACGCACCATTAACATCTTTGGTGTCTATAGGCGATGGCTGACTCTTTCCATCAGGAGACCCATCTGCTTGTTTGCTATCTTATGATATAAAAAAAAATACTTTACCCTCCAAACCGGAACACGACAGCGACAAGCACTGACGCTATTGCGGCAGGAATAGGTAAGGCGGTGGTACCAGACCCGGGCGAGACAATGCTGTACTCTACCACCTAGTAGTCACGATGGTAGTGACTCGTATAGCCAATCGGTCGCCTTTTACGACCTGCCTGGCAGAGCGGCAGTTGGTTCTTCAAAGGAGCCCGGAACCAACGCGGGGAAAAATGAAAAAAATTACATATATGATAACATACACATGTGTATACTATTCTCTTTACGGCTGTCAGTTGTAAAAATTAAAAGAAATTGTATTTAGTCTTTGGTCGAATTTCGGCCACAGCCGATCGCTAGTATCAGTAAAACGACTAGTTTTAGGTACGAGTAGTTTACGAGGCGTAAGCTACAACTGTTTCTTTAATTATTGTCAAATTACCAAATGTCTAAACCAATTGTGGAACGCCTCATTATTTTTAGATTGGTTGATAATGGTTTCCGCTACGAATGACGGATCGTTGATAGGAATCCGTATCTGAACCCGAATGTAAGCTATTACGAAGGTTTGATATTAGAGTTAAATATTCATTTGACAACAAAAATCCCTACACCCTCTCCTATTAAAAGATCGTCTGCCATTCTGCCTGGCACCAGGCCATTGGTGATACGAGTCATTACCACCGTGACTACTTTGTGGTAGAGTTCCGCAACGTCTCGCCCGGGTATTTGGTACCACCGCCTTATCTATTCCTGCCGCAATAGCGTCAATGCTTATTACTGTCTTATTCCACTATGGGGTGTAAGATAGCCGGTAAACTTATGAATGTCGCATTAACACCCCGCCACACGGATAGCAATGCACCACTAACATCTTTGGTGTCTATAGGCGATGGTTTTTCTTTCCCTTGGGAGAGCTATCTGCTTGTTTGTTGTCCTATGATTATTGATTATTTTTGATTGATTGATTTAAAAAAGTTGTTTATAGCATATTGCTATTATTATTGGCCGCCCCGTTAGTCCAGTGGTTAGCGACCCAGACTACGCAATCGACGGTGCTCGGGTTCGATCCCCGACGGGGACAAGCATTTGTGTGATGAGCATAAATGTTTGTATTTCCGGGTTTGATTTATGTATGTATTTCTATGTATTAGTATCGCTGACTAACACCAATAACGCAAGCAAATAATTTGCTTGCTTTGGGGTTAGAGAAGTAAGTGTAATTTGTCCCGTGAATATTTATATTTATTACGTTCTATGCTTTTTTAAATACAAGTGCATTACTGTTCAATAGACAATACTCAATCATTTAGTGCACTGTATGTCACAATGGTTATTTCATGTACTAATGAACATATACATACACCTTGTTATTGCAAACTAACTGTTGCCCGCGACTTCATTCGCGCGGACTTCGTTAACTCCTCACAGCTCGTCCCCCGTAGGTGATAGCGTGATAATATGTAGCCTATCTGTTGACCCGACCTGTCAGTAATATTCATGCAAAATTTGAAGTAAATCCATGCAGTACTTTTTGAGTTTACCCCGGACATACATTGACTTTCCTACGATTTTATTATATGTATATAGATAGGCCTGGACCGATCCATTTCATAAAAGATTTATGTGATTGTCATTAAGGAAGTCGTTAATAGTGTAGTTATTTACTATTTTACACTTATAAGTTCCACAAGTTTTTATAAAAACTCTCACAAATACACATAAAAAAAACTACACTCACGGTAAATATTAAAATTTAAAATCACGTGGACGTGTTTCAATAGGAAAAATGTATAAAATGGCTGCCTCCGCACGCACGGTTCGATCCTGGATTTACCGTAGCTTATCGTGGTTTATCGCGGTTAATACAACTTTAATTTCGGAAACGCTTATCTTAATTGCCTCTAATTTGGATTATGCTGTCGATATATTATTCAGGCTGCCGTCTAGTGGATGCAGGTGATATTGGCGAACGTCCAAGACTACACTGATACACTTGACTATAGCATGCATATTAAATACCTATTGCTGTAATAGGGTCAGCGTACACTAAGAGCAGAGGAAAACATTTCCGGAGAACACTGAAATAGTTACTTTATGACTACTCTATGATGGAGCGTCGCGTTTAAATCAATCAATCAATCAATATAAAAAAATTTTATTCAAAATAAGTATAAAAATACATTTTTTGAACGTCAACACCAGAAAATAAAATATCATTACAAAAGTAACAGTAAGTAGGTACATAGTTAAATATAACATTGAAAAATTAAATCATTTTATAATAATGTCCAAAAAAAAAAATAAGAATATAGTAAATGTCTCATGTCTTACACGTGTCAAAAAATTATATTAAAAGTCAATAAATTAAAAAATAGTACATACATTAAAAAATGTCAAATGATAATATAAGTAAAATAATCAAAAAATGCAAGGAAAATATATAAAAATGATCAATAAGGAATTAAAATGTTACAAGTACTTACTAATGGTAATTGATATTAATATTTACAAAACCCAAGCATTACTGTCATTAAAATAATCATCTATTTTATAATAAGCTTTTTGACAAAGAGCTCTCTTTATGAAAATTTTAAATTTCTTTTCAGAAAAAATTACAATTTCTTCAGGAATCATATTGTAAAATAAATAAAAATAAATAAAAAATTTACAATTTCTTCAGGAATCATATTTACAATTTCTTCAGGAATCATATTGTAAAATAAAATATATTCGTTTCTGCTCTCTATCTTTATAGTAATAATGCTAATATTTCAGTGTTCTCAAAAACAACTCCGCTCTGCTCATGGTGTGCGCTGACCATTGCTTTTACTAGAGAGAAAAGGACCTACGATGACTTCTTGAGGTAGTGTCATAACAATGCTATTTTGACATCCTCACGCATATTAGGGAACTTTCATAAATACCACTCTTGTCACGGGAAGAGTGGGGTCTTAGGTTTTCGTTACGTAGTCAATAGCCTTCAGAGAAATATCGCGCTTTTTATTTAAATATGGCACAAAGCATTATCGTTTTTAAACTCACTGTGTTCTCGTTGAAAATGTTTTAATACATAATTTTTTTCTGCTTGACGATTTTTTTTACCTTTGTAATTATAGGTATGCACGCACCTTTGGCGTCACGCGGCTGGCGCCGTATTTATTAAGACAAATTTAAGCCAAATTAATATTTTTTTGACTTTCTATTTGCAAAACATATTTAAAAACCATATTCATGTATTATTACGTGGAAATTAAAAGAGGGGAGATCTTGGCATATACTACGAGAGGTCACCGAGGGGGAGAAGGGAGATATTAGGTACGTAGTATGGGTACGTTCCCTGTGAATACAGTTACGATCATGTAACAATGAAATAATGCTTATGCCGATGTGTAATCTCATATAATTATTTAAATACAAGGGAAAAATTTAACACGTGACAAAAATTTTAATCGATGCATATAAAATTTTATGCAGCTGGAAAAAGAAAACTGTCGTCTCTAGGCACTAAATAGATTTTAATGGTTCGTTGGCATCCGTGTGAAAGGTTGAAATACCTCAGATAAAATGGTATTTTCACAAAAAATTGAAACGGGTTATACGCCACGAATATTCGGCTATTATTCGATATTCGGCCAAATACTGCGAACTACTCGGCTGAATACTGAATACCTAATCTTGAGAGAAAAATCGCTCATATAGTAAAATTATTATGTGTGCGATATTATATATATATATATATCGTCGTATGTATTTATATTATTTATATATTTATTTAGTTATTATTTAAAAATTTCATAATATAGATTGTATTAGGAAATTATGTCACTGAATTTAATGGCACCACCACCTAAAATATATTAATTATAAGATCTCCTCTACCTAAAGGTTGTCTGGCAGAGATCGCTCTTTAGCGATAAGACCGCCTTTGTGTACCCACTATATACATAATTATTAGCTATAAGTATTTTACATAATCTATCTTGTTAAATTTGGTGCGCAATAAAGAGTATTCATTCATTCATTTATTCATTAGTAATATTGTTTCTTAGTAAAATATGTATATATGTATATTGTTTTAATACAACAAATTTAATATATTTTTCTAAGAAACATCACAATTAATACTTAAAATTTATTAGAGGTTTACGCTTGACCGCCCCGTTGGTAAAGTCGTTAGCGAACCTAGCTACGAATTGATAGGGCTTAGGTTCGATTCACAACAATGTCAAACATTTGTGTGATGAGCATAGATGTTTGTATTTCTGAGTTTGAGTGTTTATTATGTATATAACAGTATTTATATATGTATTACTATGTATTAGTATCGTTGACTAACGCCCATAACACAAGCAAATAATTTTTTTACTTTGGGGATATATCGATCGATTGTGTGCAGAGAGAGATTATTATGATTATAAAAGAAATCATGTTTTCAGTATTTCTTGATATAGATTATTCTTTAGACATTCAAATACACAAAATTTTTAGGAATATAACACAACAAGACAATCATCAGTTCTCAATCTGTCACAAACAAATAAAACGTGTCGTGACATTATTAACTTACTAATGAAACAAATACACCGCCGAATATTCGGTATACCTAAGGCAAAATCAATATTTGTAATCTTAAGTTACCTTACCCTATCTCTAAAAAGTGTGTGTACTTGACTTATAAACACATGTAAGAAATTCTACCATTTTGTTGGCAAAAACAAAGTTTTTATTCACATAATTCGCAGGTTGTGTATAGCAATAATGGAAAAAATATATTAAATATACATGACACTAAAGAATGGTAGATAATATTTATGCGCCATAAATTTAATGTAGCAAATTTCTTGTCGCTGTGCGCACCCATTGATTTCACTCTAGGGAAACTTCATACTGTACCTAAAATTTGCGTCAAATCGCAATCACTCGTTTAATTTTTCCCTAACGCGCAAAACCACGTTGGATTTCAAAATTGATTGTGAAGAAATATAATAACGTAATAAGCAGAATTAACGACCCGTTAGTAATTATTACCCGCAATCGCCCTGTGATCGAAATTCAACCACCGACTAAATAATTAAATTTCTTTTAGGTTTGACAACAGCCTAGCCGTAATAAGAAAAAAATATAGGTACATGCATTGATATAAAAAACCCAAAAACTACAATCAGTGTCTCAAAAATGAGCGCACAATTTAAAATTATGCGTTCATTTCCAATAGAATCGCGTCGATCACGACAATGTCAATTTTAATACTTTTTGTATATTGCTTTTTAAAATCAACTATAAATCTTGCGCCTAAGGTTGGATATGCAAAAACATATATTTTTGCCATATCTATAACTACTTATGTGAAATTAGCGACAGTGTTGAGTGTCAGCTTTGTTCGAGACTGTGCATCTTGGGTTTTTTATATCAATGGGTACATGTGTGTATATTATCTATCATGTATGTCACATGAATGTAGTTTGTGTAATGTTTATTTTTATTAATTTAATGCATTTCTAATGTATTACTTAAAAATATTATCGTACTGTACTTCTCCGCAATGTAAACTTTAAATGTGCGAAATTTTATACTCCACCATTCGCGTTATTGCCTTAAAAAGGGCTACGAAGTTTTTGCTTCCCGTAACAACAGATTACCACAAATAAATGTCTTTACGCCTAACCATTTGCCTAATCAATGACGATACAAAAAAGATTTATAATTTTACTTTTACTTTTTTATTTATAATTTTTTCATATTATTAAAAACTCTGCAGTTTGTTGTAAAAAAAACGCATTTTTGTATTACGTTGGTCGCATTACATAAAGAAGGCGACTTCACTAATTACTAGTGAGATATGCGATTGTTATCTGTCGGAGTGTCCCTCCGGTCGGCTCTGATAAGGTATATTGATATCCAGCGGACCCGAGGTGCCGCTGATCGGACGGGGCTGAACATTAGGCGGACCCCGATTGAGTCACCCATTTGTATTGACAAGGGTACGTTTATTACATCTATGAATAATTCCAGCGCCATGTTTAATTAGTTTTGTTATCTGTAAATTTGATATAGTACATAAGACACTACTCGGCTTATTAATTATCATAACAATTTTTAATTTAATAAAAGCAATTTTATATATTCTATACTTTCCATCGTCGGCACTTGGTGAAATTCCATTGTTACTAGACACTTTTACTTTTCCACTTGTACATCAATTTCACTTTACACAATTTTTATTATATTACTCGACCGGTTTCACTTTTTAAAGCATCTTCAGGATGTGTATATGTGTATATTACATCCTGAATATGCTTTAAAAAGTGAAACCGGTCGAGTAATATAATAAAAATTGTGTAAAGTGAAATTGATGTACAAGTGGAAAAGTAAGTGTCTAGTAAAGCAATTTTAATTTAACAATAGCAATTTTAATTTAACAATAGCAATTTTAATTTAACAATAGCAATTTTAATTTAACAATAGCAATTTTAATTTAACAATAGCAATTTTAATTTAATAATAGCAATTTTAATTTTACCCCGTATTAGTCTGGGCCTAATCTGAAAAATAGACCATCTGCCATTTTGCCAGGCAGATAGTAAAAGGGGAACGGTTGGCCAAACTTATCACTATCATCACAGATTATATAATAGTTACGATCTATCACCGTGGTAGAGTTCCGCAACGTCTCGTCCAGGTCTGGTACCACCGCCTTAAGGCGAGGTATTTCGACGCGCGTCAATTCTATAGAAAATAGGTGGCGTGGTTTGTTCTGAAACCGCTGGGAAACGTGTTAATTTTCGGATAAATAAATATAGGACATCAGCTGAAAACCAAAATTTAGCACATTCTTTTTTGTATTTACAACTAAATATCACCATATAAAATCATGTGGAAGATTAGAAACATTATTAACAAATAATTTGTTTTAGAGATCTTTTAAGCCTGTTTTCGGAATTTTATATGATCGAGTAAAGTACATTCTATAATGTAATGAGTTAGTACATTCTTTAAATAATATCTTCAGGTATATCGTGTAATTTTTGAAAATTGTTATTTAACAATCAATATAAAAACACGTATTTTAAAACCGTTTGTCGCGATGCTTCGCCTTAACTATTTTTGCCGGAATAGCGTCTGTGCTTTACACTTTCGTATTCCGATTTGGAGGGTAAGGTAGCCGGTAAACTTTTGTATGAGGTATAATAAAGTCTATATCACATAATTAAAATGAATCTAATGTCACCCCTCTCAAGCTTAAATCCCTTAAGCCGCTTAGGCTAGAGAGTGAGTCAAAGAAATGCACTTAAATAGTAACATACGTATTATTTTTTTATATTATAAGATAGCAAACAAGCAGATGGGTCTCCTGATGGTAAGAGTCAACCATCGCCTATAGACACCAAAGGTGTTAATGGTGCATTGCTATCTCGTGGCGAGGTTTAATGCCACATGCATAAATTTACTGGCTACCTTACCCTCCAAACCGGAACACGATAATGACAAGCACTGACGCTATTGCGGCAGGAATAGGTAAAGCGGTGGTACCAGACCCGGGCGAGACAATGCAGAACTCTATCACCTAGTATACTCTAAAACATTATAAATGTTTCTTTAACCTTACGATATTAAGCAAAATTACGTGTTAACTTTGTTTAGTATTTGCCTATAGACTTGTACTCTACCTACTCCGCAAAAAAAAGAACTGACGATAATTTTAAACTATTAAATAACTAGCTCCAACGTGCAGCCCGCTGCATTATCAAAGCTTTTGGCGAATCCCGCGGGATCACATTATTTTTCCGGAATAGAAAAGTAGCATGTGTTATTCCAAGTCATCACCTACTTGTGTACCAAATTTCATTCAAATCTGTTCAGTAGTTTTTGCGTGATTGAGTAACAAACATCCATCCATCCAAACATCCAAACTTTCGCATTTACAATAATAATGTATATTATTTAAAAACAAAAAAACTGACGGCGACCGTTTCCAAAAAAATATAGCCCTTCTTTCTTCTTTACAAATAAATAAGTCGGAAAAATATAAAAAACCTATGTCATTCAGAATTAAGGCAAATTAATGACCTGTCAAGTTTAAACCCATCAAACCGTTTAGGTTACAGAGCGTGCAAATGAAAACCCACAAAAAAAGAAAACCCACTCGAAAAACAAAACCCAGCTTTTGACGTAGTAGGGTAAAAACACAAATTGTCCTTTTTTCTCACGTGCTTGTATTTCACGAGATGGCGACATCACTAATTCGTGTGGCTTGTTATTGGCATATATTAGCTATGTCCTTTCGCGGGACTGATAAGGGGAATTTTATTTCATCGGTAAGTAGTATAACTCTGTATTTCTGGGGGGTAAATGAAAGCTACACTGACAAACTAAGAAATTGTCTCGAAAGTCGTATCCATTTAAAGCGTGCGTATAGTCTAGCATCTTTTCAAACTGTCTAAGAGAGACTTATAGATTTTATTATCTAACTAACTGGTTTTATTATCTAACTAACTGGTATAGCTAGGTGGCAGAATTTTTAAAATAAAGGTAGCCAAGTTCTTATTGTTGTGGTTTTAAGAGAAAGAGAGTCCCGGGGTATTACCCGCATATTTCCCATTTTCCTGGATAAAAACTATCCTATGTCCTTTCACAGGTCTCAAACTATCTTTATTCCAAATTTAATCCAAATCGGTTCAGTAGTTTAGGCGCGAAGAAGAGACAAACAGAGTTACTTTCGCATTTATAATATTAATATGAATGTGGATCCACATGAGCACGGAAATACATAGTAAAGCGTATGCACATTGCTTTCCGCAAATTAACACGATCGTATAAAGTACCGCAAAGTCGGGTAGAATTCTAGTTCAAAATCAACCACCAATTTAAGTAATAATCTTTAAAGGAAGTAAAGTTACAGCCACCGACTAAAATAAATGGGGAGTGCTCTAACGAGCTTTTCAATTTAGTACCGGCATCCACGTTCTGTCATCGCACTACACGCCGTAATGAGTGATTTCACCCACACCATCTTGACGACTGGTCATCTACGATTATTCGATTAGCACGTACCTTCTTTAGTCGCAAAATCAAACTTTGAATTAGCCAACCTCGCATGCAAGTAACTTTGATATTGTGATTTTTAAAAGGATCAACAAATTCCTTAGAAGCCGGCATCATATTTCGATCCGGGCTCCTTTAAAGAATAGACCAACTGTCGTACAAACATGTATTTAACTGCCGTCGCTTCCGTGTCTAGCGGGCGGCATCCGCCCTCGTATTGAACCGAAACTCTCCGAGATTTCGCGTCCGTGAGAGGTGTCTATGTGTGTGTTGCACGAAGACTAGTTATATGTAGATTGTCTTTTGTTGGTATTCTGTAGTGTCGTGTTCCGGTTTGGAGGGTAAGGTAGCCGGTAAACTTATGTATGTGGCATTAGACCTCGCCACAAGATAGCAACGCACCCGTAACACCTTTGGTGTCTATAGGTTGACTCTTTCCATCAGGAGCCCCATCTTATTGTTTGCTATTTTATGATATAAAAAACCCCCTATGTTTTAAATGTCCATGGGCAGTGATGACTGTTTTACATCCCACGGTAACCCACTCGTATGCCTGCAAATTAAAAGAAAAAAAAAACATTTCCTATATCTCCGGAACTCTGTATCAGATCTTCATCAAGTTAAAATGTGACCACAAGGGAAGTATACCCTCTAAATAAAAAAAAGAATTTTCAATATCGGCTCATAAGTCCGGGATTTAAAATAACGAGTTCTTAGGTAAAAAAATATAAAACGGTAACGCGCAGCTTCGCGCGAGTAAATTAACAACATCGATATAATTTTCAAACAAGCTTTAAATCTCGTATTTCAGCCGTTTAGAGGTTGAATGTTGAAAAAAAAAGAGTATGTTTGACCCCGGAACTTCTACTTTTTTTTTACAAATTTGACTAAGCTATTGATTATAATTATTTTATTATTCTTACATTTTAATTATTTACTTTAGTACATTTAAATTAATTATAAATAGATACGACACTTATACAGAGTGCTAAGTGTGAGTTTTTCTTTTCGCATTCGATCGTGAGCGCGTTTCGAGTTTACTAGGAATTTGTATATGATTGGTACAGCGCCACTTAGTGGTAAACTGGTTTCTCACGTTTACCACTAGGTGGCGCTGTACAAATCACATACAAATTCCTAGTAAACTCGAAACGCGCTCACGATCGAATGCGAAAAGAAAAACTCACACTTAGCACTCTGTTAGTATACCTTATTTATTCTAATACTAATTATTTTACGGTAGCGTTTTAAAAGTAAAGCATTGCATGAATGTAACGAATTGTAGCATTTCATCACTTTTATTGCCAAACAAGAAATTCATCAATTACAAATTGTAGTAGGTACAAAATCACAGTGCGTGATAATAAAAAGCGTCGCCACCTGCTACGATAGCTACTTTTTGTAAACAGCTACAGTAACATCACTTAGCAATATTATATTTTTAATGAGTAACAGATTTTACTACATAATATTAAACTTATAATAAAAATGATCAGTTAATAACGAATAGATTTTAAATATTATGTTTTTTTTAAATACCTAGTAGGTAATCTATATTTTTGCATGACACTTGACGATATGTGATTGAAAACAATGTTAAAAATGTAACATCTTATGTACCCACATACTTGCAAATAAATGAATTTATTATTATTATATTATTATCTCCAAATTTCATTAAAATTGGTTAAGTGGTTTAGCTGTGAACGATACAAACAGTCAGACTTTCATATTATAGTTGCACCCTGCAGTCCGTTGTATTATAAAACTTTTTGGTGAATCCCAAGGAAACTAGTTATTTTTTCGAGATTAAAATTATCATTTGTGCAAATCATCATTTTTAAAAATTTTTTTTCTAACCCTAAAGTAAACATATTATCTGTTTCTGTTATGGCTGTTAGTCAACGTTACTAATACATAGAAATAGATATATAAATACTGGCATATACTTAATAAACACCCAAACCCGGAAATACAAACATTTATGCTCATCACACAAATGTTTGTCCCAGTCGGGGATCGACCCCGAGCTCCGTCGTTTGCGTAGTCAATGTCGCTAACCACTCGATCGCGACGGGGCGGTCATCATCATCATCCTCATCTATCTGTCTTCTAAATTTCACCCAAGTAAGTCAAGTCGTATTTGCGTGATCCCAATATATAAACATACGAACATTTACATTTATGTATGGATTCATTATTTGAATTCACATGTATGGATTCATTATTTGAATTCACATGTATGGATTCATTATTTGAATGTTAGCGATATAGGTATATATAATAGCACTGGCAACATAATATGTTATCTCAATAGTATCTAGTGTATCTAGCGCCTTTGAGATCGCGCAGTCAACCTATGGGGCTGAATGTCAAGACGTCGTTAGACATTACTTTTGTAAGCAATTTTATCTCTTTCTAGCCTTATATTCATAATATTCTACAGTACTCGATTCCTAGAGTATGAAATCTTTAGAATTTAATTTTAAAGTTTCTGCCGTTTTTCCAGGCAGGTCGTAAAAGGCGACCGAGTGGCTATGCGCGCCACCTCGGTCGGCGCGCCACCACCAAAAAATCGGTGACATGGAAACATCGAAGCGCGTCAGATTAAGGTATGGTGGGTCGATTGCCAACTAAAATTTTGAAAATCTAACGATTCAAGTGTAGCGTCAGGGAGTGGGAGGGTCACAAAGTTGCAAAGAAAACGTTGTCTTGACATTCTTGAGCGCGTCTGGATTTTCTTTTATTTTATATCATAAAATAGCAAACAAGCAGATGGGTCTCCTGATGGAGAGTCAACCATCGCCTATAGACACCAAAGATGTTAATGGTGCGTTGCTATCTTATGGCGAGGTCTAATGCCACATGCATAAGTTTACCGGCTACCTTACCCTCCAAACCGGAACACGACAGTGACTAGCACTGACGCTTTGCGGCAGGAATAGGTAAGGCAGTGGTACCAGACCCGGGCGAGACAATGCAGAACTCTACCACCTAGTAGCCACGATGGTAGTGACTCGAATATCCAATCGGTCGCCTTTTACGAGCTGCCTGGCAGAACGGCAGTTGGTATTGAGTACTGATAGTCCTTCTATGTAGTCTGTAGCAGTCAATCTGCATATGTATTGAAATATAAGGCAGAAAAAATCGCCACCCATTTGGGTAGACCACGAACACACTGTATTAAACTAGCAAGTCTAAACACGCTGATGTTCGATACTCTGCATAACCCGCAAGGAAACCGGTATTAATATATTTATCTTTTACTGTCAAGTGATTCGCCATCTTGGAGTTATAAAAAACAACTAAAAATAAGCCAGTACATAAATAGAAATAGAAGCTGCATCAACATTTCAAGTTAAATGGAAAATTATATTTTATTGTTGTGACAATAGAGTACAAATTACGAGTTATGTGGTTAGCGTTGACCTTGGCCTCTGAATATTGAAACTCTACAATTAATGGCAGCTCGGATGTAGACTGAGTGAGTGCTCGAGCGGAGAATTTACGAGTTGCTGGGGAAAATAATTGGATAATATGTCCACGCTCGATCAAACAGTGGGTAAGCAGAGAGAATAGTATCCTATAAAGAGTGAGGATAGCGTTGTCAGCTCCAGTTTTATGTTTAGAGATTTGATAAGAATAAATAAAGGACATCTTTTATTTTCATCCTAATGACCTACCTGCCAGAACGGCGGATGGTCTTTTCAAAAGGGGCCCGGAAAAATACAGGGTTTGTTACATATAAATATATACTTAAATGTACATACATACGTGGACCGCCCCGTTGGTCGAGTGGTTAGGGACCCTGACTACGCAATCAACGAGGCTCGGGTTCGATCCCCGACGGGGACAAGCATTTGTGTGATGAGCATAAATGTTTTTATTTCCGGGTTTGGGTGTTTATTATATATATTCTAGTATTTATATATCTATTTCTATGTATTAGTATCGTTGACTAACATCCATAACACAAGCAAATAATTTGCTTACTTTGGGGTTAGATCAGTAAGTGTAATTTGTCCCGTGAATTATTATTATTATTATTATTATACGTATCTTCACGCGAGATCCTTTACAGTGTAGTCAGAGAGAACCGAGTGCCATACATCATGATCCTTGCAGACTTGTCTCGCTTTCTCCATATTCATTACTCTTTTCATGCAAACACGCCGGTTACGAAGACTCTTGACACCAGCTTCGGACAATACTCCATCAATCTGGTCATAGTACATCAGTCTTGATCTTCCTCAGTACCTATACCTATCTACCATTTTTTACATGTCCGAACCAACGAAGCATGCCCTTTCTCATTAACCTAACCAAACATAAGCCTAACCTCTCTCTCACTTCAACATTACGAACCCGGTCCGCGAGTCACATACCTATAGCCACATATTTTTCGTAGCGATCTCATCTCGACGCGTTGATTTCTACTTTGATTCCTTTTCTACCCATATCACATACCCATTTCTCGCTTCCATACAATAGCGTTGGGATAAGCAAATAATCATGCAGGGCAAGAGGGAAACCCTGACTTAAAACTGTGCTTTTAGTTAATCGCCCATACGCTCCATTCACTGTGTTCCCTGCACACACTCTTCTTTCGACATCAGCGGTGTACCTTCCATCCCTGCTAAAAACACATCCAAGATATACAAACTCATCCAATTGTTCCAACTTTCAGCACTACATTGTAGATCACAACTCTTACATACGTTCTGGTTGCCTCTCTTTTAAATACTAGAACCTTAATTTTCTTCGCATTCAAATGCAAGATATAAATACATATTTTCTTTTTATAATATTACTAACTGTTGCCTGCGGTTTCGTCCGCGCGGACTTGGTTTACTCCGCACTGCTCCTCCCCTGTAGGTAATAGCGTGATAATATGTAGCCTGTATGTTGACCCGACCTGTCAGCAATACTCATGCAAAATTTGAAGTAAATCCATGCAGTACTTTTTGAGTTTACCCCGGACATACATACAGACAAACATACCAACAGACAAACGGACAAAAATTCTAAAAACTATATTTTTGGCTTCGATACCGTTTGTAGATCACGCCCCAAGTATTCTTTTAAAAAAATATTCAATGTACAGTTTTGACTTTCCTACGATTTTATTATATATTGTATAGATACTATATACAATATACCCGAAAATCTCTTTTCTCTACAACAGTCGGGTAATAAACATTTCTAATAATGCAGAGACAGACAGAAATGTTGTTATCATTAAGTATTCAAAGAAACATTGAACTGTGATGTTTACTTAAAGTCTACTTCCAAGTATAACAAAACATTAAATACAAAACAAACAACCTAAGCATAAACGAATTAGGACAGTGATCACAAAATAATCCCACGCAAAGGTTACCCTACTTTTGGAAGGGCGAAGTTTAAAATTCTTCAAATATTGCGTGAAAGAGATAACATGTTAACAAAGAATTTAACAGCTAATTAAAAAACTTAATAAAACCATAATCAACAATCATAATAATAATACGAGTAAAAATCGACCAAGTGCGAGCATAAAACCATTATTTATAAAAAAAAACGGCAAAAAAATAAGTTTGTTGTATGGGAGCCCCCTTAAATATTAAATGTATTGGTTGTTATAACTGCAACAGAAATACATCATCTGTGAAAATTTCAATTGTGTCGCTATCGCGGTTCAAGAGATACAGCCTGATGACGGATAGACATACAGACGGAGAGTTTGTAACCTTTGGGTTCGGAACCCTAAAAATGAATCCATATTTCCTTCGGTCAAGTTATCAAACTGAAAAACGACTTAATCCATTTCTATAACCTTTTTTATAAGTTACGGGCTACCTTTGAAAAATAGACCACATGCTGTTTTACCAGTCAGTTCGTAAGAGGCGAACCATTAGCTATATGAGCCACTACCATCTTTGCTAATAGGTGGTAGAGTTCTGCATTGTATCGCCTCGGTCTGGTACCACCGCCTTACCTATTCCTTATGCAATAACGTCAGCACTTGTCACTGTCGTCTTCTAGTTTGGTGAGTAGGCAAGATTTTTATTGTGATTTTTTTCATTTTTATATGTGGGTGATTCTCTGCTATTTGGAAATTCGTCCATACAATACTGATCTTAAGCGATTAAATGTTGAGAATGTTATGTACATAAAATTAAAGCCAATAGTATACTAATTATACATTTATAAAAAACCCACACATTTTCTTCTTGGTTTTTAAGTTATGGACGATTTATGCAAAACCGTGTCAAGGGACTGTTAAAACTATCTAAGGGACTGTTTATTATGGACAAAAACAAACATTTATATTTAAGTAAATATCAGATTATTTAATTTTCTCTGTTATTCTTAAAATATGTAATTTTTTAGAATAACATAACAGTATGAAAACAAATTTTACTTATTATAGTGACTTTTTTTAAAGCTAAAAATAATTTTAAACATAAAAAATCAATCTCTTAGTTTCAACAGCTTTTTGTTTTGAAATTATAATTATTACTGTAAACTTTGTCTTTATAATAATAAAAATTAAAAATATAACTAATGCTACTGCTAATCAAGTATGAATAAACAGGTGACAGTTGGTCAGGGGACTGTAATTTTAAATGAATGCTTAATGCAAATGCATCCTATTTAACGATATAAATGTCTCGCGCTAAAATGAAATTTGACTTCAGCGCGGTTTTCAAATTTTAACAGGGGAATCTATACATCTGCATTTCTCCACTAAATGGAAAATCGCAAGCTAATGTTATAAATTAAATCAATATTTGTCAGGTTTTTCTTCATCAATAATGACGTAGTTTAATAATATAATATTTTAATAAATGTACCTCAAACACCACAAAAACAGTCCCCTGGTACGCTGCTGTTGCCCGCAACTTCGTCCTTGCGGACTTCGTTTACTCCGCACAGCTCCTCCCCCGTAGGTGATAGCGTGATGATATGTAGCCTATATGTTGACCCGACCTGTTAGTAATATTCATGCAAAATTTGAAGTAAATCCATGCAGTACTTTTTGAGTTTACCCCGGACATACATACAGACAAACATACCAACAGACAAACAGACAAAAATTCTAAAAAAATGATGTGGTGTCGCGAGACACCAGGTAGGAACGAACTTCCTTCGGCTAAACGGCACTACTCGCTTGTGTACGCGACTGTCGCGCCTGCGCACGTCTCATTTAACGCTTTTATTCCACGCATTTTTCTTACGGTTTTGCTATCACATTTTTTCAGTTCGGTCGCGCAGCAAAATCCCTATCCCCTCCAAGCCTGCCGTAAGGAACTTCGTTCCAAAAACTATATTTTTGGCTTCGATATCGATTGTAGATCACGCCCCAAGTATTCTTTTAAAAAAATATTCAATGTACAGTTTTGACTTTCCTACAATTTTATTATATGTATAAATAAGTAGTATGTATGGCAAAAGGACGTTTGCCGGGTCAGCTAGAGTCACAAAAAATAAATTTTCATTTCTACCAAGTATTTTTTATTTATTCCTTTTAGATTTACTCCAATATAATTGAATAATCAAGTTCCAGAGTAAATCGCGTTAAGTGTTATAGATTTAAGTCTGTTAGGATGTAAGAGGTCGGTAAGTAGGCGAATGGCTCTTATCGTTAATGCATTGCGTACGGCTGTACTCGCGGACTCGTCTTGTTTGTTATCATTGGGGATAATTGCCTAACATCTTTCACGGTAAGCTGTTTACTCTGATAATAAAACCCACTTCACCTAAATTGAACAGAAATTCTAATAATGTGGAGCGTTTCGTATTTGCTTTTGTGCTTGTTGTGCGACTAAACAACAGATAATTGATAAAGGAATATATTTAACGCTAAATCTGTTAAGGCGTAAGCAGAGAGAACCGAGTGCAGTAAGTCTGGGTCTAGACACTAGAACGACTTACCTTGTTTCACCCAGATTCTTCCCATACATCTATATTAATCCTTCCTACTAATATAACAAATGCGAAAGCATTTTTTTTTCTTTCTATCATAAGATAGCAAGCAGATGGGTCTCCTGATAAAAGAATCAACAATCGTCTATACCAAAGATATTAATGGTGCGTTGCTATCTTGCGGCGAGGTCTAATGTCACATGCATAAATTTACCGATTACGTTACCCTCCAAACCGGAACACGACAGTGACAAGCACTGACGCTATTGCGGCAGGAATAGGTAAGGCGCTGGTACCAGACCCGGGCGAGACAATACAGAACTCTACCATCTAGTAGCCACGATGGTAATGACTCGCATAGCCAATCGCCGCATAGCGGGTCGCCCGTTCCGATCTGCATTGAAGAACGACAGTTGGCCTGTTCCTCAAAGGAGCCCGGGACCAACACGGGGAGAAAGCATGTTTGGATGGATGGATGGATGTTTATTAGTCTTACACAAAAACGGCCTAACCGATTTGGATGATATTTGGCACACATATAGATGATGACATAGAATAGCACATATGGTACTTTTTATCACAGAAAAATAAGTTGTTCCAGTGGGATTCACCAAAACCTTATAATGCAGGGGGATGTATTATAAATGCTAAAGTTTGGATTTTTGTTAATCCCGCAAAACTGAACGGATTTAGATGAAATTTGGCACCGATGAACTTCGCTTTCATTTCGAAAAATGAGTTGTCCCCGCGGGATTCACCAAAAACTTTTATAATACAGTGTGCTGCAAGGTGCAGCCAATAACTATATAAAACAATGTGGTTTCGAAAATTGTTAGCTTCACCTTCGAATAGTATTCAAACAATTTGATAATGGTACAATCAATAGTTTATCCAATTTTTATGTCGGGACCAAAATTAATTGAAATTTACATATTCCGATTTATCTACAGAAACTTCCAACACCTGTTTGAGCTCACCATTTCATCTAAACAAATAAATAAAATTGGAGTATCTGTTTGTAATATTAAAACAACCTCTTTTTTACTAAATGCAAATGGATATATACACGGTACCTACATATACCAAAATACATTTTCTACAATTTTTGTCCGTCTATTTGTTCTAGCTAACCTCTGAAACGCCTGGACCGATTTTGAAGGGACTTTCACAAGAACATAGCTGATGTGATAGGGAGTAATTTAGGCTACATTTATTTTAGAATTTTTTTCCACGTGAAAGCTCAGAGTAGAAGACAGCTTTTGGCAGTCTATTATCATCCATGCGAACGACGTGTCCACTCCATCTAAATTGACGATTCATCATAAGTGCATCGACTCCGGGCAAGCTAGCTCGTCGTAAAACCTCCGTATTTGGAACACGATCCTGCCACCTGATATGCAGTATAGCAGAGCAAATATAATAACATGTAGGTACTGCAGGTGATCAAGCCTGATATACCATGATCATCGGGGAGACAACGTCTGAAAATATCGAAGGTTGTGTTAAGATTCTTCACCACCATCTGCCTTATATACCTATAGTTAAGTGGAGGATATCTGGTAAGACTACATTGAATCTCAAAGGTGACGTTTGACCAGAGGCGGCTCTAGCTCGTGTAGAACCCTGGCGCCCCCTAATGGGTCCAAGACGATGCTCTTAGACGTCTCAGGGAGCGCCGCTGCGCCCCCTTAGACGGCGGCACCCGTTTGCATTGCACTCTCAATGCCATGGGGGAGTGTTTATCTGCTAACATTATAAAAAACCGAAAAATCGAAACCGAAAAAGATTATTCGCCGAGGGTTTTTTTTTCGCTGAACAAATTACTAAAATCGACCTAACCCCAAAGTAAGCAAATTACATGCTAGCGTTATGGCTGTTAGTCAACGGTACTAATACATAGAAATACATAAATATAAATACTATTAGATACATACGTAGTAAACACCCACCCAAAAATACAAACATCTATGCTCATCACATAAATGTTTTGTCCTTATCGGAAATCGAGCCCGAGCCCCATGGATTTGTAGTTAAGTTCGCTAACAACTCTACCAACGGAAAAATTTATAGTTAAATTTGTAAGTTCATATCACAAATAGTTTAGAAATCAAGTCCCGCAGCTTTTGTCGCAACTCAATTTTCAAAACCCATGTAACTACTTTAAAACAAACAAACAAGAAGTCTTTATTTTTCATTTTAGACCGCCCCGTTGGTCGAGTGGTTATCGAATCTAACTACGAATCAAGGGCCAGGGTTCGATTCCCGGCAGGGACAAACATTTATGTGACGAACATAGATGTTTGTATTTCTGGATTTGGGTGATTATTATGTATGTAACAGTATTTATATACGTATTTCTATGTATTAGTATCGTTGCCTAACACCCATACAACAAGCAAATAATTTGCTTACTTTGGGCTGAGATCAATTTGTGTAATTCGTCCAGCGGTTATTATATTATTATTATTTTACTTTATATTATTTAGGCACTTACAAATGTATAGTTTTCAGATTATTCCTTGTACTTAAAATACAAGACGATTTTACTTAAACTTTTACTAACAACAGAAAGTACCCTACAAAATATTATAATTCCCTTGAGAGTGTTGAAATGTAGGTTTATTCAGAATAAATAGCCCTGTTTTACGTTTATACTTAAACTTATAAGTTTGATTTTTTCAAAGCTTCATGGGACTGTAAGCCTGAGTATCATTTTAATTTAAACTCGATACCTCGACGTGTTTCCGATATAGTCTTAATAGACAGACGGACAGACAGACAAACAGACGGACAAAAAAGTGATGTTATAAAAAAAGACACAACAAGAATCAACAACAACCAATACAATAATTTCACTTTCGAAGTAAGTCGACATGTGTTTCTGTTCCCGATTCGCTCGAATTCAAAATCGAAAATCAAATAGTCGGATGGAAACTCGAATATGATTTGCGACATGGTAACAATGTGTCTCAAACACGCAATAACTTGTATGTGTGTGTGTATCTCAAACTACGGACGCGGGGTGTTATTGATTCAATCGCTTTCAAGTGGATAGATTTAAGAATCGACGTGAAACATTTTGTCAAAGAAAGACCTGACTTATATATCTAACATTTAAGCCGCCAGCTTTTTTCTTACACGTCTGATTTTACATTAATGTCATGACAGCTTTCAAAAAAGCTTTTAAAACTCTTCGTCTACTTGTTTGTTCGCATATTATAAAAAACAAATTTCGACGTATTTTGATACCATTCAGATTTTACAGCAAATTGGGATAAGTAGGAAACAACATTCATAATATGAAGTTGTCGGTCGGGGTTATCGCTAGAAATAGTCGATAATCGTTATCAAATCGGTAAAATGCAGCGATGGGGATCACCAGTCATCTCGTCAAACGACAAATCGATGAACCTTGTTGAACCGGAGCGAAAACGACTCTGCTCGCTCAAAAAACCCGGTTTCGCAGTAACGATCATTCAGACCAACTGCTTAAGAGGCTGACAAGACCTAATTTGTTGAAATTGATGTTATTTAACCATTTAAAAAAAAACTATTTGTTATAGCACATCCCAAAAATATATGTTAATATTTATCATATTTCAGACCGTAGCCGGACTCGATACATAATTTAACAAAATTGGATCGATAGAAAATAATTGCGAAGATTATTCTTAAAATCATCATTAAACGGTTCTATATGTTTATTTTTTGACGTATATGTCTGCAATTAAAACCATAAAATCATCATATTCATACCAAAACCGCTAGCGAATCATATTTAACAAATAATCTAAACTATTTTTAAATATTTTGTTTATTATAAGACCTGGCCGCCTAGTTACACTGATAGTGGGCTCTCGCTTACTCCGATAGAAATAGAGTGCGCGTTTTTGGTGTTAACAGCGTCTTAAGTTCATTTTGAAATAAAAATTGAAAAAAATATATATTTTATGTCGATGCCTGAACTTTAGAATTCTATGTACACTAAATATTAACTATAATCTCAAATAAAAACAAAAAACTAAACATTACTGCTAATTGCCAACCTTGAAGACAGTCATATGTGCATGTAGTGTAAATGTTTGCGTCAAAGCGTGCGAATCTCGTAATGCACGTGACAAACACATTTAGGGCTAATGCGATTTGCGAAAACCGAACGATAACGGGCGGCAGTCTAGCACTTCTACACAAGTCGAATAGTTAAGCCCTGGCAATTAGGAGTTATACAATATCAACTATTACATAATCTGTGGTTATATGTCGGCCCGCAGGCTCACTCGTAGCTCTAATGAAATAAACCTATTTCTTTTTAAAGAATTTAAATCGTAAATATTTTTACTCTAGCGGTCTATACATTACATGTATTTAAAAGGGTGAGTCACATTTTTTTATATTATAAAATAGTAAACAAACAAATGGATCTCTTGATGGAAACAGACAACCATGACCTGAAGATATCAAATAATTGCCAATGTTACGTTGTTATAACTTAGTAGCTGTTGCCCACGACTTCGTCCGCGCGGACTTCGTTTACACCGCACTGCTCCTCCCCCGTAGGTGATAGCGTGATAATATGTAGCCTATATGTTGACCCGACCTGATAGTAATATTCATGCAAAATTTGAAGTAAATCCATGCAGTACTTTTTGAGTTTACCCCGGACATATATTGACTTTCCTACGATTTTATTATATGTACCTATGTATTACTAGCTGACCGGCAAACGTTTTTTTGCCATATAAATTATTTAATTAAAAAATAAGCGTTGGTGATAGAAGGGTAAAATTTAAAGTTGTATCTATTTTTCAATGCTGAATCATAAAAAGATAAAAATAAAAAAATGAGCATAAAATAAAAAAAATATTTTATGGGTGGACAACCCTTATCACTTCGGGGTATAAAAATAGATGTTGACCCGACCTATTAATAATATTCGTGCAAAATTTGAAGTAAATCCATGCAGTACTTTGAGTTTACTCCGGACATACATACATAAAGACAAACAGATAAACAGACAAACATTCTAAAAACTATATTTTTGACTTCGATATCGATTATAGATCACGCCCTAAGTATTCTTTTAAAAAAATATTTAATTAAAAGTTTTGACTTTCCTACGATTTTATTATATGTATAGATAACTACCACTACACGTTTACCGGCTACATTACCCTCTACACTGCAACCTATGTTATTTCTTTCCACTCGCTATTGTGTCTGGATGGGTGCTACAGAATATCAGTGTTGAGTTTTGAAACTCAACTAAAACTGAGTAACGCGCTATTTTGAGACATCACACCACAAACAATGAATCATAAAAATTGTTTAATTTATATTTTAACTTTTTAAGTTATATTATGTACATATTCAATTGTTACTTAGTGTTTTCTTTTATTTAAAAAAATGTGTTTTTTTGTTGTTGATATACTGTGATTGGTCTGAAATAAATCTAATACCTTTAAACGAATATTGGAATCCCGGAATCGGCTCCAACGATTTTCATGAAAGTCACAAATTAGGGGTTTTTCAGGTCAAGGAATCGATTTATCAAGGTTCCAGGTCCAAGAAAAGCTCGGTTCCCAAGATATGGGTATGTGAAAAACCGAGCAAAGCTCGGTCAACCAGGTACAGAAAAAAAAAATTCTATAGGAATCGATTTATCAAGGTTCCAGGTCCAAGAAAATCTCGGTTCCCAAGATACGGGTATGTGAAAAAACGAGCGAAGCTCGGTCAACCAGATATTATAGTATTAAGCGAAAACCCGTCTAACAGCGTAGTAAAGTAAATAGACACTGATTACTACTCACTCGCACTAATCAACGGCTGTATACACAATGGTTGACTCTCTCCATTAGGAGTCCCATCCGCTTGTTTGCTATCTTATAATATAAAAAACCCGCCACATAAACAGCACACACTATAGTATAATGCAGTGGGTTGCACCTTGCAGCTAGTAAATAAATATAAATAATTTATACTTTCCCTCGTCGGCACTTGGTGAAATTGCATCATATTGATTATATAATATAAACACTTGTACTGTTTCACAAATGTAATTTAAATTTATTTATTATATACATACATTTTGAATGTGAAAGCCCTGATGATGCTTTAATAGGCGAAACCGGTTGGCTGTAAGTTTAAAAGTGATAAAATTTAAATTACATTTGTGAAACAGTACAAGTGTTTACACTATATAATCAATAAATATAAAATTGTCATAAAGAAGCAATGTTTGTAAATAGGATACATTCAATTCCAATTTTCCCACAGCATCGAAACCTACGTGGGTTATACGGTATACCGCGTGTAAAGTCATTTCAAATATGATGTATAACATTTTTGAGTCATAAAAACGCTGTCGTATAAAATCATAAAGAAAAGTATCTTCACGCCCATATCCCCGAAGGGATAGTCAGAGGTACAACAAGTGCACACACGATTAGCCGAAGATACTTAGTCCCACAAATGTGATAGGTGGCAAGCCTATCGCCAACCGGGCATTTTCCAATCCCGGGCAACTTTGTGTTTAACAGAAAACTGAAAAAAAAAACACTTTTTATGTGCCCGACCCGGGAATCGAACCCAGGACCTCATGTGGTCAACGCCAACGCTGGACCACTAGACCACAGAGGCGACTATAAGAGCATAAAATCATAAGGTATAATATAGAAGTAATTGCAATTATATATTAGGTGTAGAATATTTAACTTTGTTGTTTCTTTCAAGGCTCTTAAATTACACGACAAGCAACGGAATTATATACACATTACACCAACTTCGTGTATCATAACGTTTAAGTTATTAGAATTCTTTTTTATAAAAAACTATAATTTAACTTCGCAACTAACTTGTAACATTGATCGCGACTAAGTTTTAAGGACAGAGACAAACGTAACTCATAATTTATGTAAAAATATTTAAATAAAGACCCTGGGGCCTAATTCACGTAATCAAGCGGCAAGCAAGTTGAAGCATTTAAGACACTTACACATTTTCTTACATATTATGCCGCGTCGTAGCACGTCGCGACGTTCTATGGTGTTTATGTGTGTGAGAGCCCTAAGCGCTTTGACTCAATTACGTGAATTGGGGGGTGATCGTCGGGCGAGTGAAACCGTGATTTTAAGGATCGTTGGTAAAGATCGCCAGTGCATCATTGCAATACCGCGGCTTAATATAGCGACGAGCTTGGCTCACGGGCTCGTCATGTTTCCTACTTCTTGTCCACGATTCTTCAGACACGACAGTTTCATTTGCTAGTCGATGAGCACCAACGAGCCGCGAGTAAAACGGACTTTCTTTAAAACCGCAGATAGACTAGTGATGGGTCAACTCGAGTTAACTCGAGTTGTGCTTAAATCGAGTTGACTCGAGTTAGATTCGCCTGCCCTGAACTCGAGTTAAGAGTTGTAAACTCTGAATTTTGGCTCTGCGCGATTTGTTGATTATGTAAGACTGTATTCATTTATTTACTTTTCACATGTGTAATGACAATACGCAGCAAAATTGAGATAAAATTTAAATAAAGGTATAATTTAAATTAGGAAACAAAAACCCTGGGACCTTAAAAGAAATCACGTTTACGAGTTTCAGTAGCCAGAGAGTGGACATGTAAATTGTAAAAACTGTTAAAATTCGTTCGAATATATGGGTATTTCCCATATATTTCACGTTACTTAATCACATTAAAAAGAAGCATCTAAAGTTGACAAAAATAATTCTTTAACTTGGCCGTCATTAGCGAATGGAAATGATATCTCCATTGAAATATCTACATAGGAGGAGCCTTTTCACGAAATAAATTGGTGTGTAAATAAAGTGTGTGTCGGGCCACGCGCAATATAGGGTTCTGAATTTGCCTATACACTCATGCGGACTAAGGAGAAGGTTTTTATAGTTTCAAACTATGAACAGAGGGGGGGACACCTGACTCTAACAAAATTTAGCACTTAAAAGCTTAATATTTTACAAACGAATGCCTTGAACGAAAACTTGTTTCCACAAACCTGCAATATTTTTTTAAAACCTATTTAACAATATCCAATACAATGAGTGACGTGAGAAAAAATTAACATCCCCATTTTACATTTAGGGGGCAACCCTGAAAAAATTTTTTTCAAAATTTTATGTTATCACTTAGTTGACGTGACTAATATGTATATTCGTGCCAAATTATTGCTTTCTAGCAATAAGGATCTCTGAGCAATCGTGCGGACGGAGGGACGGACGGACATAGGAAAATATAAAGGTTCCTAGTTTACTTCGGGACCCGAAAAATGAGGCAAACAAACATAAGGACTTATTCTGAAAAGCTATAAGACATAAACATAAATCGAAAAGTTTATAACGTTTAGGTACTAAAAAAAACTTGTTTACCACCTACTTAGTGTAACAATATAATTGTCACAAAATAATTAAATGAATTAACAATTATTAAAAAAATTAAGCAGCCACAAACAATTATCCTATTCAAAGGCTCGTCTTGCTAACTGGAGTTCGGTAACTCGAGTTAAGTGAATTTTAACTCGAGTTAACTCGAGTCGTGTTTATTCCGAGTTGGCACATCAGTTAGATAAAGCCTATCCGCGGTTAAGTAAATCGAGCCTTAAAACTAAATATGTAATATTAAAGCTATGACTGTCGTGTGGTCTAGGGGTTAGTCTAATTGGAGCATATCATAAGACTTCGAGTTAGATCCCCGTGACGGGGAAAAGTGTTAAATCTTTTAAACAATAATTCAAATGATTGACAGCAGGTAGGCAAGGTTGGCTTTAACCTAGAAAAACAGAAACGATATAAATCGATTTGTATTTCATTTTAGAAGAATATACTTCCAGACTTCCCATTTTCCCTTGCACCTGTGTTGGTCCCGGGCTCTTTTGAAGAATAGGCCTACTGTCGTTCTGCCAGGCAGGTCGTAAGAGGCGACCGATTTGCTATGCGAGTCACTACCATCGTGGCTACTAGGTGGTAGAATTCTGCATTGTCTCGCCCGGGTCTGGTACCACCGCCTTTCCTATTCCTGCCGCAATAGTGTCAGTGCCTGTCACTGTCATGTTCCGTTTGGAGGATAAGGTAGCCGGTAAATTTGTGCATGAGGCATTAGACCTCGCCACAAGATAGCACCATTAACATCTTTGCTGTCTATAGGCGATGGTTGATTCATTCTATCAGGAGACCCATCTTCTTGTTTGCTATCTTATGATATAAAAATGTATATTAATGTTGGTACGTTACATTAAATTATGCCCCGTGTTTCTTCACCACTGGACATATTGTTCATGCGAGCGTAGAGCTGCGCGCGCCAGTTAGTACAAAGTATACCTATGTACCTACTATATACCTACATACGAGCCGTTATGTACGGCTTCTTTTTGTATTACCTATGTAGAAAATACCATCTAAATGTGAAGCAAAGTTTGTGTTATATAATAGATACATCTCATCCTATATCTCATACATCTATATTTAATATTATAAATGCGAAAGTTTGGATGTTTGGATGGATGTTTGTTACTCAATCACGCAAAAACTACTGAACGGATTTGAATGAAATTTGGTACACAGATAGATGATGACCTGGAATAGAACATAGGCTACTTTTTATCCCGTGTAAATTAAGTGATCCCGCGGGATTCGCCAAAAACTTTTATAATGCAGCGGGCTGCACGCTGCAGCTAGTATATTATAGTTGAGAAAGATTGTATGTTTGTTACTTAATCACGCAAACACTGCTGAACCGATTTAGATGACATTTTACACACAGGTAGATAATGACCTGGAATAACATGTAGGATACTTTCTATCCCGAAAAAATAAGTTCTTCCCGTGGGATTCACTAAAAACTTTAGCAATGCAGCGAGCTGCAGAGCGCGACTAGTCTAATATAAATCCACGTGAATACGAAACTTAATATAAATAACCACAACACTAGTTATGTTACCGTTACATTGTTTTAGTCTACTGGCTTTTGGCCGCGACTTGTATGCATTACCCAAAAACATTACCGGCTTTTGTTTAGTTGGGTTAAAAGTAGTCTATTCTACTCCGAAATAATGTGGCTTTCTATAGATGGATTAGCCGTTTTTGAGTATTCTACATTTTTATATAATTACAAAAAAATCTGTTGATCTGATTACCAAACTTCACAGGATAACTCGGTAGGCCAATCTTAAAATTTTCTGAATTTTCATCGAAATCGGTCAAGCCGTCAATCAAAATCAAGGTGTACCCCTATCTGCCCGTATAAATCGTAAGTTAAATGTCCTTTTTTTAGGTATTTCTAAATGTTATTTGCTGTTGTTATGATCTAAGGCCTTTTATTCCTATCCAAGTATTAAGTTCGTTTTAATCTACGTTAATTAACAAATAAGGTAATACATATTTTAAGTACAATTATCCAAAGAGCGTAATGGTAAGTTAGTACCTACATAGAGGAAATGTATCTATTGTTTCTATAAACTTGATGTTAAAGTATGAGGAAAATATCCAATTTATCTTAAACGAAATATTGCAATACGATTAGAGTCGAAATAGATGCCATAAAAATACATCAAATGTACTACATTTCATACAACATAAATTGGTGTATTTAAAAAAGAACATCCTTTAATTTTGTGCCAAACTTCGGCTAACTAAACCTCATCCAATATCTAAAGATTTTTTAAATTTCCTAAAGAAATTACACCTACAAATCACACGCGACAAAAACTAAGAACAGTTTTTACGATTGTATCGATAAAAAGTAAAAACACTTGAAAAAAACACACATAAATTCACGGATAACAAAATATTATGTCACTAGGTGTAAATATCTAATGTTATCTAATATGTGTTTTGGTAGTCATTAGCGGCATGTGATGTCACCTACACCGGTAGCAGAGCCAAATGGGTTACACCTAACCAAGTGTCATTATGCACTCTTTCCCCTCTCGTTTGCCAAGGTCAGCACGCCACGCAGGACGTACACAACTCGCCGGCAAACATACCTACTCTAAAAACTTTTAAAAACAACTCACCTGTTCTTTTCCAACTCGTTGTGAGTCGTCCTGCAACAGAAAACATACTTTGTAATCCAACACTGCACGGGACACGGTAATAACGTTCACTAATCACTTATTCACAACACTGACACTATCACTGGGACACTCACCTACTGCCCTGCGATTTTTTCGTCTTTGGCCGTCTTCCACCGGCCCGGGACTCTTCATACGCCGGCAAACTCGACGCGTATCCGTGCTCAGATTCTGCAACAAAGAAAACTGCAATTCCGTCAAAATCAGCTGATTATGGCAAGCAAAAATAGACGGTAGCCATGTTGACGCGAGCGAGTGCACTCGATTGACAATTCAAACAAAGAAAATCCAATTCACCTCTGTCCCGCCTTTCGATGTATTCAGCAGCTTGAATCAGGTCAGCAATACTCATATTTATATTATCCCGGTTAAACACAGGTATTCACAAACGTAACACGACTTTATTCGATTAAAACTATAAATAAAAGTAATTTTATCGGCGCCGAAGCTCACGACCGCGTTTACCGACGTCAAAAACACACTACGAAAGTCGGAACGCGCGACCGTGTACAGCGCTTCGTGATTTGTCGGCGCTTTTCGTACTGCGCTCGGCGGGCCAATAGTAGCCGAGTAATGCCCACAATAAAATACCTGGGTCAATCACGTGAACTTTGTGTTTTCAAACAAAACATTTTTTTTCTCTCCATGCTTTCCATGCGCTGCAAGGTTTTCTATTCAACTCAAACTTATTTCCATTTGAACTTGCGTTTAATGCTATGTGTGACATTTATTTTTGATATTGCAAATATTGACGTGATTATTTTTCAATTAAGAGAATAAAGATTTAAAAAATTACTTCGCCCATGGTTAAAGTTCTTAGTAGAATTCTATCTCTTAGTAAACAAAGACTTAAACAAACACCATTTTAATTCTTACTTATCAACAAGAACCCAATCTATACAATTTATATATGAAATAACATAATATGGGGTTTAGGATAAAAGTCTTTCCGAAGTAATTTCTTATAGATTTGATAAGTTTCCCAAAACTCAGCTTTTAGTAGCGAATTCCAATGCTAAGCTTTATGTAGTGATTGAAGAGGAAATCCTACTAATCGTAAATGTTTTATTTTGGACTGAGTTTTCACAGTCCAAACACTTTTTGATGTAGCTGCGAGCAGATAGCTGTCCTAATGAAAAGAGATAACCGTCACCTGTAGACATAAAATATGTTAATGGTGCGTTGCTATCCGTGAGGCAATGCCACATGTATAAGTCTGCCGGCTACCTTACCCTCCAAACCGGAACACGACATTTATAAGCATTGACGCTATTACGGCAGAAATAGGTAAGGCGATATGGAGCATTTTCATCCATATGGCGGTTTGACAAGGCACGTGCATGATTTTTCTTATGCTAATAAAGCATGAATAAATAAGACAGATAAAATCCCGGTAAGACGCTGCAGAACTCAACTACCTATTCCTGTGTAAGTGTAAGCTATAACATTGGGATTTTCAACATGGAGAAAATACTACTTTTTAAATCCGACATTGCATTGGAAACGGTCCTAATGTTGTAAATGTTCATAGCCAATGTAACATTAAGTCGATTTATCATGTTACATGCTGGCTCGTATACCAACTAACAGCTAATTAAAAAATCTTGATACATAGTATTCGTTTTAAGTAGTTCATCATTGTTTAAGCGCGCAGCTTCGCACGCGAAAAGAGTTACATGTTAATAAATTAAGGTCTTAAACTATCTCCATGGCAAATTTTCTCAAAATCAGTTCAGAGGTTTAATCGTGAAAGCGTAAAATCGTAATATACTGGCAGACAGACTTTCAAATTTCTTATGTATGGATATTTAGCAATTGTAAAATAAACAATCGCACGATTGTTTTCTTTCGACTCAAGTACTGTTTCACAAATAATTATGCAGTCGATCCATTTTCCTTATTAGTGTAATTTTGGGTTTTTACTTTTGAAATTAAACATATAACCAAACAATAGACATCTACGAAATTTCATTGGAATCGGTCCAGTAGTGTCGTATATATAGTATATAGTAAAAATGAGAAAGGGCAGTCTCAGTTAGCTCTGAGTTTATACGTAGAAAGAATTGCAGATGGAAGATTTAAAACAAACAAACCGAATGTGGATAAATATATGTATTGCGGAGACCATGCATACATGCTGCCGCAATAGCGTCAGTGCTTGTCACTGTCGTGTTCCAGTTTGGAGGGTAAGGTTACCGGTAAAATTATGCATGTGGCTTTAGACCTCGCCACAAGATAGCAACGCACCATTAACATCTTTGATGTCTATAGGCATGGGTTGACTATTTACATCAGGAGACCTATCTGCTTGTTTGCCATCTTACAATATATAAAAAAAAATGTATCACGTCGGATTGTTCGGGTGTTTTCAAGATTAATCGTAACTGGCGTGTTTGTGTAGTCATAAATGAGGATGAAACAAGGTATGCCCAGAAAGTGACTGGCACTTAATTCTCCCTGGCTACTTCGTATAGAATTTGTCGTTAAAATTGCATTTAAATTTAATTAATTACCGGAGATGGGCCGAATGTGGTTTGAACCGAATTTGAAATTCGGCCGAACATTCGGTAAAAATAAAAAATTCGGTTCTATTCTGCGCGCTTTCTCGAGAGCAACAAGTCTTGTGACTTGTATACGAATTCACTTAAGTAAATTATTTTATATATCGTTAATATTTTCGCAGCGTATGCGAAATAATGACTTATTGGCGAAATTATGATACCTTGGGTTACATTGTTTCAATTTAGGTAATCTCCAATTTTTTCGAAAATATATTACAGCCTATGTTACTCGAGGATGATTTAAAATCCTTCTAATGGTGAAAGATTTTTTAAATCGGTCCAGTCGTTTTTGAATTTATTCGATACATATGAAAATACAAATCTTTCTTTTTTATAAGTGTAGATTTCAGTCAAAATGGTAAAAGTAGGTACATTTTTCTATTGCCGAATGTTCGGCATTTAAACCGAATTTCAGCCGAATGTCGAAGTTCGGTTTAAGCTACCGAAATTCGGTTAAACCGAATGTAAAACGAATTTCGGCCCATCCCTATTAATTACACTTCTTTGGGAAAGAATACAAGCACGACATTGACGGTAGAAAAATGCAGAATTGTACTCGGTAAAGGCGTCAAAGAAGTTTTTAGCCTCAGCTGACCTCTTACGAGTTCTTTCGTGTGAATGCACATGATTTATCCTACACAATTGGTCCGGACAAATCTGGCAAATGCAGTAGATTGCTAGTGTAATACTACGTTTACATACATAGCTATACTAAACCTACTCTACATATATTTTTTATTAACAATTTTTATATGTTTGGTCCATATTTACCGAATCAAAATTATACATACCTACTTGAGATGAAACTAATCTGATATATTCTAGAGTCCATCGAGGATGCTACAACATCCAAAAACATTACTCTTCTGTGTGCACATTAAAAAAATATATAATTGAATTAAATGAATTACTAATATGGAGAAAGTAACGCTTTTCTGGCGTCTGGTCATGGAAGTGGAATTTGGCAGAATATTTAATGATTGCATTGCTACAGAAATACTTAAAGCAGTGGTACCAAGGACCAAACACGGGCGAGACGACGAAAAACTCTATAGCTTACTACCTAGTATTCATGACGTTAGTAATAGGCTTGGTGTTTTACGAACTGTCTGGAAGGTAGATCTACTATTTAAAAGAGCCCAGACCAACACGTCAAATTTAACTAGAAGTTGTGAGCTAATAAAATAAAAAAGACAGCAATACATTTGCGATACACTTTTAATATTCAATATCCTTAAACATGTCTTCAGTGTGTCGCTGAGTATCTTCACCATGTGGATGCGGGCAAACATTACCGGAAGGAGATGTGTTCTAGGTTCCTGCAATTAAAAAACTAATAAGAATCTAAATTATAACATTACTAGCTGGCCCGCGCAACTTTGCACGCGATATTATTATATATTAGCTGAGCCCGCAACTTCGTCCGCGTGGAAAAATTTAAAAAAAGTAGCCTAAGTTACTCCCTATCACATCAGCTATCTGCCAGTGAAAGTCCTGTCAAAATCGGTCCAGCCGTTTCAGAGATTCTCTGGAACAGCTTTTTGACAGACAGACAAAAATTGTAAAAAATGTTATTTTGGTATATGTACCGTGTGTTCAGCTTTTTACTAAAGTTATATGGATGTGTACCGTGTATACATCCATATAACTTTAGTAAAAAGCTGTTATTTTAATATTACAAACAGACACACCAATTTTATTTATTTGTATATATATATCGACGGGTCCAACGTAAGTTGTCGTAACTTAAAAATTGTGATTTTTGTTTTATTTATAAAAATTGCTCCACTTTTACAGATCTTTTAATATCGCGAAGAATAACAATGAAATTTCTGTTAGAAGTTGAATGTATCTAATAGAAATTTCAATTTTATTCTCAGTGTTACTAAAATATCTATAAAAATGGAGTCATTTTCATAAATAAAACAAAAATCGCATTTTTTAAGTTACGACAAGTTACGTAGGATCTGTCGATATGTCAACATAAAATTGTAAAAACCGTAAGTTGTTTATAATAATATGCAGGGCCGATATATTTTTATAGGTTTATTTTAAATGTAAAAGCCTATAATTTGGTTAGGTGACGTTAGCATTTTAACTATAACATCACTTAGAGGTAGATTTTAATTTTTAAAAAAATATGATCACCATGTGATGACTAACACACTAACACGCATAACACAAGCAAATAATTAGCTTACTTTGGGGTTAGATCAGTAAGTGTAATTCGTCCCGTGAATATTTATTTATTTATTATTATTATAATAATATAATGATGATATTTTACATACGGCGTAAGTATAATTTGCATGACATTCACCGCCGCCGTATTTATTTATATTAATGCATGACATTTACCGCCGCCGTAATTGACGCTGTAATATATTGTTTGAATTGCATGTTACGTAAATGGGTAATTTATTTAGAAGTAATCGCCTCTGTGGTCTAGCGGTCCGGTGTCGAGTTGACCCACATGAGGTCCCGGGTTCGATTCCTGGGTCGGGCAGTTCAAAAAATGAGTTTTTTCAGTTTTCTGATAAACACAACGTTGCCCGGGATTGGAAAGTGCCCGGTTGACGATAGGCTTGCCACCTATCACATTGTGGGACTGAGTATCTTCGGCTAATCGTGGGTGCACTGGTTGGACCTCTGCCTACCTCTTCGGGGATACAGGCGTGAAGATACTTTTATTTAGAACTAAAACCCTATTGCGGAAGCCCTCGTGCGGCTTCTAACCTAAAAAATAAGTAGGTTTGTTGGATTTACTTCAGGTCCCACACATGAAAAAGGAGCAATGCGTCGGCAACATCGGAAATTATAGTTGATATTAACGCATTTATGTCATCAACATTTTGCCTTCAGCAATTTGCATTGAGCGTTTACGTTTATAAAATGACGACGACGCTATGCATGTCATCAATATAAACATGTTAATGTCATAAATAAAGTATAAAATTTCATCCCTATTTCACCCACTTAAGAGTTGATTTTGGGAAAAATAGGTAATGTTTGACCCCGGGCCTTCAACTATCTCCTTGCCAAACTTCATTAAAATCGTTTCAGCGGATTAGCTTTCACGAAGCAAAACTGACTTTTCTATCGACTTACGCATTTATAATATTGTTACGTACTCGGGTTCGCAATTGTAAGAAAACACCACTTATATTAAATCCGTGTATTTACACAACACAACACAACGTAATACTAAAATACACTTTAAACCCTAGTCACTCGCTATACTATCACTGAACTTAGAACACTACACAATAAAACACTTCCCGCTTCGCACTGGTCACTTGATGTATCGCTCTCGATCGCTTGATAAAAACTGCCTTGTGTTTGTCAACATCTCTGTATTTATAGGCAGGGTAAAGTCCTAGCTGGATCCAGAAAAATCTAAATGTATCGGGAAACAATGAATCACTCCTTATCGTAAACATGTTATGAGTCATAAATCCTAGTACACGCTGCTTTCAACCTTATGCCATATCCCACAAAGTCCATTATGGCATAGCCCAGGTCAACTATTTGTTTGTCAATAGGAGTAGCTATCTCTTTCTTTTATTTCTAGATAGTTAGCGCGCGCGCGCTCCAACTCTACACGCTTCTAGATTATTCGTAACAATATTCATATGGATTTAAAAATTTAAACACGAAAGTTTGTAAAGATTTCTCGTGGCTTACTGGTATACAGGTTAGACTATTCGGTTCAGAACGTGAAGTTTAGTTTAGGATTAAAGCTAAGCGTCATTGAGGTTTATTCCAATAAATCTCAGCAACAGCTCTCAGAGTGTTATGGTAGTGCGCTAATACCCTCGGATGAGCACGTAATAATTTTGGTACCTCACAAAACAATCTACATGTAGTCATTATAAGGCTGACAAAATGAGGCAATGGATATCACCATTCATCTCGCCAAGCGACGAATCAGTGAATTGTGCTATACAGTTTACTGCCGTTGGTACACTCATCTGTATCATACACTGGAACTAGTATGATATTTTTGTTACATTTTTTACATAATTAGATAGCAAACAAGAAAATAGCTCTCCTGATGGAAATAGAAACCTTTGCCTATAGACAGTAGGCACCGAAGATGATAATGGTGTGTTGCTATCCGTGTGGCGGCAAGTAATGCCATGTGCATAAATCTATAGACTACCTTATCCTCCAAACAGGAACAGACAATGAACAACATTGACACTATTGCGGCAGGAATAGGCGGTGGTACCAAATACTCGGGCGAGATGTTGCGGAACTTCCCCGTGTTGGTTCCGGGCTCCTTTGAAGAATAGGCCAACTGCCGTTCTGCCAGGCAGGTCGTAAAAGGCGACGGATTAGCTATATGAGTCACTAAAATCGTGGATATTAGGTGGTAGAGTTCTGATTTGTCTCGCCCGGGTCTGGTACCTCCGCCTTACCTACTCCTGCCGCAATAGCGTCAGTGCTTGTCACTGTCGTGTTCCGGTTTGGAGGGTAAGGTAGCCGGTAAACTTATGCATGTGGCATGAGTCCTCGCCACAAGATAGCAACGCACCATTAACACCTTTGGTGTCTATAGGCGATGGTTAACTCTTTCCATCAGGAGACCCATCTGCTTGTTTGCTATTTTAAGCTATTAAAAAAACTTTACCACCTAATAGTTATTTTTATAACCTGCCTAGCAGAACGGCTGTTGGTCTATTATTTAAAGGAGCTCAGACCTAAACGATGTCAATTCGGGCTAGTGTCATGATATTTAATTTTTTCTTACTGACAATAGTTATTAAATTATTTATTTTGAGTGATGCTACTTTTTTTAGTTTATAAAACGATAGTTATGTAATTTATTTATGATAATTATGTGGCGATATAATTTAATTTATTCATGTAATGTAATTTATTTTCATGGCGGCGTTTATTTAATTATGTGAATATCTATTAATTTTTATGTGATTTAATTTATTTATATTTAATTAAATTAAATTTACATATTTTATGGTGGCTAAATGAAATTTATTTACGTGATGATGTTTATTTAATTTTTTGTGTGATTTATATAATGATATTGACTACGTATCAATGGGGCTCGGGTTCGATTCCCGACAGGGACAAACATTTATGTGATAAGCATAGATGTTTGTACTTCTGGGTTTGGGTGTTTATTAAATCTGTATTTATATATGTATCTCCGTGTATTGATATCGTTGACTGACACCCATTCTACAAGCAAATAAATTGCTTACTTTGGGGTTATATCAATTGGTGTAATTTGTCCAGTGGTATTTATTATTATTATTTAGGTACTTTCTTTTTATTAAAAAAATCTTTCCGCTTTATAATATCAGTGAAGACGGTCGTACAAAATGTTCTTAATTGATTGAGACTATACAAAAAAAGCAAGGGCCTTAAAGCTTTGCTTAATGTTTGCTATCTTATCATATAAAAAAAAATGTAAATCTTAGATTTTTTTACTCATTTTAAACAACAAAAGCTTCTTTCGCCCGAACAATTTGTCGCTGGTATATAAGCCTAGCAAGTAATATATGGCAAGGTGAGCCTCCAGGCTTTAAACCGATTAAGCTTTTTTTATAAAAGGTTTCGCTCAAAGCGTAATTGAGATGAAAGCGCTTCATTAACAAAAATAAACCAGTTTATGCCAAAACCGAGCATTGGTATGTCTTGCACAGTGCGGACAAAATGGGAACGGCGAACATCACACAAAAATCTATAAACCTCCATAAACCGGTTTTTTTTTTTCATTCAAAGGCTTTATAATTTTTAAAGTTACATAAGCAATACGGTAATTTAGAGGTTCACGCAGAGTCAAATTATAAAAAAACGCTACTCATGTACCTATGCTGCTTTAGATTTGAAAGTTAATCAGTAAACAAACACTAGGTTAAATGTTCATAGTACGAAACAATGAAAATACTCCCTTTTTAGTCCGCATTATTGTGATCGGCAACTACGGAACTCTACATTGTGTGTGGCCCGACGCGCACTTAACTGGTTTATAATTTATTTTACACTGTCTTCATTGATTCTTGGTACCAACTCTTTACCCCCATAAAATCACTGTTTTACCCCCACTGGGGTTCTCACGGGGCTTCATTACTCTTAGGTTCAGCACCACTGACATTAGACGTAAGAGATTTGATGTTGAAAAATTAAATTTTTTGTACTAAGTACCTTCTAGCTCTTATATCAATATTATATATTATAATTTTAATTACATCGCCTGTATGGTCTAGTGCTTAGTATCGGTGTTGATCACATCACATCACGACCACGCACCCGTTTTCAATTCCTGAGTCGGGCAATTTAAAAATATAATTTTTTTTAGTTTTCTGATAAAAACAACGTTACCCAGGGTTGGCAATAGGCTTACAACATATCACATTTCGGGACTAAGTGTCTTCGGCTAATCGTGGGTGTACTGGTTGTAACTCCGCCAAGCCCTTCGGAGATACGCGCGTTAAGATACTTTTTTTTTAAATCATCAACGCCTTCTTTGTTTGAGTAGCTGTTTCAAGCATCAGCCAGGTAAAGGTGACCTAGAAAATCAGCTATAGGGATGACGATACATGTCACCTCATGTGTTTGCTGCGTGGCTTACTATTTTACCATCACACTGTAAACCCCTACCATCACTATAAACCATTATTCGATGTCATGTTTTATTATTCCATACAAATTATTATATTCTATACCACTGATTCCTAAAGTGGTCCAGGTGGGCCCCCAGGAGTCCACGGGAGACTTGACGAGAGTCTATGTTGGCGTGACCAAAATGGGGGTTCACAATTCGTAAGCGAAGGTCGAAGAAAATTTATCTGGTTTTGATAGTTAAGAACTGAAATACTGGCTTGACTTCGCCTATCAATATAGACAGATAATATTTTAATAAAGTTGGAGAACCTTTATTATATACAATTTTAAAATAAAACTGGGGTATCTGTTTGTAATATTTATAACTACTTTTAGCAAATGCATATGGATTTAGTGTGTGGTCTCTCTGGTCTCGCCTCTGTGGTCTAGTGGTCCAGCGTTGGCGTTGACCACATGAGGTCCCTGGTTCGATTCCCAGGTCGGGCACATAAAAAAAGTGTTTTTTTCAGTTTTCTGAGAAACAACTTTGCCCAAGATTGGAAAGTGCCCGGTTGGCGATAGGCTTGCCACCTATCACATTTGTGGGACAAGTATCTTCGGATAATCGTGGGTGCACTTGTTGTACCTCTGCCTACCTCTTCAGGGATACGGGCGTGAAGATACTTCATATGGATTTATACACGGTACATATTGTAAAATAACATTTTTATATCGAAACAAAAAAATTACAATTTTTGTCTGTCTGTTTAGTCCGGCTAATCTTGACTTTTGTAAGAATAACCTAAGGTACTTTTATTTTAGATTTTTTTTGCGCGGACGAAGTCGCGGGCACAGCTAGTATTTCATAAAAGTTATTATTAATGCCTTTTAAGTTTAATATTTTTCTTTACTTATTATAATTATTTTTTTATCTTACTTCTTATTCTTATGAAAATGTACTTACAGTTAAAATTCTCACTCTTCTGTAATACTGACTGAACAGCTTGACCATGGCGTTCAAATGATTGCAGATGAGATGCGGCCGGAATTCGCACTTCCTTTCGTTCACTTCCACACAGTTCCGTAACAGAGATGGGAGACCCATTATGTAAATGAATATGAGACACCATTCTTCCTGAAAATAAGAATGCAATTTGATCACCTCTGTGGTCTAGTGGTCCAGCGTTGGCGTTGACCACATGAGGTCCCGGGTTCGATTCCCGGGTCGGGCACATAAAAAAGTGTTTTTTCAGTTTTCTGAGAAACACAAAGTTGCCCGGGATTGGAAAGTGCCCGGTTGGCGATAGGCTTGCCACCTATCACATTTGTGGGACCAAGTATCTTCGGCTAATCGTGGGTACACTTGTTGTACCTCTGCCTACCTCAGGGGATATGGGCGTGAAGATACTTTTCAATTTGATCAATAATGGGAAATAGTCTTTTAATATTTTAAAGCTTACCCAAAAAATACTTAGATTTAAAAACGTTTCGTCCAGGTTTGGTACCATGGTCCCTTTAACTCTTGTCACTATTTAATCATGTTTTTTAAGCATCAACACAAAGCGTTTTGTCACTATCATCGTAATGAATAAGTGGTAGAGTTCCGCAACGTCTTGCCCGGGTATTTGGTACCACCGCCTTATCTATTCCAGCCGCAATACCATACTGTCCTTGTCGTGTTCCGGTTTGGAGGATAAGGTTATGCATGTAGCATTGCCATCCCGCTACACGGACAGCAACGCACCATTAACATCTTCGATTTCCATAGGCGATGCACATTAAACATTTATCAATTGTTAATTAAGGCCTTTTTACAAGCTTGATTTTTACATAAAAACTCCGATAATTTACAAACTTAAAGTCTATGTTTCTTCCACTCTTTGAGTCTAACTTTAGAAAGCTATAGAAAAGATTCTAGATGGAAAAATTAAACAATTTTGTCTGAAATACACCTAAACTCGGCAGAGTTACGCGCCTGCAAGAAAAATTGAAACTTATAACCGCGCGCGAGCCGTGAATTTTCTTTGCACGCCCCAGTTTTATGACTTTGTATGACAACGGCACAGGGTTGTCACTTGAAAAAATTTTGTACCTAGTTGATATATGCGTAGGCGCGACGTGATCGCGAGTGTCGTGCGAGCCGAGCGACAGTCCACTGCGCTCGAATATACATAAACTGCGAAGTGACACCCCCTGACGGAGCCCTAAATATTAACAAAGGGATCTTAAAGAATACTTACCTCATGTACAAGCAATGACAAATCCGTGTTTTCCAAATTCGGTAAAGGTGGATATATACCTTTCTTGACATTGTCATCAAAACTTCTGATCATTGTTTCCAATCTAGCACAATTGTATAAAACAAATGCTGCACCTGGAACGTACAAAGAATACATTAATATATAAAGGGTATATGAAAAAAGGAACTGTTTCACATTTTCTTTGTTTTGAGTAATCAAGAATTAATTTCTTCATTACTCAAAACAAACAAAATGTCTTAAAAAACCTTAAATAAATCTATGTTAATATTATAAATGCGAAAGTTTGGATGTTTGGACGGATGGATGTTTGGATGGATGTTTGTTACTCAATCATGCAAAAACTGCTGAACGATTCGAATGAAATTTGGCACACAGATAGATGATGACCTGGAATAGCACATAAGCTAAAAATTAGATGATCCCATGGGGTTTGTCTTTCATCCAGAGAACCATCTATCTGTTTGCTATCTAATGACATAAAAAAAGGCAGATGGCTCTCCTAATAGAAAGAAAAATCATCACCTATAGACATCAAAATGTTAAAATTGTGCTGCTATTCGTGTAGTGTGATGGTAATGCCACGTGCATCAATTTACCTTACCCTCCATACCGGAACACGACAGTAACAAGCGCTGACGCTATTGCGGCAAGAATATGTACGGTGGTGATATCAACATGGTGGTGATAGACAATGTAGAGCTCTACCACCTAGTAGTCAGGATGAACGTAGTGACACAATTAGGCAATCGCCTTGTACAAACTGCCTGGCAGAATAGAAGATGATCTATTGTTCAAATGAGACCTTGACCAAAATGGGTTTAGAATTCTCAAAAAAAAAGCACATGGATATCATGTCCATGTCTTTAAGGAAAGAGTAATTGGCATCTTCTAGTGAGATGCCATCATATCAATAAATTTTTTTGATGAAATCTTTCCATTGAGTGAGTTGAAAGCCTTAATACTAGTGATGGGACTCGAGCCTTGTTTCACTCGAGTAGGTTTCTTTCTTCTAAATTCTATTCGTACTCGAGTAAAATATATGATACCTCGGATTACGAGTCAACTCGAATTACTCAGACTACTCGAGTGGCTTGTACCGACTCGATTGAGAAATTCAGGTTATGAAAGGTTTTGCGGATGTATCTTCCATTTGAAACTTACTACAAATCTGTGCAGAATGACAACTAATATAGGAAAATATTTCATTTCATTATTTTTATAATACTTGGTACAGTACCCGGCGATAAATATTGCACATCGACCTTTGGAAAGAGACAATCGGCTAATATCGGCTTCGTAGAGCGTTATCTCTGTCGCACAAAATACAAACAGTCCGGTACCTATTAGGAGCTGTTAAAACAAGTATGATTTGCTTCTTTTGATATTTTTATTCTTTATATAAAATACACTAATTTTTCTATAAGTGATGGCTTTAGGTTGGGGTAAAATAAAATAAAAAAACATTTTTACATTATGTTTACGTATTTAATTATTTTGGAACATTACAGCTTTAGTGTACATAATAAACACCATTATACCTATTGCTAAAATGAGACATTGCAATAAAAATAATAATAATTCTAATTCTCAATTACTTCCATTTCACTATCTGTGCTCTCAAAGAGGTCAATATCACTGTCACTATCAGCCGTATTTATTACTAATCTATCAGTGTAATTGTCTAAACTGTGTTGAATGCTTCTATATTCATTCTCACATTTGATTGCATGATCGCAAACCTTTTTCCACTCTTCAGCGCCTCTTCCTCTCCTCTTCAATACGCAAATTTCGCGAAACAGGAAAAAATATCGTCTACATGGATGAGTCATATATACATGCATCCCACACTAAAGGGAAATCTTGGAGTGACGATAAGAAAAAAGGAGTAAAAAAGCCAATTTCAAAAGGTCAACGTTTGATAATAGTTCATGCGGGAAATGAAAAAGGCTTTGTACCCGGTGATTTTTTAACGTATAAATCCACGGACACTACAGGTGACTATCACAATGAAATGAATAACGATAACTATGAGAAATGGCTGGTTAACCAATTAATCCCAAATATACCCAGTGATTCTGTTCTAGTTATCGACAACGCACCCTATCACAACAAGTATGTTGAGAGACCCCCCAACTCAAACACCATTAAACGGTAAATGATCAACTGGTTAAACAGACATGAAATTCCAGTTGATCCAAAATTAACAAAAACCCAGATTTACGCTATTATATGTCAGCACAAGGAGAGGTATACAGAGTTTTCTGTGGACAAAATACTTGCCGAACATGGGCACACTGTGTTGCGATTGCCACCATATCATCCGGATTTTAATTCAATTGAAAATATATGGTCTCAACTGAAAGGCTATGTAGCCTCTAGAAATGTGGGTATGAACTTAACTACAGTAAAAACATTATTGACTGAAAAAGTAAACATGATCGGCGCTGAAGAGTGGAAAAAGGTTTGCGATCATGCAATCAAATGTGAGAATGAATATAGAAGCATTCAACACAGTTTAGACAATTACACTGATAGATTAGTAATAAATACGGCTGATAGGGACAGTGATATTGACCTCTTTGAGAGCACAGATAGTGAAATGGAAGTAATTGAGAATTAGAATTATTATTATTTTTATTGCAATGTCTCATTTTAGCAATAGGTATAATGGTGTTTATTATGTACACTAAAGCTGTAATGTTCCAAAATTATTAAATACGTAAACATAATGTAAAAATGTTTTTTTATTTTATTTTACCCCAACCTAAAGCCATCACTTATAGAAAAATTAGTGTATTTTATACAAAGAATAAAAATATCAAAAGAAGCAAATCATACTTGTTTTAACAGCTCCTAATAGGTACCGGACTGTTTGTATTTTGTGCGACAGAGATAACGCTCTACGAAGCCGAAATTAGCCGATTGTCTCTTTCCAAAGGTCGATGTGCAATATTTATCGCCGGGTACTGTAATGTTGTTAAGGTAATGTGAAAGCCTATAAAGAATTTATGTTAAAAATAAGTACCTAATAATATAATAGCGACAATAAGCCACAGAAAAAGATAGCAAAAAGTAAAGATTTGATTGATTTATAATATTTTACTTGTTTTTATATTTTATTTGCTATAGCAAATAAAATATAAAAACACATCTTTACTTACTTATAAAAAATCACATCTTTACTTCAGCAACTCGAATTATATCCTTCACACGCGTTGAAAAAAGACACTCAAGTTTCATCTTAACTGGAATGCCTCAGTTTTGACTGGCGAGTGACCCGAGTGAAAAAAAGACACTCGATTCTCTTCTTCACTCGAGTGGCACTCAAGTCACTCGAGTCCCATCACTACATATAATTTATACTTTCCATCATCGGCACTTGGTGAAACTGCATCATATTGATTATATAATATAAGCACTTGTACTGTTTCACAAATGTAATTTAAATTTTATTTATTACACAATCACTTTTAAACTTACAGCCAACCAGTTTCGCCTATTAAAGCATCATCACGGCTTTCACATTAACATTTTTACATTATACATTTTACATTATTAATGTGAAAGCCCTGATGATGCTTTAATAGGCGAAACCGGTTGGCTGTTAGTTTAAAAGTGATTGTGCAATAAATAAAATTTAAATTACATTTGTGAAACAGTACAAGTGCTTATATTATATAATCCCATCACTACTTTATACAGGTTGACCAATAAAATACCATAAATATTAAAGAACACAATAGTAAATGGTCATATGTAAACAATAAAAATATGATAAAACAGGAGCACTGCTTAACTATATAGTAAACCTTAACATAACTAGTGTAGTAATTTTAACCTTGGCCAATATGTGTCGCGGCGGCTAATCACTGTTTATTCAGACGAAGAAAACTAGTTATTTTGCAAATTTCCGCGAACTTTTAAGTGTACCTTTGCAATGTCACTGAAAAGGAAAACATATAAAAGCAGTGTAAGAAATGGAACAAACTTACCGTAGGTCTGAAAAATTTTGAAGACCCCAGCGGCACATTTATCCACCCTCGTCCACCACACTTTATACCACGACAACACCAAATACAAAAGAACACAATTTACGCACTCAACGCACGTTTCACTTTGTAACCGAAGCATCTTCAGGAGATGCGAGCACATCGAGAGCCACGGTATTTCTTACACCGCTTTTACATGTTTTCCTTTTCAGTGACATCGCAAAAGTACACTTTCGCGGAAATTTGCAAAATAACTAGTTTTCTTCATCCGAACAATGGATTTCCGCAAAGTAAAGCCTGAATCTATAAAATATCACTGTTTATTAAAAACTAGCTTTTACCCGCGGCTTCGGTCACATTTAAGATTTTTTTTAAAGTATCCTATGTTACTTGTAATACCTCCAAAAATATGTGTACAAAGTTTCATGATGATTAAGTAGTTTTTGCGTGAAAGCGTCACAAACAAACTTACATTCGCAATTATATGGTGGTAGAGATGTACCTCGATATTGGAGTGTGGGTGTCCATATTAAATATTTTTGTTGGATAATTAGGTCAACATTCAAGTAACTATTTTTCATACATATCCGTTATCAGGATCTAGTACTGGACAACCTAATTTAAGATGTACAATCTTCGACTGATACAGTCCACCTGTATACTGAGCTATTGGCATAAAACAAATACATCCTCGACATACTAATAGCAGAGTACTATTACCATTTTTTATATCTATAGGCTATCGGCTATGGTTGTTTCTTTTCATTAAAATAGCCATCAACTTGTTTACTTATCCTATAAATTAAAAATAAAAATTCTTAACATTACCTTTACTGGAACCACCGGACGCTTCAAACTGAATTTTGACTGGACTTGAGCATTTAGTTTGCAGCAGTTCAAAGGCAACCGCTGACTCTCCAAGGTGAGCAAGAAATTCCCTCCATTTGTCGTCTGACGAAACTCTGACTCCATATTTATGTTGAGCTATCAGTGTTAACTCATCTTGTCTCAACCTGAAAGTTATAAGGCATGGACATTGAAATATATTCTTTACTACCTACTGGGGAAACCCAAATCGCATTAAAGTTGGTGCTGCACCTGCAGTAATGTTATTGCAGCAAAAAAAGGTAAGGCTTTGGTACTCGATACCATACCAAACCTATAGAACTCTACTGTTTTTTCATAGGGCAATAGGCCCACCTCTTGTTCCCACCACTGCAACTTTTGCAAACCAGAAACAACAGCGACAACCTTCCTGATAACCACTGATTTTATGAGCTCAGGGTACCTGGATAAATTGGGAAAAGCTAAGCTGTCTTGGGACCAAGAACGAAATTAATCAGGAGTATATAGGAGGAATAGGAAAATACATTCCGTTTCCCTACTTTTTCAGCATGAGACAGCAAAATAGTAAAAGCATAAAAAATGCTAAGAAATGACATTTACAATCAGGTTAAGCCTGAATACTATTGCTCCACGATAGTTCAGAAACTTTGATGTCGGAAAACCCCTTGATGTGGGAGAAACCTCAGACCTCAGAGATCCGAGGTACTTGACCCAGTAGTTCGCCACACCTTCGCATTCCAAGATGACATGGACAGTAGTTTCTTCTGTCTCCATGCAGGCTCTGCACAAAGGACTGATGGTTATGTATTTCCATCAGGAGAAGCATCTGCTTGTTTGCTATCCCGTAAAATAAACAACAATAATTATGTAGGTACTTTTACTATTTTCATATGATTATTATTTTATAATAAAAAGAGAGAAGTATTGTTTATATTATGTGTATTGTAAATATATATGGAAAATGTTGTAGTTGTATGTTAGAACATTTTTTGTACATATCATTAGATAGCAAAAATGCCGATGGCTCTCATGATGGAAAGGCAAACCATCGCCTATAGACGTTCGTGTTTGCTATGAGTATATAGTTTTCTAGACACAAACTTTTACCTGATAATGAATTAAAATTAAAATCTGCTTTTATTACCCTATTCCAAATAACCACTAAATTTCAGCTGTAGTGTATAATGAACATATAAGTACTGAACAAACATCTAGACTCTTGAAAATAGCATTGTAATCCATTTCACTATATTAGAAATTTGTGTGAATAACCAGACAAACAATTTTTAATTTTTGTTACATTTTTGTTATTGGAGCTTTATTGGTTTTCTTATATGTACTGTTTTTTATTGTTCTTAATTGTGTATGTGTCTTATTGTTTTATTATATGTACATACATTTTTTAACCTTTTATTGTCTGATGGTCGACCTTAAATTTTAAATGTATGGTTTAATCTCCTAATGGGTAAAAAGGGCATTGAGGTTTCTTGGGTATAATTCATAATAACAGTCCAGATACTAATAGTTTAGTGTTACACACACCAGCACCAAATGCCTTGGATTAGCATGTAAAGTAATCAGTTCAATCTATTACAAGGACAAGTGTCATTGCTTAGCAGGAGTGAAATTAGCATCAATTTTAACAGTCACATGCTTAAATATATGCTAATTTCACTCCTATATTTATAGTTTAATAAAATACTTGTTTTAAAAAATAGAAAAAATTAAAGACCATATAATTGGACAAATTATACAAATTAATCAACTTCGGAGTAAGCAAATTATTTGCATGTGATATGGTTATTCAAATTCTGGATCCGCCACTGATTAATTTAGTACAAAAACATTTAATACATATTATTATAAATCAAATTAAAAGTAGTCATAAAAAACATTTACACTAACAAAACCGTTTTTTTACAGAATTGAAAGATATATGAGCAAGATATATGCCATAGGTGGTGGCCTCTACTTACCTGAATGTTTAGTTGAAGCCACCACCTTTTGCAACAAAGGATTGTTGCCAATACGAGATAATGATGTTAATCTCACCTCTTGCTGGTTTTGCATGAAACATAATTTACAAATTTTTGAAATCATCTCAAAACATTATAAAGGTAAAAGCGGGTATATATGCACTGCAGCTGTCGGCAACCCATTGAGTTTATTTCTAACTGAACCTGGTGATCTGGAGGTAATTACCATACTCAAGAACATTATATGAATAAAATGTTATATATACTACAAATAGTTACATAACTTATTTTTAGTATTCTTTCATGTCATCCCTTGAAGGGGTGAAAAGGGGGTTTCTAGTTGATTCAAAAATCTCTCATATATAAAATTCTCTTGTCACAATGTTGGTTACCATACTTCTCCGAAACGGCTTGACCAATTTTTATAAAATTTTATATATATATTCAGTAAGTCTGAGAATCGGCTACTATCTATTTTTCATACCCCTAACATTTTTTTTATTACTGGACAATTTTTTTTTTATATTGTGGCATTAAATACATACAACCCTAATTTTTTACCCTTCTACCAACAACCCCTATTTCTTAATTCAATAATTTATATGGCAAAACAATGTTTGCCGGGTCAGCTAATAATATATAAATATTAAAACAAGGAAAGTTTGCATAATAACAATAATATATAGGGGTGCATCCATAAATTACGTGAGGTGTTTTTTTAAATTTTCTGTCCCTCCCTCCCCCCTGGTGAGATGTTGTGATATTTTATTCAACCCCCTCCCCCAACCCCCAATCTCACATGAGCTTTTTCAAAATGTGGGTTCCTTAAATATGTAAACACATTGGATTATTATTGTAAAAAGAAAAAAAATGTGCTTTGTGCATTTATTAACGGCTAGTTAAGACTAGTAATCAATATTGCTGAGAATTATAAGTATAAGAGAGGTATAAGTATAAGTAACTACTGCGATTAAAAAAATAATATCTACTCCATTGATATAAAAAACCCTAGATACACAATCAGTGTGTCAAAAACGTCCTCCAAAAATGAGTGCACAATTTTAAATTGTTCGCTCATTTCAAATAGAATCGCGTCGGCCGCGTCACTGTCAATTTTATTTATTTTTGTACATTCTTTGTAAAAACAACTATAAGCCTTGCACTTAAGGTTGGATATGCAAAGACATATGTTTTCGCCATATCTATAACTACTTAAAAGAAATTAGGGACACTTTTAAGTCAGTTTTGTTTGGGACTGTGAATCTAGGGTCTTTTATATCAATGATCTACTCTAATTCATTTCATGGAAAATCAAGCACGGTCTCAAAAGAGACTATTGAAACCAACATGTCCATATGATTGAACGAATTAGTGAATGATCTTAATCGTATTACAATTACGCTTAAGATTAAATTTTAAGCATGTATATTAAAAAAAGTATATTATAGTATAATTTCTTTTGTTTTAATCAGAAAAAAATTGCATAATATTTGCCAAGACCCCCCTCTCTCCAATGTAAGATTAAATGAGATTTGACTCGACTCCCTCTCCTCCCTAAACATCTCACGTAATTTGTGAACGCCCCCTAGTCTCTATCAAATAATAAGTAAACTTTAGTTAGTAACCAAATTAAGTGATAATTGTTAAAAGAAAATAGAATTCACCTAACAAATTCTTCTGCCTTGATTATATTCTCTTTAGTACCTGTCTGTGCATTTAATACAGTACCAACAAAAACAGCTTTACCCCCAAATTCTTCTGGGAATGATTTAGAAGTAACAACAATTTTCAGGTTATCTAAGGACTCAAGTGTACATAAATTTCTTATAACCTTCATAAGATATTTACTTCGCAAGTCTGTTATACTATCAGACTCTGAACACCTTAAATCTAATTCTACATTGATGCCGTCGTTAAATATTTGTTTTAATATATAAAGATTATTCTTACATGCGTTTGTTAGTCCAATATTTATTGCCTTAGGCCGATTTAAAAATATATGTACACGGTCCTTTATTTCAACACATTTCGATATTGGCATTTCCCAAGCCTGCGAAACATCGATTATGCTTTTTATATCTTTGTTAATACATTTCAAAAGACTTGTATTTTTATTTTTTGCTTGTTCTACTTCTAAAAATTCTTGCCAACATTGCGTTGTGTTGGGAAAGCTGAAATCTCCTTGACTTTTTAGGTGAACAGTATGTCTTTTTATTAAAAGACCACGGACATTTTCTTCTTCATTTACTAAATAACGGTAAATACTTGTAGTAAAAGTCAAAAAACAGTCGTGTAACATTTTTTCACTATCACCAAAGACTAATGGATTCCGTTAGTTATCTACTACTACCGCAGATACAAATACAATACTACGTAAGAAGAGACCGGACACCATAAACAAAAGATAAACTCTAAATTTAAAAACAGGGCGACCTCAATTAACCAATAACAAGCAACCTGATGACAGGCCATCAGTAATGCCAACCAAAATAATAAAATAGTGATGTGTAGGCTATTGCTAAATCTATCGATATCGATAAAAGAACAACCGTATAAATAGGGATCTAATTAACATAATTTCTACTTTCACTGGTTTCGTTTACTCGAGCACACGAAACCAATGAAAGTATTATCATATTTTAGCAATATTATAAGCTATAATAAAAAACATTTACTGCTTAAACATTTTATTATTTTATATGACCATTATGTATAAGTAATCAATATCAACCACAGTGACTCAGAGTACATGACGTTAATTGACTGTCTTCGAAAAAGCTTTGCGTTGCATGCTTCTCAAAATTATTCCACTTCTCAAAACATCCTTGGAAAGTTTGCTTTGTAATTGGTGAGCCACAAAACATATATAACTGAAATTAAAATAAATTTAAAAAATACCGAAACTGCTTAATTCACTAGGTAGAGTGAGAAAATAGATTAAGTGACTGGACTAGAAAATGCTACTGAAATTAAAATTTATACAAAAATTCAAAATTGTAGGCTTTAATATTGCCAGATATCCTATCACTTGTTACAGTCCGAGATAAATATATTGGAGACGATTGCTTTAATTTCTACTAAACAAAGCTAAGAACAATTGTAAAAAACAAGAATTTCGATTAAAACAACCTCACGCAAATTAGTTTAGCTATTAGCTCGGTTAATAATAATAATAAAAATAATAATAACTTTTTATTTCAGACTTAAATTGTCCATATACATTTTAATGTTAGTTGTATAAAATAATTCTTAAATCTAGCGGTAGTTAATAATAATAATAAAAACTCTATAAGTAGGGGTCCAATAAACATTATTTCTACTTTCACTGGTTTAACTTGCGCGAGCACACACAACCAGTGAAAGTGTTATCAGATTTTGACAAAATGGTAAAGGAAAATAAAAAACAATTTACTCTTTGAACATTTTATTATTTTATATTATTATGACCAATATGTATTAGTACCTAATATCAACCACAGCGACTCAGAGTAAAAGACATTAATTGACTGACTGAAAAGGTTTTACGACTTCTATAGTATATTGTACTGGTGATATTACACTTATGGTAATTTATATTAACGCTATTTTCACTGGTTCTGTAAAGCGGCAGTTATAGCTGCAGAAGTATTTTGACTATGTAATATGTCAAGTGATTTTTATTAATATTTATAACTAGCTGTTGCCAGCGACTTCGTCCGCACGGACTTCGTTTACTCCGCACTGCTCCTCCCCCGTAGGTGATAGCGTGATAATATGTAGCCTAATGTTGACCCGACCTGTTAGTAATATTCATGCAAAATTTGAAGTAATTCCATGCAGTACTTATTGAGTTTACACCGGACATACATACAGACAAACAGACAAAAATTCTAAAAACTATATTTTTGGCTTCGATATCGATTGTAGATCACGTCCCAAGTATTCTTTTAAAAAAATATTCAATGTACAGTTTTGACTTTCCTACGATTTTATTAAATGTATAGATTACCTAAGTATTATGAGATATTGAATATAAACATTTGTCGTAACTACATTTAATTGCTACCAAAGTGTATATAAATAATCTTAGGATGTATAGTTAATTCATACTTCGATCATATTTCGTGTCATACTTGATACTAGGACGTATAGTAAAACTCATACTTCTAAATACTGGAACTAGTTTTTGGAACAAGTATTTGCACTAGTCTATGATTTGCACGAATCATACTCTCTAACTCTCTCTAACTCTAACTCATGAAACTCAGTAGGTATAATTGCTAGTATGTCTCACTCTCATCTCTCTAGTGTAAATGTAAACGATGAAGTTGTAACGGGGGGGGGGGTGGGTCACAAGATTCAGAGAGCGATTGTTATCAAGAAAATTTTAGCAATACCCCGCATTCACGACGGAATATACTATCCCGTATATAGGTTAAAAATAGTTTTATAATTTTTTTTATGTAGAAAATTGCTATCATTCGAAATTATTGTACTTTTTGTCAAGATTGTACGGTAATAATTATTGTACGTCTGCTGACACTGATCTGAGTCCATGAGTCTGACGATTGACATTTGACGAAATGATGGTACGTAGCAGGTAGGAGTATATTGTTCTGTGATACGTACTGACTACTGGCAAATTATAAGCAGTACTGCCAGACTAATAATGGCAAGCATCTGTACAAAAATGTACGAATAATTTTAACGACGAACAGTGCTTTTTGACGAATGAAAAACAAAGCAATTTGAAAATAAGCTAGGATTAATTGAGACATCTCTACTTTCTTTGTAAACTGGACATTGAATTGGTTCTACGTTTCTTCCAAAATGTTTCTTTCTTGGGCGACAAAACTGTTCCTTCAAATAAATAATGTTACCTTATACATATCTGTACAATTATTCGACGAGTAAATAGTTATTGTATTTAAGCTTAATGTAAACCCAGTTAAATTACAGTTTAATAAACACATTTGTTAACCGATGTGTGAATGTCATTTAATCGACGTAATATTGGTGACCACCGTCCAGTGAACACGCAAAAAGGAAGATGAACACCTCAGCGCTAGCTTCATGCAGAAGCTCTTCAGCAACAGCAAGTTCGGCAACATCCATGTAAATCACAGCGGTATCCACGACGACAAGAATGCCAGATTTTTGGAGAGATTATCCACGCCTATGGTTTGCTCAGGTAGAAGCCATCATCCTCTTCCATTAACCTCGGTATTGGCGGTCACGGATCCCACCCTGCCTCTGGAAAACCGAGCTAACATTGCCTATAAGGCTTACGACAGCAACAGGCTAAACGAGATCGCGATCATTTCAAAACAAAAACACATAATGTAATACAATGACTGAAATATCTGCACAATTAGCAAAAATGCAAATAGAAATTAATGCAACACAGCAAATTTTATGCTAAATCTAGGTCATGTTCGCATAGAATGCTACATGGACAAGGTTATTCTCATAATAACTTATGTTATTATCACAACAAATTTAAAGGTCAAACATTGAAGTGCGTCGAACCCTGTTCCTGGAAGAAATCGGGAAACGACAATTAGCGCAGCCAAAGGCGGTAATCTACGCAACGCCCGCCTTACCGTAACCGATGCCACAGCACGCTACAACCTTCTGACCATCAGCACCTCCTGATACTCCTTTCTGTTTCCAACAGCACCAGCCAGCTTCACAAGCTACGCCTCATCTACGCTTTCCGGAATCAACCTCGAACTGCTAACGTTCACTGGATCTCCATGCAGCAACTCTGTCCCGCTTGTTCCGTCTCACTGCGAACCACAGCGGAGCGCACTCGTCCCGACTCACCGAGGACCACGCATATTCTGCTCGTCCCGACTCACCGATGACCGCGCATATTCTGCTCACTGCAGACTGAGCACTCAAGGCACATACACTTCACTGGCACAACCAGATGCGTCAGGTATACCATCTTTATCGAAGGGGGGACGCTCACACTTATCGCGCACAGGGACCATCGGTATCTTATCGCAACATCGTTATCATATTTTATCACGCAGCATACACGTGAATATCTAGTATTTAAGCTTAATATAAACCCAGTTAAATTATATTTTAATAAACTCATTTACTAATCGATGTGTGACTGTCATTTAGTCGACGTAATAGTTAGCAGTTGTGATTTTACCTACTCTCCTCTTGCCTTTTAACCAGATGCCTAGCAGAAAGACAGTTGACCTATTCTTCAAAAAGGAAACCCAATCAACATGTAGAATTAAATTAATTAAACTTTAAAAGTAAAGTTAGACAAATTACTAACCTATTGAACCTTAGGTAGGTTTACAATTTCGCTTCCAAATAATTGTGTTCTTACACTATGTTCATAGCTTTGGCATGGATTTATAATTTTATAACATAATGTAAGTATGAGTTTTGAGATCCAAAATAAAAGCTTATAACTTTACGGGTCGTAAAGTAATAATTTACAAAACACGAGTTTTTGTATGCAGATTTTTACAGCTGTTAATTAATCCTGTCGCTAACCGGCTGTGTCCAATTGGCAGCTGTGTCAGCACTTCTTCCTCTTTGATCAGCAGTAAGCAGACGTATAATAATTATTGTACATGTACCATATGTTCATGAATTTTATAATCCTCTATCCTAAGTGTACAATCTTGACAAAAATACAATAATTTTGAACGAAAACAATTTTCTATATCAAATTATTACTTTCTATTTTCTTTAAAAAATAATTATTACCAAAATGCTTGAGTTAAATTTTCCGCCTTACCAATAACTGAATTCTCATATAACTCGACCGAAAAATTGCATTTAAAATAATGTTTAAATTGCCGGCACATCATTTAAATGAAATTACTTCAGTGATTCTTTTTCATACTAAAGCTTTCAGACGACATTTATATCTAATTCTGAAATTTACAATAATTTTATTGAAAATACAAAAATTATACGCCCCTGATACAATAACAATTTTTCACGGGTTTGCCAACACTGACTTTGACTGTTGACACTTGACAGCAACAGTAAAAACAAAAAGCGCTGTGGTGTGCGGAGCCAGCTGTACAATTTTGTTTCATTTTTCGTTTATCTGCTAGCCCAGTGGATTCTGTTAACTCCTAGTCATATTTATCGCATTGTATTAAACAAAGCATGTTATAACAGAATAATGCTACTCTATTTTAGAAGTTTAGTTTATTTTACGTTAATATGCCAAATACCCGTCGTATTTGGTCACGATCACCTACTTGAAGGTATTTATTGCGGTAAGGAAAATTGTTATGAAGTTCTACATGTAACGAGAGAAGCAACTAAAAATGAAATTGCCAAGTCCTACAGGCAGCTGGCAAAAAAGTTTCACCCTGATTTACACAGAGGGGAAAAAGAAAAAAAAGAAGCCGAAGAAAAGTTCAAAGAAATTGCAACTGCATACGAAATACTCAGAGATGATGAAGCCCGTTCTGACTACGACTACATGTTGGATAATCCCCAAGAATACTATGCCCATTACTACAGATATTATAGACGTCGGATGGCTCCTAAGGTTGATGTGCGTATTGTTTTAGCTGTAACTATTTCAATCATATCAATTATACAGTACTATAGTGCTTGGTCCAAATACGACACTGCTATTAAATACTTTATGACTGTACCTAAATATCGAAATCGAGCATTAGAGATAGCTAAAACTGAAATAAAAGAGTCACAAACAAAAAAGGGAAACAGAAAAAGTAAAAGTGAACAAAAAGAAGAACAAGACAGAATTATCAGACGAGTTATAGAAGAAAATATGGATATAAAAGGTGCTTATGCAAAACCAGAAATTGTCGATATACTTTGGATTCAGTTAATTATTCTACCATATACTATAGCCCGTTATGTGTATTGGTATCTCAGATGGATATGGAAGTTTACTATATTGAAACAGCCATATGGGGAAGAAGAGAAGTTACATTTAATTAGAAAATATATGGGTCTTGGTCAGCATCAATTTAATGCTTTGGAGGATCAAGAAAAACAAGATTTTTTAGATGAAGAGTTGTGGATCAAAGAAAAATTCCAGGTTTGGAAAGAACTAAAAGACGAAGAGACAAAGAAAGCATTAGCAGAAAATAACAAATACAAGCAGTATAGAAGGTATATAAAAAATCACGGTGTGGGCAGAATGACATTTGACGATAGCTGATATTACAAATCTTTAATAATTGATTACAAATATATTTTCTACTGTAATAAGTTAAACTATTTAATTTATTGTTCCAACTAAAACACATAAAACAAAACCAGATAAATAAAACAACTTAATACACAATTCATTATTTTATTTTTTACATTTCTATTTGTCTCAACATGTACTATGATGATCATCCACACAATATACAGTCATCACAAAATGGCAATATCATAAGGCGCTTTCAAATCAATATGAACCCAGAAAACACCATGATTGTCTTATAAAATAATAAATTTATAAAATTAGAAACTGCAACAACTGATACTGGCAGTCTTAACAGCAATAATAATACAGCTTACTACAGTCTGTTGTCAACACAATTTACATGTCTAAACAATTTAGAACTATCTAGCAATAACATGTACTTACAGAACAAGTAAAGTGATTTAATTCATTGTATTAGGAACTGAATATACAGGCAGCTACAGTTTCCTAAGTAGATTTTTATTTGTGAAAGAAATTGACAGTGTTTACAAGTAATGATACTTTAGTTTATAACTTATATGTCCCAAAAGAAATTTTACAGACATATTTATATTCTGTTATTATTTACATTATGTATATTTACATTTATTTGCAAGTTTATCTGCATAGTGATGTAAGGCAATCAATTCTCCCTGCCTACTCCATATAACAAACTTGGCTGAAGATATGTATATATGTATTTACATTGTTTAACAATTTCCACACTAGGGATAAGGATATCATCACAGTGATATCAATTAATTAACATTACAAAACTTATTAAATTTCTAGCAATGTGCCTTACACCCAATATTAGTTTCTACTTTTAGGTTGTATAATAAATCTACCATGGATCACTCACTAGTATCTTGTCTGCTAGGTTCAGTCTGACTTTTAATGAGTTTCGAACAAGCTTATATTATATATCCAGGTATAATAAAGGCAAATTATAACTAACAATGAAGTGTTTATTACAACTTCCATGCGCAATTTATATTTTAGATTAATTAAAAATAATTGCATAAACCTAACAGTATTCAGAGATCATGATAAGGTAAAGTGGCAAAGAATAACAAGCATGAAATATATATTATGTATATTGAGTACATAAGGTATTCAAATATGATTTCCTTACATATTTTATAGAACAAGGAACATATTTTATAGAATATAGTATTCTGAATCACTTGTGTCTGTGGTTTAAGTCAGAACAATCGGCCTATTTTATATATATTTGCCTTGTGAATGACACAGATGGAACTTAGAATACTATGATATTTTTTGTAATATGTAGTAATCCAAAATATTGAATATTTATTATCGTAATATACCAATCTTGTCTTTGGTTTATACATATTTGTGTAAAATGTACATATTGTAATGATTATTGTTGTAACTTTGTGAGATGTTTCTCCTCAACTCTTTATTAGGTTGTATGGATTTAGTTATCGATGAGGGATCGTCCATTAATCACGTGAGGCTTGAGGAGGGGGGGTTCCAAGAAAATATCACGAAACACTCTTGAATCAAGGGTGAATCCAGGGGAGGTTCATGACCCCCCCTAGGCAGGGGTCTATGTATAGATTTATTATTGCAAACTAAGGATTAGAGCCTATATTGATTGAACCTCAAATGTATGACCCGAAGCTGGATCCGTCCTTGTCTTGAATACACAATTCCAACTGAAACTGCCACGTAATTGACTCGCAATTAAAGATTTCTACCCCTCCCCAGTGTCTATAGGCAATGGTTGACTTTTTTCATCAGGAGACCAAATCTGCTTGTTTGCATCTTATAAAAAATAGGCTTAATGCTGGCTTAGCCCATAATGTAAGTTATTAAAAAAAATATGCATGGAGTCAATTTTTCATTCACAATGTGTAATTTACTTAAAATGTATTTATGTTTCCATCGCAAATATAAAGAAGCTATTTTCAACAATCTAAACATACAATTGCATCAGTATTGAGTTTTTTTATGAGGCCATGAAGTAGATTAAAATATAATTCTTATCTCGTTTTCGGTTCAGAAAAAAACACATTTATCGTGAATGGCATTTGATGTACTTCTTATTATTTATTAAGGTAAAAATATTAAATTCACATATTAAACTTAGAAAAAAGTATTGTCACGTCCAGTTCCCTTGCTGGTTAGGCAAAGTAAACGTACGTCTATTGACTTTCCAGTTAATTACCATTCATAAAGATAAGTAGTGATCCTCACCGCCGTAATTTACTAACATATTAACCATTATCGACTATTTCTAACGATAACCAGAACCGACAGCTTTACGTGCGTATTCAAGAAACGGGAGTGGTAATACACCACTCCCCCAGACTCCGAGCTGCAACTGAGATTTTGGATTTTGAGAAAAACCTTGCAAAAATCCCAATAACACTTTTACCTGACCCGGGAATTGAACCAAGGACCTTATGATCTTAGTCGAATAGGCTAACTCCTAGACCACGAGGCAGTTTACATAAACATATTAAATGGTGTAGCAAGCTGTTTACATATTAACTCCACATTAAGACAACACATTCGGTACAACAGTTCAGTAGCCGGTACATCTTTCATTCATGAATAAGTTAGCATATTTCAATATATCTAAACATTTTAAATTTAAAATGTACTCTTTGCGGTGTATATAAAAAAATAACAATTCTATGACCGATGAGGATTTTTGTAAATATTTGTGACATTTAATGTACTTTTTCTGTAATTGATAAAGCTAAGAGAGATATTAGCTGTATAATTCAGTTTACTGCATGGGCGTCCCCACGGTGGGGCAAGGTAGGGCATATGCCACCCTGAAGACTAAGTTGAAGTTAATAATTTTAATGAATAAGTAACACAATTATTTATAATCTTTTAGTAAAATTTACCGAGTGAAATAATGCAAAATATAGTAACTACAAACTAGCAGTCGACATGTTTAGCGAATCTTTTACCTTTTACAGTGCCTGGCAGGAGATAAGAAACAACTATTCTATCCCGCCTTAAAACAAGCGCTTTCTCTTTCACGTACACAATCCTGCACAATATGCAATATTGAAAAATCAATTAATACCCTAAAAGTTTTTTCTAATTTCTACTATTTTTAGACTTTTGTTACCTCTGCTCCACTCTCAAAAATATGCTGATTACGCCCATAACCTACTGCATGACGTTATCACTTAAAAAAATTCAAAATCATACAAAAATACTGAATAGTGTCAGCAGGTTGTCCAAAACAAGTTCAGCAAAAAAGTACCAAAAATAATTTTCAATAATCCTACCAGGTTGTAATTTCAAAAAGATTATTTTTGTTTTCCCAAAAAAACTCAGTTATATATAAATCACTATATTAATAAGTGTACGACATGTAAAGGATCACATATTATTATACAAATATTTTCTTTTACCTGAAAATACAAAAAACATTTTCAAATAAAAAAAAGCATTTTATAAAATAGGTTTTTATGGGTAATTTACAAAATAAGTAATAAACATCTCATAACTAAATACATATCAAAGTATTTTCGTAAAAATCACATCGCAAAGGTAAAAAAATGCCAATTAAACAAAATACATATTTATATGCGCAAGAAAGCTTCAAAAGTGTATAATATGTTGTACTTGCTTATTATTATTATTTCATTATATGACATGTATGACAATCCAAAATAAAACTAGGTATAATAAAATAATGCCTTTTAACTGACTTCCCAAAAAGGAGGTCACAAATTCAGCTGTATTTTTTACGTCTGTTAATCAGTCATTTATAAACCGATATTGGACATTATTTTTTGTTGCAAATGAATACTTCCCGCGTGGTTCTATTATGATTCGATGAAGATCTGACACAGGGTTCCAGAAATACAGGAAATGGGAAGTAGATTGCTGCAGTTTTACTGCATTAAAATTATTGTAAAAAAATCCGTTTATTATAGTAATACGATTATCCTTTTCTAGCGAAAATAAAACTTCTCAGTACTAATGTGAATCTAACAGTTATTTAAAATACTGATATTTTTTTTTATTTTTCGTCACTAAATTATTTTTTTTAAATCTGTATTTTACTTATATTATTGTCTCACTACAATATTTTTTTTTAAAACTGTAAATTTTATTTCTCATAAAAATAATCAAATTAAATATAATATAATATGTATCTTTCGTAAAATAAAAAATATGTATATTTGTTGTATTTATATTTGATATATACTTTAAATTTATATGTACTTTCAAGACCCTGATATTGGGGATGTTGATGGGCAGTGGTGATTACCATCACCATGTTTAAGATATGCATCGCGAGGAAATTTCTACTTCGTCTACTCGTTCTCTCCTTATTGTCTACTGTAGATTAAACATGGCTGTACTCATGATTCGCCGTGAAACGTTAAAACTCGAGATAATAGTAAAGTGTTTATCGTCGAGAAACGTCTCTATCAGCTTGCGTGTTAGTATAAAAGAGATATTTATTAGTCGACCACAAAGTCTCTTCTCACGTACACTACATATCTCACGTTACACATTCTAAGTGTATTTTTTTTGTTGTTTGACATGTTCATCGTATCTTTGAATATAAATAAATACCGGCACTGTTAAAAAACTAAAAGGTAACACGTGTGATGTGTATTACTTTTTAATTATTAGTACACACACACACACATATATATATATATATATATATATATATATATATATATATATATATATATATATATATATATATACACTTAATAAAAATACTAGCTTTTTATTATCTCTGCAAAAAAAATATACATTATTATGCTGTTTAATATTGTTCCGTTTCTGTTGATCACAAAGCAATGGAGAATTTCACCACATTGAACTAGTGACACGTAGCTCAGTGGTCAGCGTTGCCTGACTAAAAGTTAAGAGATGGTCCATATCCAGAAGTGTAAAAATATTTCTTTGTTTTAAAAAAGTGTTGATGTGTGATAAATTGTTTCCGTATTAAATTACGTATTACAAATAAATTCACTAGTACTTCCAGTTCAATGTAATACATAATTTAAAATGCAGTTTTACCAAGTGCCGACGATGGAAAGTATCCAATTTGTTACAGTAATCAGTATTATTTTAATTTGTTTACTATGTACAATATAACGCAGGTATCTCAATATCAATGAAAATATCACAAAACCCAAAGGACGACCAAATAAAAAACCAGAAATGCAATGGCATGGAATGTAAACATTTTACATTATTAGACATTCAACATCTTATATACAATCTTATAAGAATACGGCACATTTTTTACATTATCATACGATATTTGAACACTTAAGACCGAGTGAACGCTCTCAGAGTGCTAAGTGTGAGTTTTTCTTTTCGCATTCGATCGTGAGCGCGTTTGGAGTTTACTAGGAATTTGTATGTGATTTGTACAGCGCCACCTAGTGGTAAACGTGAGAAACCAGTTTACCACTAGGTGGCGCTGTACAAATCACATACAAATTCCTAGTAAACTCCAAACGCGCTCACGATCGAATGCGAAAAGAAAAACTCACACTTAGCACTCAGTTCTTAATCTTAATTTTATTTCTTTTTAAATATTATAAGTTTAATATGAGAAAACGCTTGTGTCCAGCTACCCGAACTATCAATATCTGTGTTGTGTGACGTGTGAAATGTGTACGCTCATCAAGTGTTTTAAATAATAGTGAATGAAATGTAAATATTATATTCTCAGTAAGTGGATTTTATATAATTCTTATGAGAAATAAATATTCTTTAACCATAAACGTAGTAATTGTATACTCTTTGGTAATGAGTAGCTGATGAAGTGATATTACTAGTGTTTTATTATGCGTCCTCCTAAATGTATACATGACTAATAATTAGGCTAGTTTTAGTCTGAATTAAAAAAAAAAAATGTTAATTTTAGTTTTGAATTTGATAGTTATGGCGTTTTTTATAATTAAATGAATTTGGGAATAATTTATTAGAAAATTGAATGAATTCTAAAAAACTTTGACGGTTAGAATAACACTTTTTTTGTTTTAATAATTAACGAGTTCTTATCGCTTTTTTTCTATATTTTAACGAGTGATTCGTATTTGTCTACTCGTAATTCGACTACCTCGATCCCTTGCCCTTCAAATAGAATCAGTTCAAATGTTTTCTAATAATGGTTATGCGAAAAAAGTAAATAAGAAAGGAATATACATCGCCGGTTTTACATTTACCTATGATATCTTAATTTGTTGCCTGGTTTATTTGTCTTAAGAAATTTAAAATATAATTTAGTATGGTATGTACTTTAACTACTCTTTTTTTTTAAATATATACAATTTGTTTGAATTTAACAATAAATATGCAGCAGTTTTTTTTTTATAAATTTTTAACTTTGTGAATTATGGCGTCAATAAGTAGGTTGCTAAACAACCTCTTTGCCAAGTAAAGAAAAAGTAATGTATTTAAAAAAAAAAACTCAAAAATACGTTCAAAATTAAGTGATCATTAGGATGTTCATAGTATCAATGGAGTAGTAAGCTGCTTACATAATAACACCACATTAAGACACAAAAATGCATTCAACATCATTATTCAGCACATTATGACATAGCATTATATTTATCTAAATATTTTAATTACAAGATCATATCTTTTTGTACATACTGTATTTTATCGTTATTTACATGAACATTTCATATTTGTTAACTACTAGTGACTTTGCTAAAATTAAATTCGTCAAAATAAATTTATCACAGTTAAGTGGGTCGATATACTTTCCAAAATAAATGCTAAATTAACAGCTAAATAAATAAAAAATGATGTGGTGTCGCGGGACACCAGGTAGGAACGAACTTCCTTCGGCTAAACGGCACTCGCTTGTGTACGCGACTGTCGCGCCTGCGCACGTCTCATTTAACGCTTTTATTCCACGCATTTTTCTTACGGTTTTACTATCACATTTTTTTCAGTTCGGTCGCGCAGCAAAATCCCTATCCCCTCCAAGCCTGCCGTAAGGAACTTCGTACCAAAAAAATCAATATTACTATACTACTTAGGTTTATCATTACCCTTTATTAGTAAATGTCCTAATATGTCATCGGAAAAATTGTATTATGCAATTGTAATGCATGCAAGGCATCACTGAAGAAAAAGGAAGAACGAACCTGTGTTAAACTGCGATAGTCGAAAACTACCTTAACTGCGATCGTCGCATAGCACCTTAGCTACAACTGTGGAATATCCATTAAAAATATTTTAAATCTTAACCATGTATTACAATACCAGAGATTTTCAAACTCACCATCAAATTTTCCAAACAACGAAACACCTTTAAACTTGATATAGCTATAACAAACGCCACGAGATTACGACCCACCTGCGTAATCACGTTTTTTTTATAAATCTAATGGAAATAATGCAATTTCTCTCTATTAGTATATGTAACTTACTGTGCGTAAACTACATGTACAAAAAATTCATTCAATTCCCATCAGCCGTTTTGTCTAAGACAATTCAATATATGTCTACATACATACACTGTTCAATTATTTTATAGGTGGCATCATGAATTCATGTGGGGGTGCACTTAATTTTTGTTGCTAATTCAATTTTAATAAAAATTGTAGTTTTAAGTCTGATTCAGTGTTAAAATTACTCATAAATGCTAGGGAGAGCAGCAAGGGCGGATCCAGAGGGGGGTGGGGCGGTCAAGGGGGTCATGGGGGGTAGGGGTCTAGGTATGAATTTATTAGGATTAGATAAGGACTAGAGAGCCTATCATGACTGAATCTCAAATATGTGACCTCCCCCCTCCTGAACCGAAGACTGGATCGGCCCTTGTATATGTGACCCCCTTAACCGAAGGCTGGATCCGCCCTTGGAGAGCAGTGAGTAAGTTGGTGGTACTCAAATTAGTTAAACAATTGGGATTACGTTAATTTTTTCACGTACCCCTCTTACAATTATTTAGGTGTAGGTATGTAAAAGTTTGAGAAACTGTGGCATATATAGAAATTTTAAACACTTTTAGTTAGGGGACATGTCTTCGTTCGTGAAAGGCACCGAATATAAATATTTCTGACAGGTGTTACATTTACAAATTATTTCTTGTCCTTATTCAGATCAAAGATGGTCATAAAATTTATATCCGAATAACTTAATATCAAATTACGTGATACAGACGACGGTGTTCTCTGATCGTCACTTTATAATCAGTTAGAGATGCCCTGGCCCAAAAAAAATAAATGGTGGCATGTGTCGGCAACCTGCTACTCTTTTTGGCTGTGAAGTTGCGGCTACTTTAGTTCCATACTCAAATATTATTCATGAAAAAAAAAAAACATTCTTTTCATGCCCTTTAACCCCTCCTCCGACACGCGTTTCGATGAAAGACATTTTTTAACAAAAAACTATTTCTGGAAGTACTGTTTAGTGTAGGCAAGATTTTTTTTTGTGGCTCTTTAAAGTTTTGTAACTTGTAATTTTTGGCTCTTTTTTGAATCAAAAGGTTGCCGACCCGCGAATGGTGACATATATAAAGGTAATGTTGTTTTTCTCATAATTTGGATTTCTACTAGGAGTATAGGTATGTTGGGGTTTAACACGACTAGAATAACACAAAGCACACCAATAGATTAATACACGTGTGCCTGGGATAGGACGTACTTCCATTTATACTCTGTATTCCGTGATATAAACTCGAAAATTACAATGCGATTTAAAAAAATATTTTATAGCACTGTGTGATAAACCCGCACTTTAGCCACGCTTTTCCGTGATTTATATTCTCTATTATGTACAAATGTAAGCTTGTTTGGTGTTTGTTTGTTTGACCCTTTAGACTAATAAATTTAACATAAAAGGAGAAGATGTTCTTATATATCGACTTAAGTAGTATCTAATAAAGTAGGTTTTTCCGATTGTAAAGACATTTATCCAATCCCGTTAGACGCTACCATGGAGTATTAGGTATAGGAGGTATAGGTGGAGCTAGCACTCATATTAATCACTTGAAACAAATACCTACGTTATGTCTCACTCTCCGAGGTCTCCCCATCTCTTATTATACAGCTGTGTTAGAGAGGGTAAGACCTCAGAAGATGACAGCAGTATTTAAAGTTGTGTTTCTTTTTTTTTTATATCATAAGATAGCAAACAAGCAGATAGGTCTCCTGATGGAAAGAGTCAACCATCGCCTATAGACACCAAAGATGTTAATGGTGCGTTGCTATCTTGTGGCGAGGTCTAATGCCACATGCATAAGTTTACCGGCTACCTTACCCTCCAAACCGGAACACGACTGCGACAAGCACTGACGCTATTGCGGCAGGAATAGGTAAGGCGGTGGTACCAGACCCGGGCGAGACAATGCAGAACTCTACCACCTAGTAGCCACGATGGTAGTGACTCAATAGCCAATCGGTTGCCTTTTACGACCTGCCTGGCAGAACGGCAGTTGGCCTATTCTACAAAGGAGGCCGGGACCAACACGGCGAAGTAGGTATTAGAAGTGCTGCCTCCAGATATAATACAGCTTCATGGACGCTACCAAACTTTAATTGCTATTACGTTGCGCAGACTTGATCTACTCCTAACATTCCTACGCTATCTAAAACTATAGAATTAATTCGTTCATTATTTAACATACATTCCACACGACGATTAATTTTACTCGACGACTCAGTATAACTATCCAATTTCTAATTTACATCATTTATTATAATAAATACTATCTTATTTGATAATCAGTCGAATTTCGACCACGTGAAATGCACTCTGATATTATGTTATTACAGTAATCGGCCATTTTGGAATGTTGTGCAAAAAAGTTTTTGTTTTAGCAAAGTCACTCCATTTATTAATATTTACCATCGATGATAATTTCTATCTACATAAACATTATATACAAAATAATGTTTTTAATACGTGTATCCGAACCGTATTGCTTTATCTTCGTAGCGTAAACGTTTTTGACTAAAATATATTCACTATGGCCATAAACTTTTCTTCATCACTCAATTTAAGCGTCTTGATGAATTTTATAAACTGGATATTATTTTTAAATTAAATAAGGCCGAGCCAGACCGCAGGTATCGACTTGTTATATTGATTCGATTGTAATGTGCGCTTATTTTACGTTAAATATTTGATTTAGAAACTATCTTTTATCACCTGGCAACTCAGCTCGTCCTAATTTGTAACAGCTTCTTAGATATATTGTTATATTAGGTATTGATCAACGAAATCAACATTTAGCTATTGCCTAAGATAAGCAAGCAAGCATTTATCTGTCTCTTCATATCGTGGGAAAAACAACGTACATAAATTCTGTATTTTGTCTGGTTTCTTCTAAAGAGAGTAGTTCAGATTTTTAATATTTTTATATTTTATCAAAAATTCACTGAAATGTTCTTTTATTCCCATCGCTAGCCATTCTTCAGCCATTTTATCTTTCAAACACGCTAATAAGATTGTTCTAGAAGCAAACATTCTGATATATTAGCAGTGGAACAATTCCGTACAATTCACATGCACTAGCGGCCGTCGCGTTTCCGCGGTCGAACCACTAGATGCAACGCTTGCCCTCAAACTGGTGTCTCATGATCAGTTTCTTCGATTCGCCCAAGACGCCACGCGTTTGGATCTGAAGCTGAAATAACAAAAATGTATAAATATTTATACATATGCACTTAGATCAATGCGGATTTTGTTATCAGCAGTAGTTTTATATTTGATCAGCTAATTAGCTGAGTGAAACATGGGGTCAACTGCCAAACTTCATTTTGTAAAAAAATTACAGTCCATTTCACGTAAAAACTTTACACGAGACTAAAATTAGTTATTCACTAATGTAAAAATTAAACACATTCTATATTTAATCCAAGAAAATAATATGTATGGCGCGAATCACAAAAACTTACAAGTATAGCCTGTGACTTTACGTCACTGTTATTAAAACGACAAGCCTCATACGAATGATAGTGACTGGATGGATGATGAAATATAAAATCTCAAATATATAAGTAATTACTCGTAAATAGTTATAGAGACACATTCTGTCGTATTAGAAATTGAACAATTTACGTTTTTTTTCGTGAAAAGGACTGACTAGCTTTTTAATAACTTGCTTTTTCAGTATCACCGAACCAAAAACTGTAAGGCAATGAATCTAGTAAACTCATATTTCACAGTGCAAAGACTATAAAATTAGTGAAAGTGTCAAAATATTTCTTAAGGTGTTAGTAAAATCAGATTAATTAGTTGTGGAGAATTTTAAATAAAAAAATTACCTTTAACAACACGGTCTTCATGCTAAGGGCACAAGGAGTTTAGGAATAGGATTTTTAAATAGTTTCCATAACCTTACATATATTAAAAAATACTAAGTGAAGGTAACAAATATTTTAAAGCATCGCGGTATCAGGTCAAGATATGTCAAACTTGAGAGTCATTTGATAGCGTTTTTAATTTAAATTTCTACACACACATACCAAAAAGCAAGTTTTTTTTATCTGTGAACATATTACACGTACTATAATTTTCAATTATTTTAAGAAATGATAGCGAAAATGACTTATACAAGCATGTTTATCTCGACCCACGTAAAAGTAATGTACACAGATAATGTTAGAAAATTAACACATATAGACTAGGACATATACACACAATACACATGCATAGATTACATAAGTGTTAGTTCACATTTTGAATCTGTATTGTAACTGTCACTTTTAAACAAGCACAAATGTGTACACGCACCTATGTGGAACATACTAATTCCTAATTTTGGAATTGAAATTTCACTGTAAAACGTAAATAAAATATGTTTAAAGTATATTAACTTTTAAAACTATTTGTGCTACATGATTTGTACTTACAATACTTTAAAAATAAGAAAATAAGATGCTTATATTATAATTTTGAATATAAACCTAATTAAAACATAAATCACTAGGAAATGGAGGGAATTTAAATTAAATATTTATAGTCCACAAACAATAGGGACTATTATGATAATTCAATATCAAAAACCAAAAGCATCTTTTATATTAAAAATATGACACTGGATAAGATTTTACTAATATGTAGTCTAGTATCAAAATAGAAAAAAATATATACATAAAATGGCAGTATAAAGCATTTTTTAAAATAAAATACGTCATAATATCTTTATTATCAGAAACATAAAATAATAAAAAAGAGATTAAAAAAACGCGCAAATCGAATTATTAAAGTTTCAATCGACGACTTAATCTAATTTTAAATTTATTGTTAACATCTATGAGACCAATACATCATTCCAATACAAAAACCTAAATCACAAGTGAATGTCAGTTTTAAAAACTTTTATAGTTCGAAATATGCTTTTGATAAGAATTATAAAATAATAAATGTTAAAACACGGTCAATACCTATCATCACATCAAACGCATTTCGTTTTTTATTATTTTGATGGAAAATACATATTCATGCTACTTTTATATTAAAAACAGGACATTATTTTATTGGCTGATTACTTAGAATACCGCTATTTATAAACAGAAAAAAAATCAACTTTTACAAATGCTGCAATCTTATTGCGTTTCGTGATTTTTTGAGACTGCGTTATTAAGATTATTTCAATAGAACTCACTTGTATTAAACATTATGTCAAAAACCTTTGTGTGACGTTAAGATTGGTTTAAGTAAAAAATCTCTGAGGATGCTCTAATTAGCGAAAATAAATAAGTGAACCAGCAGTACAAATGAATTTTACTGAAGTAAATCTGCAGCCTCATTCATTTTTCCATGCAAATATTGTAAATCTATTTACATAATAAAGCACCGTGTGGTATGCGGGTAAATCAAAATATTACCAATAAATTAGTACGATTTAAAATATTTTGTGATTGGATAATTTGACAGTTTAAATGCGTGACGTGATGATATATATGATGTGAGTAAAAAAGGGATTAACGAGTGACAAAGGTGGGTATCGAAAGGGTTAAGGGTACTGCAGATCGTTGCTCAGCAGCTATGAGACTCGGGCATAGGACGCAGCAATGACACGTACACGCCTGTCGCCACACGATACAACATAAATAAACATACTAGTGTTGCCAGACATACTATCATATTACATCAATATAATATAATAGTGGGTACTATGTAGGTATTCTACACTTTTCGATTACGGATGTCTCAAAATTATAGAGAATTTAAATAATAAAATTATATTTAAAATGCATATTATTATTCAATTTGCCAGATTCGATTCGATAAATTTCTAAAATTATCAACATCAACATGAAACAAATTGTTTTTATTACATTTACTGTTATGTACAATTAACTATTAAATAAATAAATAACAAAATTTTATAATAAGATTTCAATTTGTTATTTCTACCAAAGATAATAAGAATATAAAATGTTGGCAACACTGATAGTTTATAAAATACATTTAAGGCTAATACTACACATAGTAACAACAAAATAATTATTATTTATGATTAATGAGTATGATGTACTATAATATAAATATACATTCCTAATACCCAGAACCTTACTATGAGAACCAAAAAAATGTATTTGATTGAATGATTATTACGACGCGTAATTTGTTATTTTTATTTATTATAACATAGCAAACAAGCAGATGACTTTCCTGATAGAAAGAGAAACGATCGCTTATAAATCGACTACCCTAACCCTTTAAGGCGGGACACGATAATGACAAGCATTGACGCTATTGCGTCAGAAATAGGTGATAAGACGGTGGTGCCAGACCGAGACGTTGCATAACTCTACCACCTAGTAGTCACAATCACAGGGACTTGTATAGCCAATGGTTCGCCTTTTACAAACCGCCTACTACACTACAACTAAATATTTTCAGCGGAATTTTTGAAGTAGGTATTTGTGAATGACAAAACTTTTGAGAACAATTAGACTGATTAGGCTATTTTTCGCAATAGACCGAATCTTAGTAAAAATTGTTAATGTTACTTCTACATCTTCATATCAAGTTCCTAAGCCAGGATAGCTTAAAACTTCTGTAAAAAATATAGTATCTACTTTCTTCTATGGGATATAAAATAAACTGAATCGAAATAGGCGATCTTCTGCCAGGTTATTAAGTGACGGCAAAACGTAACACATTTTGTTTTAATTGGTTTGTACAGGGGCCGCATTTCCCACTGATATGGCTCTGACGTTTATAGATTGACCAAGACTTTCTGACAACTAATATAAGCTAAAAATTACTTTGAACCTTATGAAAGAAAAATTCATTTTTTTTAACCTAGCGTTACTATTAAATTAACTAATAATTAAGCACATAAAGTTCAACTAATAATGGAAGAATAACTTTAACATCTAGAAACAATGAAACTATACAACATATTGGGTCATCCAGAATTTGCGTTGTCACTGGAGACTAAATTTATTACATCGCCATCTATTTGTAGAGTTTAAAGTTAAAAAAATAATATTTCCCTAAATACTTACTTGGGGGTAAAATATAGAATTTCCTAATAAAAAACCGATAATTGACTAAAGTCAAAAATACCTTGGTGTTTTGCTAACCATACAACGGTTTAAAATGCCACTTGCATTATTTTACAGGCTACATTGCCGCTAAACAAGGACGCGATAGTGACAAGCACTGACGCAATTGTCGCTGAAATAAGTAAAGCTTACAAATCTCGCCGCTGCAAATGTAGGCAAGACGATGCTGAACGCTGAACTCTGAGTCACGATGTCACTGCCATGTTTGGACAAATCATTTGTCGTTAACGAACTGTCAAACAAGAAGGCAGTTGATTTATTCTGTAGGCCAAATTTCATATAAGCCATTTTTGGGAGATTCGGATACAAAATTCTTTTTGATATTAAGAAATTTAGTAGCATTATTGATATTCTGCCGGACTTATTTTAATATTATTAATATTTAATAAACATTTCGAGACATTTTTTACATTCAATTGTTCCCTGTTGGTCCGGGCCCCTTTTGAAGACCAACTGCCTTAATGCTAGGCGTCTCGTTAAAGGCGAAAATAGGCAAATACGTGTGAATGCCACCGTGACTACTAACTACGTGGTAGAGTTCTGCAGCTTCTTATCCGGGTTTGGGACCTTCGCCCGTATTACTGTCGCATAGCGTCGGGACTTGTCACTGTCGTGTTGCAGCTTGGAGGGTAAAGTAACTTATGCATGTCGCATTTCATCCCTGCCACACGGATAGCAAACGTACAATTCATATCTATGATGTCTAAATACAAAAATTATCTCATTTATTCGGAGAAGCATCTGCTTGCTTGCTGTCCTATTAAATAAAATGAAAAATAAATGTAACTTTTAACATGAACGATTTTTTAATATTGTTTTTTGTAAACTTTATATTTTTGCTCAATAATTCAAAAAAACATAAAAAGCAATCACTTGAACGACTATGACAAATTCACAATTCTAAGCGACTTTTCGCTTGTGTTCAAAGAAAAATATATTATTGAAACGCCGAACACTCACATGAAAGTTTTGGCCCGCTTGAACTACATAATATATACTTTATAAACAAATTGAATCAAAATAAAGATCATTTAAAAAGTATTTAAAAAGTTTAGTGCCAGCCAGCTTTAACATAATAAAGCATATATCTCTAAACGTAAAGAATGGATGACCCTTATCAATCTTACAAGTAAAGCTACGTCTACATGCAACTGTTGTATTAATTGCTTTAATAATTATAATAAAAAAGTAAGTAATGAGTATTTTAGCATGGAAACATTTACAAATTACTTTCAACAACATTGAAAAAGTTTAAATTTAAACAAAAAGACATTACGAGAACAGTAAATCGAAAAAATAAAGTTTATAAAATAAATATAATCACGCCAAATCGCTTGTATGTTGGACAGATTAAATAAGGTGATGTTAGGAATCCCGATTCAACGTAATTCACTGGTCCGATGGTAGGATAGGTAGTCTATGCTCTTTATTGTCGCAATTAGCAACACGAAAGCCTTACAAATTTCAAGGCTCATAAGGTTTTTTAGATAAAAAGTCACGATATTTTTACTCAATTTACCATTTTTATCCCAGATCTCGGGATCTACAAAAAATCCATATATATTTTATGAATGACTTTCTTGCCCACAGCATTGTCTGCGTGATCAAAAACATAACTTACTTTTGTAATGTCAGTTAAAAAAAGTAGCCTATGTTACCCCGAAATAACGTAATGTCCATAGGTGAATACGTTTTTAAAATCGGTTAAGCAGCTTTTGAGTTTATTTATTACAGACATACAAACAATCTAATTTATCCTCTTTAAAATCTCATCATCAGATTAAACTGTAGCGTACGGGGGAACTATAAAATCTAAAATTCATAAGATTTAACACCCAATAAAAATTATTACAGCCTTGTGGTCTATGGGTTAACCTATTCGGTTCAGATTATGAGGTCTCGGATTCGATCCCCGGATCAGGCAAAAGTGTTTAGGTTTTTTCAAGGTTTTTCTCGAAAATAAAAAATCTTAGTAGCAGCTCGGAGTCTGGGGGTGGTGTATTACCACTCCCATGCTTCCGGTTCCGGCACGTAAAGCTCTCGGTTCCGGTTATCCCTAGAAAAAGTCAATAATCGTTTAATTAGGTTGGTAAAATGCGGCGATAGGGATCACCACTCATCTCGCCAACCAACAAACCAGTGAATCGTGGTGAAACGGAAAGTCTATAGACGTCTGGTTTTCTCTACCTACCCTGCAAGGGAACCAGGCGTGATGATACTTTTAAAGAACACTATATAAATGTAAATACATACCTTGTAACTGTCGGCTAAGTAGGGCAGTGATTCCTGGTCCGTCTCCACATTTCTTGACCACCAGCATCGGCTTATCTTCGCCCTCTTCGTAGCTGTTTGGTAGATGCCCGTTGCTGATCGATGTTGTTTCGCTCACCTGAAATATTAAAGAAAAACAATGATTATTTATCAACAACTAGCTGACCCGGCAAATGTTGTTTTGCCTTTTTAACTACTCTTATTTTTTTTCTATATTTTCTCACCTTTTAAACCTTCCCTGGACTTCAGCAATTAACTCAAAACCAAAATGAGCCAAATCGGCGAGTTTCTCGTCTAGCTATTTGGTACTTCGTACCTTTACATGCATACATAAAAGCGGTCGCTAACTACCCTATTAAAAATAAGTAATGGATTAATTTGTTGCTTTAACATGTTTGATTCCATTATCAATAGTTATGGCCTACCTGATTTACTTAGTTTACTTAGGTGAATTAAGTGATTTTATTGAATCTATACATATAATAAAATTATAGGAAAGTCAAAACTGTACATTGAATATTTTTTTTAAAAAATACTTGGGACGTGATCTATAATCGATATCGAAGCCAAAAATATAGTTTTTAGAATTTTTGTCTGTTTGTCTGTATGTATGTCTGGGATAAACTCAAAAAGTACGACATGGATATACTTAAAATTTTGCATGAATATTACTAACAGGTCGGGTCAACATATAGGCTACATATTATCACGCTATCACCTACGGGGGAGGAGCAGTGCGGAGTAAACGAAGTCCGCGCGGACGAAGTCGCTGGCAACAGCTAGTAATAAATAAATATTCACGGGACAAATTACACTTACTGATCTAATCCCAAAGGAAGCAAATTATTTGCTTGTGTTATGGGTGTTAGTCATAGATGCTAATACATAGAAACACATATATAAATACTAGAATATATTTAATAAACACCCAAACCCGGAAATACAAACATTTATGCTCAATGCTCATCACACAAATGCTTGTCCACGTCGGGGATCGAACCCGAGCCCCGTCCATTGCCTAGTCAGGGTCGCTTACTCGACCAACGGGATAGTCAAATATAATTTGTGAGTCAGATAGACGCCGACTATATCCTTTGCCCGGTTCATACGTAGTTATAACAACTCGTTTAAGTAATATTTAAACTAAACGTTTAAGGCTTAAACTAAAACTGTTCCTATACCTATATGTCAAATTACCAAATCACCCTGGAAACCAGCGAAACGTCTCGTTGACATTAAATTAGTTTGGTCGTTGATTATAGGATACCCGGCATTAGCCGACTCTACGCTGACTCTACGAAAGAGTCGATAGTGGATTAATACGATTATTCCACTTTAATATCGATTATTGACTAAAGTTGATCCCAACTGCTTAATTATTGCTGACCAAGAATTCTGTTTACACTGATCGGAAAATTGAGAATCTATGGACAACGCGTTTTAAGTTTATGAATTATCAGGGAATCATAAATGCATAACAAAAATACTTATTACTTATGCAATTTGCAGATTGACGTAACAAATTACGATAGCTATTCAGGCATAACAAAAACACAAAGCACGTCGATTCGTGATTACTTGACACGCGAACATACAAAGCATAGAGAATCACGTCATGTGTGGAACTTGAAACTGATAGATAACGAAATCATATGTATTGTGTGGATAATTCAAAACCAGTGAAATTGCAATAACCAACTTTAATTTGCCTATAATATTTAGCCTATAATTATAAAATTCGCTCACGTTTCCAAGAATTTGTTTTTTTATAGTTGAGGGGGCAAACGAGCAGGTGGTGCACCTGATGGTAAGTGATCACCGCCGCCCATGAACATCTGCAATACCGGTGATCTTGCAGCTGCGTTGCCGGCCTATTAAGAATGAATAAGCTCGTTCCTTGTAGGTCTCCAAGTCGTATCTGTTGGAAAACACCCCCGCAGGTAATTGATTTCACAAAGGAGTAGTGCGAGGCAAAAAGTAGCGATAGAAGCGCACGGTTGTGGATTCCCAGACATCGAGGTGGTGAGGATGGAACTTTAAATTTTGACGCGATGTCCGATGATAGAATTTAGCGGCAGGAATTAATCCGTAACTCGTCGGAACAGTCTCCATGATAAATACGATAAAAGATGCAGAGCGAACCTACATCTCTGCGTAACGCCAAAGAGTCAAGCCGATTAGAAATAGCCTGGTCGTCGACGATTCGAACCGCTTTGCGTTGAATGCGATCAAGAGGAAGAAGCTGGTACTGGGGAGCTCCGGCCTAGTGATGAGAATGATGATGAGATGAACCATAAAATACTTGTTTCCCAGGGGGCTCCCACGTTGTATAATCTAAAGTTGCCTCGGCTTCTGACCTGCGGACCTTTTACTGCTGAGCATGACGTTCATTTTCTGCACCAATTCTCGATATCTTCTCGGCAATTCAACCAGTAAAAACGCTCTCGCACCTTTACCAATGTTCGTCGTACTCCGAGATGTCCCCCAGAAACCCCATCATGCAACTTACGTAGTACGTCCTGGATTAGTTTTCTTGGCACTACCAACTGCAGATGATGTACTCTTCCTGATGGTTTTTCCCATTTGCGGTATAGTAAACCGTTTTGCAACACAAGACTTTCCCACTACGCCCAATAACTTTTCGTAATGGCACTGAAAGGAGCCAGCTCTTGCCATTCCGATTTTCCTGTGTCTTGCTTCATCCAATCTATAAGAGGCCGCAAATCTCTATCTTCATACTGGGCCTTACGCATCTCATCAGTTTCCCACCTGTCATCCGTAAGCCTAGCTCGCAATACTTGAATCCTTTCCTTCGTCTCCATTCTTACACAATGCTTACGATCTTCCGTACATGGTCGGTGTGATAGCGCATCGACGTTTGAATGGACTTTTCACTACGACGTATTCTTCTGTCCATCATAAACCACTTCTGTATTCCTCAATCTTAGGTTAACATTGCTAGCCAATTCTAATCCCGCTACAGTTCGTGTGGCTCCAGTATCCCGTGTTGAGCTGCAGTTCTTGCCATTAATCAATCCCTTAATGGATAAACTGTTGCGTTCGCTCACCTGACGTACGACAGCTTTATTTTCTCGTTCAGTCAGCACCTGCCGTTTGATCCTGGCTGTTACTTGTTTTCCTGCTGGTTCAACAGGCTGTTTAACCTACCTGCTCTCTTCAGCTCCTGAGTTTCCTCCCGCTTGCTGTCGCCAATTCATTGAACCTGTAGGCATAGGTTTGGCTGGGTAACTAACTCTTATATGCCCCGTTCACCGTAGGCATACCACATGGGGCCCATTCTCCTAGATTCCACTTCCTTTGTTTGAGCCACAACTTCTGTAATCTCGCGTACCTTATATGATCGAGATTCGTGGCGAACAGTTTCTACCTCCAGCGCATGAGCCAAAGCCTCCTTCATAGTCATATGATGATGCAGGTGTTAAGTTTAGTGTTGATATAGTGAGTACTATTGGTGTTTATTAGTGTATTTATGTATTGCATTCTGGTGTTCTGTATATTTGTGTTATAAATACACGGTTTTAATATAAGTTGTGTTTGATTGCACAGTTGCGAACTCGAAGCACGTAACAATACTATTAGATACATATGACAGTGAAAATTAGAAATAGCTGTAAACACCAACCTGCAGTAGTTTGTGAACAATATCCCGACCCAGTATGTGATCGAAGACGGCCTGTAGGAATATATCCGATATGATCGATAGCTTTAGCTTGTCCCGGTGCCACACCAGCACCCGGGACTCTTCCATTGCCATTATCGACACCTGGAAGTTAAACAATAATCCTATGGTTATTCATACAAACCTATTAGTATAATCTGTATATCAATACGCGAAGCCAAAACTCTGTATCCCTATTTAAGACAATTATGAGAACGGTGCACTATGAAATATGGCACAGTTAAAGTTTACAATACGCAGGACTACAGAATATGTACATACATTAAATTAATAAAAATAAACATTACGTAAACTACATCACTACATATTATAAAACAAAGTCGCTTTCTCTCTCTCTCCCTATGTCCCTATGTATGCTTAAATCTTTAAAACTACGCAACGGATTATGATGCGATTTTTTTATTAGATAGAGTGATTAAAGAGGAAGGTTTATATGTATAAAAACACTCAATGTATTGTAGAGAAATACTGCAATTTTTGAGTTTTCTGATGTCATGTCGTAAATAATTATATTTTTTTCCGCTTACATTGCAAACGCAGGCTAAACCCTACTAAATTTATCAAAATTATGTACTAAGTATTTGTACACCTTGAAAAGGTCTACAGAAAACTCCGCGATGGTATATGTATATCTCTTATGGATAACCCGCAATAGCATTTTTTTGTGATTTACTTTTTACGACATAAATAGCTTTTTTTCGAAGCAATTTTAAGCAATACAGCACTAATCCTTATCCAATTAAATACTTTAAATATATTGTTGATTTAATATAGATCAATATGGCCGTTTACAGCATGTAATTTAAATGAATATTTTCGAAGATATTACAGATTTAAAATGCAGGGGCATAGCGGTTCCGGGTTAAGGAGCCAGTGGCGGCGCGCGCGGAATGCTCTGTTAAACCGCCGCGCTGGGAAACGTGTTAATTTTCGGATAAATCAATATAGGAATGCAGCTGAAAACCAAAATTTAGTACATTCTTTTTTTTTTAACTAAATATCACCATATAAAAATCATGTCGAAGATTAGAAATAGTATTAACAAATTATTTGTTTTAGAGATTTTTACGGAATTTTATATGATCAAGTAAAGTACATTCTATCATGTAATAAGTTTAAGCACATTCCATAGATAATATCTTCAGGTATATCGTATAATTTTTGTAAAATTGTTATTTAACAATTTTACACCTTATTTTAATACATGGTTACATAACCTGATGGGAATCTAAATAAAAAATATACCAATCAGAATGAAATTATTTTTTTAAAGTATTTCTTTGTTAGAATTTTTTTGCACGCCTTACTCATCACTGTCGAAGTTTTTGCAAAATGCGAAGCAATATGTCATCCTGACAGTCCTATTCTTACTTGGAACGCATAGTATATAAAAAAATTCAAGGATGTTTCTCTTGCTTTAAAATCTCACTAATGTAATAAATGCGAAAGTGTATGTGTGTAACTCCTCAGGTTGAAACCCAACGTATTTGGATAAAATTTGAGATACGGTACGGGTATTCTATGCCCAGACCTGATAGAGGCTACTTTTTGCTCTGGAGTTTTTGTCATAGGATAGCAAACAAACAAATAATTCTCCTGGCGGTAAGATATAACCATCATCTGTAGATACTAATGAGTAAGATGACATCCGTGTGGCACTGAAACATACGTTAATGGAACATGCGTTACTTTACCGGCTACCTTACCCTACAAACTGGAACAAAACAGTGACAAGCATGGACGGTTTGCAGCCGGAATTGACAAGGCGTTGATTGTGTGACAGATTTTGAATTGCTACATTATACGAACTGCCTCAGGCAAAACTATTAGTCTTTCGTTAAATATTTTTTTACGCAGCTGGTGTGATTTTAATGAATGTCCCAAAGATTATTGCGAGTCATCTGGATTACTGTTTTCACAATATCATCTTGGCGTAGAATAAGGTTCGCTTACATTGTTCTTTAATAAGTACTGGCCGTTGTCCGCGGCGTGGTCCGTTTACATAACCTAGGGTCCGATTCACGTAACAAAATGTCAATCAAGTCGATTCGATTAGGGCTATTACACATTATGCATTCATTTTTTTTCAGTAAAATTTAAGTTTAAATTTATTTTTTCAGTAAAATTTATTTCAAAATAATTGAAAATGCAATATATTTATTGCTAGCTGTTACAAGAGACTTCGTTCGCGTAACCCAAAATCATTACTTCCTTTTGTGCAGTCGAGTAAATAAGTAGGGTATGTGCACTTCTGGATAGTATAGCTTTCTAATGGTAAAAGAATACTTAAAATCGATCCATCCCTTTTTGAGTTTATTCGTTATAGACACAAAAACACAAAGTTTATCTCTTCATAATCTTAATTTACATAAATTACGTGTCACGTTGTTTGTCCGCTATAGATTCCTAAACTACTGAACCGATTTCAATGAAATTTTGTAGATATCTACTGTTTGGTCCAACTTAAAAAAATGGGATAGTTCCCCCACCACCCCTCCCTCTCAACTACAACACCGAAATATTTAATACAAGTAATTTTTATGGCAAAACAACGTTTCGCGGATCAGCTTGTATTAGTATAGATATTGCGCCACAGTAAACTGTCCACGTTATCTGTTATCTAGCAAAATAAATAGCTCAAAGAAAACAGAAGTCATTCGGGGCGATACACGACTGATAAGGATGTGAAGAAAATGCAGATTTATATTTAAAACGTAGTTTCGCAGAGATTCTTCTATGAATTACTAATTTAATAGAAATATTATGCCTTAATAGGTGATAGAGTTCCACTACATCTCGTCCAGGTTTGGTACCACCGGCTTACTGATACTTTATTTAAGTCCCAAACTACCTCGCACTTTAGTTTTATAAGGAGGCCCACTTGATGGTATGCGATCACCGCAACATACGGACAACCACATTACCAGAGGCCTTGCAGTTGCGTTGCCATCCTTTTAAAAATGAATATGCTCTTTTATTGAAAGTCCGCAAGTCTTATCCGTTCCGAAAACTCCCTGTCGATAATAGGTTCCACAGAATAGCAGTGCGGTAAGTGCGGGGGAAAAGTAAAAAAAAAAAATTTGAGAGGTGTCAAGGGACACCCGGATGGAACGAAGTTCCTTTTATTATTATTTACAAAAAACCTGTATACACTCAACAAAAATAATCGTCGCGACACCACACTGTTCAATGCGAAATAGAAATTAAAATATCTGGCTTGCTTTCTATAAGAAAGAGAGAGAGAGAGAGAGAGAGAGAGAGAGAGACATCCGCACGCCGCACAGCTTACAATACATACATACAATACAATATAGCAAAGTGTCGAGACAACTTTTCGTAAGAATTTTTTCCGTCTAGCCCCCTGTCATAACGTGCGATAAGGAACTTCGTAGAATTTCGACCCACGGTCGAATTTTGGCACCCGGTCGAATTTCGGCACCCGGTCGAATTTCGGCACCCGGTCGAATTTCGGCACCCGGTCGAATTTCGGAACCCGGTCGAATTTCGAACCACGGTCAAATTTCGGCACCCTGTCGAATTTCGACCCGCGGTCGAATTTCGGCACCCTGTCGAATTTCGACCCGCGGTCGAATTTCGGTACAGGGTCGAAATTCGACCGGCGGTCGAAACACGGCAACCGATCGAAATTCGACTCTCGGTCGAATTTCGACACTCGTTCGAAATTCGACTGTCCGTCGAAATTCAACTTTTGGTCGAAATTCGACATTCGGCCGAAATTCTGTATAAATGTCGAACATTTGGCACTAGTAGTAAACTCAATCAAATAGTAGATAGACTCTTTCACTTTCAATGCACGAGCTAAAGGGAAGTGGCTGGATATTTCTGTGATTACAATACCTTACTTTAGCAAAAAGTGTCGTGACAACTTTTCGTATGAATTTTTTCCGTCTAGCTCCCTTTCACAACGCACGATAAGGAACTTCGTTCCAATAATAAATATTTTATTTCGAGCAACATCATATATGTTGTTAGTACACACATATAACTTAAATCTATTTGTTAGTAGAAACTAAACACGATATTTTAAAACTAGGACAGGATCGATTTGCCAGTACGTGAATCATACAAAAGTGATTCAAATAGTGGCAATCGAAATCAACAAATACCCTTAGGATGCTACTAACGTTGGACTGAACTCTACGCAACAAGGGTATGCACCACTTTCGCATACTGAAGATGAAACTTTGAATTTTGGCGCGATACCAATTAGGAATTAATCTAAATAGTTCCTCGAAACACTCCCTATGATAGATCCGATAGAAGATGCAAAGCAATGTCATTTCTCTACGTAACGCCAAAGAATCGATCGGATTAGTAATAGTCCTGTTGTCGGCCATTTGAGACGCTCTACGGTAAATGCGATCAAAAGGAAGGAGTTGGTACTCCCATAAATAAGAGCAGTATTTCATATAAGGCCGGATTTGCATCTTATAAAGTTATAGGCCGGTATGAAGTACTGCCTGGCCCAGCTGAGAGCTGCTGCTGATGTCCAAATGACCACGTAACTGAACGTCGCTTGATATTTCGACTCCGAGGATTCCAAAACCGAGTGAGGCTGCCAGGAAAGTATTTTCAAAATGAGGAGATACGACATAGGTAGATATTTTTAGCAGAAAACGCGCAAGATTGTCACTGACGTTTACTGTTGAGATGATAAGGACAAGATAGTCGGTAAATAATGCACGTAGTATTAAATTGCAACCACGTGATTGACAACACAACATTAACATTTTTGATGTTTATACGAGATTTTTATATCATATGCATAAGTTTACCGGCTACCTTACCCTCCAAATCAGAACACAACATGACAAGCAATCAAAATTATCAAAATCAAAATATATTTATTCAGATAAATAAATTGTGCACTACACTGAATTGTAAAATTACTAAAAACTATCTTGTGATCTAACTTAACATATATGTGCCTGAACTAGGTTAACCTGTGTTTCAGGCGACAGGGGCTAGTGAAATACAATAATTTTAATAATCACTATTAAAAAAATCAAGTACGCATAGTTAACAATGTTATGTTATTAAATTAAACTCTTCAACTATATTAAATATAACTAGGAAAACAGAGTAATTCTTTAAAACTATCACAAATAGGAACAAGAAAAGAAAAATTATATGTAGTAAAATGCATAATTCTAAGTTTTGTTTATTTACAAACTAATAATAACTTCTCAGTGTCATCATAGGACATACTTTGTGAAATGTCAATTACAATCTTTTTGCAGTCGGTAAAAATTTGTGAATAAATATTTGTAATTGCATTGATTCTATGATACAGAAAAGGATCTATGCAATGACGCTATTGCGGCAGGAATAGGTAAGGCGGTGGTACCAGACCCGGGCGAGACAATACCTACGTAGTAGTAGACCTAGTAGCCACGATGGTGACTCGAATAACCGATCGTTCGCCTTTTAGGACCGGCCTGGCAGAACGGCAGTTGGCCTATTCTTACAAGGAGCTCGAAGGCCGGGTAGTTGTATTTCTTTTACTTGTTTGATACTGTATGGTATTGAAAAATACGAGATATACGCTGCCCTTTCACTCCAGAACTTTAAATCACTCAGACGAAAATATTAAAGAGAACACACCTGGAAGAACTCATCCGTGGAGACTTCGAACCACTCCGGGGAATCTAGGAACTGATGTGGAAACACTATGTGCAGTGCTCGCTGGTTCCGGGACACCACCAGTCTGAAATAACATGTCTAATATCAAATACTGCTACATTACAACTATTGTCCGAGTTGTTTCGGGTCTTTTGGACTATGTTCTTGCCAGCCAAGTCACTTGTAAAACTGAGCCAAGGTAGCACTTTTAACTACTACTGTGCGTACTAGGTGACAGAGTTATGTATTTTGTCGTCAGGACTAGTTTCTAGTTTTGCTAATTAAGTACCTTATTTTATATCCATAATTCAAAATTATGGATTTCCCCAAAGTTACACCGGAATCTGTAAAATACCATTATGTTTTTTTTATTACATCAAAATAGCAAACAAGCAGTCGTCTCTCCTGGTAGAAAGAGAAGATAATGTTGTCTATTTTTTATTTATTTTTATAACATCATATGACTCGCCTGTTGGAAAGAGAAACCATCGCCTACCTAAGATATTAATGGTGCATTGCTATCCGTGTGGCGGGATTCCAATAAAAAGCACATGCATATATCTACCGGCTATCTTACCTACCTAACCAGAAAACGGTAATCACTACGGCATAGGTAAGGCCAATTACCCGGGCGAGACGTTGCGGAACTCTACTATCTGGTAGTGACGATGTTAGTGACACGTATAGCTATAGCCAATCATTCGCCTTTAACGAACTGCCTGGCAGAATGGCAGGTGATATATTCTTATGGGGCGCGGACAAACACGGAGCATCTCTTACCATTAAGATAACAACATGCTCGTTAGCTATTTTAAGTAAATTGTGGCATAATAAAACTTTACATGAGCCTAAAATCTCGCAGAAGTAGTAGCCAAAATGAAGGAAATATTAAACCGTGTTTGTTAATCAAGTGAAAACAAAAAGGCTTCACGCGATTACCCTCGACAAACAACCCTTATAATAAAGGACAAACTCCAAACAATGCTCCCCAAACAATAGGCTTCAACTTGGTAACGAAACACGGGGTGGGTTTAGGGTTCGCGTCCGTCGACATGGAGCAGCAAGCACTTGATCGAGTTCTTCATAAAATACATAGACATTGTCTAGACATTACAATACATGCAGCAAAAACTTTGTACTAATTTTCTCCTCGATTAAACAAACTGTTGAATACATATGTTACTATGTTACTAGCTGCAGCGTGCAGCCCGCCGCATTATAAAAGCTTCTGGCAAATCCCGTGGGATCACATAATTTTTGCGAGATAAAAAGAGCCTTTGTGCTATTCCAGGTCATCATCTACCTGTGTGCCAATTTTCATTCAAATCCGTTCAGTAGTTTTTGCGTGATTGAGTAACAAACATCCTAACTTTCGCATTTGTAATATTATTTAAAAAAAAGTATCTTCACGCCCATATCCCCGAAGGGGTAGGCAGAGGTACAACAAGTGCACCCACGATTAGCCGAAGATACTTGGTCCCATAAATGTGATAGGTGGCAAGCCTATCGCCAACCGGGCACTTTCCAATCCCGGGCAACTTTGAGTTTCTCAGAAAACTGAAAAAACACTTTTTTTTAAAGTACCCGACCCGGGAATCGAACCCGGGACCTCATGTGGTCAACTCCAAAGCTGGACCACTAGACCACAGAGAATATTATAGATAAACTAATTCAGTAATTTTTCAGACCTTTAATATTAGTGGTGTTTTAATGCACAATTACGAACGCGAAGCACGTAACAATACTATATATCTCAGGCAGCTACGGGTAAGCTAACAATACTATATATCTTCTTCAAATATATATCACAATTCACAGATTAAATAGCTATTATTATAATGTAGATTCTTAGAGCCTTATCTCATTTTAATGTGGTTAGTAAAAAAATGTGAAAAAGCCATTTTTTATTATTCATAAAAACTTTACGACATACAACTGTGTACGATCGTCGAGCCGCACGCACGCATACACACACACACGGAGAGAGCGAGAGAGAGATGAGAAAAAAGAGAAAGAGATACTGAAATCATCGAGACGAAGACGGTTCCTAGGACATCAAAACTTCAATCTGATAAAGAAGTTTCCACCTAGTTGGTCCTTTCCACCTAGACGGTAGATTGTCTGTTCTTGTAAGGGGCCCTTTCAAGAACAGACAATCTACATATTATCCTGTCATGCAATTAAGAAAAGGCGAATAATTGGCTTTACGTGCCACTTCTATCATGACGGGTTTGATACCTCTGCCTTGCCTATTGCTACCGCAGAAGAATCAGTGCTTTCTTTTTTATATACTCGTATCATAAGACAGCAAATAAGCAAACGACTTTCTTTATGGAAAGAAACAAACCATCGCCTGTAGACACCAAAGATGTTAATGGTGCGTTGTTATCCGTGTGGCGGGATGGTAATCCCACATGCATAAAATCGGCTACCTTACCCTCCAAACATGACTTTGACAAGTATTACCGCTTTTGCGGCAGGAATAAGCAAGCCGCTGGTACTAAGCCCGGGCCAGACGTTCTAGAGCTCTACCACCTAGCAGTCACAATGGTAATGATACGTATAAATGCCTGGCAGAATGGCAGAACGTATATTCAAAGGTGGCCCGGACAAACATAGGGAGTAAATAATAAGGTACTTCACACACACTTCATTCATTCATACTTCATCCAAAAGTGGTGCTAGTATAATTTAAAAAGACTATAAACCAGATTCATACAAAAAAACCTTAAAATTTTTGACCCATAAAAGATTTTTAACATCAAAAGTGTCCCGTCATAGTAGTGAAACAACTTAAGTGTGTCGACGCCATAAATTACCTGTTATAAAACCCTTCGATCTATATAATGTTTACATATCCCTAAATCCTTGTGCCGACAGAAAGGTCGACGCTTAATGGATTTCCAAGGTTTGTAACCCTAGCTCGCATCTTTTAACGCACAAAAGGTTGTAAACGGTCGGTTGAACTTTTTAAATTAACCTTTTTTTGACGAGGCAAGCGTCGCCGGCTGTTTAAACTTTGTAAAAAACTTTGGGTGTTAAATTTAGATTAGGTTGTTTAGTAATTAAAAACTCGTGGTCTGTTAACATATTCGGCTCAGATTAAAAGGTCCAGGGTTTGATGCCCGGTTTGAGAAAAAAATGTTTAGATTTTTTTTGTATCAGCCAATCAGTCGCGCCTTCGCGTCGTACGTAAATCGTAATATATCTTTTTGGCAGATATCCCTAAGTCAGTCTGGTCCTCTTGTGAAGAAATTCCTTGCGTATAACAGATAATAAGATGAATAAGAATTATAAACATTTTAGTGTCTTTTTATCCATTTTTATTTACATTCTTTCTTCTAGTACTCAGTAAGGGGGCGTCCATATATTACACGAGAGATTTAAAATAAGGGGGTGGAGCAAAATGTACGTAGGGAAGAGGGGTGACTCGGACAATAATATGACGTAATTTTTTCCACAAAAATAGTTTATAAAATTGAAGGAAAACTTGGTTAAATTAAGTGAAACATGTGTGTCCAAAAATATGGTTAAATCGTGTTTTAATAGGAATTTTAATAGTTCCTTTTGACGTATATAAGTGTTCGGTTCTCTTCCTATGATTTAAGTAACCTCAGTTGTAATTGAAGATTTAAATATTAGTCTCAACTGGTTATAAGGACCTAAAATCTTGTAAGCAATTTTTTTTAAAATTAAGGCACAAAAACTAAAATACGCATTTTGAAAAATCACAAGTGAGATTAGAAGGATTAGAGACGGTTAATGAAAATCTCATGAAAGATTAGAGGGAGTTAATGAAAATCTCACTGATTTTGCCCCGATTTTTGAAAATCGTGTTTTCACCAGATCTCCACGTTTTGAGTGGTACCTTTTTCGACAATTTTCACGATCAAATCTATCTCTCTCTCTCTCTCTCTCTTTTCTTTTATGTAAAAATATTTAGTTTTTTATTATTGTGATAGTTTAGTTTTTTTTCAACCGACATCCCAAAAGGAGGAGGTCATCAATTCGGCTGTATGTTTTTTTATGTTTGTTACCACAGAACTCGGTGATTTATGAACCGATTTTGAAAATCCTTGTTTTGTTTGACAGAGTATACTTTCCGTGTAGTCCCATTTCAATTAAGTGAAGTTCTGATGCAAGGTTCCGGCGGTATAGGAAATGAAAAAGTCTGTTGCTGCAGCTTTACTGTCTTAAAAAAATATGTTATAATGTCTTAGTTTGCTGTATACAATTATTGTCAGAATAAAAGAAATATGGACGTTCTTGCACTAGATATTCGCTTTTTGGTAAAATATATTTCCATATCTTGATTAGCACTAAGTCTTAATCGTTTCTATAATTTTCAGCATTTTATTAAGTTTAAATACTGTGTCAAGAAGTAAGAAGTTGAATTTATTACACCGATCCATCAACCTAATACGCCTTTCCGTCGACGGCAGCTGTCTCTAGAGCCTTCTAAGATTCAGCTAGACGTTCGCTGAATCATTGTAAAAAAATTATGCGCGTCACCCAATATAAGAACCCGTGGCCTAATCTAACTCTGCTATTTATGATCCGATAAGCGTAAAATTTTAATAAAATGACTATATATATATATATATATATATATATATATATATATATATATATATATATATATATATATATATATATATATATATATATATATATATATATACATATATATATATAGTCATTTGTCAAGCTATAGATATTATTTTTATAACTTACCGTCTCAGAATTAATAAATGCTGTGTTAAGTTTTAGTTATGTTTTTATTCGGGTTATATACACTGACAACTGTCGTCGTAAGAAGATGTGTTTAAATAAACTCACCGCTTTACATTTTTTTTTTTCAAATGCTTATAGCATTAGATATTAGGCTTTCGGGGCTAAGATAAATACAAAAAATTAAAATTAGTAATACATAGTTCTTGAATTATAAACGGTGTTACTAGCTAGACTTTGATTACTTTTTTTTACGGAACAAATTACACTTACTGATCTAACCCCAAAGTAAGCAAATTATTTGCTTGTGTTATGGGTGTTAGTCACCGATACTAATACATAGAAATACATATATAAATACTAGAATATATATAATAAACACCCAAACCTGGAAATACAAACATTTATGCTCATTACACAAATGTTTGTCCCCGTCGAGGATCGAACCCGAGCCTTGTTGATTGCGTAGTCAGGGTCTCTAACCACTCGACCAACTATTTAAATTTCTAGTAAATCGCAATTTTACTCAAAAAATACATTTTTTAAAACTTTCTGATATGTTTCACATAATAGTTATTCTATAAAGCGAAAAAGTACGTCCAGCGATCCATCGCCTTAAACCTTCACATCATGGGCAGCTGTCTCTGGAGCCTTCCAAATGCAGACTAGACATTCGCTGAATCACTGCATAAAAATTTATGCGCGTCATAGAAAAGTGTGGCCTAATCAGGTCCCGTTCTTTATGATTCAACAAGGTTAAGATAATAATAAAAAAATCATTTATATGTAAGCTATATACTATTAATACGTGAAGCAAGAGTACGAAAATTGGCACAGTTAAATTTATTTCAAAGAAAGAAATACGTAAAGCTAATATTATTACCAGAAAATCTCAAAAGCGAACTTAACTGAAATAAATTCAAAAATGATGTAATTCAGTTTTAATTATAAAAGCATATTATTATGGGAAAGAATATTAGGAGGACAAATTACTCTAGTAAAAAGTCGCCCCATCCTGCTATTCCAGTTGATTTCTAAATTATTTAAGTCACCTTATGCACCTAATGTATGTAAAACATAATTGAAGCTATTGCGGCAGGGATAGGCAAATTGGTGCACGAAACCCAGGCGCGACATTGCGCAACTCTACATACTAATAGTCATGATGATAGCTTGGGCCGACAGGTATATTGACCAATCGTTTGCATTAATTTTACGAGATGCCTAAGAGGAGTAGATGGTATTTTATTGATTCAGGCGTTACTTTGTGGAAATCCATTATTAAAAAGGTGAAATTAATTTAATTTGCTATTATCCGCGAACTGTTCTATGTATCCTCCGTGATGGTACCGAAAACCACCACCACCGCCGCCTTGTACCACCGCCTTACCTATTCCTGCCGCAATAGCGTCAGTGCTTATTACTGTCGTGTTCCGGTTTAAAGGGTAAGGTAGCCGGTAAACTTATACATGTGGCATTAGACCTCGCCGCAAGAAAACAACGCACCATTAACACCTTTGGTGTCTGTAGGCGATGGTTGACTCTTTGTATCAGGAGACCCATCTGCTTGTTTACTATCTTATAATATAAACATATAAAAAAACAAAGTCGCGAGACATAGTTTGTCAATAAAAATAAGTAATACTAGGTCATTATAATGTCGCGGCCACATTTATCCCGATATGAACATTTGCGTCGCCGTAACGTGTGTGGCCAACTAATTCGCTGTATCGCGAATAAGTTTATCTCGTTTATGTATTGTTGGCGTGCGTCATAAGTTAAGAGGTATCCGAATCTCATTCCAAATAAATAAAAAACATACCTTTAAATTTTAACCCTCATTATGCAGTAATTCATAATTTATACGCACCAACACATTCGCGCTAGTAACGCACATATATCAATAGATAGATAAATTAGGTAGTTACGTAAATAAATTCGGTTAAAATTTAAGGGTATTTTATTTATTTATTTGGAATGAGAATCAGATACTTTATTAACCCCTTCAAGGTTTAGGTCGACTTATCTAATCACTACATAGTATAAAACAAAGTCGCTTTTTCTGTCATGTGTCATGTTGTATGTCCCTATGAACGCTTAAATCTTTAAAACTACGCAACGGATTTTGATGCGGTTTTTTTTAATAGATAGAATGATTCTTGAGGAAGGTTTTAGTGTATAAACCTTTCCGATATTCCCACGGGAACAAAAGCTGCGCGGGTGAAACCGCGGGCAGGTCGCTAGTATATATATATATATATTAGTGATGTAACGAATGTTGGATTTTTCACATTCGCGAATGCGAATGCGATTGCGAATATTTATCTTCAACATTCGCGAATGCGAATGCGAATGCGAATATTTTAAAATTTTAAAATTTGAAAAAAAGCGTGCGTAAAATGTTTAACAGGTTTGACGTTTCATGTCGGCTATGTTTAAATTGAACATAGCCGAGCTGATATTGGTTAATTGAATGAATTTAGTCACAGAAAGTTCATTCTAGTTAAAGTTTTGTTTTGTTTTGAGGTTAGTTTTATGTTATTTTCCAAATTTAATTGATATTTAAGGGACAAAGTGGCATAAAAACATGAGTAAATCACACATCAGCGAAGTTTGGACTTATTTTACAATATGTGATGCTGAAAATGTTAATTGCAAGTTGTGTGATAAAAAGTACTCGCGCAAAGGCAGGACCACTAGTGCTATGAGAAATCACCTGGAAGCTAAACACAAAAATGAATATGAAGAATTGAAAAAAAGAGAACATGAAAAGCAAGGTGCTGCTAAAATTAATTCTTTGGCGTCCTCTTCGCGGCAATGTACCAAAAGTGACCTTAGGCAAATGTGTTTGAGTGATTGCATTGAAAAAAATAAAAAGTGGGATAACAACAACACCAAGTCTTTGGTGCTGGATAATTTGATTGGCGAAATGATCGCACTGGAGGACTTACCGTTTAGTTTTGTGGAATGTCTTGGATTTGTGAGATTGATTAACCAAGTATGCCCTTTCATATAATTTAAAAAGTCGGCAATATTTTACTTCCTTAATTTGTGAGAAATTGTACGGCAAGGTAAAAGATAAAGTTCTGGAATTAACCAAATCATTTGAAAAATTATCATTAACAACTGATATCTGGTCTGATTCTTGCTCTGGAGTGTCGCTGATAAGTTTCACTTGTCACGGAATTACCAATAATTTTGAACGAAGAATGATTGTATTGAAAGCAGAAGTATTCAATGATGAGCGACATACAGGAGAAAATATAGCGGCAAAGTTAGAAACTATGTAGTCATCATGGGGAATTCCCAAAGAAAACGTATTATGTATTGTTAGAGATGGTGGCACTAACATGAAAAAAGGTATTTCTTTATTAAGTATTAAAAACATTGATTGTTTATCGCACCAAATCCAACTTGTTGTTAAAGAAGGGCTTAAGTCACAAGAATCTATCATTGCAGCCATTAACAAATGTAAAATGATAGCAACAAATTTTCACCACTCGAATGTAGCTCAAGATGAACTTGTTATTCTGCAAGAAAAGCTTAATCAACCAAAGCTTAAGATAATCCAAGAGTGTGTTACGAGGTGGAATAGCACCTTTTACATGCTAGAACGCATTTTGAAAAACAAAGATTCGCTGTGCCTTTATGCTTCCACCAGCAACAAAATTTCACAACTAACTTCAGAAGAATGGATACTTGTGGAAAAATTGATAACATTGCTTCAACCTTTTGAAGAAATAACTCGAGAACTAAGTGCAGCCAATGTTTGCATATCATCTGTGATTCCATTATTAGCCACTCTGGAAAAGGTGATTGATGAATATGATGCATCTGACGAGCGCATTAGGAACACTATACTTGTTTTAAAACAAGAAATGAGACACAGATTTTCTCACTTAGAAAGCGACATATTATTTGCTACAGCAACGTTTATTAATCCTAGATACAAAACGAAATTCTTCAAAAATCTTTCAACAAAACATCAAGTCATAAAAAATATTTTAGATTCACTTGGAGATGAGGACATAAGTTTGCCGTCATGTTCCAAGCCAAAGCGTCCTAAAATAAGGAATCAGGATAATGAGAACTTGGGCTCCAGTACCAGTCTTTCAGAAAAATCAGTGACATTAAAAGAAACTATGAAAATGATGATGTACTCAAGTGAAAGCGAGGAAGAACTAGATAATGATATTCCAAATCCATTAGAAGTATTAATTAAAAAAAGTATTAATGAATATGTTTTGGATAAACGTATTTTAAATGAAGAAGACCCACTTCTTTGGTGGAAAGTAAATGGTAACAAATATGGCATTCTTTCTCCAGTAGCCAGAGAATATTTGGTAACTCCGCCCACAAGTGTCCCCAGTGAAAGAGTTTTTAGTGGAGCTGGACTACTTTACACACCTCACCGAAACAGGCTGCACGGAGAAAGAGCCTCCAAACTTTTATTTTTAAAATTTAACATTCCATTGCTTAAATTTAATTATTAAGAATTAAAAATTACAACAAAGTTAATAATTAAATAGTCAACATGTTATTACAAAAACTATTTGTGTACCTTCTTATTACTTGTATATCATTATTTTCATACATAGATAAATAGCTTGCAATTGAAACCAAATGTTAACATAACAAGTATTAGAAACTTTAGTTTAAAATAAAAATAATTATAATTTTGTTTTTGAAAAAAGGTTTATTCACAAATAGTTAAATATTCGTTCTTTTGTTTTTTAAGTTTATATTTTATTCATTATAAATATATTTAATTCCTCAGATACATAAAGTGGAATGAAAAAATATACATTTTAAGGCCAAATGTTATAAATACTTAATACATTAGATATTTAATAATTTTTGTTTTAAGTAATGTTTAGTTTTTTAGTAAATAGAAATTGTAAACTTTATTTAAAAATGCAAGTAAAGTAATAATATACTACTAAATGAATGCAAACCTTACATAGTTATAACAAGGCTGATTAATGTTAGATTTGATATAATCTCTGAAGTTTTTTTTTTCATAAATGAGACTTTTATTTAGAATGTAGAAGTATGCTTTAATAAAAATATCTAAGTGTTATCAATTGTATTATTATTTCATATGCATCATGCATATAATAAACTCCTTTTTAGCTATTAAAACATTCGCTAAATATTCGCATAATTTTCGCGAATGCGAATGCGAATACGAATATTGAAAAATATGCGAATATTCGCGAATGCGAATGCGATTGCGAATATCCGTTACATCACTAATATATATATATATATATATATATATATATATATATATATATATATATATATATATATATATATATATATATATATATGTGAAATTAATAATATCAATGGAGTTCATGCTTATACCTAGTTTGCTTTAGCTCAATCTCTTAGCTTTCTCTTAGCTCGATCTAATTCCAGGCGTCCAAGCACGTGTACTATATTTCATAAATTTATGTATGTTTATCAGCGAGTGTCTCAGAAACTAAAAGCCATATAGAAATTTCTTTTTCTATTAGTATTCTATTAGTATCCCAACTTAAAAAAGTCAAAGTTTCATCAAAAACGGTTCAGTGGTTTTTGAGATGTGAGTTAAATTGAAAGATATTTGAAGTCGGTTTACTTTTTAAATAACTTTTATTATAACTGTATAAAGTCTAGGGCAGATTTCATACAGTAAAATATATAGTGAAAGCCGTACAATTCTTTTTCTTATAATAATAGTGAACGTTTTTGTCAACTAAGTTTTATCGCGACACCGCAACACGAACGTCCAGAACTTTGTGTTAAGTTCTACCGCGATAACGCTCCATTAATCTTTGCGTTAATGTAGCCCCAGACTTATTTTATTGACAAAAATGACTCACAGCAAGCCTGAAAGACGCCACTTGTCTCAAGTCCATTGCTGTAAACTAAATCAATTTGGCACATAAATCAAAACGATATAAGCAATGTAATAAAATTTAAAAATAGATTATTTTGTACGTGTTATCATATATCGCAATAATAACAATAGCTAAGCGTTTACTTGAAAGGAGTAGAGGTCAAAAGGATTATCAGGTACTTTCTCTTTGTCAGAATGTTCTTCAATGACTAAGTAAAAATTAAAAACTATTATATTAAGTTTTATTTCGGTAGGGTCCGTAACGAAGTGTTACTGGCGTTTCAACTGAGAATAGGACTGTCGGGATGCCCTATTGTTCAGCATTTTGCAAAAACTTCATAAGGGTAACGTATCCCGAAGTCGACCGTCGCCTAATGTTGGCCACCTAACATATTTATCCTGATAATTAAATTTGAATTCCGTTTAGGTTAAAATTTGTGTTTCGAATCACAACTTTACTCATATAACTGTGTATTAACACAAGATTTAACCAATTTGTGTTATACACTTCAAAGGTATACCACGTAGAAGCCAATGAGTCGTCACACAGAGCTTATATTGTCTCCGATTTATCTAAAAACGTTGAAGGAGACCATGCACCCCCGTGTTTTTGACCATAAAAATCTCCTAATAGCTTTTATTTCTCTTCTGCAGAAAAATAAAAGGGCATAGAACATTATGTCTTGCAATGTTGTAAAGTATTTCCATTTGTTATTAAGAAATAACAACGGCCGAGATTAGGGCGCTCATTTTGATAAAAAAATTCTATAGTCGGCCCCCGGCCGACATTAAGCCGAAAGATGCAAATTTAGAACTCTACAGAATTTCAGGGTACGGTTATATTTTTGTTCAATAATTTGTTTTTAAGTGCGTTTTGAATCCGTTATTTTAATGACCAAAGTCCGGCCGCCTTTATCTATTACGTATATTGAAATAATAAACATTTTAAATCACGGCCGACATAAGGGGAATTCAAGCAACCTAATGTCGGCTCCCTTTAAATATTCCATATATACACAGGATGTTTAAAAATTTATTATAAAACTAGCTGTTGCCCGCGACTTCGTTCGCGCGCACTTTGGTTACTCCGCACTGCTCCTCCCCCGTAGGTGATAGCGTGATAATATGTAGCCTATATGTTGACCCGACCTGTTAGTAATATTTATGCAAAATTTGAAGTAAATCCACGCAGTACTTTTTGAGTTTACCCTGACATACATTGACTTTCCTACGTTTTTGTTATATGTATAGATAATGTCTCTATTTATATTTAATATATTATTTCAATGCGTCAAATTGACCGCCCCGTTGGCACCATTAACATATTTCGTGTCTATATGCTACAGTTCGTCCTTTCCATCTACTTGTTTTCCATCCTGTGATGTAAAAAATACATCATCAGTTGGTAGAGTTCTGCGACTTCTCGCCTAGGTTTTGGTACCACCGTCTTAACTATTCCTGCCGCAGTAGCGTCAATGCTTGTCACCGTTCCATTTTGGAGGGTAAGATAGCCGGTAAATGTGTACAGGTAGCATTACCATCCTGCCACGCGGGCAGCAAGGCACCAATAACATCTTTGTTGTATATAGTATACCATTTCGTCAAAAGGACAGCAACGACCAATTAACACTTTGGTTGTCTATAGGCAATGGTTGTCTCTTTCCATCAAGAGAACCATCCGTTTGTTGCTATCATATGATATAAAATAGCCCCACAAAGAGTCTCCAATTCTGAAAGTCGGTTAAATAATCAAGAGCCACAATTGACTCGGCTACAAGGGCTTAATGCAATAAACCGACAAGCAAATAAAACTAATCGTATAATGTCTAGCCATAAATTGGCTGATCACCCGTAAAGTTGTGATTAACGAGATAAGTATTCAGCAATTACCTGCGTACAGCTAATCTGCGATTTTGGCGTCGCTCGGTCACATGTTATTAGTATTTTTACCCCATTGCGGTGCTAGGAGAGTTGTTTTTGGAGTGTATGTATGGACATACACAACATTTTTAAAGTATAGAAATAACGCCCTATTGGTCGAATTGCTAGCGACCCTGACATATGCAATCGATGGGACTTTAGTTCGATCCTGACAGGGTCAAACATTTGTGTGATAAGAATAAATGTTTCTATTTCTGGGTTTGGGCGTTTATCTATACATATAATAAAATCGTAGGAAAGTCAAAACTGTACATTGAATATTTTTTTTAAAAAACACTTGGGGCGTGATCTACCATCGATATCGAAGCCAAAAATATAGTTTTTAGAATTTTTGTCTGTTTGTCTGTATGTATGTCCGGGGTAAACTAAAAAATACTGCATGGATTTACTTCAAATTTTGCATAAATATTACTAATAGGTCGGGTCAACATATAGGCTAAATATTATCATGCTATCACTTACGGGGAGGTGCTGTGCGGAGTAAACGAAGTCTTTTTTTATATCAAAAGATAGCAAACAAGCGGATGGGTCTCCTGATGGAAAGAGTCAACCATCGCCTATAGACACCAAAGATGTTAATGGTGCGTTGCTATCTTGTGGCGAGGTCTAATGCCACATGCATAAGTTTACCGGCTACCTTACCCTCCAAACAGGAACACGACAGCGACAAGTACTGTCGCTATTGCGGCAGGAATAGGTAAGGCGGTGGTACCAGACCCGGGCGAGACAATGCAGAACTCTACCACCTAGTAGCCACGATGGTAGTGACTCGATAGCCAATCGATCGACTTTTACGACCTGCCTGGCAGAACGGCAGTTGGCCTATTCTTCAAAGGAGGCCGGGACCAACAAGTCTGCACGGACGAAGACATGGGCACCAGGTAGTTTAATATATTATTAGTATTTGTATATGTATCGACAAGGCAGACATCTTGCTTAGCGCTTACAGCCTAGCGAACCACTTAGCGAGTAGCCTAGAAAATGGTATGTACTCGTACATGTATGTGTGTTAGTTTTTATTAATTTAGTGTATTTGAATGCAACATATTATTTAAAAATACATATTAGTTTTCTGAGAAACCATCGCCTATAGACACAAAAGATTATCTACTTTCCATGTGGCGAGATGACAATGCCACACGCATAAGTCTTCCAGCTACCTTACCCTCCAAACCAGAACACGACACTGACAAGCAATGACACTATTACGGTAAGAATAGTTAAGGAAGGCGGTGGTAACAAATACCCGGGCGAGACGTTCCGTAACTCTACAACCTAGTATACACGCTGGTAGTGACACGTATAGCCAATCGGTCGACTCTTACGACCTGCCTAGTAGAACAGCAGTAGGTCTATTCTTCAAAGGAGCCCGGACCAACACGGGAGAAAATTTTATGGGTTAATTCTCGCAATTGCAAACAAAAGCTAAGCTATTGCTTTATACGAGGAGTCATTCATTCTAAGACCAAACACCAAGCTGCTACTAATATTTAAAAAAAATCTCTCCTCCAAGCCGCTACTAATATTATTAAAAAAAATCCCTCCTCCTTCATCATTCAAAATAAGACCACCTTCTTACCTTACGTGCACAATTTGCATAGCACGTATATTCAAGTAGGAATCCTGGGACCTCAGCTTAAAGTTACCATCAATATCATCGAAGTATTGTCGCCTCTGTGGCCTAGTAATCCGGTGTCGGTATTGACCGCATGAGATCCCGGGTTCGATTCCCGGGCTGGGAAATTCAAAATGTGTTTTTCAGTGCTCTTAATTATTTTCATTCAGCAGAAAAGGGTTTATAATTTTGAAACGGCTGCACCGATTTTGAAACGATTGAACCGTTTAAAAGACATGGTGCTTCAGACATACGCACATATTGGTCAAACTTATAACACCTCTTTTTTGCGTTGGGGCTTAAAAAACACTGTGGCTGACCCGGAAATCAAGCCTGGGAGCTTATGATACGGGCCGAACTATTTAACCACTAGATTATTGCGGGCACCTTACCTTATTTAGCGTTCACTATCAAATTACCTTCATTCTTGTAACGCGGAAAAGGTAAGCGATTGGATCGCTACCGAAATCGATATCCAAGGTAATGGAATGTAGATTAGATTGCTTAATCTTATTAACGTTACTAATTCTATGTAGTAAGTATGCAACAAGGTCTGTCATTCGCTCTATCTGCTTCTCCACTTTTCAATCGACTATCCAGGTTTCTTTATTAGTTACCTTAGAACTCGGTCGTTTATGAACCGATTTGAGAAATTCTTTTTTTTTTGTTTGGGTACTTTTCGTTTGGTTCCATTTATATGTGAAGACCAACGCAGACAATTGATAGTCGGTTTTTACAGTATTACTGAGTTAACATTATTTTAAATCACGCAACGGATATTGGTGTAGAACTTACAATTTTACTTAAAAATGTTATAATATGACTTTTTTTTCTCGCGTTGGAGAATTTTCTAAGTTTAAGGGAAAAAAACTGTATCTCTAAAATTAAAGAACGGAATTCTAATTTGAAAATTAAAAACTTTTTTACTATTAACTTAAAAACCTCTCTAACTTAGTTTTTAAGTTTAGTGGCAGAATCTTTAATTTTTAAGTTACAATTCTTTTTCTTTTGGTATTTTAAACTTATTTTAAAATGATGAATTTCAAATTACTTATTTACTTACGTTGCCGATAGATCAATTCCTATTTATGTTACTGAGAATAAACCGCTCATTCTGAAATGCAGGCACATCAAAATCCACGTGATCATAGATCATAGTAACATTATTGTAAACTAGCTGTTGCCAGCGACTTAGTCCGCGCAGAGTTCGTTTACTCCGCACTGCCCCTCCCCCGCAGGTGATAGCGTGATAATATGTATCCTATATGTTGACCCGACCTATTAGTAATATTCATACAAAATTTGAAGTAAATCCATGCAGTAATTTTTGAGTTTACCCCGGACATACATACAGACAAACAGACAAAAATTCTAAAAACTATATTTTTGGCTTCGATACCGATTGTAGATCACGCCCCAAGTATTCTTTTAAAAAAATATTCAATGTACAGTTTTGACTTTCCTACGATTTTATTATATGTATAGAATATAGAATAGATACAGCAGGCTTTGCAGTTGTAAGCCCAAGTATGCCTGACCGTGTTAATTACGCAACATTCTTACAGCTGAGCGCGTATTCCTTTTGCTTTCATTAGTCATCTTTCGCTCCATTCGCAAAAAGTGGTCAAACTTCTTTTCAGGTTTAAGCGGGGTGCACATTTGCTTCTAATATTTGTGAAACCCATGGAAGTAAACTATTTTGTCAGCTCTAGTATCAGTCTTTTTCTGAATTCTTTCTATATTTTGCTCTGAACTAGATTTCTCTAGAATATTGTTTTACCTCGTAAATTATTACAGTCTAACGTCTCTATATCAATGTTGTGATTTTGATGTGATTTGATGACGAACTGGAAACTAGCGTTGGCATAGTTTTAAGCCGATTTTAGGACGTCCTACCCTCTTCCAATCTCTATACCTCAATAACCGTACATATAGTCAAGGCAGACTTGTAGATATGTTTTCATTTTACGCCACAAATCATCAGACAAATATTTATATATATGTATGTATTTATGAGTACATACAAACGCCTAGACTCTGAGAACTGATTGCTCGTTCAAAAATGATGTGATGAAATGTTACACATTTTCATTTTAATTTATATCTTAGTCTTCTACGTATCGAACCAACGATCGAGTAACGTTTTAGACGCATGATTTGCGTTGTAATGTTAATCATATTATGTTAACAGCGTTATGGTTCGTAGACAGTGATGTAACAGATGTTGAATGATTATAAAATATGTATGGAAAAAAAACCTTAATAAATAATTGAAAAAAAAAGCCATTTGTATAGTCATTTACTTTTATAGTTAACCAAAAACTAAAAATAGTTTTATACAATATTAATATGATGATAAATAATATGTATGTTCTAACAACTGAAATAAAAATAATTCAAATACAAGCAAGTCAATTATTTTTCTAAATTTGTAACCTTATGATTTTTTTTTTTTGAAACAAATGAAATTAGAATATCAATATAGTACAGTGTGTAAAGAAAACCCTATCCGATCCGAAAGAGGCATATAGGTTTGTTAAAGGCATTACTGAAAAATATTTAAATGAATTAATTATTTCAGAAAATAAAATAGATATCTTTTTTTTAATATTCGTATTTTTACATAAATTTCCCTAGAGTTAATCGAATATTTTAAAAATTACAACACCTTGTCGCTGTTTGTTTCATTGTTTCGCTTTGGCGGCTTTCGCACAAACACCACGCGAAGGCGCGCTATTTGTTTTTTGACTTTTTACAAAGAAACACACACACGCGCCGCTTGTCCTTCGGTAGCATCCGTCTTGGGCGGCATTCTTTGATAATAGAATTTACTTATTTGTAGGTGTTGTCATACGTAATGTATGAAAATACCATTTAAGATTACTTTTTTTATTGGGAAAACTAATTAATTAATATCCATAATATAATTAGACATATGTAACCGTATAACGGTACCGAATAACACCTTTAATTATCCGACAGGGATGATAATGCCACATAAGTCTACTGGCTACCTTGCTCTTCAAACCGGAATACGACAAGTTTTGGTTGTCGTCGTCGCGCATCGACGCTTTCATGGTAGGAATAGCTAAGGCAATGATACCCTATAACCGGGCGAGACGTTGCAGAACTCTACCACCCAGTAGTTACGATGTTAGTGACACGTATAGCCAATCTGTCGCTTTTTACAACCTGCCTGGCAGAACGGCAGTTGGTCTATCGAAAGGGGGCCCGGAACAACACGGTGTAACATGTGGCATTAGGACAACTCACCATCAATATCTTTCAGTCTCTTTTCACCAAGAGAGCCATTTACTTGTTTGTTATGATCTTGACCGGCAAAATTAAAATCGGTAAAATAAATTTGGAAATCTATACAGCTTTGCGATATTTTGCAACGCCTACGACGAAATAAGACGAGAAAAAGTCCTAATTAACCTTCGTTGTTTTTATAAACATTCTTGAAAACAAGTTTTGTTTTGTTTTAGCAACAAGAAATATTTTTATTTCATCCATTATATTCTCGCAAACACTTTTGTTGTGCTTTTGTGTTCTTAATATCAGAAAGGTACGATTATGGACACTGCATGTAAATTTTTATGTATAGATATTACTATATTGTAGTAGTATATCCTACTCTTCCTCCAAATCTTATCCATGATAGCAAAATTCGTCTAGTAGAGAGCGCATTTTTGGCGATAAGACCGCCTTTGTGTACTACGAGCTTTGAAATTGATTGTAAAAAGCATGTATTTTTCATTTGTAAGTTTGTGAACAATACATCGTTGTCATTTATCATTCATTTATATTCGTTGGTTTTAAACTAAAAACCTTTAATAGTGTGAAATTTAAAGTAATAATCAATCAAACTATTACTGTTTTTACTCTGATAGGCCTTAGTATTTTAGATTAGCTGTTACCGGCGACTTCGTTCATTTGATTCAAAATCATTACTTCCCTTGGCTTGGTCGGGCAAGAAACTAGATTATAATGCCCTAATAATGTAGTTTTCCATGTTTTTTTTATTTCATAAGACAAAAAACGAACACATGACTCTCCTGATGGAGAGAAATGACCATCGCATATAGACACGAAAAATGTTAATGGTGCGTTGCTATTCTTTTGACCAGGTCTAATGCCACATGCATAAATTTATCGGCTACCTTACCCTTCAAACCGGAACACAACAGTGACAAGTACTGATGTTATTGCGGCAAAAATAGGTAAGGTGGTGGTACCAGACTCGAGGAGACAATGTAGAACTCTACCACCTAGTAGTCACTGTTCTGTGTAACTATAACCGGATGTTACTTTTATTATTATTATTATTTAAGAGCATAAAAACTATAAATTATCTTGTGGTTAGCACCACTTTTTCTAGTATATTGTTATCCTTATTATAAAGGTTGTCTGGAAGAGATCACTTTATTAGTAATAAGACCGCCTTTGTGTATCTTACTTGTATTATTTTTATGTTGTTACTTATAATGTTGTCATATATTATGGTGCACAATAAAGAGTTATTGTATTGTATTGTATTGTATTGTAGTCACGATAGTAGTGACTTGCAAAGCCAATCTTTCGTCTCTTACGCCTGGCACAACGGTAGATGGTCTATAAAATATGGGGTAAAATAATTTTTACAACTCTGTGTTTTAGTGAATAAACTCCAAAAGGTGGTTTTTCAGTTCCGTCACTAGAAACATGCAATCAAATTTTTTCTCTTTATAATATAAGGAGACGAAATTGTATAGCGTGTCCGAAAAATCAGATTTCAAAATGGCCACGCCTGAGTTGCATCTTTTTAACTTGCTTGGTGTAAGTTTGCATAATAATGGATAATACAGATAATGTGGAGAGCGTGTGCGGCGCGCCCTACTTTAGGAGCATCCCTTCGATGTAATTCGCAAGTTGCTTTCAACTAACTGACTTCCCAAAAGGAGGAGGTTCTCAAGTCAGCTGTATTTTTTTTATTTAGAAAAAAGGGGCAAACGAGCAAGAGGCTCACCTGATGGTAAGTGATTGCCACCGCCCCACACACGGCAAAACAGCCTATTTACGGCGCCAAAAATATATATTTTTAAATAATGTAATATACTGGTAGTAATTGTGTTTTAATATTATGACGGATGATTACAGAAGATTTAAACCTTATTTTATAACAATACTGTTATTGTGTCAGGCGCATTAAATTATTTTAAATACTCATATGTAAAAAATAATAATTTGTTTTCTAAAGGTAAATAAGGATTTTTATTAAATATAAAAAAAACACAAAATTATTTTACAATTAATATTAAAAAGAATCGCTTTCATCGTCATCTTCAATGTAAACATCATTGGAACTTCCGGGAAAAATATTTTCCAAATACTCAGGTATGGTTATCATTGCCCTCACTTCATCGTTGTAACTATTATTCTTTTTATTTAATTATTTTTGCCTCTTTGAACTAATTAGTGGATCTGAACTAATGAGCATCCAGTGAATAATGTCCGTATTTGTGTCTGTTCTAGAGGTTTTTCTCGAATGAACTAGTCTAATGTTTTTGTACTCTTTTTGGCTGGCTTCTATAACATCTTCTGAAAACTGTCCTATGGGTAATGGCAAAGAAACTATGATGTCACTGCTGTGGATGAGTAACTTGTGAACAGAAGCACTCATTTTGTACCATCCATATAGTTGAATACAAAGCTTTGCAGTGTCGAGGCAATAAAGCTTGAAAATTTCGACTTTTATGTAATGGCAACTTGAAATCGCAGTTAAAATATTTGAAAATCTTCTGATGAGATGTTCGTCCAAGCCTGTAATTTCTGCAGCAATGATAGGGTTGGCAAAAAAATTCCTAGCGGTATTGCCATCATTAGTATTGCCTCCACCTTGTTTGGGCTGATCTACAACTAAACCCAGTTTTTCGTAAAACGCACTTGTGATTTTTGTTTTTCTCACTTTGACTAAATTTTTTGCTGTTTCTCCTCTTGCTTGTCATTGCTTCAACTCAATTTTATAACTTATGTGTAATAAATATTCAAAACACCTTAGATAAGCGTGTAATACAGATATTCCAAACTTGAATGATGAAATATTGCAAGTTCTTGCCAAAACTTTGTCAATATCATTAATATCCTTGGGCGTTATTTTGCATATATTACAGGCTTGGGATGATGCAGTGTCGGTTAAGACATTACAAGTTTTGCCATCCATCATTGTACAGATTGGGAAGTGTTGGAACAGAATGTTCTTTTCCGTATTCTGTGCAACAATGGTAGATTGAAGAGCCTGCACTTGTTGCTCAATATTATCGTATTCCCGTTTAATAGTGATGTTAGATTCTTTTACCAATTTAAAAATTTTCGCCGTGTTGGTCCCGGCCTCCTTTGAAGAATAGGCCAACTGCCGTTCTGCCAGGCAGGTCGTAAAAGGCGACCGATTGGCTATCGAGTCACTACCATCGTGGCTACTAGGTGGTAGAGTTCTGCATTGTCTCGCCCGGGTCTGGTACCACCTATTCCTGCCGCAATAGCGTCAGTGCTTGTCGCTGTCGTGTTCCGGTTTGGAGGGTAAGGTAGCCGGTAAACTTATGCATGTGGCATTAGACCTCGCCACGAGATAGCAACGCACCATTAACATCTTTGGTGTCTATAGGCGATGGTTGACTCTTTCCATCAGGAGATCCATCTGCTTGTTTGCTATCTTATGATATAAAAAAAAAAAAAAACAAATCGGGCGGCAGTATTTAGTCGATGAAGGACAGTAGTTTTTCCAAAAGATCAGCTTTTTTCGTCTGTGTGTTATTGATATTTCCAAGGGAACAATTGTGCCTATAATTATGTTTGAATCGGAGAAATTTGGATTATTTTGAAAATTCTGTTTATAAATACTATGACCTCCGCTTGCATCTAGTCCCCATTTGTAATAAATATCGATGACTGTCGTTTCGTTTGGAAGATGACTTTGTATAACATCCTGTTGTACTTCGAATAATTTACTCACAGTCAAATCAAGTAAATTTTGTAAAGGAATCGTAGCTTCGCATTCTGATATGGTGATATTTTCAGGATAGCAAGTTTTTTTAACTTTAGATATGACATTGTATGCTGGATACAAAGAAACCCCTCTTGCTTTTGCTCCTCTTTGGATTTTAATGTAATCTTCCTTTGTTAAGCTTGTATCAACTATGAGAGCCAATGCTTCTTCTGGCGTATACATAGTAAATTCCGGTCGGCTTACTTGTCGCATTTTTTTTAGTTTTATTAGGTGAAGCTTCTATTGCCAATTTTATAACTTTAGCAGTTGTTCTTCTTCCAGATTTTACCAAACTAGATTCAGCTGTATACGTAAGCTGCTCGGGAGAAATCTGTTCGACGAGCGATTGAATGTTTCTCTGTTTACTGCGAAGTGACAACTCAGTAAAATTTTTTGTCGGTCTACCTCTGACTTGATTTTTTTCAGGTGTTTGATCGATTTCTACAAGTTGCGGTAGCTTAATCTGCCCATTTAGCCATTGTGAATTCTTAACACAAATTTTTTTTGAATGTAATGACTTTCTTTCCATTTGGCAACCAACTTCGTTACAAACACCTTTATTAAGTTATTAACAGAATTTTCAAACTTCGAAGGAATTTTGGTGATCTTATACTTTTCCAAAATATAATTTAAAATACGCTTTTTACAATTATGTAATGACATCTTAAAAAAATTTTCATTTTTCAACACTAAAAATAAATCTTTTCTAGTAATATTTAGCGACATCGTAGAATTACTGCGACTACCTGAGAACAAGGACAAAGTATATCAAAAGTTGGCAAAAGTTGGCCCCAAAACTAGTTCTAAATCAAAGATAAAACAAATGTCTTAGTTCTGATTACCTAAAATAAGCGGAACTTGACGGAACTTTTATAAAAAGCTTACAACAATAACAAAATGCCGAAAAATATTTACAATACTTATTAAACTATTTTAATTTTTTATACATCTCAATGTATTACTTTATCCGTGATAATTATCTAATTTCAAAGTACTTACTGCTTGGTAAAATATCCATAATTAAAAATGTTCACAAGGCTTGCCAGTCTGTTCAAAAAATCACAACAAATATGCACTCCGTTTAGCACAATACTGACTCGTATGCACTAAGCGACATAAGTCAACTTCAATGAACAGGTAGGAACTGGTTCGCTTACCCTGGCTCAATCTATTCATTGTTTTGTACACAAAGGATAATAAGTAACATTTTATAATATAAATTGAAAGTGTTTATTGAGTTCAATATTTTGGTTTTTGACGCCATAAATAGGCTGTTTTGCCGTATGTGCGCCCGTGGACAGTCACAGCACCATAGGTCTTGCAGCTGCATTGCTGGCCTTTTAAGAAGGAGTATGCTCTTTTTGGAAGGTCCCTAAGTCGTATCCGTTTGGAAACACCCACGCCGGTAATTGATTCCACAGAGGCGTAGTGCGTGGTAAAATGTGCCAAGAGAATCGCACGGTTGTGGATTTCCAGACATCGAGGTGATGAGGATAGAACTTTGAATTTTGCCGCGATGTCGGATGATGAAATTCAAGGGCAGAGATCAATCCAAACAGTTCGTCGGAATACTCTCCATGATAAATGCTTGGTAATAGATTTTAAGTGAGCTTACATCTCTGCGTAAAGCCAAGGGAGTCAAGCCGATTGTATGTTTTTTCATGTTTGTCACCTCAGAACTCGGTCATTTATGAACCGATTTTTATTTTTTTTTGTTTGAGAAGGTATACTCCCCGTGTGGTCCCAAATTTTAATTTGGTGAAGAGCTGACGCAGGGTTCCGGAGATATAAGAAATGGGAAGTCGGTCGCTGCAGTTTTGCTGCGTTAAAATGATGTTAAACATAATTTTTTATGGTATAGGACAGCAAAATACCCTGTGTTGGTCCGAGTACCCCTTTGAAGAATACACTATCTGCCGTTCTACCGAGCAGTTCGTAAAAGGCAAACGCTTGGTTATACGAGTTAACTCTTAGGAGGTAGAGTTCTGCAACGTCTCGTCCAAGTTTAGTACCACCGCCTTTTTGTAACAGCGTTAATCGTTGTTACTATTGTGTTAAGATATCAAGGGTAAGGTAACTGCTAAATTAATGTAAATGACCTTAACATTCCGTCACACAGAACCGAAAGAAGCAACGTACCACTAAAATCTTTGGTCTCTATAGGCGATTATTGTGTAATTTCATCATATGATATTTAAAAAAGGAATATGCGTCTCCTGGTGAAAAGAGACAACCATCGCCGATAGACATTAAAGACGTTAACACCATTAAGTTCCTACCCGCTTGGCGAAATGGTTATAACGGTTTATTACTCTGAAGATACAGATTCATCTCTAAATTGTTTAATTCTATAAACTAACGTTCGCCCTCTAGTCAAAATTCATAAATCTATGACTCCGTTTGACCGTATACTAAACAATAAAATCTATTCTAAGTTTAGCAACAGACTATAACCATAAACAAAATAGTATACATGTGTGTATATTATGTGAGTCAAATGAATTGTAGTGTGTTTAAAAACTAATTTTATTAATAATGCGTATGATATAAAAGCTAGAGATCCCTCTGTAGTTGTAATTGAAACTTCTATGGTTGAATTTAAGTTTATAAACGATAAAATCTCTTTTGACACCAGAATTTTGCCGTGATGAAAATAGTATACTTGTGTGTATATTAATTTTACCATGTACGTCACATGAATGTAGTGTGAAAGTCTATTTTTATTAATTTAATGTATTTTTAATGTATATTATATAAAAATATTAATTTTCAACACTCCTCGACCATGTAAACTTTAACAAATTTCACATTCCTTCATTCACGTAATTTACTTAATAATTGGTATAATGTTTTTGCATTACGTATTAATGTATAGAACCTCCACACCAAAATCTAGTAAATAATATTCAAGCAGTTTAACATAACTATCGGTCACTAAACGCCAAACTTCATAATCGAGGCTAAAACTCCTGTAAGACCGGCTTTGAAATTTCCCCATTGCCGCTTTGGCTTTACTAAACTTTCTTGCGAATATTATCGAGCTAAATTCACTTTGCAGGAGTTAAAATTCCGGATTTTCCCGAAAAACAAAAAACATGCCACGCCTATATTTTATGGCTTGAAAATGGAGGCTGATGTGGATAGTGCGCGACTGTTTATGATTTATCTATTTCGGCGTCCAAGCACGTATACTAAATTTCGTGAGTTTTCCTTTATATCAAAAGATAGCAAACAAGCAGATGGCTTGCCTGGTGGAAAGATAAACCATTGCCTATAGACATCAAAGATGTTAATCAGATGAGTGGAAATCATGAAGCTATACTATATTTGGAGGCAACACTTCTAATATTTACTTGAACCAAATTTTAAATACTGCTGTCATCTTCTGAGGTCTTACCCTCTCTTTCTAACATAGATATATAAAAAGAGATGGCGAGACAGAGATACAACGTAAACATTTGTTTTAATTGATTATTACGAGTGCTAGTTCCATCTATACCTATTACTTCATGGTGGAAATTGCCTATAAAATATCAAAAATGTCTATAAAAACAAAATTGCCAGTGCGATTCTAATTGCGAAAATTTGGGAGTGTGAAGTGTGAGTGTGTGTCTGTGAGTGTTTATGTGTGTACATGTATGTGAGTGTATGTCGGGGTTTTTGTCTGATTGTTATACTTTAGTTTGAAACAGTTGTTCGTGAAGAATAAACACAGGAATTCTTTATCCAGACTGACTATAGACAGGCTAAGTTTCTATTTCAAAAATGCACTATTCCTCGGGATTTAACAAACAAATAATTAAGCACCAGATTGCAGAGCGCGTCAAGTGTAAAATATAAAAAATCGAATTCAACGACACTACACTTTCATTGAAATATATAGAAAGAGGTATTATTACTATGTCGATGTATAGAAAGCTTTAGACTGTTAGGCTTTTATATTTTGTTTGCTCCTCAAACGTCAATGCAAATATAGGCTTGGGAAATGTAGGGCGCGCTGTGAAACGGGAACATATCCCTGCAGATTACGGTAATATATTTACTGCACGTAATTAAATCATTAATGCAACTAATTCAAAGATTGCATGTTATTATACCAAGATTTCAATAAAACTCAAAAGAATGAAGCCCAAACTATGAAACTTGTAGTAAAGAGAATGGATTTTCAACCGACTATCTAAAATGGAGGAGGTTCTCGATTCGTTCGGTCGTTTGGAAAATTCTTTTTCTGTTTGACTGCTATAGAAATTTGAGAAAATTCTAATTCAAGGTTCCAGGGATACTGAAAGGTAAACGTTGGTTATTATAGTTTTACTGCGTTTAAGCAATGAAAAGTAAAACAACTATCTTCACACCCGTATATTCGAAAAGGTAGGCAGAGTTACACAAGTGCACCCACGATTAGCTGAAGATACTTGGTCCCACAACGTGATAGGTGGCAAGCCTATCGCCAATCGGGCACTTTCTAATCCCAGGCAACGTTGTTTTCATTTGAAAACTGAAAAAAAACCCTTTTTTGAATTGCCCGAACGGAAATCGAACCCAGTACCTCATTCACATGGTCAACTCCGACACTGGACCACTAGACCAGCGGCGATTTGTTGATTGTTTAAAAAGTATCCGACCCGAAAGAAAATTAATAGGTCAGCCGATGACATTATCAAAAATATAAAGAAATGATCCTATTTCTGAAAACAAGAAATGGTATTTTAAAATGTTCGTACTTGCCTTAGCAGCAAATATTTTATAGTGGCGTCACCACGTCGTATAAGCGTTTGCGATGTTGCGTCTTTATGATGGTCTTTTTCAAAAACTACATGTGTCACATCTTGTATCGCCATAGGAAATATTCGAAAATATTATTGTTACGTACTTCGAGTTTGTAATTGTAAGAAAACACCACTTATATTAAATCTGTGTATTTACAATACAAATACACAACAACACAACACAACATAATGTAATACTCAAATACTCTGATTAACACTAGTCATTCACTGTACAATCACTAAACTTAACCGAATACACAATAAAACACTTCTCGCTTCGCACGGGTCGCTACAAGTACCGCTCTCGATCGCTTTATAAAAACTCCCCTGTATTTGTCTACACATCTCTATTTATGCCCGAGGTAAAGTTCGACAACATTCGCGAATGTTCGTCAATCATCTCGTAAACAATAACAAGTTGTTTACAATAAACAACTTATCATAAACAAACAAGTCCTAGTACACGTTATTTTCATCCTTATGCCCTATACCACAAAGTCCATTATGGCATAGCTTTTTTCCCCGTGTTGGTTCCGGGCTCCTTTGAAGAATAGACCAACTGTCGTTCTGCCAGGCAGGTCGTAAAAGGCGACTGGCTATGCGAGTCACTACCGTCGTGGCTACTAGGTGGTAGAGTTCTATATTGTCTCGCCCGGGTCAGGTACCACCGCCTTACCTATTCCTGCCGCAATAGCGTCAGTGCTTGTCGCTGTCGTGTTCCGGTTTGGAGGGTAAGGTAGCCGGTAAACTTATGCATGTGGCATTAGACCTCGCCATATGATAGCAACGCACCATTAACACCTTTGGTCTATAGGCGATGGTTGACTCTTTCCATCAGGAGACCCATCTGCTTGTTTGCTATCTTATGATATAAAAAAAAAACTTAGGTCAATTATTTGTTTGCCAGTAGGAGTAGCTATCTCTTTCTTTTATTTCTAGATATCTCCAGCGTTCCAACTCTGCACGTTTCTAGATTATTCGTAACATTATTTAAAGTTAGTTATTTTGATCGGGAAAATGTATATCTACACAAATATGATTGATTGCACTAGTCGGCCCCTGCAGCCCGCTGCATTCTAAAAGATTAGAGATTAGAACAACTTATTTTTCTGGGATAAAATATATCCTATGTGCTATTCCAAGTCATCATCCACCTGTGTGCCTAATCTTATCCAAATCGGTTCGGCCGTTTCTGTGTAAAAAAGTAACAAACATCCATCCAAACATACTTTCGCATTTATAATATTATTAAAAAGTAGAATAAGTAGGATGGAATGAAGCTATTAAAAATGCCGTTGACAGTCGAAAGAGTTGTTTTTCTTCTATTGATTATGCCCCGGTTACACTTTGATTAGTTCGAGTGCGAGTGATTAATGTAGGTGCATACTATTAAGCATAATACACGTGTAGACAGCCGTTGAATACTGCGAGTGATTAGTAATCAGCGTCATTCACTTTACTGCGCTATTACCAATTGAGTACTAAATCTAATAGCCTCTGTGGTCTAGCGGTCGAGCGTTGGCACTGACCACATGAGGTCCCGGGTTCGATTCCCAGGTCGGGCACAAAACAAGTGTATTTTCAGTTTTCTGAGAAACACAAAGTTGCCCGGCATTGGAAAGTGCCCGGTTGGCGATAGGCTTGCCACCTATCACATTTGTGGGACCAAGTATCTTCGGCTAATCGTGGGTGCACTTGTTGTACCTCTGCCTACCCCTTCGGGGATATGGGCGTGAAGATACTTTTAATCTAATCAGCAGGCCTACTCTTGAAAACAATATAAATCTTAAACCAATATTGATAAAAACAATAAGTTTCGAATGTCGTCAAAAAGCGGTACTCCTGAAACCAATATTGCCCACATTGATTCAGTATAGTAACGACCTAATTCTTTGAGTATATACCTAATTATTGGAAATAGATGTCATCGTTACACGTCAAGCTAGTGTTACAAGTAGAAATTTTAAATGCCGTTTTAAACAAAATAACGAATAAAAGCAATAATGAGTAGTTCCAAAAAAATTCGAAATCCGTGTGGTGCTGTCGCCGAATTCAATAATTGAATATAGATGTCCAGAGTACGAAATACTTCAAAATTCATTAAATTTTCATTTAAAATTAAAATCGATTTTCAAGAGTAGCCATACAGCTCTATTCTTTGAAAAACTTCGCCCAATGCCGCAAATTGATGAAGTAATCATTGACGAAAAATATAAAAAAGGTGTTTTTCGACATACATTTGAAAATTTTCAACTAATAATTTTTTGATCCTCTAGAATATTCTAGTACTTACTATATTCTATTCAAATAAGGGTCCATCCATAAATTACCTCACACGAATTTCATGATTTTTTGACACTTCTCCCGTCCTTGTCACAGCTGGTCAAATTTTATGAGACTCCCTACCTAGTGTGATGTCACATATTTTACAATTTTACATTGGAAACATGATCTCCTTCGATTATTTTTTATCTATACAGGTATTATATTTTGAAAAAATTTGATGTCACAAAATTAGGGGACCCCTCCCTACTCCTTGTCACACAATGTCACACTTCTTCGACCCCCTCCTTCCCCCTTAAGGTGTGACGTAATTTATGGATGGCTCCTAATAAAATTACGCTGTTTACAGCAAACTTACTTAACGTTAACGTATTTTTAAAATAACTTTCAGGTCAATATACAGATTTATTTAAAATCTGATCAGCTATTCTACTAAAAAAACTTCGTTAAATACCGTAAATCGGATTTGAATCGGTTGATTCATTCAGGATTTATTAATGGCGTAAATTTTTTAACAAGGTTTTTTGACATTTCTTCGGCAGTTTTTAACTTATCGACTTTGTAGGTAATAAAATAATTTAGAGCTCAAAAATTGCGTTGTTGAATACTTCTCAAAAGATCAAAATTAATCATTCATTTTGAAAATATACATATTTTCGAAAATGAAAATAATATCATTTTAACAAACTTTAGATTTTTGAAATCTTTCAAACTCAAAAATCTATACTAAGGTATAGTTTTTAGTTGAGTGAGCTGGAGAGTTGGAGGAGAGAGCTGGAGTGAGGACATTTTAGAGATGGCCTGCAGGGTCAACAGGCTTAAAGATTTTTTAAAATAACTTCGAAGCTAATATACTGATTAATTTAAAAATCTCTTTTTAATAAAAAAAAACTGCGTCAAACACCTTAAATCTTATGAAAATCGGTTGATTCGTTCGGAATTTACCAATGGTGAAAAATTATGATATTTTTTTTATATTTTCCAAAAACGCAACTTAAAAGCCCTAAAATGCTTCATGAAAAATTTAAAAGCTCCAAAATTGCATTGAATGCCATTCTAAAGATCAAATTCGATCGTCATTTTAAGAACATACATCTCTTGATAGCCACATCTTTTTTAAATCCGTAATTTCTTTGGCGAATATTAATTGTCAAAGAAAAGGTCAAACGTGTATATCCACTTCGCTAGAAATTACCTTTCCAGTAGGGCTACTCTTGAAAACCGATTTCAATTTTAAATGAATATTTAATGAATTTTGAAGTATTTCGTACCCTGGACAACTATATTCAATTATTGGATTCGGCGACAGCGCCACACGGATGTCGAATTTTTTTGGAACTACTCATTATTGCTTTTATTCGTTATTTTGTTTAAAACGGTACTTAAAATTTCCACGTGTAACCAAAGTAACACTAGCTTGACATGTAACGATGATATCTATTTCCAATAATTAGGTCGTTACTATACTGCATCAATGTGGGCAATATTGGTTTCAAGAGTACCGTTTTTTGACGATATTCGAAACTTATTGTTTTTGTCAATATTGGTTTAAGATTTATATTGTTTTCAAGAGTAGGCCTGCTGGTCTAAGCAAACAACAGAGTAAAAAAATATTCACAGTGGTAAATAAAGCAACACGCAGAAAGGGTGACGCACGCATGGTCGAAGAGTTCACAACTGGTCACGCCAAGACTGCGGAATCGACGCATTAAGAAGATGGTCCTTTTAAAGCATGAAAGAATAAAACAATATACCAGCGGCGTGCACAGGATTATGATACTGAGTATGCGACGGAGTACTCGGACACAAAAACTTTTTCTTTTATAGATTTTAACGTACGAACGTTTTATTAAAATATCTGTGAATGGCAAGTAAAGCACTGCTTTTCTGCCTATAAGGAGCGCACGCGCCTGCAATATACGTAACAGAGAAATAACATAGAAGTAACAAATTTAACTTTATCAAAGCCCTAAAAGCACTGTTCATAATATTAGTTGTGGACGAATCAACAAAATATCGGTATTTCGAACATGACTTAAATAATTATATATTGTACGCAACAATGTTAAACAAAATGTAAAAAAATAAGTTAACCGCGTGATCACGGCCCTTTTTGAAGAACAGATCCACTGCCTTTCTGCTAGGCAACTCGTAAAAGGTGAGAGACAGCTAATACGTGTCTTTAAGATCATACTCAATAACTAGTTGATAGAGCTCAGAAATAGGTCGAAATTGGGACAGAAATAAGCAAACCACCGATTTACTTATTTCTGTCCCAATAACACGGCCGCTTATCACTGTAGTGTGCTGGTTTGAAGGGCAAGGTAGCCGATAAACTTATGCATACGGCATTCCAACACTGCATCATGGATAGTATAGGCGATGTTTATTTCTGTTTCTTATTCTTAAACTAAAGCAAATGAATAAATAACCAATAGACGGGCCTACCTCTAGTAACATATTCTTTCAGCTAACCCGTGACAAGGAAATTCTAAAATCAAAGAACATTATGGGCTTGGTGTAGTGTAAATCGAATTAATGAAATTCAATTAGAAGAGAAACTATGTCGTGAAGTAGGTGAACATTTTTGAAAAAGGTCTTTACAGGTCATTCAAGGTTAAGATATAGACATCCATTTGTAAATAATACAATTATTTTTACACGCGTCTCAAATAACACGATATTATGTTGCGGTTTATAAAGTTATTTCAGCTCAAGAGTATACATCTTGATGTTTTCAGATTAAGAACTTCAACATTATCATCAACAAGCTGCATCTATCGCTTTAAAAATGAGAGGAGCACTGAGTGCCACATTATATTATTTTTAGCTACTGGATACTAACAAGTATTTGTTAGTTTGATAAGTCACTACGTTTTCACACAACCTGTAAACATAAGTCTTCAGCCTATGTTCAAAAGGTTGTTAGTCGTAAGACCTATTAGTTAAATTGATCTATGTAATGGATAAATACAGGCAGATGAAGATGAGGCAGGCGGCGAGTGAGGTGCTTTGAGTAGGTTGGAAGCAGCTGAAGTAAGGTTTACCGTACCTACTTGTGTAGATCGCCAAGAAATCGTACAATGTAAAATTATAAAGTATAATTTTTATACACATTAAAACCATAGAAATAATAATTAGCTCTTTATAACGGGTGTTTAAAGGGACCAGGTATTAATTGCGACTTCGTTTGCATGACCAAAAATCATTATTTCCTTTTGCTCATAAGGGTAAGTAGCCTTTGCCATTCCTGGATAGTGTAAATTTCTATTGTTAAAAGATTTTTTCACATTAATTTTTGTGTTTATTCGTCACGTATGTACAAAATTACAATTTTTTTTCTTCGTAAAAGATTTTTTCACATTAATTTTTGTGTTTATTCGTCACGTATGTACAAAATTACAATTTTTTTTCGTCGTGGCCTCCAGGTCCAAGTCATTGAGCGACAAACATTCATCTATCCATTCAAATATCTAAACTTTCGCATTTATAACATTAGTATAGATTTCTATTTATTAGTATCGGTAACATACATAACACGAGCAAATAATTTGCTTAATTTAAAAATAATTTGCTAACAACTTAAAAACTTTTCTACAGCTCGCAGATGTGTTTCGAGGTGGTAACTTTAAGGCGTTCTACATCTGCTGCGCGCTCATGTTCTTCCAGCAGTTCTGTGGTGTCAACGCAGTATTGTTCTACCTCACTGATATATTCAAAGCATCTGGTCTGAAGATAGCTGACACAGCTACTATTATAGTTGGTGCTGTCCAGGTAATATTATCTAGTAGTTTAACTCCTAGTATATTCGATTCAGGTTTGTGAAGACTTTGGTATGATTTCGAAATAAAAAATATTTAAAAAAAATCCTTTATGAAAGAAAAGGAAGAAAAAAAAAAAAAAAATTGATGGCGTCAATGTCGCATAAAAATTGAGAAAGAAAGCCTTAAAAGTGCTCTTAAATAATTTTCCAGTAAACTGATCAAATAGTACCACAAGCGCTTTAATTCTTTAATTTAAGTTTAGATTAATCCTTAATCTTTTTATTTCGATTCCACAAGTTTCCTTAATTTTTAATTTGCATTACTAGCTATAGAGAACCGTAAAACATTTTAGATAGAAATGGCCGTCACTGAGAATTTAATCCTTTTTAATCTGAACTGGAGGTGAGAGCCCTTGCCTCTCTTGTAATTCGTTACTCGTAGAGTTTATCCAATTACATTAAAAATGTACTTTGACATAATTCTGCACACACTTTCATTATGAATATGAAGTAGGGTATTAATATTGTGCGCCTCGAAATATTTTGTGATTCACGATATACATGCACATATGTAGGTACAATTAAAACAATAACCCTTTTCGACTCCAAAAGGGTATATAGGATAGATCGTTGACATTATAAAAAAAAGTAATGAAATCATACGAAATTATTCTTTTAAAAAAATTTTTATTTACCCTTGAATTACCATAAAATTTAGGGAATATTTTAAACTAGACAACAAACACATCAATAAGGGCCTTCGTCTCCTACGACACCAAAGAGGCTGCTGTTTGATATTATAGCTGCCCGGCGCCCGCCGTTTGTCAAAATTTTTATTCAATATTTTGTGTTGCCATAGTAATATTAAAATTAATATTCTAGATTAATTACTCAGCACGGGCAAACTTTATATATCTATAACAACCTGTATCCAAACAATGTCCCCTTTGACGATCGGACAGGGTTTTTGTTCCCAACCGTATAGATGAACTGACAATTTAGAAACACAATATAGAAAACAGAGGACTGACGATGCTTAAAATTTAAATTGAAATTACTGCACACTTGTATTTTTAACTTCCCACTACGTATGTACTATGTAGATAAGGAAGTTAATGATTTTACCCCGATTTTCGAGTTTTCACCAGATGTCCACGTTTTGAGGTCCTAGGAATATTTTCCGACTATTTTCACAACGATGTCAGTATCTCTCTCTCTCTCTCTCTCTCTCTCTCTCTCTCTCTCTCTGTGTGTGTGTGTGTGTGTGTGTGTGTGCATGTGGGTGTGCGTGTGCGTGTGTGTGCGTGCGGGTGCGTGTGCGTTGTGTGTGTGAGTGTGTGTGAGAGTGTGTGGGTGTGTGTGTGGGTATGTGTATGTGCATGTAAACATCTCATAACTTTTGAACGGCTGGATCGATCGAAACGCGGTTGAATAGCATTTGATTGGATCCCGCTCAACTTAGATTTCCTGAAAATTTTCTTTTCTTTCCAAGTCAAGATAGAGTTTGAATTGATATATATCGAAGGCTCAACATCACCCAAATCTTCAAGAGAAGAGTAAACAGGGAACAGGAACCTTTTAGGGAAGCGTGTTCCATCTTAGACCACATCTTAGCTTACGATGAGGCGAGATCGTGGTCAAGCGCTTCCCTATCGATAGTACATGGGGCACATTATTACTTGTATGTAACATTGACTTCTGTTAGCCTTTAAGTATTCTGTGACAGAGGCGACTAAATTTTGCTGACATTGTGAAAATATCTATTCTGTTACAAATCTGCTTAAGATGTATTAATAAAATTCTTCACTGTGCGTCTCTACTTATTTAAGTTAAAAATGATTGACTATGGTTATTTCTTAACAAAAACAGATGATTAAAATTACTTACGAGTATTTAACTTTAGTAAATAGATTCCAACTTCCAACACTTTCTACAATTGGATTCGTGAATCAGATGTTTGCCAACTTTATTAAAAGACAACGGGAGTTTAAGGCGAGTCACATTTTTATGTATTGATTGTTAAATAACGGTTTTACAAAAATTACACGATATACCTGAAGATATTATCTAAGGAATGTACTAACTCGTTACATGATAGAATGTACTTTACTCGATCTTATAAATTTCCAAAAATAGGCTAAAAAATCTCTAAAACAAGTAATTTGTTCATAATATTTCTAATTTTTCACGTGATTTTTATATGGTGATATTTAGTTTTAAATACAAAAGTAATGTACTTAATTTTGGTTTACAGTTGAAGTCCTATATTTATTTATCCGAAAACTAAACCATTTTCCAGTATGTAGTTTCCGAACATACCCGCCGCCCACTTTCTATAGAATTGGCACGCGTCAAAAGACCTTAAGTATTAAAAAAAGTTCACAATTTCACACAGGTTCACAAAGGCGCGGAGATATCCCAAAAATACACAAAAAAGCATTCAATACAATAAAATGCATCAGATCAACAGAAATGTATTATGCTAAATCGTATTAGACTCCGAAGTGGCCGTCACAGAGACTAGATTTAAGACCGCAAGCTGAATTGGAGATGACATTTCAACTTCCCGCTACGTATGTAGATAAGTAACTGGTTTTGCCCCGATTTTCTAAAATTGAGTTTTCACTAGATCTCCACGTTTTGAGGTCCTACGAACCTTATCGTAATATCGTAAATATTTTTACGATGACGTCAGTAAGTCTTTATGTATGTATAGGTGCGCGCGCGTGCGTGCGTGCGTGCGTGCGTGCGTGCGTGCGTGTGTGTATGTAACGGCTTTTTTAAACGTCTCGATCGTCGTGTTCCGGTTTAGAAGGTAAGGTAGCCGGTAAGCTTATGCATGTGGCATTAGATCTCGCCACTAAATAGCAACGCACCATTAACACCTTTGAGGCGATGGTTGACTCTTTTCATCAGGAGACCCATCTGCTTGTTTGTTATCTTATGTCATATACGACATACATACACGACAGTGACAAGCACTGACGCTATTGCGGCAGGAATCGGTAAACGGTGGTACCTGACCCATGCGAGACAATGCAAAACTTTACCACTTAGTAGCTACGATGGTAGTGACTCGTATAGCCAATCGGTCGCCTTTTACGACCTGCCTGGCAGAATAGCAGTTGGCCTATTCTTCAAAGGAGCCCGGATCCAACACGGGGAAAATATTTCATGACATGCCAAAATAAAACTTAACGACAATAATTTTTGTGTAATGTCCCCACGGTACAGGCTTTGATCGTCGACCATACTGCCTTGAATTTTTTATTTTTATATTTTTTAACAAAACCTAAAAGACAAATATAATTTACTATATCAGTCTTTTGGGTTTTTTTACGAGAATCAAATTATTTATCCCAATTTTGTTTAAATTGAATTTGAATCCCTCGTAATATAAATATATGATTACAAACACAATTTTTTTGAGGTGTGCACCATTAGATTTGCCAAACTATTTTATATTCATGGTTTCAAAATATCTAAATACAAAAGTACCACCAAATAGATTTTACTGCAATTTTTACTTTTAATATAAGAAAAACCTTCCTTTTTTTCTCTCTATTTCGTTCTTTCCAACTTTAATGTAAATTTTCACTTCTAGCGCGTTATGAAAGAAATTGCTCTTGTCAAAAGTGTAAACTCATACTCTATTTTTTATTTCTTTGAATAAATCTTTACAGTCACTATTGTTAGAAAATAATATATAGGATAGACCAGAAACGAGCCAACACACTGATGATACAGTAAAAGAAATATATGTATTCATAATGATGACTTTATAAATTCTAACTTTAAAATTGACTATAATCACATGTTTATATTAAAAATGATTGAAACTCATTTTTTTCTCCATGTAGTAAGGGATTAAACGCTGAGTTTTTGCAAGTAAGAAAACAAAGAGTTTGACAAACGCGTTGCTAGGAGCATGTTGAAGTCATTGACATACCGATCTGCTCACATATGGAAGAGCTATTTGCGACTGGACACCAGATGAGGCTATCAAATGTTTCAAGATAATTCAACATGACTCATTTTAAACACACTAATGACTAAACGATTTAACATTAGGGAATGAACATACACGCAAACTGCGCACATAAAACACACAATTGGCACAAAATAAATAGGTACAGAAGTTAAACTCATGTATGTATGTACAGTAGCGGTACGAATAGGTTCGTCAGTTTCCAAATTGATTTATTTAGCAAGCTGGGAGCACATATTATGATCTTTTGAAAATTTATCACATAATAGACTGTTGCATAGAAAATTATGCCTAACTGTTCCATAACATGGTTTAGACTTACTTGCATCAACACTATTTCCTTATTTTATCTTGTGTAAATGATTATTGTCTAAAGAGATGCTAATGTTTTTTTTAAATTAAAACCTTTTTATTGATTTGAGCTGCCATTAATATTTATGATAAAGCTATTGTCATGATTAATGTCACCGTTTTTATTTCTAGATTTCTAGTGTTATTCAATTTTTAATTGCAAAATATAATACCCTTTATTTTCGTAATGTCATAATAATGCTGAGACCTTAAAGAATTGAAGAACGAGCAGCAATATTTGATGTAATAATTATTGTTAGATAAACTATATTTATAGAAAACGTCACATTTATTTAATGTTAGTAGAACTAGAGTGATGAACCTATTTTTACCGTGACTATACTTCCCTTTTCATACTACGCTCAGCGGTCGCGATAGGCTTATGCACAGAAAGCTGTTAGTGGCACTCGTTTCCTAGGTGTTTGATTTGTTATTGAGAATGAAACGGGAAGAATGGAAATATAAACCAATAATAACTAAAATATTTTAATATTATTGTTATACCTATTAAAAATTTTCTTTACAAAAAAGCACGCTGACGCGTGTCCAAACGAGTGACACTCGAGCCTGCACTATTCCCAACCATTCCGAGATATCGTGTCTGTGAGAGATGTCTAAGTAAGTGCGCGTTGCTCGAGGGCAGGGTTGGATTTTGTACTATAATTATAGTATTTATACTATAATTTCGCCCTTTATACTATATACTATCCACATCTAAGGATAGTATGCTTAAAATACTATAAAGTTTTTTCCCGAATGCTTAGTTTTACGTCATATGAATATTTCGACCGTGCCTATATCCGACCGAATTCTGATCTTGTGATGTTTTCTCCTATAGTGCGCACGGAACTAGTTGGCCGCGCCTTAGGTATGTGAACGGTGGGGCGGAGAGGCAGGGGCGCTTGCTGTCATTACTCAGTGCGGCGCCGTACTAGACATGGGTCGTTACGTCGTTTTCAAGAAACGTAATGAAACTAGTGACGCCGGCCAAGTCACTAGTTTCAAAACTAGTGATTTTTGTAACTAGTTACTTCTGCTACTGTGATTGTTTGAGCACATAATTTTACGAACTATACAGTTACGTATGAAACGAAATTAGATTATATCACTAACAAGTGTTTATAGCTATACAGTTACATGAATAACGTCTTACTAAATGACACAAATTAGCTTCTCTTCGTACTTTAAGAATTAAAATTTACTTACTTTTTGCTTTAATTATAATTGATTAGTGATAAGTGATTATTAATTACTGATTTTATTAAAATTATTAATTTTATTACATACATATATTTTTTTAGTTTTATGTGTGTGTAATCAAATAAAACTATAAAAAATATATATAATAATTTTATGTACACGTTTAATAAATTTACACCTTTTCATTTACACTTTTTATAATATACTTATTAAATCAAATTTAATTTAATTTAATTAATGAAATAATTAAATAAAAAAAAATAATAGATTTAATAAATATATTATTATATTTACAAACTGTAAATTCAAGATTGCTAATAATAGAGGATTAGAATAGTTCAAGATTTTGCAGTATTTTTTACTGACATTTATCTTGGACTTTTATATAAAACTTTCTATTTTTTTTGTCATAAACAAAGCAATTACAAGTGCTCATTAATTTCATCGAAAACAATCAGTAAATTCGAATTAAAACAAACAATAGAAAATATTTTGTTCGAAAGTCCCTGTTCCTTCCCGGAATCCGAGCTAATTTTCTAAAATTATTTAAAAACAGAATTCAACCTGTTTTATTCTCTATGTTTATAAGTTTATGTATGAAAATTAAACGTATGCTAATACTTTATAGGCTGTTTTGTTATCGGTTGTCGGGCTGTAGGTACTCCACAACACGTGTGCGTGTAGATCTATTGATAATAATGGTATCATGTGGTCTCGTTCACTCCTCATGTCTTGATCAGCCGTCTCGGCCGGTCGAGCACATTTTTTTGCACCGCAGTCCGCACATTGTGTTCGACTAATCACGCCCAATCACAGTATAGTAACGCATTTACAAAAATCACTGCTTGTCATTTGACTCGGAACTAGTGACTTCGTTACGTGTCGCGTAGCTAGTTACTGTAACCAGTGACGTGAAATAACGCTCATGTCTACGCCGTACTTTGCGACGGCAACACGCGTTGAAAGTTCCGGCTAGTTTAGACAAAACGCACATAAGATTGCAATAGCGAGATGAGTCCGCCGATAAAAAGACAATCTAAGGAAATAATATTTAAAGTGCATACATTTTTTAATAAACGGAAAGCCGATGTCAATAGTTTAGAATATAAAACTGATGCGAATATACATAAACTAGTAGCAGAAGCAACAGGGATATCAGAACGAAGTGTTAGGAGAGTGATTGCTGAAAGTAAAAAATCGTTGCAAAATACAGGGGAAGCAAGATTTAGTTCTCCACGTAGACCAAAAGAAATAAAAAAGAAAATACAAGTTGATGACTTTGATTTAGCAGTGATAAGAAGAAAAATAAATCAGTTTTATACGGTAGAGAAAAAAATTCCAAGTCTACGAAAACTAAATGCTGTGTTAAAAGAGGATAATATTTTAGACTGCGGATTGACTTTTTTAAGAACACTTTTGCACAAACTGGGATATTGATTTAAAAAATGTAAATCGAAGAGATGCCTTTTAATAGAGAGACCAAATATTGTTGAATGGCGAGTGAAATATATGAAGGCTATAAGAAAATTCAGAGAAGACAAACGAAATATATTCTTTTTGGACGAAACTTACGTTAACCAAAGTCACAATGTCCAAAAATGTTGGCAATCTTCGTCGGAGCCTGGAATTTATACAGATATAGGCAAAGGAAGGCGTTTGATAATAGTTCACGCTGGTAGCCGGAACGGGTTAGTTGACGATGCTTTGCTAATTTTTAAATCAGATTCAAAAACGGGGGATTATCATGGAGACATGAACTCTACAAATTTTTACAACTGGGTTGATCAAAAATTAATACCTAAACTTCCACCTAACTCAGTCATAGTTATGGATAATGCTGCCTATCATTGTGTGCAAGTTGAGAAGAAACCGACTATGTCCAGTTTGAAAATTAATATGCAGAACTGGTTGCAAAATCATAATGTAACATTTTCTCCCACGATGATCAAAGCTGAACTCCTGAGGTTGATTAATGCGACCCAATCAGAAAAAATATTCAAGATTGACGAACTTCTGAAAGCTGCAGGTCATACTGTTCTCAGACTACCTCCATATCATCCAGACCTCAACCCGATCGAGCTTGTGTGGGCAAATATTAAAAATTGCCTGGCCAGAGATCACATTAATGCTACATTGGACGAGAAAATGACAATACTAACAAGGCTATTTTCCGAATTCTCTGCCGAACAATGGCAAAAATGCGATGACCACGTGCAAAAAAATGAACAGGAATACTGGAATCATGATATGAAATTTGATACTATGATGGACCAAATCATTATAAGTTTACAAGATGATTCTGAATCAAGTTCAGAGAGTTCAGAATCAAGTGATTCTGAGAATTGAGTTTGTTTGTTTGTTTGAACGTGGTAATCCCAAAAACTACTAAACCGATTTGAATAATTCTGATTTTTATTATATAATACACATATTTAATACACATCCATAACTCATCATTATCTCGTTTCGTGGTCATTTGGAGGCAAAAGCAAAGCTTTCGTCCAAGAAACTTGTTGTTCTGAACAGGGCAAAACAGTCGATTGTTTGCGACTCTACAAGTCACAAATCAGGCTTCATAGGAGTACTGTTCTCATCTTTGGCCAGGGGCTCCACAATACCAGCTCCTTCCTCTTGAACGCATTCAACGCAGAGTGTCTTCAATGCCGATCACGATAAACGTATACTGATGACTCAGCCTGAACTAAATACTTTTCGTAACTTCCACTGACACGTGTTTACTACCAAATTACTGAACTAACATTACAAAGTTCAATTTGTATTTTATTTATTCTTTTCAATAAATGAAAAAATATTGTTCACGATATCTTCTGATTGGTCATCACTGTCTAAGCTCATGTGCATTGCGAGCAGTTGACAACCCGCCCCCTTACCCCTGTCACCACCTAAGGCGCGGCCAACTAGTTCCGCGCGCACTATAGATTGTTTAGTACTTCCTCATGCAAATGCCGACTGTGAACGAATATTCAGTAAAGTCAACCTTACCAAGACTAAAATACGAAACAAACTGGCAACACAAATCACAATCCATAGACGCCATATTATTGTCTTGTGACGCTATCAAAAGCGGTAGCAAAACTAGGAATTGTACTGATTTTATTCCTACTGAGGATATTATGTTGATGAGATTTAATATCAAAGATGAAGATCTAGATAATAGTAATATTCAAGAACTGATAAACTTAGAAGAGGAGTAAATTTTGCCATACCTGGTGTTGATTTTAATGACTACTGAAAGTGATAATGAAAGTGTACTATAATTTTTTATAAATACTATCCTTTTCATTTTTTTGTGCTATCTTTTTCAACCTACCTAAATCCAACCCTGCAGAAACCAATCTACATACAACGGACCCTCCGTTGTATGTAGATTGGTTTCTGTACCTATTTCTTTTGTGTCTGAGTTAAGTCTATCTGACTTTCTACCAAACTTACTTAGATCTGTCAGAGTAAACAAAATTTTATTCTAAGCATCTGGCTTTAGCCGGTTTCCTATAAAAAAACTGTCAGAATTATGCAATGACACCTTGAATATCAAAGTAAAATGGCGACATTATAGTATGGGAGCCCACGACATTAAACCTAGTCCCATAAGACTACCGGATGGTATATACATAGTTAGATTCGTCGTTAATTGGAGAATACGAAATGGCTATGCTGCAATGGGAAAAACCGGGTGGCGCTATTAAAAAAATGAAAAAAAAAAACGATTTCTGGTACGATAGGACTAATAGATATTGAATAAATAGATATTGACATCTATTTCCAATAATTAGGTCATTAACCTAATTATTGGAAATAGATGTCATCGTTACACGTCAAGCTAGTGTTACAAGTACAAAATTTAAGTAGGTACCGTTTTAAACAAAATAACGAATAAAAGCAATAATGAGTAGTTCCAAAAAAAATCGAAATCCGTGTGGCGCTGTCGCCGAATCCAATAATTGAATATAGTTGTCCAGAGTACGAAATACGTCAAAATTTATTAAATATTTATTTAATGAATTTTGTTATTTCGTTTTTTGAAAAAAATATTATTAAAATTGAAATCGGTTTTCAAGAGGAAGAGTAAAAGGATCAGCACAGGTTGGCAAATAAAAGGGTCAATCTTTGGATAGAAAGATGTAATTGTCTCTCCCCTACAGACACTTAAGATCTTAATCTTGTGGTAGAGTTCTGCATTGTCTCGCTCGGGTCTGGTACCACCACCTTATCTTTTCCTGCCGCAATAGCTTCAGTGCTTGTCACTTTGAAGAATAGACCAATTGCCGTTCTGCCAGGCAGGTCGTAAAAGGCGACCGATTGGCTATACGAGTAACTACAATCGTGGCTATTATTAGATGACAGAATTCCGCAACGTCTCGCCCGTTTATTTGGCACCACCGGCTAACCTATTCCAAATATACCGTAATAGCGTCAATGCTTGTTAGTGTCGTGTTTCGGTTTGGAGGGTAAGGTAACCGGTAAACTTATGCATGTGGCATTAGACCTCGCCACAAGATAGCAACGCACCATAAACACCTTTGGTGTTTATAGGCGATGGGTGGCTCTTTCTGTCAGGAGACCAATCTGCTTGTTTGCTATCTTATGATATGTAAAAAAATCTGTTAGGGTTATGGTGGAGTCACGATCCGATCCTGTAATAGCTATAAATATTGACGATCCATCAAAAGTGTCTATAAAGGTTCATTTGAATTTAAAAGAAAAATTTTTGATTCGACGAAGGCAGGTTGTAAAATATTTTATGTTGCATATCTTAGGCCAGCGCTCAGAATTCATTTAAATATGAATGAAATAGCTGTATATTTCTATACATAACTTGGAATGGAGGCGCTGACTTCTATATATAACAGTACCTACATTATATATAGAGGTCAGATGACAAACTATTATAATTCAAATGATGAAACAGTAAGGATTATTACTTATATTTTGGAAGCCAAAAAATGGTCAAATGCGGTGAATTTCTGTATGCCTTTCATTGACATTTAGCTCATACATGAAAGGGAACTGGCCAAGGGCGTACAACCGCCGTATCAGCCGTATCAATGAAACGGGACCCTCGGGCTACAGAGGCCCTGAACATGAGTAAGCAAAAGTTCGTAAAGTTTATCAACCCCTTACCATACCATCTCACTTAAATTCTTACTTCTCGAGAAAAAAGAACTCCTCCCCCGTGTTGGGCCCGAGCTCCTTTGAAGAATAGACCAAGTGCCGTTCTGCAAGGCAAGTCGTAAAAGGCAACCGATTGGCTATGCAAGTCACTACCATCGTGGCTTCTGCTACGAGTCTGCATTGTCTCGCTCGGGTCTAGTACCTATTCCTTCAACATTAGCGATTGTCACTGTCGTTTTCCGCTTTGGAGGGTAAGGTAGCCGGTTAACTTATGCATGTGGCATTAGACCCTCGCCACAAGATAGCAACGCACTATTAACATCTTTGGGTGTCTATAAGTGATGGAGACTCTTTCCATCAGGTGACCCATCTGCTTGTTTGCTATCTTATGACATAAAAAAAACTGTCAGCCGGTTGACCGTGTGACATGACACGGTCATGTGATATTTTGACAAACATTAAACCCACACCCACAAATTATCATTATACCGCCCCGTTGGTCGAGTGGTTAGCGACCTTGACTACGCAATTAACGGGGTTCGGGTTCGATCCCCGACGGGGACAAGCATTTGTGTGATGAGCATAAATGTTTGTATTTCCGGGTTTGGGTGTTTATTATATATATTCTGGTATTTATATATGTATTTCTATGTATTAGTATCGTTGACTAACACCCATAACACAAGCAAATATTTGCTTACTTTGGGGTTAGATCAGTAAGTGTTATTTGTCCCGTGAATATTTATATTATATTTATATTATTATATATTTATATTATCATTATATCTTTGATGTCTATAGGCGATGGCTGTCTCATTCCAGCAAATAAACAAACTGGTTGTTTTTTGATATTCTATGTTGAGAAATATATTTAAAAAAAATTCGTAGTAAACGGTATATGCTGCAAGGCGGAAACAATTAACGCTGGTGTCCCTCAAGGCTCGGTGCTATCACCTATACTGTTTCTCTTGCATTGCATATCAATGACTGTTCCCGTTGATATATTTTTTAAGTTCAAAGCAGTAAAAATATATTTAAGCATAAATTTTTGAGTTGGAAGAGTCAAAAAATTACACTATTTTGAAAAGCTGTAACGTTTGAACGCAATGATTGATTTTGATTTTGTGAATGGCATACAACGTAATTTTTGTGTTCAATTATGTTGTTTCGGTTTCAAAATCAACTAGTTGAATAATCTGTAAGTTACGTCGAAAAATTCTTATTTTCAAAATGTTTCCTCAACAATAGCTGCCGGACGACTCAACCTATTTTGACTTACGGAATTTGACGCACTTTTTGAAAGAAAAGAATTGGTCAGATAGTAGAATCAATATGTTCATTAGTCTGAAAATTATTTTATAAATCTGAAATACTGTGATTTTAGGTAATTTCTTTAGCGCTACATTTAATCTATTCTTACGTTGACAAAATAATTGTATATACTATAAAGGGTAAGCTCATTCGGACAATGACAATGTGTAAAAATGAGCTTACCATTTAAAGCGCGCGAACTTTTTGCGAACGCGTCATGACAGTTCGCAAAAAGTTTGCGCCATGACTGGCTATTATCGGCTATCGTGGCAAACATTCGGACTGCGTGTGCCTTATCGCGCGGTTGGCGGTACGTCAAAGGGTTTTAGTGCGCTAATATCTTTGGGACGATACACGCAGGTGCAGCCGAAGGATTATTGTCCCTCGTCGGACAATAATCCTTCGGCTCGGATAGCGATCGTGCCCTCATCTAATCTAAATTATTGTAATTCTATTAACGTTATAACATAAATATCAATTAGATAAATAATATTATTACGAATAATCTAGAAACGTGAAGAGTTGGAACGCTGGAGGGATCTAGAAAGAAAAGAAAGAGATAGCTACTCCTATTAATAAACAAATAGTTGGCCGGTATCCGAATAGCTAAACCATGTTGGACTTTGTGGTATATGGCATAAGGGTGAAAGTACCGTGTTCTATCATAAGTTGTTTACAAAAATAAGAAGTGATTCATTGTTTCCCGATACATTTAGATTTTTCTGGATCCAGGTAGAACTTTACCCTGGGTATAAATAGAGATGTGATGACAAATACAGGGCAGTTTTTATAAAGCGATCGAAAGCGATACTGGAAGCGACCCATGCGAAGCGAGAAGTATTCTATTGTGTAGTCGGTTAAGTTCAGTGATAGTACAGTGAGTGACTTGTGTTAATCAGAGTATTTGAGTATTACGTTGTGTTGTTTTGTGTATCTGTATTATAAATACACGGATATAATATAAGTAGTGTTTTCTTACAATTACGAACACGAAGTACGTAACAATATAAACAAGCTGTTGTTCAGTCTCAAAATAGAATATATTAAAATATCTTCTAAGTTTTGTAAATAAAACAGTATATATACCTACGTGTGTTTGTGTGTCAAATGCGTGATAGTGTGTAATGTTTTTTAAACCAATCAATTTATTCAAAATATAAAAATATTCGCTTTTTGCCTTTCTTATCTATAAAATTTTTAACTGTGCTAAACTTCCTACTCCTCAGTACGCGCAGTTTTCGTAAAAAGAGGTGCAACATTTTTAAATTATGTAAACTTACTCTATTTAATGAGTATATATTTACCATTTCCAGCTTAACCTGCTTTTTTCAAGGGTAATTTTAAAATTCGAACTAGCAATATGTTAAACTGCCACGAGCGCCACATAAATTTTACAACAATAAAAATGCAAAGTAAAGACTGTTGATAATTTATAAATTCAGGTGTTAATCCCTATATATAATTTCTGTGGTTAATCCTATAATTCTAATATTTTTTAAAGGTATGAATGAAAAAGTCACTGCATACATAACTTAAAGAAAATGATTGATATTGTTTACAACTTTCCGTGAACTTTTATTTGTGACTTCTGTAATGCCACTAAAACATGGAAATTGGCGTAACAAACAGAAAAAAAATCCTCAAAGGACTGAAAATTAAATGTAGTTACTGGTTAATTTACGTTGAGTGAAGTGCTGTTAGATTCTTTATAGACAATGATTACGAAGTGAAATGCGTGTTTAGTATGCACACTGTGCGTTTTTGTTTTTCATGCTGTTATGGTAAATAGTGTGGTGGGCGAAAGAGAACATTTTTGTCGCTGGAGTCTCTAACTTTCAGATCTTCCGTGAGATCGTCTATTTGTCACGCTACTTTTATTCCTTAGTTTCAAAACAGAAATAACATAAAAGCTCATAGAAATTTGCAAATTAAATTACCTAAAATCTTCGTTATAATCTGATAATCTTGTGGCCCGTGTGGTTTGTGCCTAAGGCGCTATCGTCGCCATTCGCCAGCGAATCCAGCGATGCTATCGATAATTTATGTAAATCAATTGGCGTGCAACGACGTGATACACAAGAGCTCAACTCCAATCCAATAAATGTTCTAAGCACATTATTCGACACGCAAACCACACAACATTACTTAAATCATTATAAATAAACAAGCCTTTTAAAAAATACACTACTGTCACATAGACAAGTGATTAGGCTTATTGATTCAGATCGTAAGGTCTTGGATTGATTCAGGGGTTCGAAAAAATTTCATATAAATTTTACGAAAAATATATCAGAAGCAGTGATAGTGTGCGGTTTATAACTCTGTGGCCCAACGAAGACGTAAAGGCTAGTTTTATGTGCAAGGAACAAGTTATATTCGTTAAATGTCAGAAATATGTGGCGTTAGAGATTCCGCCAATCTTATCACTTCGGCTCTCGTTGAGTAGTGTTCGATTATTTTGAAGATGCTTCGGCTGCGAAGTGAAACGTTAATTGAGTGTGTTTACTGTGAGCTTTTGTGCTTGCTACTGTCACCGAGGAAAGCTTGGTGGACAAGGGCCGATATCTGTGCAGCTGGGGACTTCACCATTTTTCACGCCTTCGGTGATTTTGTTCCATTTCTTACACCGTTTTTTTATTTTTGTCTTTTCAGTAGCATCACAAGGGTACATGTAAAAGTTCATGGAAATTTGCAAATTAACTAGTTTTTTCGTTGATTTATGGATTTCCGCAAAGTAGCGCCTGAATCTATAAAATTGTAAAATAACCGCCCCGTTGGTCGAGTGGTTAGCGACCCTGACTACGCAATCAACGGGGCTCGGGTTCGATCCCCGACGGGGACAAGCATTTGTGTGATGCGCATAAATGTTTGTATTTTCGGGTTTGGGTGTTTATTAAATATATTCTGGTATTTATTATGTATTTCTATGTAATAGTATCGTTGACTAACACCCATAACACAAGCAAATAATTTGCTTACTTTGGGGTTAGATCAGTAAGTGTAAATTTTCCCGTGAAAATTTATTATAATTATAACTTTGAAAAGCAGTCCAGCGATTTTTGAGTTTGTTACAAACATACGACATACTAATGTTTTCTCTTCATAATATAATAATTTGTGTATAGATTCATAAATTTTCAGAATGTGATAATTTTAAATTCACTGTCGAATAAAACAGGATCACAAAATATAATATAATCTCTTATTGAGTACCTAGTTGAATATAATACGTCTACATTCTATTAGCTAAAACTAGTCAAGAAGTAGAGTCAAACGCTGATTAAATTCATTAAAATCAGTCAAAAATTGCAAACTAAAATAAACAGATCTTTTGTCAGTTTTCGTTATGAAAGAGATTCCGAGACTCATCACTTAGCCCGCATAGAGGCAGTTTAGTTTTCAAGAACACTCATTACGAGAGAGCTTTGTTTATGAGGACATTTTAATAGACTTAACTTGATACTCCGTACTAAAATGGCTGCATTGTGTACTTACAATTTTGTAGAATAGAAAATATTGCGACACTATATTCTGTCTGTTAAAGTTTACCAGATCTTACACCCTCCAAATCGCAATATGACAATGACAAGCATTGACGTTATTGCGGCAGTAAGGGCCTCGGTGGGCCTACTGTCGGGTGACCAACCATTCGTCTACAGCTTGACAGTCCGCGTTCTTTTTCATTATAGGCAAAGGGAGTCTGATTCAATTATTTTTTTTGCATTTGAGGCTCGCAAAAAGGCCATTGGCGGTGATATCGAGCCCGCGCAAGACGTTGGGGAACTACTGCCTAGTAGTCATGATGGTAGACAGTCACCGCGTACAGCCAATCGCTCGCCTTTTAAAAAATGCTTGGCAGAATGGTAGGTCTATTCGTCAAACAGGTCCCAGACTAACACGTTTGCCCGTGAGGACGCCGAAACTACTGAACCGATTTCAATTGGTCCAACTAAAAGGTAGAATGGTTTTTATCTCAATTAACCTCTCCCCTCTCAAGTACCTCACCAAAATATTCAAAACAAGTAATTTGTATGTCAACACAACGTTTGTTGGGTCAGCTAGTAATCTATATACATATAATAAAATCGTAGGAAAGTCAAAACTGTACATTGAATATTTTTTAAAAGAATACTTAGGGCGTGATCTACAATCGATATCGAAATCAAAAATATAGTTTTTAGAATTTTTGTCTGTTTGTCCGTATGTATGTCCGGGGTAAACTCAAAAAGTACTACATGGATTTACTTCAAATTTTGCATGAATATTACTAACAGGTCGGGTCAACATATAGGCTTCATATTATCACGCTATCACCTACGGGGGAGGAGCAGTGCGGAGTAAACGAAATCCGCGCGGACGAAGTCGCTGGCAACAGCTAGTATTTTAAATATAAGTTAAACTTACTTCCCAGACAGCACGAGCGACAAGCTGTCCACCTTGGTGACCTTTTCATGCGCGTACAGCTCTTGGCACTTGAGGTGTCTAACAGTCCTCATACACAATAGCACCCTCCGAAACTGACGTCTTGACACTCGCAGAGGCTTAAATAACGCCTCGTATACCTGCAATGCAACACTATAAATAAATATCAATAGGATTTCCTGTTAACTACAGATCACCTTCTGATCGAAGTTCTACCACGGTTATGACTCCGTTTGACAATAAACTAAATAATAAAAACTTTTTTAAGTTTGATAACCGACTTTAGTCGTAAAGAAAATAGTATACGTGTGTGCATATCATGTACGAGTAAGTTACATAAATTTAGTGTACGTCTTTATTTTTATTAACTAGCGATCGCCTGTGGCCGAAATTCGATCATAGATTAAACAATAAAACCTCTTTAAATTAGCAATTGCCCTTAGCAGTAAAGAAACTAGTATAGTATTAGTGATGTAACGAATGTTGGATTTTTCACATTCGCGAATGCGAATGCGATTGCGAATATTTATCTTCAACATTCGCGAATGCGAATGCGAATGCGAATATTTTAAAATTTTAAAATTTGAAAAAAAGCGTGCGTAAAATGTTTAACAGGTTTGACGTTTCATGTCGGCTATGTTTAAATTGAACATAGCCGAGCTGATATTGGTTAATTGAATGAATTTAGTCACAGAAAGTTCATTCTAGTTAAAGTTTTGTTTTGTTTTGAGGTTAGTTTTATGTTATTTTCCAAATTTAATTGATATTTAAGGGACAAAGTGGCATAAAAACATGAGTAAATCACACATCAGCGAAGTTTGGACTTATTTTACAATATGTGATGCTGAAAATGTTAATTGCAAGTTGTGTGATAAAAAGTACTCGCGCAAAGGCAGGACCACTAGTGCTATGAGAAATCACCTGGAAGCTAAACACAAAAATGAATATGAAGAATTGAAAAAAAGAGAACATGAAAAGCAAGGTGCTGCTAAAATTAATTCTTTGGCGTCCTCTTCGCGGCAATGTACCAAAAGTGACCTTAGGCAAATGTGTTTGAGTGATTGCATTGAAAAAAATAAAAAGTGGGATAACAACAACACCAAGTCTTTGGTGCTGGATAATTTGATTGGCGAAATGATCGCACTGGAGGACTTACCGTTTAGTTTTGTGGAATGTCTTGGATTTGTGAGATTGATTAACCAAGTATGCCCTTTCATATAATTTAAAAAGTCGGCAATATTTTACTTCCTTAATTTGTGAGAAATTGTACGGCAAGGTAAAAGATAAAGTTCTGGAATTAACCAAATCATTTGAAAAATTATCATTAACAACTGATATCTGGTCTGATTCTTGCTCTGGAGTGTCGCTGATAAGTTTCACTTGTCACGGAATTACCAATAATTTTGAACGAAGAATGATTGTATTGAAAGCAGAAGTATTCAATGATGAGCGACATACAGGAGAAAATATAGCGGCAAAGTTAGAAACTATGTAGTCATCATGGGGAATTCCCAAAGAAAACGTATTATGTATTGTTAGAGATGGTGGCACTAACATGAAAAAAGGTATTTCTTTATTAAGTATTAAAAACATTGATTGTTTATCGCACCAAATCCAACTTGTTGTTAAAGAAGGGCTTAAGTCACAAGAATCTATCATTGCAGCCATTAACAAATGTAAAAAGATAGCAACACATTTTCACCACTCGAATGTAGCTCAAGATGAACTTGTTATTCTGCAAGAAAAGCTTAATCAACCAAAGCTTAAGATAATCCAAGAGTGTGTTACGAGGTGGAATAGCACCTTTTACATGCTAGAACGCATTTTGAAAAACAAAGATTCGCTGTGCCTTTATGCTTCCACCAGCAACAAAATTTCACAACTAACTTCAGAAGAATGGATACTTGTGGAAAAATTGATAACATTGCTTCAACCTTTTGAAGAAATAACTCGAGAACTAAGTGCAGCCAATGTTTGCATATCATCTGTGATTCCATTATTAGCCACTCTGGAAAAGGTGATTGATGAATATGATGCATCTGACGAGCGCATTAGGAACACTATACTTGTTTTAAAACAAGAAATGAGACACAGATTTTCTCACTTAGAAAGCGACATATTATTTGCTACAGCAACGTTTATTAATCCTAGATACAAAACGAAATTCTTCAAAAATCTTTCAACAAAACATCAAGTCATAAAAAATATTTTAGATTCACTTGGAGATGAGGACATAAGTTTGCCGTCATGTTCCAAGCCAAAGCGTCCTAAAATAAGGAATCAGGATAATGAGAACTTGGGCTCCAGTACCAGTCTTTCAGAAAAATCAGTGACATTAAAAGAAACTATGAAAATGATGATGTACTCAAGTGAAAGCGAGGAAGAACTAGATAATGATATTCCAAATCCATTAGAAGTATTAATTAAAAAAAGTATTAATGAATATGTTTTGGATAAACGTATTTTAAATGAAGAAGACCCACTTCTTTGGTGGAAAGTAAATGGTAACAAATATGGCATTCTTTCTCCAGTAGCCAGAGAATATTTGGTAACTCCGCCCACAAGTGTCCCCAGTGAAAGAGTTTTTAGTGGAGCTGGACTACTTTACACACCTCACCGAAACAGGCTGCACGGAGAAAGAGCCTCCAAACTTTTATTTTTAAAATTTAACATTCCATTGCTTAAATTTAATTATTAAGAATTAAAAATTACAACAAAGTTAATAATTAAATAGTCAACATGTTATTACAAAAACTATTTGTGTACCTTCTTATTACTTGTATATCATTATTTTCATACATAGATAAATAGCTTGCAATTGAAACCAAATGTTAACATAACAAGTATTAGAAACTTTAGTTTAAAATAAAAATAATTATAATTTTGTTTTTGAAAAAAGGTTTATTCACAAATAGTTAAATATTCGTTCTTTTGTTTTTTAAGTTTATATTTTATTCATTATAAATATATTTAATTCCTCAGATACATAAAGTGGAATGAAAAAATATACATTTTAAGGCCAAATGTTATAAATACTTAATACATTAGATATTTAATAATTTTTGTTTTAAGTAATGTTTAGTTTTTTAGTAAATAGAAATTGTAAACTTTATTTAAAAATGCAAGTAAAGTAATAATATACTACTAAATGAATGCAAACCTTACATAGTTATAACAAGGCTGATTAATGTTAGATTTGATATAATCTCTGAAGTTTTTTTTTTCATAAATGAGACTTTTATTTAGAATGTAGAAGTATGCTTTAATAAAAATATCTAAGTGTTATCAATTGTATTATTATTTCATATGCATCATGCATATAATAAACTCCTTTTTAGCTATTAAAACATTCGCTAAATATTCGCATAATTTTCGCGAATGCGAATGCGAATACGAATATTGAAAAATATGCGAATATTCGCGAATGCGAATGCGATTGCGAATATCCGTTACATCACTATATAGTATAATTATACATGTGTGTATAACGTCGTGTATGTCATATAAACTTAGTGTGTGTAATGTTTGTTTTTATTTATAATGCATTTCTTATGCATTTTGTTTAAAAATATTAGGCTTCTGCAGTTCTCCAAAACGTTACTTTAACTGTGCCAAATTTCGTACTTCATTGATCTGAAAAGGGGTCCCAAGTATTTCCTTCACGTATTAATACTATTGCGAAAGAAAAGTGAAGAGTTGTAGCGTTGGAGAGATCTAGAAATAAAAGAAAGAGATAGCTACTTCTATTATAACTAAAATAGTCGATCGTTACCTGAAATGTTATGCCATAATTGCGCTTATCGTACAGAGCATAAGGGTGAAAATAGCGTGTACAGTAACTTGTTTACAATTAGCATTGTTTAGGCAATAATTTCCGAATGTTCGGGAATTACGTCGAACTTTACCCTGGGTATAAATAGGGATGATTTGGCGAATAGATATAGCAGTTTTTTATCTTTTTAATAAGCGATCGAAAGCGATACTTGAAACGACAGTGTGAGGTGAGAAGTGTTTTAGTGATTCAGCGTAGTCGGATAAGTTTAGTGTTGATATAGTGAGTGCTATTGGTATTTATCAGTATATTTACGTATATCATCGTGGTGTTTTATATATTTGTGTTGTAAATACACGGTTTATTATAAGTGATGTTTGATTGCATAATTACGAACTCGAAATTACGAATTCATTTATTACGTAAGACGATTTAGTGGGGTGAGGAGGGTCGACCATGTCATAGTTTTTCTTACAAGTGGGTGGGAAGCACTCTTGACAGTTCCTACGTAATCACAAAAATGCGCTAATATTTTTCAAAAAATATAAATTACTAATCCGTTTGTTAACAATGTGCTGCAAAAATAATCATCCCTAAGAATTGTTATTTTGAGAAGAAAAACATGAAAATATACCGAATATGTATTTTATTTTTTCTTTAAGGTTCTTACGAAATAAAAATTAAATTAAATAAAAAAAATATATTTTTCTTTTATTTCACGCCTACATCGTATAAACGGGTTATACAACCCTTGTAAAAATTTCAGCCATCTTGATCCAAGGTAAGGCTTGACGTTAACATATCAGTCACTGAATCAAAACTTTTCTTATAATACAGCTGCTCATTTAAATTAATACTAGCAGGGCAACCGAGTTTCGTTTGGATAATATTTTTGGATTTAGATTATCATGGACATGACATTTACTTAGATTAATTTGAATAATAAAAGACTATCTAAATATAAAATTTCGTCAAAAACCAAAATGCGGTTTCGAAAAACAAATTACGTACAAATATACAAGACTTGCTTAACTATTAAAGTATAATATTGGATTTCATATTTGTAGCTGCAAAAATAATTCTCAAATGATTTAACTATAAAAAACCACTGGACCCAACATTGTTTACCTGAGGCTCACGTTTTTGTTTTTACGAAAAAGGTTCTTCCAGGTATTGAGCTTAAAGGAACTTGACGAAACAAACGAAACCTTTGCTCTATATTCCAGTTAAACACAATTTAATAATGCACCTAAAGTACAAGTGCATTATTAATTGTGTCTAACTGGAATGGAATTTCACCAAATGCTGGAAATTGAAAGTATAGAATATTATATACTGTATTCCAAGTAAACTTGCAGGGTTTTCGATGTAAGTTGCCCATATGTGTCTCATTAGGGAATAAGTATTCCTTTATGCCATTTACAATAGTGTTTATTCGGACCCCTCATTAAGTGTAGATTGCCTTGTTACCAGGCAATTTGTAAATCGTAACAGAATGTCAAACGTGTCAGGGCCATCGTGACTTCTATGTAGATGGTGTTCTGCAACGTCTCGCCAGGGTTACCTTATTATCATTGGTAAAACGTAAGAGAATGTGTTACGACAATCGTGACTTCAACGTAGATGATGTTCTGAACTTCTCGCCCGGGTTGCCTTATTACCAGGCAATTCCTAAAACGTAAGGGAATGTCAAACGTGTCACGCCCAACGTGACTTGTACGTAGATTTGCAACGGCTCGCCCGGGTTTGGATTCACCGCCTTGCTTATTCTACATGTCAAAGGCCTGTGCCTTGTTTAGTATTTTTTTTAATATCATAAGATAGCAACCAAGCAGATAAGTCTCCGGATGGAAAGAGAGACCATAGCGTATAGACACAAAAAATGTTAATGATGCGTTACTATCCGCGTGGCGCGATGACAATGCTACATACATAAGTCTCCCGGGTAGTTTATCCTCTAAACCGGAACACGACATTGACAAGAACTGACGCTATTGCGATAGAAATAGGTAAGGCGGTGGTACCAGATACCCGGGCGAGACGTTGCGGAACTCTACCGCCTAGTAGTCACGATGATAGTGACACGTATAGCCTAGACCTGGGGCCTAATTCACGTAATCAAACGGCAAACGAGTCCAAGCATTTAAGACTCTTACACATTTTCTTACTTATTATGTCGCGTCGTAGCACGTCTCGACGTTCTATCATGTTTATGTGTGTGAGAGCCCTAAGCACATTGAATCAGTTACGTGAATTGGGGGGGTGCGCTGGCAGAACAGCAGTTGGTCTAGTCTTAAATGGTGCCCGAACTAACACGGAGATATTTGACTACAACGATTCATTATCTATTATTTATACTACTACATCTGTTATAGGTAGGTACCTAATAATTTTCCTTAAATAAAAAAAAAATAAAATGCAGAAATCAGATATGAAATCAGAGATCAGAAGTACTTTATTCAATAAAACTTTTTACTAGTTGTTTTGACACGTCAACATATTTTTTAAAAACGACTACCGGATCGGAAACGCGGCCAAACACTGAGAAGATCCGGCGGAAGAAACTCAGTGGGCTTGTCTTTTTTTCATATCATCTTGGGCTGAATCGTGTCCAGACTCCAAACTAATATAATTGTTAGAGCGATTTCGAAAGGTCAACCTAAGCCGATGAAGAATATTTATAAATTGAATTCGCATTTTCTCTAAAGTGATGGCATAGTTACGACCGCCGTACAGCATTCATTTTTTATACACGAAGACCTTTACACAGGGGTTACGTTTTGGGCTAACCTTTCGGGATAGACGTAAATGTCGAAGACTCTAATAATTCATTAGAGGCGAACTATATAGGTCAATATTCAATCGAATTGCAAACGAGGCAAGCAATTTAAACAGCGTGGGTCCGGGCCACTTTTTAACCGAGTTGAAAAAAGGAGGTTTTCAGTTTTACCTGTACGTATATGATACTATTGGTTGGCAAGTTTCATCAAAATGGTTGACAGACATTTAAGTCGGTTCAATTTTGAAATTACTTTTACTGACGCTTTGATCAACTGGGGTCTGGGACACAAGTTTTTTTTATAACATAAGATAGCAAACAAGCAGATGAGTCTCCTGATGTAAAGAGTCAACCATCGCCTAGAGATACCAAAGATGTTAATGGTGCGTTGCTATCTTGTGGCGAGATCTATTGCCACATGGATAAGTTTACCGGCTACCTTACCTTCCAACCAACCAACCAGAACACGACAGTGATAGGCACTGACGCTATTGCGGCAGGAATAGGAAAGGCGGTGGTACCAGACCCGGTCAAGCCGATGCAGAACTCTACCACCTAATAGTCACGATGGTAGTGACTCGCATAGCCAATCGGTCGCATTTTACGACCTGCCTGGCAGAACGGCAGTTGGTCTATTCTTCAAAGGAGCCCGGAACCAACACGGGGAAAAGGCAAAAAGGCATACTGTTAGGTATGTGGTATAAAAAAGAGAAGACTAATACGTATTTCTAACCCCTTCCACTTTTAGACCAACCGCTTTTGAATAATAGACCAACTGCCGTTTTGCCAGGCAAGTCGTAAGAGGCGACTGATTGGCTATAAGTGTCATTGCCATCGTAACTACTAGGTGATAGAATTGCGTAACGTCTCGCCCGGATACTTGGTACCCTTGGTAACATATTCTTGATGGAATAGCGGCAATGCTTGTTATTGTTATGTTCCGTTTAGTGGGCAAGGTTGTCGGTATATTTATGCATGTGACATTACCATCCCGTCATACGGATAGCAACGCACCTTTAACATCTTTGGTGTCTATAGGCGATGGTTTCTCTTTCAATCAGAAGATCCATCAGTTTGTATGCTAATGATATAAAAAAAATGCACCGCCTCATCTATTCTTATTAGCGTCTATGTTTTTCACTATACATATAACTATCTACTAGCTGAGCCCGCGACTTCGTCCGCGTGGAAAACTTTCGAAAAAAGTAGCCTAAGTTACTCCCTATCACATCAGCTATCTGCCAGTGAATGTTCCGTCGAAATCGGTACAGCCGTTCCAGAAATAAGCCGAAACAAACAGACAGATAGACAGACACAAAAATTGTAAAAATTATTATTTTGGTATATGTACTGTGTATACATCCATATGCATTTAGTAAAAAGCGGTTATTTAATATTACAAACAGATAGTCCAATTTTATTTGTATAGATGTATAGATAATCTGTGCCATCGTGACTACGAGGTTGAAGATTATTGTGATAACTCGTATGGGTGTACCATCGCCATTCTTATTCATGTTTTCATGTCAGTGAAAGACACTGCCGTGTCCTGGCTTGGGCGATAAAGTATTTATTACATTTTTATATAATAAAATAACAAACAAGTTATAGGCTCTTGATAAAAAATGACAGATTGCCCGCGACACGAAAGATTGTGCGTTGTTATTCATATAGCAAGATGGCAATGTCACACATATATGTGAGTTTACCGACCACATTTTCTCTTTCGGCAGGAATAGGCAAGGCGTTCTTATCGAAGTCAGGCGCAGCGCAACGGAAGTGGTAGAGCACTTAGTAGTCTCGAATGTCATGACGAATTTGACCAATCGTTCGCGTTTTACAAACTGACTGGCATAAAAACTGGTGGTCTATTCTTTAAGGGCGGTCCGGATTTATATTAGGATAAAAAAGTATTACGCATAATCTAATACCTTTAAACGAGCAATTCTTGTATATATATAATTGGAATCTCGGAATCGGCTCCAACGATTTTCATGAAAGTCACAAATTAGGGGTTTTCGGGTCAAGGAATCGATTTATCAAGGTTCCAGGTCCAAGAAAAGCTCGGTTCCCAAGATATGGCTATGTGAATAACCGAGCAAAGCTCGGTCAACCAGATACAGAAAAAAAAAGTTTATATATCTTATAGGAATCGATTTATCAAGGTGTGAAAAACCGAGCAAAGCTCGGTCAAACCAGATATGATTTATTAAATGGAGAGCCGAATGCTATACAAATTGAAAGATATAATACAGCAATGTAAGGAATGCAGTCTTTCATTTTAAAATCTATAAAACCATGGCGTCAAAGTTTAGACTTTAGAGTTCATACAAAAACAATACTTAACTCTGTAAAGACTAAAAGGCTTGGAACTTATGTTATTGTTCGAGAGTTCGGGTCGTTTGGTCTGTGACCTAAAAACTTAAATGCTATAAATGCTATATACTTCATATCGTGCCGATATACAGCATGATTCGTAAGAATTACATAATACTGCAACTATGACGACCAGTTTCTGAAACGCAAATTAATTTTAACAAGCAAATAATCAGTTTTTTTTTTCATTTGCTTGTAAAAATATTTTAAACACATTAATTGCTTGTTAAAATTAATTTGTATTTTAGAAACCGACCGTTAATATGATATATTTTCCGAAATGAAAACGATTTAAATTGATTTGATATGAATATAAAATTAAAAAGATATGCGTGTCGGGCCACGCGCAATGTAGGGTTCCGTAGTTGCCCATTACAATAATGCGGACAATGAAGAGAGCTTTTTTATTGTTTCATAATTCATACATTTAAAATTTAACTTATTTAACGGCAATGACGAATATATCCGCACCGCAGGTTCGCTGCCTATAAAAACTTCTTCAAGTTCATTTTATAAGTTATTCGACTGCTAGTCGTAAACTTGCAGTCTACTCAGCCTTGATAATATTCATTATATATATATCTTACTATCGAGAATTTTTTTAACTGTTCAAAACTAACCGTTCAGCCGGCAGAGCGCGGTGTGGGCACACTTGACACTAGTTAACAAAAATTAGCACTTTAAAGCTTAATATTTCACCAAAGGATCCCTTAATCGAAAAACTGTTTTTACAAATTTGCAATATTTATGAATACCTATCCAAAGATACCCTACACTACACTACAGGGGTACGCGGAAAAAAAATAAACATTCCCACCCACTACGTGTATCGGAGGTAACCTAAAAAAATATTTTTCAATGATGAGGATTTTATTTTACCACTTTGTTAGCGTGCCTATTATGTAGGTATATTAGGACCAAATTACAGCGTTCTAGTACGAATAATCTCGGAGATAGACTACGGACGTACGGACGGACAAGGCGAAACTATAAGCTAAGGCGACACTATATGCAACTGGAACACAAAGGCAATATTACCGAACCACGAATATAATGTTTAACTGTTTTGAAATTGGCTGAAAAATTTAAGTAATATTACAAAAAATAGATACGCGTATTTCTGTCCTTATCTGTGTATACATCTATCTATATTATTATTATTAATATTATAAATACGAAAGTTTGGATGTTTGGATGGATGTTTGTTACTCAATCACGCAAAAACTACTGAACGGATTTGAATGAAATTTAGGACAAAGGTGAATGGTAACCTGGAATAGCATATAGGCTACTTTTTATCCCAATAAAATTAGGTGATCCCGCGGGATTCGCCAAAAACTGTTATAATGCAGCGGGCTGCACGCTGCAGCTAGTATTAATATAAATGCGAAAGTTTGGATGTTTGAATGGATGGATGTTTGTTACTCAATCACGCGAAAACTAATGAACGGATTTGAATGAAATTTGGCACGCAGGTAGATGATAACCTGGAACAGCATATAGGCTACCCAGAAAAAATCCCAGAAAAACCTCGCCAAAAACTTTTTTAATGTAATACTACACAAGACAACACAATGTAATACTAAAATACACTTTACACGCTAGTCACTCACTATACTATCACTGAACTACATATTAAAACACTTCTTGCTTCGCACTGTTCACTTTAAGTATTGCTCTCGATCACTCGATAAAAACTGCCTTGTATTTGTCAACTCATTCTATTTATAGCTAGGGTAAAGTTCTACCTGGATCCAGAAAAATCTAAATGTATCGGGAAACGATAAATCACTTCTTATCGTAAACATGTTATGAGTCATAAATTCTAGTACACGCTGCTTTCAACCTTATTGCATATCACACAAAGTCCATTATGGCATAGCCCAGGTCAACTATTTGTTTGTCAATAGGAGTGGCTATCTCTTTCTTTTATTTCTAGATCTCTAGATTTCTAGTTTCTAGATTATTCGTAACAATAATATAACTAAAACGCAGTAAAACACCAACAATCGACTTCCCATTTCCTGTACCTCGGGGACACAGCATCAGATCTTCACCAAATTAAAATGGGACCAGATGTGAATACCCTCCGAAACAAAAAAAGAATTTCCAAAATTGATCCATAAATGACCGACTTTTGAGATAATAAACATAAAAATACAACCGAATTGATAACCTCCACCTTTCGGGCAGTTAGTTAAAAAAAAGAAAAATCCTGACTCATTGACTAACATACCACGTAGCCTTTTTTATAGTATAAGATAGCAAACAAGCAGATGGGTCTCCTGATGGAAAGAGTCAACCATCGCCTGTAGACACCAAAGGTGTTAATGGTGCGTTGTTATCTTATGACGAGGTCTTATGCTACATGCATAAGTTTACCGACTACATTACCCTCAGTACCGGAAAGCACTGACGCTATTGCGGCAGGAATAGGTAAGGCGGTGGTACCTGACCCGGGCGAGACAATACAGAACTCTACCACCTAGTAGCCACGATGTTAGTTACTCGTATAGCCAATCGGTCGCTTTTTACGACCTGCCTGGCAGAACGGCAGTTGGCCTATTCTTCAAAGGAGCCCGGGACCAACACGGGGTAAAACTCTTAAACCCTTAAACCTAAACTCTTAAACCAAGAAGGCGGAAATATTTCACAGAGATTACGGCAGAAAATATTTTTTTTAAATCCATCTTTTATATAATTTTTTAACACAGTAAAACTGCAGCAATAGATTTCCCCATTTCCTGTATCCTTGAAACCCTGCATCAAGTCTTCACCAAATTAAAATGGAGCCCACGTGGGGAGTATATACCCTCTAAAACAATAAATATTTTTTAAAATCGGTTCAAATGGTTCAAAAATTATATAAATACTGTAATATAATTAATAAACATCCAAACTCAGAAATACAAACATTTATGCTCATCATACAAATGCTTGTCCCCGTCGGAGATCGAAGCCGAGCCCCGTCGATTGCGTAGTCAGGGTCGCTAACCACTCGACCAACGGGGCGGTCAAACCTTTTTGGAAGTCAGTTGATATATTATATAATATTTCTTACATTGACATGTTAATTAACTCGCAGACGAAGCCGCGCGAACACGCTAGTTTTATATATAAACAATTTCCTACACTCAAACCACACAAGTTTTTGATTCAACTCCTAAGAACGCCATGTATCTAAGTATCTGCTCCATATACGCCACACCACTCATTCGGAGTAGGGAAAAATATTCATTTGGGGAATGGCTTTGTTTGCCCGGTCTCTAGCGAAAATACGCCGGCCGTCGTTGTTTACTTCGTATTTTAGAGTATTCATATGCATATAGGGACGAATTTGTTTACGTACGTGGTTTTGTCATTACCTTACCATAACTACTGTATGACAGAGGATCTGCTATATCCTTGTCTTTGCTTTTGAGATAGGTTTAGGATTGAAGTATATTTATTCTCAAAAAAGCATTACTGTCACATAAAAATATAAATTACTAGCTGCAGCGTGCAGCCTGCTGCATCATTTTTGGCAAATCCCGCGGGTTCAGAAGTTATTGCGTGATTGAGTAACAAACATTCATCCTCCCATCCATCCAAACATCCAAACATTCGCATTTATATTATTAATATAGATATAAAAGTTATTTAAAAAAAATTTCTTAGTCGGGTAAAAAAAGTAGCATATGTCTACCTACCCGCGAAGCGTCGTTATCCGCGTTCAGCTTATCAAATTCTTTGATTCTTTAGCTATCCAGTGGCATAATCTGATTTGAGATGTTCGTGATAGCTATGTAGCTATAACATCAAACTGTATCCTCCAATGTTGTTATTATCCGTTTTTTGAACTGTCCCCCCTATGAAGGCAAATTTAAAGTCATATTTACTTCAAAATCAGACTACTCTGTACAAAGTTATACGTGGATGAACCTAAAGTTCAAAATGTTAGAAATCTAATGAAATTGAAAAAAATAAATTTATATATATTTACTCTTGAGGTTACTCTAACATAAAAAAATATACGCGACCAATTGAGAACCTCCTCGGTTTTTCGTCGGTCGATAAACAACTTTAGAGTTAACAAACATAAAAAATACAGCCGAGTTGCAAACCTTCTATAATTTATTATCTGTGGCCGAAATTTGACCATAAGCTAAACATTAAAATCTCTTTTTAAGTTTGACAACTGACTTAGACATAAGGAAAATAGTACCTAACTATACGTGTGTGTCTTATTATCGCGTATGTCACATAAATGTAGTGTATGTAATGTTTATTTTTGTTAATTTATTTCTGATTTATTTGAAAATATTAGGTTTTTGTATTCCTCCCCCGTGTTAACTTTAACTGTGCCTTTCATACTCCACCGTTTGCTCAATTATTGTCTTAAGGGCGCGTATTCCATTTGTAAAGAAAACTTCATGTTTTCAAGTTTTTCCAGAGCAATATCGTTATAATGTGAGCAGATTTTATTCGAAAAATATTACAGTTTTTGCTACATTACTTGAGTCTTAATTATTTGATAAACCGCAACTTCAAAATTTGATCGGTAAAAAGATTGCGCGCGAGGATTTATAGCGTTTTTAAAATAATTCGCCTAAATAAATGAGTTCATATAACGGACTGAAAAAACAGCATATTGAGCATTAGCTTGATTCACATATAATAAATATTCTAGGTTTCTATTGAAATAATTACTGGTGAAATAAAAAATGTTAAAGTGAACTGATTTTTAACTTTTTAGTATTATTTTTTAATATGACAACATTTTCGTTATTTTGGCTCTGTAGTGCATTTTAGGACCATATGTCTTGTTGGAAAAATGCATAAAATGAAATATTTCGGCACATTACAATGCTTGTATTTATCCTGAAAAATACTCTGACAGCTATTTTCGTAAAACGCTGTGCAAGGATTGTCTTCGTTTTAAAAAACCGTTACTTACTGACGGTCAGGAAGTTATATATACTAAATATTATTTTAAAAGCTCACAGAAAATTTCATCTCTCAAAAATGGATATACAGAAAGGCAGACGTGCTACCAGTAATGTGGTTACTCTACCAATTGTTAGAACTAAGTTTGCTCATAATCAATACGTAATGCGCTTGGCTGATTTATATAATAGAGTAAATAAAGAATTAATTATTAATGGAAAACATAATTTTGACTGTAAAACTATTGTTTATAATTGGTTAAAACAATTGTCCTATAACTGTACGGAAATACTTTTACAAACTATTACTTAAGGAATAAATGTAATACTTCTTTTTACCTCAAATAAGCGTAAATATACTGCAAGTTGCATTTACAAAAGCATTGTAAAATACCATGAAACAAAGAAAACAAGTGGAAGTGAAGAGTGGGCGTGCCGCGTGCATCACTATTATGCGCTGTTACTCTAAATTGCCTTAGTGATACTTACTATATCTTTAGGAGATAGTCGTCGTGCGAAAATCTATTATACACTGAATTATGCCGTATTGTGCCATCCTTGAATGCAGAAATGATAGTAGAATACAGATGATTAAAAATGGAGATATTTCATATCATCCGAAAGTACAATTTTCATTTTATTTTAATTAAATTCCTGATTTAATATAATCTCTAATTATATAATAGAAAGTCAAGCTAAAATCAGCCGTACACCTTACATATAAAGTTCATTTTAGGTTGGCCTAATTTTTCTAGAAAGATATACGTAATGACAGTCATTACGTATATCGTTCTAGAAAGTTCTCTACTCAAATATGACCAACTGAAAACTACGGAAAAATCAATACTGCCATCTATTGTAGAATAGCGAAACTATTAAGATTATAGTTTCACTATTGTACAAATAGATGAGTCTATTTTCAATAGACTACAAAAGGACGTAAATACTCTTTTGTTTGTAGCAAAATAAAATTTATTGTAACGCAGTTTGGTATATTTTTAAATGTTCTGTTTGTGTGTTTCGGATTATTGTTGTTTAAAATGAAAACGACCAATGAAACAATGTTTGCATTAGTAGTTTATATGCAATAATGCTTATTTTATGTGTGAGTATGGCGATCGCGGTCCTGATACAAATGTTTGTACTTGCCAATTCCGCTTGTTCTATGTTCCATGTAAAATACTACTTACCCGAAATCGACCATGTTTATTTGTTCACACGCTCAACTCATACTTAGACCACACATCATTTAAATTTACGATAAATTTTGCTGCGTGAGCGTGTAGAGTATGTATCACATTTTAGTTTGCTTGATTGGTTTTATATTAATTTAATTTACTAATTGTTTTTATAATAATAATGTATTTCTTTATTATATTTAAGTTGTAATTTATAGGCACAAAGATTGTGTTTTATGTGTATTGTAAGATAGAAGAAGTCGGAGTCCTCTGGAACCGACATATAGTTGCCTAAAAGTGGACTCCAGCCTACTTTTGTAATTTAATAGGTATGGTTAACGCAAATAAATAAATTTATTATTATTATTATTACTTAATCTAGCAAAAACTGTAATATCCTTCGAAAAATCTGCTCACATTATTACGATATTGCTCTGGAAAAACTTGAAAACATGAAGTTTTCGTTGCAAATGGAATATACACACTCCTAAAAAAGGGTCTAAAGTTTTTCCTACACATATCAAAATTATTTAGATAAGATATTTATTGAAAAGGATAGCATTCTAATAAATAAATTACAGCAGCGGGTAGCAGGCAACAGCTGCAAATATTAATCAAAACAACGTGGGACGAGACATTCATTAAATCCTGAAGGCATCAGTCATGAATGGTATACTCCCACGTTAACAGATATTAATCACTGTGAAATACCAAGTCAGTTAGTATATTATTATAAAGGTCGCATTCTTACCTACAAATAAAGAAAAAGCGACTATGCGAACAAACTATTCAATACTAGAATATATGTTTGCTTATTTGTTCTCCAGAAGACTTTTACTTAAACTAATTTACAGAATCTATTTAATATTATATTATATTCAAATGAACAATTGTATTAAACCATCATAATACTAGTGTATATATATTTATAAATAAATATATTTTGTGTATCTTCGATAAACGATAATTGGTTTAACTATTTGTGCGAAATTATATATTTATGTTATAAGGTTTTGCTTTTAAAATTTATTTATACTAGCGATCGACCTTTGATCGAAATTTGACCATAGGCTATAAAAAAAAATGTGACAAGACTTTAGCCGTAAATAAAATAGTATACATTCGTGACGTGTGTACACTATCATGTATGTCGCATGAATGTAGTTCATGTATGTATTTGTAATGCATGTTTTTTTAAATATTATGTTTCTGCAGTCCTCCGCAATGTAAACTTTAACCATGCCAATTTTTGTCATCCACGGTTCGCGTAATTGTCTTTTTAAAAGGGATATTAACTTTGTATCACGTATACATCGGTATAATTGTATCCTATAAAAGCTCTTTATCATAAAAAAAAAACAGGAGAGATGTAAAAAAGAAACAAATTAAAATATAACGAAAAATAATATAATTCAAGTAATATATTATGCCACGACTTGTATTTTAAGTTTGGTCATTATTTTTCCGTTTTTTCTCAAGCGCTTGTAACTACACAGTATACTATTGTTAATTAGATACACGTATTCAGCTAATGACAAGGTTGTTTTTTATTCCACATAACGATAAAAGTTAATTCTTAACATCCCACCAAATAATAGAATATAGGGTACTGTGGCGCCGCTGGTCCGTACCGCTGAAGGGTTATGTGATGGAACCAACGGGCCAACTTTTGTCAGGTGACGTCATAACTGTGGAGATTGATGACGTCACACAAGGACAAGGAAAGGGAAAAGAAGATCTTTCCAGCCAGGCAAGGTGTACTACCTGGGGTCTAAAGTTTATTTGAGAAGCGTTAAAACTTAACATTGACATCGCGATCCAGGATTTTATTTTGAATTTCACTTTTTCCATTTTTTAATATTTTTTTTTCTGGTAGCGTTTGTAGATTGCTTAAACCGCTACAGTACCTTTTATTCAGGAAAAAGGACTGTTCTCGAAGGATAGAAAAATAACTTAACACGAATGAAGTTGCGAGTCACAGCTAGTTTATTATATTGTTACGTACTCGGGTTCGCAATTGTAAGAAAACACCACTTATATTAAATCCGTGTATTTACACAACACAACACAACGTAATACTAAAATACACTTTACACAATAGTCACTTGCTGTACTATCACTGAACTTAGAACACTACACAATAAAACACTTCTCACTTCGCACTGTTCACTTGATGTATCGCTCTCGATCGCTTGATAAAAACTGCCTTGTGTTTGTCAACAATTCTCTATTTATAGGCAGGGGAAAGTCCTAGCTGGATCCAGAAAAATCTAAATGTATCGGGAAACAATAAATCGTAAACATGTTATGAGTCATTAATCCTAGTACACGCTACTTTCAACCTTATGCCATATCTCACAGAGTCCATTATGGCATAGCCCAGGTCAACTATTTATTTGTCAATAGGAGTAGCTATCTCTTTCCTTTATTTCTAGAAAGTTAGCGCACGCGCGCTCCAACTCTACACGCTTCTAGATTATTCGTAACACTACCCCCCTCTTAGTTATGTTCGTCCCGAACATCATTACTTCCATTATAGATGGCTAATCGATCAACATGAACAATCTTCATGGTCCCTCTTGGTTGCTTCTGCACTCGGTAGGTTACGTCATTGATCCGTGTGATTACTTTGTATGGCCCATCCCAACGTCGCTGTAACTTAGGTGATTTTCCTTTTCGTCGAACCGGATTATGAAGCCAAACAAGAGATCCTTCCTGAAAACCTCGATTATTGGCGTTTCGGTCGTATCTGGTCTTCATCCGTTGACTCGATTCCAATGCGTTTTCACTTATTAACGAGTGTATATCGCGTAACCTCTCACGAATGTCTTCAACATGTTCCGGTATACTTAATTGGGTCTCCGCATTCGGTGGCGGGCCTCCAGTCATTAAGTCTGCTGGTATACGTAACTGTCTGCCGAAGTTGGCATAGGCTGGCGTCACTTTTATGCTTTCGTGTTCCGCTGTTCGGTAAGCCAGTAAGAACAGTAAGAACAACAGAATAGCTTGGCTAAGTGTCTTTCCAAAGTTTGGTTAAATCGTTCGACCATTCCATCAGATTGCGGGTGATAAGGTGTAGTTCTTGTTTTGTACACTCCTAATAATTTACACATTTCCTGGAATACATTAGATTCAAAGTTTCTGCCTTGGTCTGAATGAATCTCCAGCGGAACGCCAAATCTGCATATCACCTCATTGACTAATTTCTCAGCAACCATCGTGGCTTCCTGATTAGGGATAGCGAATACCTCCGGCCATTTCGTGAAGTAATCCATCACGACCATAAAATACTTGTTTCCGTTATCTGTCTTAGGAAATGGCCCAGCCACGTCAATCGCTATCCTTTCCCAGGAGGCTCCCACGTTGTATAGTCTAAGGTTGCCTCGGCTTCTAACCTGCGGACCTTTCACTGCTGAGCATGACGTACATTTTCGGCACCAATTCTCGACAACTTTTCGGCAATTCAACCAGTAAAAACGCTCTCGTACCTTTATCAATGTTCGTCGTACTCCAAGATGTCCCCCAGAAACCCCATCATGCAACTCACGTAGTACGTCCTTGATAAGTTTTCTTGGCACGACTAACTGTAGATGATGTTCTCTTCCTGAAGGTTTTTCCCATTTGCGGTACAGTAAGCCGTTTTGCAACACAAGGCTTTCCCACTGCGCCCAATAACTTTTCGTAATGGCGCTGAAGGGAGCCAGCTCCTGCCATTCGGGCTTTCCCGTGTCTTGCTTCATCCAATCTATTAGAGGACGCAAATCTCTATCTTCGTACTGGGCTTCACGCATCTCATGAGTTTCCCACCTGTCATCCGTAGGCTTAGCTCGCAGTACTTGAATCCGTTCCTTCGTCCCCATCCTTACACAATGTCTGCCATCATCCGTACATGGTTGTCGTGATAATGCATTTTCATTTGAGTGAGACTTTCCACTACACTGTACTGTATTCCTCAATCTCTGGTTACCATTGCTAGCCGCTTCTGATCGCACTACAGTTCGTGTGGCTCCGGTGTCCCGCGTTGAGCTGCAGTTCTTGCCATTAACCAACCCTTTAATGGATAAACTGTTGCGTTCGCTCACTTGAGGTACGACAGCTTTTGGGGTTGATTCTCGACCAGCCAGCACCTGGCGTTTGCTCCTGGCTGTTACTCGCTTCCCTGCTGGTTCAACAGGCTGTTTGACGTGCCTGTTCTCTTCAGCTGCTGAGATTCCTCCCGCTTGCTGTCGCCAATTCATTGAACCTGTAGGCATAGGTTTGGCTGGGCAGCTAACTCTAATGTGCCTACGTTCACCGCAGGCGTAGCACATGGGGCCCAGTCTCCTAGGTTCCGCTGCCTTTACTCGAGCCACAACTTCTGTAACCTCGCGTCCCTTATATGCGCGCGGTTCGTGGCGAACGGCTTCTACCTCCAGCGCATGAGCCAAAGCCTCCTTCATTGTCACGTGGTGCTGCAGGCGAACAGCAGCACGCACTTCCAGGTCTCTAATTCCATCAATAAACACCTGGACGATGGTGTTATTAACTGTGTTAGCGTCGGCTGAAGGATACGTCTTCCTTACAAGCTTCTCAATTTCCACGGCCCATTGTTGAAGTCCCTCGCCACTCCTCTGTACACGGTCCTTTAATTGGGCACGGAACACATGCTCCAAGTGACGCTCACCGTAGCGAGCTTCCAATGCCTCCATCAAATCAGCGAACTGATATTCTTTAGGCATTGCATCCAACACAGAGAGCGCCTGTCCCCGTAACGCCGTGCTCAGAGCTGTTAGGCAATGTTCGTCTGTCCAACCACTGGCCTTCGCTGCTATTTCAAACTGAGTGCGGTACGCACTCCATGACGTAAGACCGTCATAAGTGGGTACCTTTACCCGAGGACCCACCTGGTGAGAGCAGCTTGTAATGGCAGCACCCGACTTAACTCCCGTGATCTTCATTTTCATGACCTCCCTTTCCAGTTGGTCCACGTTTTCACTTATTTTGTCGCAGCTGGCCTCCAAGTGGTCAACCCTCTTCTCAACACTTTTCATGTCGCGCTTGACGAGGCCCACATCGCTTTTTAACTGGTCTTGCTGCGCCAAGATAACTGACAATTTATCATCAAAACCAGTTAAATGTTCCTTGATCTGTTCCCGTAGCGTTTGTTGACGCTCTTCTTGTAGCTGTTGATGTTGCTGAAGTTGTTGCTGAAGTTGTTCTTGCAGTTTTTGTTGTTGCTGTTGCTGTTCCTGTCGCTGTTGCTGAATAGCTGCCAGTATGACAGAAAGATCAGCAGGGTCTGAGCTCGATGCTAACTACGTGCTGGCAACACTTACGGGTTCCTCACCTGCACGCATCTCAGTGTCCTCTGACACCCTCTGTGTCTCAGCTTGAGACCTGGTGGTAACACCTTCCTTCGGAATAAGTGGCATTTCACAATTTCACTTCCGACACCAGTTGTTACGTACTCGGGTTCGCAATTGTAAGAAAACACCACTTATATTAAATCCGTGTATTTACACAACACAACACAACGTAATACTAAAATACACTTTACACAATAGTCACTTGCTGTATTATCACTGAACTTAGAACACTACACAATAAAACACTTCTCACTTCGCACTGTTCACTTGATGTATCGCTCTCGATCGCTTGATAAAAACTGCCTTGTGTTTGTCAACAATTCTCTATTTATAGGCAGGGGAAAGTCCTAGCTGGATCCAGAAAAATCTAAATGTATCGGGAAACAATGAATCGTAAACATGTTATGAGTCATAAATCCTAGTACACGCTACTTTCAACCTTATGCCATATCCCACAGAGTCCATTATGGCATAGCCCAGGTCAACTATTTATTTGTCAATAGGAGTAGCTATCTCTTTCCTTTATTTCTAGAAAGTTAGCGCGCGCGCGCTCCAACTCTACACGCTTCTAGATTATTCGTAACAATATGTATGCGGTTTTAATATGTAGGCATAATAACAATTCCTAAAAGTGTTCACAGCTGAGTAAAGAATTACAGCTTCACCATTGTTTACCTGAGGAGCACTTTTTTTGTTTTTTGCGTAGAGGTTTTTTCCAGGTATCGAGTTTGGCAAACTTGAAGAATACCAAATATATCGATATCAACTTCGGCGTATTTTAACAAAATTAAATTTCAATATGCTACTAGTACCTATAATATAAACGCGTGTAAAATTTCAATATGCTGCCTAGTACCTATAATATAAACGCGTGTAAAATTTCAATATGCTACCTAGTACCTATAATATAAACGCGTGTAAAATTTCACTATTCTGCCTAGTACCTATAATATAAACGCGTGTAATATAGTCGAGTAATATTACATTCTACACATACTAATATTATAAATGCGAAAGATTGGTTGAGTAATGGATGGATATTTGTTACTCAATCACGCAAAAAGGGTTGAACCGATTTGAATGAAATTTGGCACACAGGTAAATGATAACATGGAACAGCACATAGGATTTTTGTCTCGAAAAAATAAGTTATTGCCGCGGAATCCACCAAAAACTTATAATTCAACGGGCTGCACGGTACAAGTAGTACCTATTAAGAACGTGAAAGTTAATATGTTTGGATGTATGAATGTTTGTTACTCAATCACACCAAAACGACTTAACCTATTTAGATGACATTTGGAACACAGGTAGATGATGACCTGGAATAGCACAAAGCATTCTTTATATCCCGGAAAAATAAGTTATTCCCGTGGGATTCACGAAAACTTTTATAATGCAGCGGAATGAGGATTGTAGCTATAGTCTGTTCACGAAAACGAACCTATTCTTCAAAGGAGCCCGGACCAAGAGTCCAGCAAGCAAAAGTCCAGCAAGCAAGCAAAAGTCCAGCACCAAGTCGGTAAAAAGGAGATGGAGATCACCGCCCACTTTGCAAACCAGCTAACTGGTAAATCGTGGTAAAAGTGTGCAGATGTTCGGTTCACTCTGCCTGCCTACCTAACTGGGAAAATGCCCAAACTACACAGGCTACTTTTTATATCGGATAATGTTTCCATAGGATTCACAGAAAAATAAGGTCACTTATACATATAAGTTATAAATTGTAGATTGTTCCTTGTTGGTCCGGGCTAATTTTAAAAATAGACCAACTGGCGTTCTGCCTGGCAGGTCGTAAAAGGCGACCGATTGGCTATACGTGTCACAACCGTCGTGATTACTAGATGGTTGAGTTCGCCTTACCTATTCCTACCACAAAAGCGTAAATGCTTGAGGTTGTCATGTTCCGGTTTGGAGGGTAAGGAAAGGTAAGGTATATAATTAAACATGTGGCATTGCTTTCCTTACATAGATGGCAACGCACTATTAACATATTTGGTGTCTATAGGTGATGGTTGTCTCTTTCCATCAAGAGGCCCATCTGCTTGTTTGCTATCTATTTTTTTTATGTCATAAGATAGCAAACAAGCAGATAGGTCTCCTGATGGAAAGAGTCAACCATCGCCTATAGCCACCAAGATGTTAATGGTGCGTTGCTATCTTGTGGCGAGGTCTGAGGTCTAATGCCACATGCACAAGTTTACCGGCTACCTTACCCTCCAAACCGGAACACGACATTAATAAGCATTGACGCTATAACGGCAGAAATAGGTAAGGCGGTGGTACCAGATCCGGTCGAGCCGATGCAAAACTCTACCACCTAGTAGTCACGATGGCAGTGACGCGCATAGCCACTCGGTCGCCTTTTACGACCTGCCTGGCAGAACGGCAGTTGGCCTATTCTTCAAAGGAGCCTGGGACCAACACGGGGAAAATCTAATGCTATCCTATGATAAAAAAAAATCTGTAAGTCAGTTGACCCTGCAGGCCATCCCTGAAACTTTCCGATAAATTGAGGTCTTTTAAGCTCTAAGAATTTGCATTCAACGCAATTTGTGAGCTCTAAATTGTTTTATAAGCTACAAAGTCGATAGGTTAAAAATGATAAGAAGAAATGTCATAATGTAAATAGAAGAGCTGACCAGAATTTTAAATATATCGGTATATTAGCCTGAAAGTCATTTTAAAAATACGAAGTAAGTTTGCTGTAAACAGCGTAATTTTAATATTTGATGAGCTGCAACTTTTGAAATTTAAATCTATTTTCATTTTTGAAACGGCATTCGACTTAGTTTTTTTAAGTATTAACATATTGTAGAAGATCAAAAATGATTTTTGGAAAAATTTCGAAATTTTGTTGAAAAAACACATTTTTTCAAAAATTTTTGTCAAGAGTAACTCCCTAAAGGATAAATTAATAAGGATAAATCAGAATTTCATGACGTCTAAGTTAAGCGGATAATCGAATGCTATTATCGCCAAGAGTTTCGATCGGTCAAGTCGTTCAAAAGTATATACATACACACACATACATACATACAGAATACTGAAGTTATCGTAAAAATAGTCGGATGAGGTTCTAGGACCTCAAAACGTAGAGATTTGGTAACAACTCGATTTTCGAAAAGCGGAGCAAAATCATCAAGTAGTGGGAATTAAAAAAAATTATAACATCTACAATTTCAATTGTAAACCCACGTACCTACCGCCAACGACGCATTCATGCATCTTACTTAACAACTCCTACGGCACATTCATTACATCCAAATTGCTTTAAATTATGCAATTATTTCATTTACGGCAATGGATGTATTAAATATTGTCAACATAAATTAAAAAGGCCTTGAGATAATTAAAAAATATATCTTTTACTTTCCGTGTTGACGCGAGATTTCTTTGAAAAAATAGACCATCTATCATTCGGCAATTCGTAAAAGGCGGCGAGGGAAGATGCTTTTCAGAGTTCGTTAGTAAAAGGCAATCGATTGGCTGTGTCACTACTATCGTGGCTACTGGTTATTTAGTACCACCGCCTTACAATACAAGCATTGACGCTTCCTACCACAATAGCGTCAATGCTTGTGACTGTCGTATTCCGGTTTGAAAAGTAATGTAGTCGGTAGACTTATGCATGTGGCATACCCACCCATCATGCCACAGGTATAACGACGCACCAATAATATCTTTGGTGTCTATAGGCGACGGTTTCTCTTACCCTCAAGAGAGCCATCTGCTAGTTTGCTATCTAATGATATCTAAAAATAACACAGTACCTAGTAAATTGTCTGGTCTGTCCGATTGACAAAAGTATCACCTACTAGCTTAATAGGATCATAAATATTTATGTACGTATATTATTAATTATTTTGTGAATATTATTAAATAAATTTCCCCGTAACAAAATAATTAATGGCAATTAAAAATGTCGAGTTTGTACAAGCATACATGGGCTTGTATATTTTTAAATTATAAGATAGCAAACAAACAAATTGGTCTCCTGATAGAAAGAGTCAACCAGACACCAAAGACGTTAGTGGTGCGTTGCTATCTTGTGGCGAGGTTTGATGCCATGCATAAAATTACCGGCTACCTTACCAACACCGACGCTGTTATGAACTTTTAAACTAACGCATTCTAGTTACATTTGTAACATTGACCGCCCCGTTGGTCGAGTGGTAAGAGACCCTGACTACGCAATCAACGAGGCTCGGGTTCGACCCCCGACGGGGACAAGCATTTGTGTGATGAGCATAAATGTTTATATTTCCGGGTTTGGGTGTTTACATTCTAGTATTTATATATGTATTTCTATGTATTAGTATCGTTGACTAACACCCATAACATAAGCAAATAATTTGCTTACTTTGGGGGTTAGATCAGTAAGTGTAATTTGTCCCGTGAATTATTATTATGTGAATTATTATTATTTTGAAAAATATAAAACGATCACATATTATATGTACAGAACTTGTAAAGTTCAACGTTTCGGCCAAGTTACATCGGTCACGAGCGAAATCAGACACGGAGTCCATTCGTGAAGTAGAATACACGTACCGTACGCGTTTCTGACCCGTTTATATTTTTCGAACTGACGTTATTGCGGCAGGAATAGGTAAGGTGGTGGTACCAGACCCTAGCGAGACAATGCAGAACTTACCACCTAGCCACGATGGTAGTGACTCGTATAGCCAATCGGTCGCCTTTTACGATTTGCTTGGCAGAACGGCAGTTGGCTTATTCTTCAAAGGAGCCCGGGACCAACACGGGGAAAAATTGTTGTAAAGATATTCAAGAAATAGAAAATACCAGAACAAATATCTTGAATATAGACATCAAGAAACATTAAAGTAAAACAAATAAGCTGAAAATTTTTGGTCGCTGTTCGCGAACTTCGTACAGTCGTCATAATTTCCCTAACGTTCCAAGAGAAATACAACTTCAAAAACCTTTGGAAATACAACGAGCTGCAGACAGTTATCTCGAAGCGCATCATTAAAAAAACATTCAATGGCTTAATGCACAAGAACAGTGCAAACGCCTGAGAAAGTCTTGAACCCTGCAAACTGTTATTCAAAGAGTAGCAGTCCCACCAACACGATATAATTTACTCTTAAGGCCATGTGATATAATTGACATTGTAATTGCAATGTTATAGCTAATTACTGGACGTGATGACTTGTAAATTATGATGATGTCGCTGGGAGGAGGACAGATAGGTAAAATTTCGTAGATAGCTTTACATCCTAACTTTTAGGACAGCAACGCACCCTTAACATGAAAAAAGGAGGAGGTTTTCAAATATATTTTTTTAATATTTTAAAGCAAACACGCAAATGGTTCTCCCGAGGGAAAGACGCAATCGTCGCCTGGACACCAAAGATGTTATTGGGCATTGCTATCCCTATGGCGAGTTCCTTATGCCACAATTATAAATTTACCGGCTATCTTATCCTCCAAACCAGAACACGACAGTGCCAAGCACAGACACTAACGCGGCAGGAGTAGAATAGGTGATGGTACCAGACCCGGACGAGACAATGCAAAATTTTACCACATAGTAGTACTCGCATAGCTTATCGTTTTCCTCTTGCGAACTGCCTGGCAGAACGGCAGATGGTCCATTTTTCAAAAGGGAGCCCAGACAAACACGGGGTGAATTTGAAATGAATTTTTGTGTTGTATTTTTTTATATTCGTTGCCTCTCGTTCATTTATACAATCTTGTTTGGAAAAAGTATACTTTAAGTTTGGTCCCATTTAAACTTGGTAAGGTAAAGTAAGATCTGATTATTTCAGGGTGCCAGAGATACAGGAAATTGGAAGTCGTTAGAAAATAATGTCTCTTACTATTAAGACTATTACTTGCTATTCAGCGCTTTAAAAACATAAAGCCCATTTACAGAAAAAAAAAATAACCTGATTCTATCATAACGAATGCTATTGGAAAAGTTGCAGCGCGGTTTTGGATGTACGATTTCGACACTAATCAATATTGAATACATCACTTGAATATAAATTCACATTCGTTTCGTTATTTTAAACCTGCAAACTGCAACCTACGGAGATTAGCAAATCTGTTTTTCTGCTGTTGCTTGAGTGGCGAAACCTAAAGTTGTCATTGCCACTTATACAGCTCTAACACCTTGTGCTCTAATTCAGCACTGGAGCACAAGGTAGAAGAATTTTAAGTAGAGGTCTCATTTGGCATCCCTTGCTTCAGCTATTCCTATCACCATCATAGCACTTCTTGCAACTGTCTTTTTTATTTTATTTATTTATTTTATTTTATTATAAACATAAAATCCACAGCATACAATTCAACAAATACACCAACAAGTAAGCAAACCAAACATTAGCCAATTACCGATTTTCATTACATTACTGAAACTTTGAAAGAGTTCATTGACATTACAAGCCAAGCAAAAAAATGCAAATAACAGAAAGAATTAAATCTTACGAAAGATAAATTAATAATTTAAGAATTAAATATAATGAATTTAAAAACCAAACCATTATTGTTAATTAAAAAAAGAGAAAAAGAACATCAAGTGACAACACATGTATGTAACACAACCTTTTAAGGTGTAAGTATGTGTATGTGTGCGTGTGTGAGTGTGTGTGTGCGTGTGTGCGTGCGTGTGTGTGTGAGCGAGAGCTCGTCACTCGTTTTATTTATCTTAATGAAACAAGAATTATTCAATCATTCTGTACCAGTTATATATATGTATATGTATATTAGGGTGGGCCAAAAAAAAATTTTTTTTAGCCACTACGAAAATATCGTTCAAGATGACGAAAACAAAATTCTGGTAATTAAAAAAAGAGAAAAAGAACATAAAGTGACAACACATGTATGTAACACAACCTTTTAAGGTGTAAGTATGTGTATGTGTGCGTGTGTGAGTGTGTGTGTGCGTGTGTGCGTGCGTGTGTGTGTGTGTGAGCGAGAGCTCGTCGCTCGTTTTATTTATCTTAATGAAACAAGAATTATTCAATCATTCTGTACCAGTTATATATATGTATATGTATATTAGGGTGAGCCAAAAAAAAAATTTTTTTAGCCACTACGAAAATATCGTTCAAGATGACGAAAACAAAATTCTGGTAAAGTTTCAGCCCTTAATATTAATATTAAGAGGTGACTTGTTGTGATTTTTGATTTCCCATTTAAATAACATATTAAGAATTTTTTTTTGTTTTGTTTGGATTTTTGATGCACTCGAACGAATGAATGCCTAGTAAAAATAAATAGACATTCTTCTAGGAAATTTGACGATCTACAAAAAAGGTCTGAAATGATTTTTCGCTAAGTTGACTCATTTAAAAGTTATTCGAGGTTAAAGTCCAATCTCATATAGTTGATGATAACTTTTACAATTTTTTATTCTCTATCACAAAATAAGGACTCAAAAATATAAAATATCTTAGTTTTCGTAAATTTTATCGAGTATTTTTGAATTAAACAACAAAATATTTACAAAATATCGATAATCATAAGAAAAATTACAGGCAAAAATTTCCCAATTGTAACAAGAAAAATTTAGTTTGATTTTGAGAAAAAAAAAATGGTAAATTATAAAATAATATAGTGCAAATAATCGAGTGCATCAAAAATACAAACAAAACAAAAAAAAATCTTATGTTATTTAAATGGGAAATCAATAATCACAAGTCACCTCTTAATATTAATATTGAGGGCTGAAACTATACCAGAATTTTTTTTTCGTCATCTTGAACGATATTTTCGTAGTGGCTAAGAAAAATAAAATTAAAAGTTTTTTTGGCCCACCCTAATAATACCACCCTAATAACGAATAGAGGCGGCACAGGTTAGATTCCCAACGGGGGTAAAAAAATTTTTTGTGGTATTTCTGGGTTTGGGTGATGTAGGTATAGTTATTTTGTATATCAAAGTATTTATATGTGTATTTCTATACATCGGATCAGTAACAACGTTACTGTTTTATTAGAATCAAATAAAAAATATTCCATACATTGTTCAATATAGCAAAAAAATAATCATTAAGTAAATATGTTTCTTATTTACACAGCTAACGTTATGCTCATAAATAACTGTATTTACAGAGTGGAGTGTTGCTCTAGAGACCTAACACGGGACTCCCAAGAGACAGAAGCTACGGTTATTCCGAACCGTATCTAGTTAAATGATTTAATTATATTATGTTCGTAATTAGCTCTGCCCGCGACTGCGTCTGCGTGGAAAAAAATCCTAAATAAAAGTAGCCTTACTTACTCATTATTACGTCTCCTTACTGCCAGTGAAAGTTCCGTCGAAATGGGTCCAACCATTTCAAAGATTAGTCGGAAAAAACAGGCAGTCAAAAATTGTAATAAATGCTATTTTGGTATATGTACCGTGTAACATCCATATGCATCATTACATAGTATAAAACAAAGTCGCTTTCTCTGTCTGTCCCTATGTCCTTATGTCCCTACGTATGCTTAAATCTTTAAACCCACGCAACGGATTTTGATGCGGTTTTCTTTAATAGATAGATTGATTCTTGAGGAAGGTTTAAGTGTATAAACCTTTCCGATATTCCCACGGGAACAAAAGCTGCGCGGGTGAAACCGCGGGCAAGTCGCTAGTTTAGTAATAAGCGGTTGTTTTTAATATAGCAGACACTCCAATTTTATTTTTTTTTAATAGATAAAACATCTATATAATAAACAAAAACGGGGGGTGTGAGCGAGACACCTTGCAGGAACAGAGTTCTTTTCGCTATACATATATTATTAAACTAGCTGCGCCCTGCAACGTGCTGCATTATAACAGTTTTTGGTGAATCCCACGAGATCAACTTATTTTTCCTGGTCAAAAAGTATCCTTTGTGCTATTCCAGGTTACTCTAGTAGGTCGTCTACTATATGTATGCCAAATTTCATCCAAATCGGTTCAGCCATTTTTGTGTGAAAGAGTAACATCCATCCAAACATAATTTCACATTTATAATATTAAGTAGTACATAGTAGTATGACAAAAATAACAATATCGCTGGACAAATAACACAAATTGATCTAACCACAAGGTAAGCAAATTATGTTCGTGATATGGGTGTTAATAAACGATACCAATACACATAAATATATATGTATTTATGTGTATTGGTACATATATATATATATATATATATATATATATATATATATATATATATATATATATATATATATATATATATATATATATATATATATATATATATATATATATATATATATATATATATATATAATACTGAAAATGTTAAATATTTTTTAAAACTCGTATTTTTAACTGATTAAAAACAATTCAAAAGATTTTTTTTAAATATTTCGTTTACAAAATTCAAAAGAACTTTGAAATCGAAATATATCAATATCGTTCAAATTTTTACTAACAAAAAAAATTTACAATTCATTAAATTTGGAATTTGGGAAATAGTGAGCGAATGATTTTTAATGTACTATCTTTATTTTTTAATGATGTCCATATGGTTTTTTATTTTATTTTTTTATATCATAAGATAGCAAACAAGCAGATGGGTCTCCTGATGGAAAGAGTCAACCATCGCCTATAGACACCAAAGGTGTTAATGGTGCGTTGCTATTTTGTACCGAGGTCTAATGCCACGTGCATAAGTTTACCGGCTACCTTACCCTCCAAACCGGAACACGACAGTGGCAAGCATTGACGCAACATGGTTAAAAAATACCAACATTAGCCTCAGTAATGTTCTTTCCGAGGAAAAAATATTATCTATTGTAGCGGCTCAAACAATCACAAACGCTACAAGAAAAATAATAAAAAAAATGGACAAAAATCAATAACAAGTGGAAAAAAATGAAAAAAAATCAAATTAAAATCCTGAATCGCGATATCACAATTATTTATCTTGTAACACTATATACAAGTTTCAACGCTTCTCAATTGGACTTCGGTCCCCAGGCAGTACACCTAGCCTGGCTGGGAAGATCTTCCTTTTCCCTCCTCACTTGTCCATGTGTGACGTCATCAACTTCCACAGTAATGACGTCATACTGACAAGAAGCTGGCCCGCTGGTTCCATCACTATGACCCTTCAGTGGTATGGACCAGCGGCGCCACATCTATCATATATATAACTTAGATTTTTGTAAAAACTAAAAGAACAAGAATATCGAGATGTATTTTGTTGTAAACTATCCATTAATATATCCTATGGAGTGATTAGCAAAACGTAACCCGTTTCCAGTGCGCTCGGCAATAAATGAGGGTATTTATTTATTATATTCCTTCTGGGTTAGTGGGACAAGGCGGGTGAACGCCCTGCGCGTATTGCGAGGGCTTTCTTACATTTACGTAACTTGAAACACTATTCGTAACCGATTGCCTTTTTGTTTACACCAAACAAATCTATGTCGTGTGGGGGGTCTCACCCCTTTTCTTTAAATGCCTAATCCATATAGATTAAACTACCATATAGACTATTAACTAGGTAGTAAACTGGATGTATTTTCCTTCTCCTCCTATACTCTTCTGATTAAATTCGATGCGGGTTCCAAGACAGCTTAGTTTTTCCCCCAAGGCACCCTGAGCTCGCAACTCAGAGGTTATCAGGAAGATTGCCGCTGTTGATTCTGATTTACAGAAGTTACAGTGTTGGGAACGATAGGTGGGCCCATTGCCCTATTTATAACTAGGTAGTAGAATTCTGTAACACCTATTCAGTAGTGTTCATTGTTCAGTAACCTTTTAGGCCTTGAGGTCGCGTTCCGATCCGATAGTAGCTATAAAATTTTTGACCCGTCGAAAAGTGTCTGTATGAAAAGTTAATTTGTATAAAAATAATTGACTAACTTTGAGTACTGTCTTGGTACCTTAACACGTTTGCTGGTATAGACGGCGATTATGTCTAATAGGAGTAAGCTGCAACCGATATCAATCCGCTTTTATGCCTCTAAATTAAAAATAAAAAAATGAAAAAACGTTTTTTTTAAAATAATTTTTACATTTACTTTTACGGGTTTTGATTTGATAGCTATCGGATCGGAATGCGATCTCTAATATTACAATTGCAGAGTTTTGGTGGGAGTGTGGGTGTGTGTATACACTATTTATAGCAAAAAGAGTAATGAGCATAATATATTATATTATGCTCATTACTCTTTTTGCTATAACCATCACACATCAACGGTTTAAATGGTAGTTTGCCCATGTTATGTACATATAATGACCCATGTATAAAGTTGGATCTAGTGGTTAAGTTTGAGCTCAGATCAGAACCCGGGACGGGTTCAATCCCCGTGTCAGATAAAAGAGTTTGTAAGTTTTATCGAGGTTTTTTTTTTTGAAAATCAAAAAGTAGCAGCTTAAAGTCTGGTGATGGTTTTTTAATAACACCACCGGGTTTCGGATGAGCACGTAAAGCTGTCGGTCCTGATTATCACTAGAAATAAATGGTAATCGTTGCCCGGTCGGTAAAATTCAGCGACAGAGATGTACCATTAACAGCTTTAATAACTAAAGGTGATGGTTCCTCTGTCTATCAGAAGAACCATCTGCTTGTTTGTTATCCTATGATATAAAAAAAATTATTCTGCTCTGTCGCCTTCATAGTGTAGTGGTCCGGTGTCGGTGTTGACCACATGAGACCCCGGGTTTGATTCCAGGATCGGGCAATTCAAAATGTGTTTTTCCAATTTTCCGATTAAAACAAAGTTGCCCGGGATTATAAGTGCCCGATTGGCGATAGGCTTGCTCTCTAACGCATTATGGGACTAAGGATCTTCGGCTAAGTGGCTACACTGGTTGTACCTCTGACCACCTTCTCCAGACTACGGCCGTGAAGATATTTTTTTATTTTAAATTATTCGCCTAAGAAGACTTTGAAATGTAATAAATATTTACAGCACCTGATTTGAGGAACTTAACGAGATTGGCACCGGATTTAAATTTCCTGTTGGAAATGAGTTCCAACTGTTACTAGTTTAAATCACAACTTTTTTAATTAAAGTTGAACAACTTTTTATTTGTAAAAATGACGATATTAAAACGTGGGTATGATTTTTACAAAAAACATGGCCTGAATTTACTACAGGCTCACAATGATGAATGGTAAAAGCACAGACCACATGAATATTAATAGACACGGCATTGGCAAGGAAAAGTGTCGCCGCGCATATGAGCAAACGTTCCCATCACTGTAAAAAGTGTCATACTTTTGAAGTCCATACTAATATTATATGCGAAAGTCTGTCTGTCTGTCTGTTACGCCTTCGCGGCTAAACCGCTGGACCGATTTTCCTGAAATTTGGCATGGAAGTAGTTGAAGAGCCGTGGACAAACAAAGGCTATTTTTTTTTCAAAAATCAACCCTTAAAGGGTTGAAATAGGGGATGAAATTTGAATGAACAGCTATCTTGACGACATGCTAATCTACTTGCGGGCGAAGCTGTGCGGGTCAGTTAGTATATTATATTGTGAAAAAATAGAAAAGCCATATTGTACTATTTTATCGTACCGAATGGGATGACAAAGTTTACAAATTGCCATTAAATTGATTTTATTTCATTGGTAAATAGTATAACGCTGTATTTCTGTGTGAATGCAAGCTACACTGACAACCTGAAAGGCGTATCCATTTAATCCTTGGGTAAAAGATTGTAAATACTGAAGGAGTGTGTTCAGTACCCGATTCTGTTACAAAATACAATTACTGTAGTATTCGTATGTGTAAAAATTAGGTAATAAAATTTTGATCTAACTTTCTAACAAACATTTTTTATTTTATATTTATAATGAACTTTGCACATGGCGCATAGTTCATTGTAAATATGCCATATAAATGCCCTATGCAGTATGCTATGACGTATGCTCTATGCGAAAAGGTTCATTATGGCATACCTAGCTGTTTGGGTAACAGCAGCTATTGTTTATCGATAGCAGCTGTCTCTTTCTTTGATTTCTAGGTTTTTCCCACAGACCACATAAATACTAATAGACACGGCGTTTGGCATTGATCGTGTAGCCGTACATATGAGCGAACGCTCATATCACTGTCAAAAGTATGGCAAATTATTGACTAGTTAGTAATTGAGTTTTTATTGTTGATGTTATGTTGCATACATTGACGTATTTATGTGAGTATAAAATTAACCTGCTCTTAATGTCTTTAATAATGTCTTAAGAAGGCGCCTCCATTTATTCCGAGATTCTTACTCTTCACTTTTCTAGAATATTCGCAACAATATGTTGACCACTGATGGAATAGATCACGAAATTACTAACTTAAAAAAAATCGTATCTTAAGTGTAATTGTAATTGAAATTAAATACATACTTATATTTTCTAGATGATTTATTTCCTATGCTATTTTTTACGCAATTTATATCGAATAATTCTACAATGAAACTGAAATACACCTCAAAAGTTATAAATAATATCGCGAAATTCTGTAAATTAGGCCTTCATTTTACTGCAAAAGCTTTAATTGCGCACCTGTAGGTAGGTACACTTCTATAAGTTTTCATTAATTTGTATTTCCTACAACTATATTATTACTAGCTGTGCCCGCGATTTCGTGCGCGTGAAAATAATTCTAAAATAAAAACTCGCATAGTTCCCGTTCCCGTGGGATTTTCGGGATAAGAACTACCCTATGTCCTTCTTGGGTCTCAAACTATATTTGTACCAAATTTTATCTAAATCAGTTCAACGGTTTAGCCGTGAAACGTAACAAACAGACAGAGTTACTTTGGCATTTATAATATTAAGTATGGAGTATGGATAATATACGAGTAACAATACAAATATTTAACTTATTCCCTATAACCGCTATATCTACGATATAATCTGTTCCCTCAAGGGTTGACTTATCGAAACCGCTTTCTTATAGAAATAGGTGGCCAAAAAAATGGTGGATCGTAGTGAACTTGAGAATCTTAATTGACGAGTGGTTCACTGCGACAACACCGCAAGAAAGCCGATATGTTTTTCTGTTTGTTTATTTACACGATAACATGTTGATTTTTTCCTAATTTACGGTTGTAATTGAGTCACCAAACGTAATCTGATGCTATTCTGTAAATGGGTGATTCTTCAATGTTGAGGATAATACGGTTCCAGGCAGTTTTCTCTTTACTGTTATAACTACGATGAAGAAAAACAATGTTTTCCTATTCCATTATTACTTTTTTAACTATCAACAAGTAAAAGAAAAACATTTCTTATAATTAATTAACAAAAAAACGCAAAAATCTACTGAAAACGTCATTATTTCGCGTGTCCAGATCACCTGTTCTTGGCTATTTGGTCTTCTAAAATATTCAAATACCACTTAATAAAATTATTTATAGTAAAAAATTGTATTTAAAGGTCTGTTGTTTCTGTTTCTTAACAATTTAAAGTATTAACTTAATTCCAAAATAGTAAAACACTCTTTCAAAAGTTTGTCACAAAAAAAGCGTCATTGTAAAAACAGGAATAGTTTTCAAATTTTTTCCACGATGATTGCAATTTTGGGGCATATTTCGTGCCTACCGGATGCCCCTCGGTACTCTTCGGTTAGGCCACACACTTTGAACGGATTGGACAGGTCATATTTCTCTCAAGGTAAGCTTGAATATGGTTCTTCGAAATTTGTCATCTTTATAATCATTCTCCTTATTCACTTTATCGTGGTAAATAATATGTTCATTGATTTTATTCATGGCTTTATTTATGTATCGAACTGCAAATAACTCCCCATAGATATTTATTAGCTGTATCTAATCTTTTAAGACAAATTTCGAGATGTTTTCTGGAATTCGTCATTATTGCTGACATCATTATCCTGAAAATGACTGTTGAGAATAATGATGTATGGGTTAGAATAATGATTTGCGGATTTTGAACAATGACAAACGTTGAGAATAATGACGTCAACACAATTATTAGCATATATAACCATTAAAATAAAGTAAGCTGGTACATCAATTGATTAATTTTTTTCGTAATGTCTCTGCAGTTGTTTTGGGAAAAAAATCAGCATGCCTAGAAGTAAGGAATCCTATGAGAATCGTAAAGTCCAATATTAAATGTGTCAGAAACGGAGGTATCAACAAATGATTATTTATCTAGAACTGCTAGCCTTAGAACAAGTGAGAAGGCGACAGAATATAAAAAAAGAAAGAAAAGCGTAAACTGACGAGTATTGCTGCACCGCGCGATTTTCGCTTGCTAGGTTACGTCTAGTTATATAAGAACATATATAAAATAAGACTCGCTCATATCGAACAACGTTCATTTCAGCGGTCATTTGGGAGGAGAGGCTAACTTAGCCCCCAATAAGCTTGGTGTACTCAGCAGAGTAAAGCTTTATCCCAGTCCATCGCCTCCAACTTTACAAGACCCAAATTCGACCTCACATGGAGTACTGCTCCCACCTTTGGGCCGGAGCTCCTCAGTACTAGCTTCTTCCTCTTGATTGCATTCAACGTAGAGCGGTTCGAATCGTCGACGACCAGGCTATTTCTAATTGGCTTGACTCTTTGGCGTTGCGCAGAGATGTAGGTTCGCTCTGCATCTTTTACCGCAATCATAATGGGGAGTGTTCCGACGAATTGTTCGGATTAATTCCTGCCGTTAAATTCCACTATCGGACATCGCGTCAAAATTTAAAGTTCCATCCTCACCACCTCGATGCCTGGAAAACCACAACAGTGCGCCTTTGTCGGCACTGTTTGCCTCGCACTACTCCTTTATGGAATCAATTACGACTTGGGGACCTTCAAGAAACGAGCTTACTCATTTTTAAAAATCCGACAACGCATCTGCAAGACCCCTGGTATTGCAGATGTATAAAGGTACTGCTTTTACCATCAGGTGCAGTACCTTTGCTCATTGGCCCCCTCTACTATAAAATAAAACAATGGAAAGATTAATTAAGAAACTAAAAGACCAGCCGAAGCGAATCTTTCAGAATTGCCAACCCTTTAGGAGTAATTGCCCTTGCCAAACACATTAAATGTATCTCTTCCTATGCCATCGGCAACGACAATATCAGTTAGCGCATGGTGGCTTCACTGTTCCCCGTCCTAACATATATTATCAATTTTTCCTTTTTTTCTGGCACTTTTCCTTAAGCCTAGAAGACAGCTCACGTCATTCCTTTTTCTAAAGTCTCAGCTCCTACTAATTTCTCTAAATATCGCCCTATACCAATTCTTCCATATTTGTCCAAGATTTTGGACACGCAGTTTAGGCTTTACCTGCAGGATAGTAATTTGTTCAATCCGTATCAATCTGGTTTCCGTTCGGGGCACAGTACTGTTACTGCTATTGTTAAAGTCACTGATGACATAAGACATGCTATTGGTAATAAACAACCTACTTTATTGGTTTTCTTTGACTTCAGTAACGATTTTATCTCTGTGGACTTTGATGTGCTGCTTGGTACTCTTCGTTCGCTGAATCTTTCCCCTCAGTCTGTATCCTGGTTTGACTCATATCTCCGAGATCGTTCTCAATGTGTTCATTTCGAGGATTCTTTCTCAGGTTTTAGTAAATTAACAGTTGGTATTTCACAGGGGGGTGTTCTAGCTCCACTCCTATTTTTCGCGTTTATCAACATAACATCCAATGCCATGTCCTCCAGTTTTCATTCGTCATCATCATATGCGGATGCGGATCATATGCGGATGATCTGCAATCGTATCGTCCTTTCTCTGCTCCGGATGTTCTTGAGGCAATCAGCGCTATATATGAGGATCTGTCGCGTATTCACTCATGAGCGGAGTCATCTGGTTTATTAGTAAATCCCAAAAGTTACAGTTTTTAATTATAGGTAGTGCAAATGCTAATGTTCCTGATCTCGTATATAGCAGCAGTGTTATACTGTATAGCAAATCAGCTAAAAATTTAGGTCAAATTATAAGTGAAGATTTCCCTTGGAATGCTTATCAGAAGTATGCAAAAAAGTTCATTCCATCTTTCATGCTATCAAACGTTTGCAAAGATTTCTTCCTTTTAAGACTAGAGTTATTTTAGTGCAAACATAAATCTTTCCTTTATTAGATTATGCTGATATTTGCTATCTTGATATCACAGAAGAAGGCCTGAATAAACTCGAGCGTTTACAGAATGTAGGAATTCGCTTTGTTTTTGGTTTTAGAAGATTTGACCAGATTTCCAATTTCAGAACATAACTCACGTAGCTTCCTATTCGGGAGCGCAGAAACGCTCAGCAGGAACGCAGACGAGCTTTTCATCGATATTACAATCAAATCTAGTTGTTTTGATTGTAATATCGATGAAAAGTATATCCATAGGTATAATAAAAACCATATCCCAAATAATAACTGTAAGTACACTGAGAATATTAATCCAAATCCTGTCGTTTCATTATCTAGTACACATAAAGAAGAGAGCCGCGATCCAAATCTCAGAAAAACAAATATCCTTTCTTCCTATTTAACCAGTGTTATACTCTTAACAATGTTAAGTGTTATCTATTTCGATTTTATTTCTTTGAGCTGATAGTTATTAGTTAATATAATGTGATGCAGGATATAACAATTGAAAAATAATAAAAATATCGTTATATTTTAATTATATACAAGAAGTTATATTTCTGTTCATCAATATGTAATTTTTTGATTAACATTATATTGTTAAATTATATTAATTACACAAGAATTTATGTTTGTGTTTATCAATGCGTGATTTTACGACTAAATATAATTATGTTGATTCTTAATATTTTGTTTTATTTCAATGATAAGTGCAATAAAACAGGTGTAAAATCATTATCCTCAACAAAAGTCATTTATCCTAATTAAATCGTCATTATCATCAAAAAGTTGTCATTGTCCTCAGCAAGCATATTTAAAATTTTCGAATATCTCCCTAAATATTAATAATACAAAGATGCCTCTTACACCGATATCAAAGATTTGAATCAAGTAACAGTCCTAGTACTGATCACTTGTTGTGCCACGAGGTTTTTATTTTTTTCACCAAATCATTGAAAATATATTACGATCGAAGAATGACCCAAATGCCTCGACTACTAATAAAATTATGCCTGAAATACAAAACGCTGGATTGTGTAAGTTACGCCGCGACGTTACGGCGAAGGCTTCGATTGCGCGCACTGCTGATGTATACGTGTTTTGACTTTCGAAACCAATATGATTCGTTTGTGGCTAAACGGTTGTCTCGCTAAACTTCATGATTATTTATTTACTTTTTTATATTAAATGGATCGTCTGTCTCTATAGCATTTGCCGTAATATCTCGTACAGAGGTTTCATGTAATTACATATATAAACGAATTCAATCCTATGTACATCCTATTATAAATGTGAAAGTTTGTATGTTTAGATGTTTGGATATTTGTCACTTAAACACACAAAAACGGCTGGACCGATTTTGATGAAATTTGTCACTCATAAATGGTGACATGGAATAACACATTTATATAGTAATTTTTATAGTAAGCTATTCCATTAAAATTGCTCAAAAACTTTTATATTGCCGTGGGCTGTGGAGTGCAGCTAGTACTTTATAATCCAGATTACAAAGGCTATCCAAAATTTGAAGCACTATTAATATTCATTAAACAAATGGAAATGTTAAAAAAAATACATCTTCATTATTTTACTCCTACATAACTATCTATATTTATTGACATGTCATAGATACGTTGATTACATATAGTTAGTGAAACTGGCATATTTTAGTGATCAAAGTTATAAAGACTGTCTGATATGTTTAATATATACTAATATTTTTTAATGTCATAAAATATGACAACCTATACATAACAAGCAGATGACTTTCCTGATGGAAAAAGACAGGCATTGCCTGTCTATAGGCAAGTTATGTATGTCTATAACAAGGAAGATGTTAATGCTACGTACATAAGTTTACTAGCTACTTTACCTTCTAAACTGGAACACGACAGAGAAAAGCACTGACGCTATTGCGATAGCGATAGAATAGCATCATTTTATCATAAAAAATAATATAACAAAAAATATTTTATAGTTTCTCATCACACTTTTCTTTTAGGTAAATAGCATTATATTTAAATTTAATAATACCTGCATTTGCATAACCTTGCATCTGTAGATCCAGGTCAGTAAACATAAGACCTCTTTTAAACTATTAAACATTAAAATTTATCAAACATATTAAATAAAATGTTCTAAAATCATCGCAAAAAGCGAAGCTTTCTTTTATCTTCTGAAACATGGCAATCATGATAAAAAAGGAAGACTTTTAATGAACTTCTCTGTATACTTAAAATTTATGCACATGGCATTTCATCCCCACTGTATAGGAACACATTATTAACCTCTTTGATGTTTGTAGGCGAATGTTGTCTCTTTCCATTAAAAGTACTGTTCGCTGATTATTATCTTATAGAATAAAATTAATAAATAAAAATAAAACAAACCGTAAAACAATTTGTATAATGGACAAGAATAACCTTCTGCTGAATAGTTGCCACAGACATTTTTGCCATTACAAGCTTAACATGTAACTTTTTTATATATATAATGCACTGCATTTTTAATAAAGGAAGCATCTACAATTAAATTATACTGTCACAAAGATTATCGTAAATCATTCTATATATAAACTGCAATAATTATGTGCTGGTTTGGGCTCCTTTGAAGAATAATCTCCGTTCTGCCAGAAAGTTTGTAAGAGGTGAATGATTGGCTATGTGAGTCACTACCATTGTAGTTACTAGGTGGTAGGCTTGCCCAGGTCTAGTACCACAGCCTTACCTGTTCATGCCGCAATAGCATCAGTGCTTGTCACTGTCGTATACCAGTTCGTAGGATAAGGTAGCCGGTAAACTTATGCATGTGGCACTAAGAACATATCATTAACATCTATGGTGTCTACAGGCGATGGTTGTCTCTTTCCATCGGGAGAGGCATCTGCTTGTTTGCTATCTTATGATATAAAAATAATAATTGTTAATAAAAATAATAATAAAAATTTACAACAAATACGGACAACTTCAAGGAGTAAATGAAAATATGAACACTGAAATATACAAGATCAGTTTAATGAATAAATTGTTTAAATTTTGATAATTATAAAAATATAAATTTTCAATGTAAATAATTTTTAACTTACATTGGAAGTACAATGTTTTAATCAACAAATGATTATTATTATGTAAATTTCCTTCCAATGTACAGACAGAAAAATAAAATCTTATAAACATGAAACTTAATATTTCTTAACGCATAGTCTGAGAACATTTAACCAGTACTTATTGATTGCATTTTATTGTTAAGTTTTTTAAGAGTTAAGTTTACTAATAATTAATTAGTTATATTCAAAAAAAGACGACTCAAGCAAGGAGGGGTTTTACATCATTAACAATACAAAAAGACCTTAAATATTATTAAAATAATAAAAAATATAAATAGTAAAATAATTGTAATAGCTAGATATTTTTAAAATAATTGAAGCTTTTGCATTTAAATTGTTTTGTTTAGTATATTAATATGTACAATTACTTATGGCCTTGGTAGATTTAATGTTTTTCATTAACCTTCACAAATGCTTGTCGACGTAAGAAAAATAAAACAATAACTACATGTGTATAATAGGTATACATTACAGAGAATTTAATTTTTCTGTGAGAATTTTCACTTTGAATATTTATTACACAAAATATTTATTTAATAAAGGTTATAAATTTTTTATTTTCCTTTCAAAGGTATTGCAACTTACAAACATACACATTATTAAAACATCAATATATAAAAAATATTTGTTTCATTAAATTTTAATTTAAAATATGTTTTAGGACTAAGACTTGGGTATGCTAAATATATTAGAAAAAATAAACAGTGTTTTAAAAACTTATTTATGATGCTTTTCTAATTATTATTATCAACCAGGCTGATAGTCTAGAACACAGAAGCAAAAGCTCCATAAAATATTATATTTGATATAGTATGCAGTATTAGGTAGTACTTGCTATCTAATCTTGTTAATCCGACTAATATACTTGTTTAATATTATCTTATTGTTGTAAAACAAGGTAAATCACACACAAATTATACAGTAATTGCTTTATTCTCGTAAATATTGATTATTTACACAAATAAGAGCAATACCAAGAACAAGTCTTATACAAACCATCAAGTGGATTTAGAAACAGAAGGAGATCTCCCTTGAGTGTGACATACCCTAACAATGTCACTAAACCAAATCCCAATTTTCGGAAACAAGTAACAAGCACTGCATAAAATTTTCAAAATTCATTTAGTCTGTAATGCATTACAGACTCGGTTACAGTAGGCATCCTTTAACTAGTTTTGATTAAGGGACAAAGGGCTAACTAATTTGAAAAAAAGGTGTATTTCTCTTATAAAACCATTTCACCAAATTATTTAATACATACATTTGTTTTTTTTTAATAGAAAAAACAACCTAAGGAGTAATTACAAGGGATTAATATTGGTGTAATTTTGAAATTTAATTATGAAATAATAAATAAGTCTCTTACCTCCTCGATTTCATCGTTGAACTTGATAGGTCTTATCAAATAAAACTGGACAGCAAAATACACAAAGTTTATAACGATGAAAGCACAATTCCACAACACAGCATCCAAATAGCACTCAATGCTCCAAGCCCACAGACCAGAGAAGGCACACCCTAATATCAACGACACTCGCAGCCACACCAATCCACCTGGGCTATGGGGAGCTAGGAACGATAAAAGGAAGAATACATTGGCTGCTTGAAAAAATACATGGTTGATAGGGCGCCACTTGGGACAGTGATTAAAATATAAATCCCACATAGAAGGGCGCTCTTGTATTGTCACGTTCACGAAGTCACTGACTGGAGAAGGCTTCGTAGCTTCGATGAGACCCATCGTGTCAGACGTAGTAACGGACCCAATGTCACTTTCTGTAGTTGGCACATCCGTGGTAACATTCTGCAAACCCGTAATCATTCCGATTGCTAAGGCACTGAGAAACAACATAGTCCCACCGAACACAATTTTTCCAGTCCAATTTACGCATCGATATTTTCTCGGCGACGTTTTGCATTGGCGCGCTATTTTTTAATCACTCAAACAAAACCGATTTAAAATTAATTTTAACTAACATGAAGCTATTTACACTATTCACGCTTTGTTTATAGTACACTGTATGTTAAAAATATATTTCAATTATTTACACCTAATAAAGACGACAAGCAATCACAATGTCGCAAAGTAATAAGTAACGAACGCCAAATATTTTTTTTTAATTCGGGATCGAAAAATAAAACATTAGGAAACAGTGAAGCAAACACAATCGAAACCCGCAGAATGACTTCCATATGACAAATTGAATACTTGTCAATTTGACGTTGACAACTTGAATTAATGCCCTCAAGTCCACCTGAACCCAAGGAACTTATATACGATAACTGGAATTACTACGAAGCAATATTTGAAAAATAAAAATGTACTTTATTTCTATTTAAATAAAGTTGACATTTGTTTCTTACATAACAAAGGGAGAAAACGTTCTGAGCAAGACAACGACATGAGTGGATGTTGTCCCTTTCTTGCAATAGCCAGTGTAAATAAAACTATCTGATGGTAGATTTTTATATATACGGTAATCGTTAAATCCCTTTTATTTATACACGCTGATAAATACATTAGTATAAAATGTATTGTAATTAACATAGTGAGTTCTAAAATGTGCTTATTTTAATTATTACGTAATTATTTTTGAAATGCAAACTGTTTCTCAAATCAGTAGAATTACTTAGTAGTAACTTGCAAACTACGCATGGCCGTACTTATATATGGCGATTGGCGCTTTATTTAGTAGAAAGCAAGGAAGTTACATTCTACCCGGAATGTTCACACGACCTTTAAAATCGTTCCGAAGAGTACCACGACATGGGTGGAGTGTGTCTCTTTCTACTAAATAAAGCGCCAATCGCCATATATAAGTGCGGCCATGCGTAGTTTGCAAATTACTACTAAGTAAATCCATTAATTTGAGATACAGTTTTTGCATTGCATAGGTAACTACGTAATAATTAGAATAAGCACATTTTAGAACTCACTGTGTTAATTACGATACATTTTATGCTAATGTATTTATCGACGTGTATGAATAAAAGGGATTTAACGATTACCGAATATATAAAAATCTACCATCAGATAGTTTTATTTACACTGGCAATTGCAAGAAAGGGACAACATCAACTCTTGTCGTTGTCTTGCTCAGAACGTTATCACCCTCTGTTAAGTAAGAAACAAATGTCAACTTTATTAGTAACGAAATAAAGTACATTCTTATTTTTCAAATATTGCTTCGTGATAATTCCAGTTATTGTATATAAGTTCCTTGGTAGAAAGAGACACACTCCACCCATGTCGTGGTACTCTTCGGAACGATTTTGAAGCGCTTGTGCTTGTGAACATTCTGGGTAGAATGTAACTTCCTTGTCAAATCCAAATAAAAATCAGTGTTGGCAGACGTGCAACAATAATTATTGTACATGTACCATAGTTGCATAATCTTTTTGATCTTTTCAATCTTCAATCCTATACGTACAATCGTTAGCAAAATACGATAACAAGTTAAAACTTCATCGCTTACAAGTTTTTTTAAAATCTATTGTTAATCCAAGAGGTCGAGTGGTTAGAGACCCTGAGTATGTAATCAACGAGGCTCGGGTTCGATCCCCGACGGGGACAAGCATTTGTGTGATGAGCATAAATATTTGTATTTCTGGGTTTGGGTGTTTATTATATATATTCTAGTATTTATATATGTATTTCTATGTATTAGTATCGTTGACTAACACCTATAACACAAGCAAATAATTTGCTTACTTTGGGGTTAGATCAGTAAGTGTAATTTGTCCCGTGAGTTATTATTATTTAATTTTAGTTTTTAAAAATGTATTGCTAACACAAATATGTTTCTGAATTATATTATTTATGTATACATAAATAATATAATTCAAGAAAACAGTAGTTTAAATCCAAGAAAACAGTAGACTATCACGAAGAAATGAACGCGAAGATTTACGAAGAATGGTTTAAAGAAATGGTGTAATCTCTTGAAGAACGGTCCATAATTACTATGGACAAAGCTACATATCATTCCAGAAAAATTGATAAAACGCCGATGCAGGCCAATAAAAAATAAGTGTTAATTGACTGGCTCCAACGTCTTGGCGAAAATATGGATATTACTTTATTAAACGTACAATTTGTGAATATTTTAAATAAAAAAACTCTCTAAAAGATATGTTATCGACGAAATAGCTGCCGAATGTGGTCATCAGGTTCTATGACTTTCGCAGTTTCATTGCCAGCACAATGCTGTAGAACTAATATAGGCACAAATCAAAGGACACGCCGCTCGAAACAATATTCATCCCCCTTTACGGCAAACAAGATGTTAAATTTATTAAAAAATGCTAATGTAGAAGTAACTGCCAAAAACTGGGAAAAAGTTGTGAAAAGAACCCAAAAAATTATAGCGTCGGATTGGGAAATTCACGTGGCATTCAATAATATACAAGAACAGGAACTTATAATAAATGTTGGGGAGAGCTCATCGAGTGACAGTGACGATTCATCAGATTTTGATTAAAATAAACAAAGATTACCTGTCGGTATAATTATTTCGTTTCATTGTCGAGTACCTACCTACACCTACTTATTTTACAACAGTTCCAAAAATTTTAAAGAAGTTGGCATTATCAATCGAAAATTTATACGTGTAACATCTTGTAATGAAATATAATATTATACTTATATGAGTCGTTAAATTTCAAACATGACCAACTCCATCATAACTCAAATCTCAGAAATGCACATAATCAACTGCCGAAGATTCCAAAAGTAAATTTTTACATTTTTGGCATTGGTTAATAAAATTTTAATCAATAATTTATAATGAAGTTACAAAAATAGATATAAATATGATAGTTTTTCTTAAATAGCAGTTTTACTTTTGGTATACGTAGTATCTCTCCCTAATCTGTGCTTTTGGTCATGGCCACGTTTGATTGGACACTATGAGATTTGGCTATGTTTGATTTGACATAACGTGGAGTTGTAAGAGTTTGATATGACATTGCGATATTTGTTATCAGGGTTGATGCAAATAGATGAACCAGGCATACGTATTTTTTTATTATTAAATTACAATTTCGGACCTTACGGAAATTGTAATTTAATAAAAACAAAAAAAAATCATGCATCACCCCATTTTTTATTTACAATCAACACCTACACTTATATTATAAAAATGAATTTAATTGTTTGTTAAATTTTACCAAAGTAATGGATAAACTCAGTAACGACCAACCGATTTGTAAAACTCTTTCTCCTGAGGAAAGCAGGATTATTTCAGAGAAACAAAGGCTAGGTGACTAAGCTTAAGAATGCAATGGTTTTGTGTCACGTAAACGAAGCTGGGGGGTAAAGCTAGTTTAGAAATAAAAATGGACAATTTATATTTAAAAATAACATTATTTCAGTTGTCCAAAATTTATAAATTTGATGACCCTAGTTAATGGCTGTAATATCTCGCCACAAACCAAAAGTTTAAAATGTAATTACTCCAGTTTTTGTAGCGATTTATAACATTGATTTATTTTCTTTCTAGCCTTTTATGGTGGTAACTTTACTATTTCACTGTCCATTTTTGTATTTTAAATAATATAAAACCACTTGTCGCAACCACTCAAACGACAACTTGTTTAATTTAAAATGGCGCCAAATTGAATAATACTGCACTGTGATTAGTCGAAATGGACATGGCGCATTTCGTTTTATATTCGAAGATGGAGATGGCCAAGTTTGAAACAAAACAAGAAATAATCGTCGTGTTTTATATTGTTTAAGCGTAGATATGGATATGATTGAATATCATGAAATCCTAAAATCGACTATGTGTGGAGATGGACATGTTTGAAATTTAACGACTCATAAATAATATAATATTATACTTCATAAATTTGTACAAAAGTATGCGGCAGTAGTTTAGTTTCTTATATTTTGTAAAAAAAACGGGTCTGTGATCGTGTTACGTTTATCGATATAGCTCATTATGTGCAGCTCATCACTACCCGTCCATGGAGTACAGTATTATTTGTGAGACATTTAACACAAAATTGCATGGGCGTCGAATGTCGATCTGTGATCGAGAAAATAAAGAAATGGAAATAGTAAAGTATTTTTTTGCTCACTAGACTCATCACTAATGAAATTTTTGCAAAATGCGGAATAATATGACGTTCTGACAGCCCTATTCATAGTCGGAACGCATAGAATTAAATAGCTATAATTTTATAATGCACAATAATTTTGTCAAAAGGACAATAATTCTACGACTCTGGTTCGATAATAATGTTTCACCGGTTTGCCAACACTAACTCATTTTTCAAATAAAAAAAAAAACAAAATCTGACAAAATCGAAAACCGTCAACTGTCAAGACCGAATGGCAGTGGTTGCTGAAGCCAAAAATATTTTTTGGTAAACCCACAAAGTACTTTATATATAGGGTAAACTGTAATTAAGATTTCAATATTCCGTAGCAGTAGTAGTCATTAAAGTTTAAATCAAATAATATTTAGAAACCATGAATAATAATGGCTGTTCCTTACGAAATGTTATTGCACCCTGAGCTGTTGACTAATGAGCAATTGGTATTTGTTATTCAAGAGGTATTTTGATAATTCAGTTATATTTTTTTGTGAATATAGTAGATACAGATGTGCAGACTAAAATGTAGTAGTTGTATATTCTGTAGTAATAATACTGTTTACGTTACAGAGACATTTGCGTGTACCAGAGATCCACGCTATGGCAAGACCTGAACTGTTAGACCTATTTCACCAGTATTGCGTTCCTTACGGGCAAAGAAAGTACAGAGATTCAGGTCGAGGGAAAATCTTAAACAAAGTTCGACATACAAGTCCAGAGTGTGTAGCCAAACTGAACACAATTAATAATAGTCAATGTAGAAAGACACACTATCCTGATAATGAGAGATTAAAACCACCTCCCGATTTGCTATCTGGTCATATGAAACGAATAAAGTTAGATAACAAGAATTTACATCCTCATAATATCACAATAAGCAAAAGAAGAATGTCTATTGACATGGTAAGTTTGATTTTAACCTTATATACATATAAAACACGCTACTCTAAAGGAAATAAAACATAAGTATTATTTGCCTTTAAATAGCGCTTAATAAGCATTTTACCTACCAATAAAATGTTTATTAAGCGATTACCTTATTTGAAGCCTAAACATTTGAGAGTAGCGTACTTGGTTTCCAGTAGTGAATTGGTTATTTTGAAAATACTATCTTTTTCTCTTTCTTGCTGACGACATACCTCCTGTACACCTGGCTCATTGGAGCTTTTTTTTGGATATACTAATAATTTTGAACAAAATATGACAAGAGAAGCTGGACACCACTATTTATGAAATTTAAAAAATGTGTCATTTGATTCTGTTTGCTCCTCATAGGGAAATGATTATTATTTAATATACTAATACTTATTTACATTTTAAAATATTTTCTACAATAAAATTAAATAACTGAAACTTTAGAAAAGGTAAGAAGTTTATTAACCATAGCTGTTCCCGCGAATTCATCTGCGTGGAAAAATTTCAAAAATATAAGTAGCCAAATTTACTCCTTATTACCATGGTTTAAAATATAGACAGTCCCGGGATTTTATCGGTATATTTCCCGCTCCCATGGAATTTCCGGAATAAAAACTATCCTATGTCCTTTCTCGGGTTTCAAACTATTTTTGTACCAAATTTCATTCAAATCAGTTCAGTGGTTTAGGCGTGAAGTAGAGACAGACAGAGTTACTTTGGCATTTATAATGTTGGTATGGATTACCTATACAAATAAATAAAATTGGAGTGTCTGTTTGTAACATTAAAATAACCACTTTTTACTAAATGCATATGGATGTATACACGGTACACATACCAAAACAACATTTTTTACAATTGTTGTCAGTCTGTCTGTTTGTTCTGGGTAATCACATTAACGGCTGGACCAATTTTGACAGATTTCCAATGCCAGATAGCTGATGTAATAAGGAGTAACTTAGGCTACTTTTATTATAGAATTTTTTCCACGAAGACGAAGTCGTGGGCACAGCTAATTGTTTATAAAAACAATTAAAATTATACATAGCTAGCTATACCAGCGACTTATCTGTGTGAATTTTTAAAAAATAAAAGTAGCCTCAGTTAAGTTCTTTATTATATAAGCTATCTGCCAGTAAAATTTCTGTCAAAATCGGTCCAGCCATTTTCAAGATTACCCGGAACAAACAGACAGACAGAAAAAAATTGTAAAAAATGTTACTTTTGTATATGTACCATGTATACACCCATATGTATCTAGTAAAAAGTGGTTATTTTAATATTACAAACAGACACTCCAGTTTTATTTATTTGTTTATATATTATGTTAAAAACTTTTTTATATGAAAACTAGCTATGCTTGTGACTACGTCTGTGTGGAGTTTTTTTTAAAATAAAAGTAGCCAAAGTTACTCCTTACTATATAAGCTATCTGCCAGTAAAGGTCTCGTCAAAATCGATCCAGCCATTTCAGAGATTAGTCGGAACAAATAGACAGACAGACAGATGGATGGAAAGACAAAAATTGTAATAAATGCTATTTTTGGTATGTAGCATGGATATGTCCATGTGTATTTACTGTACCTATTTAGCAAAAAGTAGTTTTTTAATATTACAAACAGACACTCCAATTATATTTTTTTGTACTGATGTATAGATAAAACATTTCAAAGTTAAATGTGTAACTATATTTACCTACATAAATATTTAATTGTAAGAGACAAACCTAACATGCCCAGACTTCGGTCTCAAAACTACAAGGCCACAACAATGCACTAGACTAACAATCGAGCGTGTGAGCATTTAAGGTTCATTTTCACACGGAGCTGTCATCTTTCAGAAATAAAAGTAGGTATGGACTTTTTTGAATGGAGTGATTTATCTGTTACAAAGTAACTATTTAGTGATCTGTGCCTATACTATGCATTCCAACAGAGAATAGGACTGTCGGGATGCTGCATTGCTCCACATTTTGCTAAAACTTCATCAGTGATGAGTATGGTGAGCAAAAAAAATACTCCAAAGAAATACATCAAAAAAATGATTTGCATTCTAATTTTCTATTCAGGATCCCGTCCGCCAGTGCTACTATATGTTAAGGAAGGTGTAGAGAAGAAAAGCAAATATAATAATACAAATAGATTTATTTTAATAGTAGTCGTAGTATCTTCACGCCTGTATTCCCGAACAGGTAGGCAAAGGTACAAGAAGTGCACCCACGATTAGCCGAAGATACTTGGTCCCACAATGTGATAGGTGGCAAGCCTATTGCCAAATGGGCACTTTCCAATCCTGGGCAACATTGTTTTTATCAGAAACTGAACTGAACTGAAAAAACACATTTTTGAATTGCCCAACGCATGAATCGAATTCAGGACCTCATGTGGTCAACTCCGACACTGGACCACTAGACCACAGAGGTGACAATTGTAGATTTATTTTAAAAACAAAATACTAAAAAAAATTTGTTCCCGCGGGATTCACCAAAAACTTATAATTGCAACGGGCTGCATGTGGCAGCTAGTATGTCATAAATCTAAAATTAATTATGTGTTTCAAATAATGTTTGTAATAACATTATTTAAATAGGTACACTAAGGTAGGTACATGTAGTATGATATGGAACATAAATATTATTATAGAATTATTTGAATGTTATTTGTTCTCCAATAAATTTGAGTTCATAATATTAATTGTAATTAAATATAAATAAATATTCACGGGACAAATTACACTTACTGATCTAACCCCAAAGTAAGCAAATTATTTGCTTGTGTTATGGGTGTTAGTCAACAATACTAATACATAGAAATACATATATAAATACCAGTATATATATAATAAACACCCAAACCCGGAAATACAAACATTTATGCTCATCACACAAATGCTTGTCCCCGTCGGGGATCGAACCCGAGCCCCATTGATTGCGTAGTCAGGGTCGCTAACCACTCAACCAACAGGGTGGTCAAATTCAATTTACATATGATGCAACACTACAATTATTGTTATTTGACTGTTTTTTTTTTTTCGGAATGTCTCAATTGCTGTTAGCCTTATGGGCTGTTACAGCTTCGCCGGTCGTGGGGGCGAGCAGAGTGCTCAGCCAGAATTTAAAGGTGTAGGGCTGTACGCCCTCCGCCCTAAGGGTGTCTCCTGTGAGACCGAACCTCGGCTTAGGGTGGGGTCGTGATTTGCGATGAGAGGGCTAGTGGCATTGTTTTGTCCGTCCGCCGAACCTTGCCCTTGGGCTCGGTTCGCCGAAGGGCGAAACAAGGGTCCTCGTCGCCGCCGGCGGCGACGGTGTCGCGAATGTAGGTGTGTAGTGTTATCGTGTAAACCGTTGGCCAGAGTTATCGGGTCATCGGGATCGGTAAGAACGTGGCGGGGCCTACGTAGTTTGGGATCGGGATTAGGGTTTGGGATGTAGTCAGCCGCGGCTACCACCAGTAGGCGGTGTCGTCGGCGAACAACGCGAGCCGCACGTCCAGCTCGCGTTGTTCGCCGACGACACCGCCCTCTATACGTCCAACTTTTCCGAAGTAACAATCACCAAGCGGCTGCAGGCTGCGGCCAACGCCCTTGGCGATTGGTTCAGAAAATGGCGTATTGAAATAAATCCCTCAAAAAGTGCAGCCGTGTACTTTCGCCGCAGTAAACACCCGCGACAACAAAGGCGCGGTCTGCGTAAGCTAGGCAACATTACTCTGTTCGGTAACGTCAACGTCACGGTACGTCGCACGTGTACAGGGAGAATAATACGGGTGACAGTGTGGAGCCCTAAGGGACACCTGCTGTAATCGATTTGTGGGTATTTGACTAATACATATTCTGTTACCGAGACACCGTCCAAATCTTTTTACTCTTTATTTGGTTTATTTATTACTGTTTTCAATATTTTCAGGCCACCCCTGAAGCTGAACCTCCTCCATGCAAAAAAGAAAGAAAACTAATCACATGGCCTTAGAAAGTTAATATCAAGAATACAGTCCAAAAGTGTAAAGACAGTATATAAGGACATTTTATGATAACATTATGATGTGAAGTAAGTGGGACTTTACAAATCATGTGCCCAAGTAAGAAGTAAATAGAAAAGAGACTCGGTAAAATTAATAATTATTAAAATCTGAGTTAATCTTTCAATGAACTAGTTTTTTAACTAAAAAAAGTGTGTTCATGCCCATATCCTCAAAGAGGTAGGCAGAGGAACAACAAGTGCACCCATGATCAGCCGAACTTAGAATAATGTGATAGGTGGCAAGCCTATAAGCAAAGGGCGCTTACCCATCCAGGGCAATATTGTTTTTATTAGGAATTTGAAAAACACATTTTGAATTGACCGATGTGGAAATCGAACCTGAGACTTCATGTGGTTAACACCAACACTGGATCACTAGACTACAGAGGCAACATTTTCTAACTAGGATTCATTTATTTATATAATGCTATGCTTTGCAGAAATCCATAACTGAAATAAAAATTGTAGAACCCTAATTAGAAACTTTCCACTGTTCTATATGTCACACTGCAGTAGTTTTAACATATATCTGTGAAAAGTTGCAATTAGCTAATGTTTTTATTTAAATAAAGTGGTATTAGCAGCAATTTCTCCCTTTCAGTCATAGTGCCGAATTTGCGTACATGGCGCAAATTCGGCACTATGTTATGGGGCTCGAAGTAGCCACAAGTGAAGTGAATAATTCAATGTTTATTGGGGTCATTCCACTAAAAGGTGTCTACTATATTACACAGGCAACATAGTCTTTTGTTCTGACTATTGATAATACAAATAATGCTTCAGATTTAGACTAGATTAAATCTCACTAACATGCGCTTTGAAGTGTTGCTGAATCTCTATTAGGAGAGATATTGAAAAATAAGGCTCCTTTGCAATACTAGCAATCCGATTTCACTTTTATTATAGCCTACCAATGCATTATAAAAGTTTATGGTGAATCCCACGGGATTCAAGAACAACTTGTTTTACTGGAATGTAAATTGTATGTGCTATTCCAGGTGCCAAATTTCATCTAAATCAGTCTAGCTGTTATTGTGTAATTGAGTAGCAAACATCCAAACTTACAAACTTTCACATTTATAATATGTATGGGATTTACACAGATGCAATGTACAATGTATACCATGAAAATTAGGTCTTATAACTTGGTCACAAATATTCAATTTTATGTAAGTATAGAAAATTGTAATTTATGTGCATGTAAGAATGTATTTTAAATTGTAGCAAATTTCCTAAATGTCAATGTAATTATTATTGAAAGTCATTATATGTTGAAGGATGCTGAAAAACAGGCAGCAAGTTTGTTTTATACATTTTAAAGATTATAATGATAATTGTCTCAGTATTGAATTTTTTGCTTAAGATTTTTCACTTCTCATTGGCCTTTTTACTATTGGTATTGCTTCTTTATGTCTCTTCTTCATGTTCTCCATAAATTATACATGTAAAACATCCTGAATGTAATGTTTCACTGCAAATTGAACCACTGGTTTGGTTGAATGGTTAGCGAGTCTGAATATGCAATCGAAGGGCTTTGAGTTTGTTTCCTGACAAGTACAAACATTTGTGTGATGAGCATTATTATAGCATTTCTGGATTTGGGTGTTTATTAAATTTATGTCAGTATTTATATACATTCAAAACTGTTTATGACGACATCTTTCAGAACAACATACCAGTTATATTGACCCAGACAAAGATCTCAGGTACATCATATACTGCTTTTTTTAACCATTGTATTTGCACTTAGCCTCTTGGGCCATTGTACATAGCTGGTCGAATTATTCCAGCCATGCTGACTTCTTCCACAAGCCCACATTACAAGGCTTATTTTGAGGCAAGCTTCCATGAGATGCTGAGTTTTTCAGGATGTGTGTTCGTTGTTTAGCCACACTCCTGCGTTCAAGGAAAATGTGAGCGATGGTTTCTTGCTCCTTCATGCAACCACAGCACAGAGGGCTATCTGTTACACCTGTGGTTACACCTATTTTGTATAGATGCAGATTTAAGTGAGAATTTCCTGTAACAGTGCTCACAATTTTTCTCAAGTCGTTTCTGTTAAATTTCACGATGCGTTCTGTGAGGTGTTTCGAAAGAGAAAGCAGTATCTCTTTAGTCTGCTTGCAGATGATATATTGCTTATTGTGACATATCTCATTAAACAACTACATTTAATTAATATTTTCAAAGAATTAGATCTGTTAGAATGACCAGCTAGGCTGTATTGTAAGCAATTTGAATAGGTACCCACATTTGGCACAGTAAACAAATATGTAAGTGTCAAGTGTAGGATCACAAAAGAAAAAAGAACTAGTTTTCTTTTGTGATTAGTTTTGATTACGTTTGTAATCAGTGTCAAGTGTAAGAGGACACTTGACACTTACATATTTGTTTACTTTTGCGATTTTATAGCCATTGACCACAGTGGTAGGGTCTTTTGTAATTCTTAGTGTTACAGTTACGTAGCAGTAGAGTTAAAACCTTCTTCTTCATATCTCTTCAATTAGTTTGTTACTTATCTGTACACAAGATGCACCAAAACATATTGTGGAGTCATATGTGAATGTTATATATTATGAACCTTTTAACATGAAAAAATAAGAAAATATCACCAGTTGTTACGTCTAAATATGAGTAGCCCCTTCGATGTCGTTATAACGAATTTTGATTGTATTTATTTTTCCATAATTTTGCTTATGATATGGGTGTTGACTAACATCCATATCTCAAGCAAACAATTTGCTTACTTCTGTGGTAAGATCAAAATTTCAGGGATATATTATATTCAATCTGAATCTATTGCAGGCCGCACTGCATTTAGTCTTGTGCAAATTTTGTAGGTAATAAATAAAACTAAGAAATAATAATAAATGAATTTTTAATGGTCAAGTAAAAGTTAGATAATCAATTTCACCTCTTGCTGTAAACTTCACTTAAGTATAAAGTAGAGGAAGTCCAAATAAATGGACGATCTCTGTTTAAGTTATCCTAGCTCTTTTCAGAATATAAGAACCAGTAGAGGTAACTATTTATAAATATTCTCTTTCATTTTATTGTAGACTAGCTGCACACTTTGACTTCGCAAGGGTGGTGTACCTAATAAAAAAAATGAGACAAAATCTACAGTTTACTGTACAATCATGTAAATAATTAGTATTACAATTAAATTCTTTATTGTAATACTTTGGACCAACTAATATTATCCACTTAGTGACTTTAACACTTAGATGAAGAAACTACTGCTAGATATGAAATAACTAAGGGGAAACTGTGTAATTTCATCTCGAGTAATGGCAGATTTAAGAACAGTTGTTTACTGTCTACATAACAATTGATAAATTATATTGCAATTGGGCATGTTAATTTAACAATTACTTTTTATTTTGGATTTAAGGTACACACTAAAAATATAGAAAAATACAAATAAACGCTCAAATTAATTTAATATTTTGTAAACAAAGGGTTATTTGACATTTTATGTACATTGACAGCGTATTTTAGTAATGGCGTATTGGCCGCAACATTTTCTTTGACTTTGTTGGTACAATACTGAACTCAAAAAAAAAGATTGTCCTATTTGGTTGGTGCATTTATTTCGAAGTTATGCACATACAAACATTTCAGCAATTTATTTTTATTTATTTAGATTTAATTATGTCACTATGTATTTCTAATATGGCCGTGAATATTTTAAACTGCATTGCAATTATAAAATTTTTAATATTTATTGCTGAATGTACAATATTACATCCTGATGATGCTTAAACAATGTAACTGGTTGACTAATGCACTAAAAAATGTGTATTTATATGTAGAGTGACATTAAACTACAATTGCATCATTTATTATTATATTTACCAAATTGTTTACAAAATTAAGAGTAGTTAAAAGGGCAGAGCAACGTTTGCCGGGTCAGCTATGAATAAATAAGTATGGATGACATGTTAGATTATGTTGTTAAATAGTTTTTCGTGTAAACTTTCGTCTCCTATTTTAGCCTCTTAGGGGTTTTAAAAAAATTGCTTATGTTTGACTCAAATCTTCAACTGTCTTCATCATAAATTTCATAAAAATTGGTTCAGCAATTTCACAGTGAAAGCGTATCAGTGATACAGACAGATAGTCTAACCGACTTTCGCATTTATATTATTAGTATGGATTGCCCTTAACTACAAAGTCAGGTTCAGTATGCAACAGTCCGTGAGCATAGTTGATTTAAGGCCCACCACCTCTTGCACAGACTAGATATTTTTTACTGAGTTGCAACAAATAACAATTCACAGGACAGTTGTGGCTGGGCAGTCAAAGTATGTTCACTGTGCTTATACCACATCCAAGTGACACATATTGGTTGTTTACTCAATTAATATTTTGTGGCAATACATGTACATAATATATTTTATTTATAAATTGTTTAATTTAGTATTACTGTCGATCATGAATTTAATAACTTTAATTTAACCATGATTATTGTCACAAATGATTTTATTTTTAATGATTTGTAGTTATAATGCTTAGAGTTAGATAAACAATGGTAGAATTTATATTTTAACCAATAAAGTTTGAGTATTTTTATTTTGTTAATATTACCAAGCATGCTCTAAAATAGAACATTAAATTTAACAAATATTATTTTTTAGTTCTTTAAATTTGGACCGCTCCGTTGGTTGAGCGGTCGTTCGATTCCCGACAGGGACAAACATTTGTGTGATGAGCATAGATGTTTGTATTTCTGGGTTTGGGTGTTTATTATGTATGTAACAAAATTTATATATGTATTTCTATGTATTAATATCGTTGACTAACACCCATAACACAAGCAAATAATTTGCTTACTTTTGGGTTAGATCACGTCGTGTAAATTGACCAGCAATATTTATTTTTATTAAATAAGAATTTAACTGAGATAACCTGTGAGAATTGTATGTATTTTTTATATTTTTATAATTGTATATGTTGTATTTTAAATATTATATTGTTTTGCAAATTAGTCCCATATAAATTGTTACATTGCATCTAGGTTTCAGAATACAAAATTAGCTGTTGAGGTTTTACCGTATTTAAAATATACAGATAGAATTTCTTAAAGCTAGTCAAACAAATAATATGATAGTATAGCATTTAACTTACTATCTGACTCAGAAACATAGAATATGTGCATATAGTAAGAATATTTCTTTTGCACTCTACAACTTTCTGGGTTGTATAGAGTTTTGTTGATCTTGTGATAGAAAGGCGACGTACTAGTAAAAATAAGGCAAAGCATGATCAAATGATAATGCAAGCATATATATAGGGTCCTCCCAAAATAGGTGAACATATTGTAACATTTCAGTACGTCTAACCAAACATATCCAACCAAACAGAAGTGATTCAAGGGACTAAAACGTTTTGATTTTTACAAACAAAATAATTTTTTATCATAATGATTTGCGCCTTTCTGCATAAAATAATCCACTTTTAACGCAAGAGTGAGTAGTTAGTGGTAAATAACCACAAAGTGGATTATTTTATGCAAAAAGACGTAAATTGTTATGAGAAAAAATATTTTGTTCGTTAAAATCAAAAAGTTTAGTCACTTAAATCATATTCTTTTTGTCTGGATATTTTTGGTAAGACGTACTGAACGCTGTGTTAAAATATATTCACCTATTTTGGAAAGACCTTATATATGATACTGGTTGGGGTCGACCGTCTTTGAAACCAGCTTATTTGTATGAGAGGTATGAATATGAAAAACAAAAGTAGGTAATAACAAGAATTTGTATAGGTGTGACTTACGTTTAAGTCCCATTAGCACAAAACCCGTTCAATGTACCCCTAGCTAAGCACAAGCTGTCGACAGTAACTTAGACTTATAGACAGTGGTCTCAGGAACATTTTTTTTGGTTAATAACCAGCTAAATTTTTGTCAACAGCTTTGTTATGACGAGACGTCCATCTTTTCTATCTTCGAAAAATCTCGAATCGGGTAACTAATAAAGATAATTAAAAAGAAAACTTTAGAGTGTCGGACAAAGAAAAGTTTCTACTTTACATGTAGGATAAAGTAACCCTTGAATTATAATAATAATTAACAAGCTGTTGTGACAAAATTAGGTTGTTTTTAAATTGATGAATATCAATTTAAAAATCTCATAATTCCGAATCTTTAGAGCGGAAGACTAGTCAGTAGTAGGGATTCGTTGGTTCCCGACCACCCGGGTCGTTGGGTCTGGATCCCTGTTTCTGTCCCACCTGTGTTTCTGACCCACTTGGTGGTCGGTCAAAACTAAAAAAAAAAAAAAAAAAAAAAAAAAAAATTTGGTGTCAAAATGGGGGTTTCCGGGTACGCCCGATCGATTGCAAGCATCCGTTTTTTGATATCTCGCACGGTTGCAAAGTTAGCATTCCTGGCTCTCCTTCGTTATCTAATCACCTCATTATCATTAAGCTCGAACGCCCGTCACACAATCGCACTATTAAAAGCTCATTAGGACGTCTCGCATTGCGTATCACTTGCAACTAATGAATATGGAATAAAATAAATATCATCAAGCTGATTCCCGTGTCGAGAAGGCAGAGCGAGCGTCTTAACGTTCCACTGCGATTCACCTGTTCAGCGGACAAAAGCACGATTATGGCGATCATTCTATTATCATTTTAGCAGCCTGTAAGACTTTTACTTTTTTTTTTCATAGTAATTTATATCATTAACATCGTGAGTACTGACTAGTTGGTGAGTTCTGCAACGTCTCGACCAGGTTGAGTACCACCACCTTGACCCATCTTATTACATACATCATCAGTGCTAGTCGCTGTGGTGGTGCTATTATTACTGGGTCTGTGTGCTTATTAAATATATTCCAGTACTTGTATGCATGTAAAAAAGTATCTTCACGGCCATATCCCCGAAGAGGTAGACAGAGGTACAACTAATGCTCCCACGATTAGCCGAAGATACTAAGTTCCACAACGTGATAGGTGACAATCCCGACCCAGGAATCGAACCTAGGACCTCATGTGGCAAGCATCGTCACCGCACCATTATGCCGCAGAGGTGATTTGTTTGAATGTATTTATTTAGTGTTGTTGACAAACACCCATATTGCATGATGTCTGGGCTAGCAGGATCGGTCACTTCCGGTATCAAAAGCTTCACATGCTCTTAAGGTATGTGGGTGTTTCGCAATACACAAGTATGAACTTCACTAACGATTCATTGGAATGTTGTATCATAATTGCTAATGCGAATGTGATGAGCAACAAGATTTGTAACAGAACGTGTTCGCTAATGTTAATTGCTTAAAATTTCCTATATAAACCTTGGATGCAAGCACATCTACAATATATCAAATAATTATTTTAACAGAGATAGTGCTACATTATTGTAACGTGTGTGTGTGTGTTATTGTGTTCACGTGCTACTTCGATAATATGGATGTAAGTATCTCATTTATTGCTCTTATAATATCTTATATATTAAATATGTGTAATGAATGTAGATATAATATTTTTGTCGTTTCATATTTTTACAATATTATTCATGTATTTCACCGGAGAGGAAAGTATACTTGTATGATGAACGTACACATATTTTTTCAGATTTGGTTAGAAAATAATATTTATACCTACATGCACACACAGAAATGATGTATGTGTTAAATCTATACATATGTGTACTACATGTATACTGAACAGAAATTTTACCTAAATATATTCAGTCGTTAAGGCGTGTAAGAACTTGTAACAAATATACACGCACAAACTTTAGATTTATAACATAGTATTAGGATTTTACGTTAGCTATGTCGTAGTGTCTAATATTTGGTATTATGTCCTTTACAGAATTCCTCGAGCATCCTTGAAGAGAACACTTTAAAACATTATTATTATCCACTGTCTGACGACGACGAGTCAGATTTACAATTGACACAGCCATTGAAAATAAAAAGAACACGTAGCAGCAGCAGTTTGGACGACCTATTTGAAAAGCCAGCCAAAAAGAAGAAAAAAATGTCGTCCTGCGTTGGAAGGGCGTCTCGAGATGGTGGAATGGCATACATATCAACCAATACCGACGATGGGGCGCAAGCCACACACTTTGTAAAAATAGAAGTTTACGATCTAAAAAAACTGGCGAGGATACCCCCAACTGATCATTGGAAACATGCAACCACTCGGATTAAATATTATGCGGCAAGTCATAGGCTCAACAAAATCAATGAAGTGATCTATGATATATCTAAGGAAATAGCCGATGCACCTGACGTAAAAAAATATCACTTCGACAAAAATACTTGATATTGTTCTTTCAATGACTGATTTTTTAAGTATGCTATTGTATAAAGTTTCAATGTAATTAGAGATAATAATGTGATTAGTGATTAATTTTAGTCATCAGTTAACAATTTTAAAAGAATTTTAAAGGTCTTTAGTTAATGAAGTGGGCGTGGAAAGGTGCCATATATATAACAGCGTTGCACTAAACAAGTGCTATTATTGTATATTTTAACGCAGTTGTCGTACAACCAACTGTAAAAATGTCTTTTATAAAAAGTTTATATTTTGAATTAAGTAACGATACTTTAGTTGAGTCACTATATGATTCGTGCTACGATGCTGAACTATATGAAATATGTTGCAAAGTAGAGAAGGAACAAGCTCAATGTAAACGTAAATCTGAAGATAATTATCAAAATGGCAATCATGAAAAACATCGCCGAATCAATGAAGATGAGTTTTGTCATGGTCACCGAAATAGATCACAGCCTTTCGTTGACTCTCAAAATTTAGACTCAGAACTCTACAACATGTGTGAAACTATTGAAAGGTAAACGCAATTTATTGTTATATGAAATATTATTATTTATATACCCGCTATATGCAGTTTCTAAATTATTAATAAATTTTCAGTACTTTCATCCAAGTGGGTTGTGGAGAACCAGGTGCAATACCATCTACATCTAAAGATCATACATTTCATAATATAGAGACGTCGATTCAAGAATGTACACCATCTACTGTGAAAATGATGAAGTGTACTACTTGCAACGTTAATGTAAAAAAAAGGTATTTTTCCAATCATGTTAATAGTCATTTACATAAAAATAACTTATTTAAATTGAAACACTCCTTGGAAAACGTAGATATAATTGAAACTGCATTTAAAGACCGATTACTAACATATAGGATAGGTACGAATTCTTCCAAGGATTTTACAACCCCGGAATTATATTTTTCTTCAATCAATAACAGTGTTGTGCAACTACTCTCCGAATGTATAAAACAATTTACTACATTTAAGGTTAATTTTATATTGCGGGGGAGTTTTATTCAGCAAACGAAAGATTTAAAAAATTCATTTGATTTTCAGACTTCCAACTATATTGTTTGTATGAGTACTGATGTTAATGAACTAATTACATCTGTTTATAGTATCTTAACCAATAAGATTAGTGAATTTGAAAGGAAAGATAGTGGTTGGAGCCTTCAACACCTGACCGAATTAGATTTGAATGTAGGAAAGTTTAATCCCTGTCGGGGTAGTTCTTTTATTGAGCTTCCACGTGACATACGTTCTAAAAAGGCAGTTATTAATGTGAAAAACACAGATGTTCTTTGTTTCAAATGGGCAATTCTCTCCGCTTTATATCCTGCACAAAACCATTCTGATAGAGTCACTGCTTATAGCCAACACTCTAATAAATTAAAATTTAATCAAATAGCATTCCCAGTAAAATTACGTGATATTTCAAAATTTGAAATTTTAAATAATCTAAGCATTAATGTTTTTGGTTTAGAGTACAGTAAAAAAGAAAAGAAAAATATCGTAGTTGGGCCTTTACACCATACAAAACAACGTAGACCTGTTCACGTAAATTTATTGTTATTAACACATGGCAACACTAATCATTATTGCTACATTAAAAACTTATCTCGTTTATTGTCAAAACAAGTTACTAATCGAAACAATGCAATTTTTATTTGCGATGGGTGTTTACTATTCTTTACTAAGAAAGATGCTTTAATGAATCACCAAAAAAGTGACTGTATGCAAATCCGTACGGAAATTCCATCCGTAAATGCTTTAAGGAAGGATTGGTTTGGTACATTAACACACAGCAATAAGTTAAAATTTGAAAGCTATCACAAAAAACTAAAAATTCCATTTGTAATATATGCAGATTTCGAATCATTTTTAAGGCCAATTTATAGTTGTTCGAATAATCCATGTGCATCACACACAGAAAATGTACAGAAACATGATGTATATAGCTTTGGTTATTATATTAAATGTTCATATGATGATAGCATTTCAAAATATGTATCTTATAAAGGAAATGATTGTGAGTGTGTATTTATTCAGAGTTTAATTAAGGATTTAGAAAACATTATAGAACGTAACACTTTCCGCAAATCACCAAAACCACTATCTGAACAAAATGTAAACTTTACAACACATGATAGTAAATGTTACGTTTGTGATTTAGATTTAAATTGTGAAGATTTCACCGTGTATGATTCATATACCGGCGAATTTAAAGGTTTTGCACATACAATTTGTGGTAAGAAATATGTAACGCCTGACTTTGTACCAGTCATATTACATAACATGAGCCATTATGATGCTCACTTTATAGTCCGTGCTTTACACGTAGTTGAAGGTAACATTCAAGTAATACCACAAAACAAAGAAAAATACATATCTTTTTCAAAAACTATAAAGATCAACAATCGTAGTATTAGTATACGATTTATAGATTCTTTAAAGTTTATGTCCAGTAGTTTAGAAAAATTATCTCAAAACCTAAATAATGAACAATTTATTGAATTACGTAAAAACTTTCCAAATAATGAGGACTTTGTACGTGTAAAGCGAAAAGGAATTTATCCGTATGAACAAATGCAATCATTTCATTCTTTAAATTTAACAACGTTACCCCCTAAGGAAAGGTTTTATAATTCAATGTCCGATTCTAATGTGTCAGATGAAGATTATAAACATGCAAAGGACGTGTGGCAACATTTTAAATGTAAAAATATGGGTGATTATTCCGATCTATATTTAAAAACAGATGTTTTATTGCTGACCGATGTATTCGAGAATTTTAGAAATGTATGTTTAACTACTTACTATTTGGATCCATGTCACTATTACACAGCACCAGGGTTAAGTTGGGATGCCATGATGAAATTAACAAAAGTGGAATTGGAGTTATTAACAGACTTTGAGATAATTTCTTTTTTAAAATCAGGTATACGAGGTGGTATTTCACAGTGTAGTAATCGCTATGCTAAAGCAAACAATCAATACATGGAAGATTATAATAAGGAACAACCTGATTCCTATCTGATATATTTGGATGCCAATAATTTATATGGGTGGGCAATGTCACAATATCTTCCAATAAATAACTTTGAATGGGTAGATGTCAACACAAAATTCGATGTTTCTGACGATTCTGATTATGGATACATAGTAGAAGTAGATTTGGAATATCCTGAAAACCTACATGATACTCACTCAGATTTACCTTTATGTCCTGAACGTATTTGCACAGACCAATCTATTCACCCCAAATTAGTAACAAATTTAAATAATAAAACAAAATACGTAATTCATTACCGAAATCTTAAACAGTGTTTGTCACTGGGCTTAATACTTAAAAAGGTTCATAGAATTTTAAAATTTAGACAAAGTCCTTGGTTAAAACAATACATAGATCTTAACACATCTCTTCGAACTTTATCAAAAAATGAGTTTGAAAAAGATTTCTATAAGTTAATGAATAATTCAATATTTGGTAAAACGATGGAAAACATAGAAAAAAGAGTTGATGTTAAGTTACTTACCCATTGGGAAAATCTTGGAAAGACCCAAGGAGCTCAATCACTTATTGCACGTCCCGAATTTCATAGTCTTTCTATATTTTCCGAAAACTTAGTAGCTGTTCAACTCAAAAAGGTAAAACTTGAATACAATAAACCAATATATCTCGGATTTTGTATACTGGATATTTCAAAAACCTTAATGTTTGATTTTCATTACACCTATATGAAAAGTAAGTTTTTAAGCCCAAAATTACTATATACTGATACAGATAGTTTAATATACCAAATATATACGAAAAACTTTTACAGTGATATTAAACCAGATTTAGAAAAATATTTCGATACTTCAGATTACCCGGAAAATAATATTTATAATTATAACCTGATAAACAAGAAAAAAATCGGGGTTTTCAAAGATGAAAATAATGGGCAAATATTTCGTGAATTTGTTGGGTTGCGATCAAAAATGTATTCAATGATAGTTGATAATAAATTAATAACTAAAGCTAAGGGTGTTAATAAGAGTGTTACTAAGAAATTAACATTCAAAGATTTTGAGTCCTGTTTAATGAATAACACAATCAAATTAGCGGAAATGTATAGATTCAGATCGATTAAGCACATAGTTTTTACTCAAAAAATTAATAAGATTTGTTTGTCTTCTAATGATACTAAAAGGTATTTAATACCTAATTCAACAGACACCCTCGCATGGGGGCATTATTCAATAAGATAATTTAAAGAAATTGTAAATATTTTTGTTTGTAATTTGTAATAAATGTAACGTAGTTTTAAGTATTTTTAATATTTGTAACTGTAGTTTTAAGAATATAAACTCCGTAGCACTTAAGTGAAATGACATACTTTGTATAGTAATAAGTTTCTTTCTATAAAATAAATAAATAAATAAAATAATTTGTGTAAAAATATGTATAATATAAATGTGTTCTGAGCAATAAATTTATTAGTATATAAAGACTCTGTTTTATTTCTTCATATGCCATTATAAATTATTGTTTATAAAGAGGTAGACGTTTAATATAATACGGAATAAAAATGATTCACTTTATTCATCCATTCACATCGATAGTGGCTGGACCTAGTGGATGTGGAAAGTCTAACTTTGTTTCAAATTTTTTGACTTACATAAAAGATATATGTGATGTCAAGTTTGATAAAATATTATGGTGTTATGATGAAATGCAACCACTTTATAATAGAATAGATGTGACATATATCCAAGGAATACCTGATATGAATATGTTTAATGGGAAACACCCTCAATTACTCATTATCGATGATCTTATGAGAGAATCGGATGGTCGTATAGTTGATATCTTCACGAAAGGAAGCCACCACAGAAATTTAAGTGTATTTTACATAACCCAAAACTTATTCCATCAGGGCAGAGGTCAGAGAGATATTTCTCTAAATACCAGCTATCTCATATATTTCAAAAATCCTCGAGATAGGACACAAATAAAACATTTGGCCCGTCAGGTGTTTCCCGACAATCCAAAATTCGTGGAAGAATCTTACAGAGATGCTACTAATGAGCCTCATGGGTATTTGATGATAGATTTAAAACAAGCTACGAATGACGCATATCGGTTTAAGACGAAAATATTTCCCTTAAATGAACATTGTATAGTGTATGTACCGAAAAAAGGATTTAAATACGATTTGAACGATGAGATTCTTAATAGTATCCGATGAATGGTGTCGGTGAAACAGCGTCTACTGCAAAGTCCAGTAGAAAAATTTTATACACTTTTAAATCAAAATATCGCAAACTTTTAATACAATCTTACAGTGATAATGAATTAGATCTTATTTGTGAAAACCTTTATAAAATTTTTGATGGAAAACTTGCAGATGTCACTAAGTCTTCGGGTAACATTCTGCAGTGCAGTTGTTTTTTGATACCGTTTATAAACTATTTTACACCTTAAAATTTCTCAGTGTAGAGCTATGTCGAAAAGAGTGAAGACACATCAAGATTTATTAAGAGCTTTACATACACTGAAACCCAAACATCGTACAGCCTTATTAAAAGTCTGTAGCGATGAGGAAATAAACTGTATTTGTGAATGTATTTATAATGTTCTGAATGGTAAAATAATATTGAAGGAAACAGAAAAGTCTAAATTAAAGAAATATAAAAAGCTGTTGCGTTTGCTAGTGTCGAAGGGTAAATATAGGTTAAGAAAGCGAATCATTATACAGAAAGGTGGGGCTTTTCTTCCTATTATTCTTAGCACAGTATTAAGTGGATTATTGAATTACATAATAAATAAATAAAAACAAAATGGATACTACAAAGAAAATGATATTGATTGAACCAGACGCATTGGAGCGACTAAAGAAAAGAGAAAATATTTCTGATGATTCTTTGTCAAGATTAGACAAGGAAATGCAAAAAATATTAAAAAGTAAAATTGATGATCGTGAAAAATGGTCATTATACCTCCAAGAATTACAGAAATACTTACACTTAATACAAGAAGATAAAAAACCTTTAAAGTTACCTATCACAATTGAAGAAGTTAAAGACAACACAAGCGAGAAGCAGATGATTCCATTTGTAAAAGAGTTATCACCAGTTCAGGACGTACAGACACCGGAATCTCCGGATATATTACTAAAACACTACACGGCTGATTATTTGAAACGACTTATTCCTAAAACTTACAAAAAGAAAGGTAGCATTCTTTTAGATACTCTTTATAAAAATAACGATAAAATTTCCTGGAATGATGATGGTACTGTTGTGATCAACAAAGAACATTTACCTCAAAGCAATATAATAGATCTCATAAATATAACTCTCCGACCCTTAAAATATAAACCTGATGGGTGGGAAAAGTTTGCAAAAGCATTAAAAGATATTAAAGTACCACTAATATGTGTTGGTAATCCTGAAATAAATAAATTCATGAATGAATTGTATGTAGAAGATTTTCGTCTTAATACTCCTACAAAACTAAATACACCGAAATTATCTAAACCAGGAAGAAAAATAGATTGGGAAAGATGGACACCTTATTAGATATACATAGTACTTACTATGATATAGCAAATCCGGCGGGATATAGTAGTGTAAATGCATTAACTAGAGCAATGAAAGGTAAAATGAATCGAAAACAAGTTCAAGAATGGCTGCAAAAACAGGAAACTTATACTCTTCATAAACCTATAAAAAGAAAATTTCCAAGAAACAGATATATCTTATCAAACTTAAATGAACTCTGGCAAGTAGATTTAAGTGATATGAGAAAGTATAGTCAATATAATGATGGTTATAATTATATTTTGTGTGTTATTGATGTATTTAGTAAATATGCATTTGTTAGACCCTTAATTAAAAAGAATTCACAATCAATAAAAAATTGTTTTGAGAGCATATTTTGCGAGGCAAAGGCCACACCTAGTCACATACAATCGGATAAGGGAACCGAATTCGTATCAAAAGATGTAAGACAATATTTAATGAATAAGAATATTAATTATTACACAACGAATAACCCTGATATTAAGGCTAGTATTGTGGAAAGGTTTCAGAGAACTCTCAAAACGAAAATGTGGCGATACTTCACCCACAAAAATACATATAGATACATAGATATATTGCAAGAATTAGTCTATTCCTATAATTATAGTTTTCATTCGACTATAAAAATGCGCCCAGTTGATGTTAATTTTAATAATATAATGACTGTATGGCGTAATATCAACGAAGGACGATTACAGGGGAAAAAAATGGTACACAATAATCAGGATCCAAAATTAAGTATAGGCGACTACGTTAGAATTACTAAATATAAGCATATATTTAAAAAAGGCTATGAGACTAATTGGAGTGATGAATTTTTTATAGTGGCCTCGGTAAAACGTAAGCCTGTATTGATTTATACCATAAAAGATATTCTAAACGAGGGAATTGTAGGTACATTTTATGAGAATGAATTACAAAAAGTTTCTTATGACCCCACATCGTATTTTAAAATTGATAAAATAATAGGTTCACGTTATTCTGGAATCAGAAAAGAAGTGCTTGTGAAGTGGGTAGGTTATCCGAATAAATTTAATACTTGGGTTCCTATATCAAATTTAAAGAAAATATAATGGATAATAGTTTTTATTTAACGTTACTTAGTAACAGCTCCATGGGCTACTTTCCAGAAAACACAACAGCAAACTTCTTCACTAAACTACCTAAAACTATTAAGCTAGAAGGAGAATGGGTGGTCGGTCTAGTTGAATGTCACTATCCGTGTAGTATGTTAAATGTACAGGATCATGAAAATGTAGTATACATTTCTAAAAAAGTATATTTACCCGATTCAAAAACAGATTATGCTAACGTTGAATATAAATCCCATATACCAGCAACAAACTACGAAAATATTAGTAACTTCTTAAACGCATTCAATGCAAATCCTTTATTAAATGGGAAAGTAAAGTTTCAACACGATGAAATATCAAGACTTGTCGCCGTAACAAATATGACAAGTAACATTACTCGAATAACAGCTAACCCCAAATTGTCACTTCAACTTGGGTTCGAACCCAATACAAATTTTGTTAGGCAGAATATTGGTAAGTATCCAATAAATTTACATTTAGGTCTACCGTCACAACTATTTATTTACTCCGATATAGTACATCCACAGATAATAGGAGATGTAATGTCATCTTTACTGAGAATAATTCCATTAGATCCTACGAAATATATTTATGGAGCCTACAAAATTAATGTATTTTCTCCTGCACACTATCTTCCTGTTTTACGTAGGGAATTTGATGTGATAGAAATTGATATAAGAACGAGCATTGGTGAAAGAGTACCATTTCAATTTGGAACCTCATGTATTAAGCTTCATTTCAAAAAAATAAGTTCTTAATATTACATTAAATATATAAAAATGGTATGTCCCTATCATCACTATTACTCTGCACAAGCAGGATCTGGTGTAGGTATAATTTATAAAGGAACACCATATCAACGTGGACATGGCATAGGGAGTTTTCTAGGGGGTTTATTTAGGTCAGTATTTCCAATTTTAAAAAGTGGCGCAAAGGTTCTTGGAAAAGAAGCATTAAACGCTGGAGTTGGTCTTCTAAGTGATTTGGTTGGAGCTCAACCTCTTGATGAATCGATAAAAACTCGATTCCGAACCGCTACTTCTAATTTAAAAAGAAAAGCTGATGAAAAACTCGACTCCATAATGGCAGGATCCGGTTATAAAAATAAAAGGCAAAGACTTAAGTCTATCACTCACAAGAAGACATCAAAACAAAGAAGAACTCTTAAAGGAGCTCTCAAAAATAAAAAAGATATTTTTGGAAATTAAAAATGGCGTTCCTACACAATAATTCTTGTGAATGTGTGAAATCAGAATTGGATATCTTTGCTTTACCGACAACACAAACAAGTATAGAGAGTGGTCAATGGATGCAATATCGTCCGATATCATCGCTAACTGATGATGGCCCTATCGAGTTTTTAATACCTGGTGCTGGTGATGAATATATTGACTTATCACACACAATGATTAGTATCAGTGCACGAATAGAAAATATTGATTCATCAAGATTAGCTGTCGATGCCAATGTTGCACCTGTAAATAATTGGCTACACTCGCTTTTTAGTCAGTTGGATATTTATTTAAATCAGAAACTTGTTTCTCCACCAAATAACACATATGCATATCGTGCGTATATAGAAACTTTATTAAATTATGGTCCAGCAGCGAAAGCTTCCCATCTTACCTGTGGTTTATGGTATGAAGATACTCCAGGAAAGTTTACTTCGTGTGACGCAACTAACGAAGGATTTGCTAAGCGACAGCAACAAACGAAAGATTTAAAAAATTCATTTGATTTTCAGACTTCCAACTATATTGTTTGTATGAGTACTGATGTTAATGAACTAATTACATCTGTTTATAGTATCTTAACCAATAAGATTAGTGAATTTGAAAGGAAAGATAGTGGTTGGAGCCTTCAACACCTGACCGAATTAGATTTGAATGTAGGAAAGTTTAATCCCTGTCGGGGTAGTTCTTTTATTGAGCTTCCACGTGACATACGTTCTAAAAAGGCAGTTATTAATGTGAAATCTACATTCATTACACATATTTAATATATAAGATATTATAAGAGCAATAAATGAGATACTTACATCCATATTATCGAAGTAGCACGTGAACACAATAACACACACACACACGTTACAATAATGTAGCACTATCTCTGTTAAAATAATTATTTGATATATTGTAGATGTGCTTTCATCCAAGGTTTATATAGGAAGTTTTAAGCAATTAACATTAGCGAACACGTTCTGTTACAAATCTTGTTGCTCATCACATTCGCATTAGCAATTATGATACAACATTCCAATGAATCGTTAGTGAAGTTCATACTTGTGTATTGCGAAACACCCACATACCTTAAGAGCATGTGAAGCTTTTGATACCGGAAGTGACCGATCCTGCTAGCCCAGACATCATGCAATATGGGTGTTTGTCAACAACACTAAATAAATACATTCAAACAAATCACCTCTGCGGCATAATGGTGCGGTGACGATGCTTGCCACATGAGGTCCTAGGTTCGATTCCTGGGTCGGGATTGTCACCTATCACGTTGTGGAACTTAGTATCTTCGGCTAATCGTGGGAGCATTAGTTGTACCTCTGTCTACCTCTTCGGGGATATGGCCGTGAAGATACTTTTTTACATGCATACAAGTACTGGAATATATTTAATAAGCACACAGACCCAGTAATAATAGCACCACCACAGCGACTAGCACTGATGATGTATGTAATAAGATGGGTCAAGGTGGTGGTACTCAACCTGGTCGAGACGTTGCAGAACTCACCAACTAGTCAGTACTCACGATGTTAATGATATAAATTACTATGAAAAAAAAAAGTAAAAGTCTTACAGGCTGCTAAAATGATAATAGAATGATCGCCATAATCGTGCTTTTGTCCGCTGAACAGGTGAATCGCAGTGGAACGTTAAGACGCTCGCTCTGCCTTCTCGACACGGGAATCAGCTTGATGATATTTATTTTATTCCATATTCATTAGTTGCAAGTGATACGCAATGCGAGACGTCCTAATGAGCTTTTAATAGTGCGATTGTGTGACGGGCGTTCGAGCTTAATGATAATGAGGTGATTAGATAACGAAGGAGAGCCAGGAATGCTAACTTTGCAACCGTGCGAGATATCAAAAAACGGATGCTTGCAATCGATCGGGCGTACCCGGAAACCCCCATTTTGACACCAAATTTTTTTTTTTTTTTTTTTTTTTTTTTTTTTAGTTTTGACCGACCACCAAGTGGGTCAGAAACACAGGTGGGACAGAAACAGGGATCCAGACCCAACGACCCGGGTGGTCGGGAACCAACGAATCCCTACTACTCTAGTCAGAAGAAATCAATGTTTTTCCCTTCAGTTTGAAGCCCCTAACTTTATTAGTTACCCGATTCGAGATTTTTTTGAAGAGAGAAAAGGTAGGCGACTGGTCAAAACGAAGCTGTTCACAAAAATTCACCTTGTTATAAATAATTAAAAAAAAATGTTTCTGGGACTACGGTCTACTATGTTCTTCAACCTTTGTAACTTATTTTTCAAGAATGATCTAACTACTCAAGATTTTTTTGTATTTTGATGACGAAGTAAATCTTTAATGACACAGCACTTCTCGAGAAAATGTTTGGTATTTTATTTTATTTAATAGTTTTAAGTAAACTTGTACAATTCACGAAACTCATAGATATAAGATAAATGGAATAAATCGGAATTTTAATAAGTTTTATTGAAACTCAATTGTAATTTGTAATTACTAATATTTTTTACTTAGTTGAGAGTATTCAATGAAGTAGTTGTGGTTGCTATTTTAATAAAAAAAGTTAAACTTAATCGTGTATTTTATTATATCGGGGAGTGCTTATATTATATGTCAATGTCGGGGTCACATTATGGTGTGTTGTCGCGATTAGGTACACTTCGGTGGTTGTGGTACAGCGAACTAGGAGTTTCCTTCCAGGAATACGTCCCACTGACTAGTTTTATTGATGGATAGTACAGGTCAAAAATGCATCTATTTTTTTTATATCATTATATATCAAAGAAGTAGATGATTCTCCTGATGGAAGGAGGCAAACATCGCCTATAGACACCAAAGTTGTTAGTAGTGCGTTGCGCTCTTGTGGCGGGGTGTTAATACCATGCATAAGTTCAGTCCTTAGGCAAATTATTATATTGCGTGGCTGCAGGCTATCACACCACAAGCTAGTCTGATTCAACCGTGTCTCGGAAAATTACGTAAATTTATTTGTTCTGGTTAATGTAAGTAAGTAGAATACCTTTAAGCGTTGAGTTAAACCTTTAACATTTTGTATGTGCATAAATAGTTTTTTAAATGATAAGATAGCAAAGAAGCAGATGGCTCACTTGATGCAAAGAGAAACCATCGCGAATAGACACCAAAGATATTAATGGTGCGTTGCTATCCGTGTGGCGGGATGACAATGCCACATGCATAAGTCTACCGGCTAACTTACCCTCCAAACCGGAACACGTCAATGGCAACCACTGACGCTATTGCGGTAGGAGTAGATAAGGCGTTAGTACTGAATATACGGGCGAGTCGTTGTCTCGATGGTAGTGACAAGTATAATCAATCAGTCGCCTTTACAACCTGCCTGGCAGAACGGCAAGAATAGGCCTTCTTCGAAGGAGCATGGACCAACGTAGGGGAAAATATGTTGCTCGCTACAGCTGACAAATGCCGCTATGGGTATCCCATACCCATTAGCCAACGTACAAATTGGTGAGTTACAGTAAATCTAAGCTTCTGCCATTAGTAATAGTGTTCTGTGGCATACATTAACGTTCAGTTTACTCAGCCAGCTGCACACCTCGCAAGGGGACCGAGCGACGTGATGATATTTTTCCGGAGAAATACCGATATCAAATTTGACCCACTGTAACGGTTCAATAAATCTACAAACGCTACAAGAAAAAAATTAGAAAATAATGAAATTCAAAAATAAAATCCTGAATCGAGATATCACATTTATCTTGAACACACTATCTATACATATAAAAGTTTTAACGCTTCTGAAATGGTCTTCGGTCGTCAGGCAGTACACCTTGCCTAACTGGGAAGTTCTTCCTTCTCCCTTCCACGTTCTTCCGTGACATCATCAACCTCCACAGACGTCACCCTGACCATAGTCGGCCAGCTGGTTCCATCACTATAAACCTTCAGTGGTATGGACCTGTGGCGCCACACGACCTTTATATTTTTTTAATATATCATAAGATAGCAAACAAGCAGATGGGTATCCTGATGGAAAGAGTCAACCGTCGCCTATAGACACCAAGATGTTAATGGTGCGTGGCTATCTTGTAGCGAGGTCTAATGCCACATGCATAAGTTCACCGGCTACCTTACCCTCCAAACCGGAACACGACAGCGACAAGCACTGACGCTATTGCGGCAGGAATAGGTAAGGCGGTGGTACCAGACCCGGGCGAGACAATGCAGAACTCTACCACCTTCAAGTCACGATGTTAGTGACTCGCATAGCCAATCGGTCGCCTTTTACGACCTGCCTGGCAGAACGGCAGTTGGTCTATTCTTCAAAGGAACACGGGAGGATTATATTGTTATATCTTTAATTGAGGATAACTTTACCGAGCATTTGATTTTTAAATATAGCCCAGACAGTCAAAAATGAAATAAAAACCGAGGCACAACATGTAATGTTGATTTAATTTTCCCTTCACCGTAATGGCTTTGGATTGATTAATGTGAAGAATAATTAGGTATCTTACTGATTCAGGCGTTACTTTGCGAAAATCCATAATTCAAGGGTGAAATTAATTTGTACGCAGATGATTGCAAAAATTTAAATAATTTCACCCATGAATAATTAGATAAATTAAAAACAACATTATTAAAACAAACTGGTATACATAACACATACAACTACATAAACATTTTTTATAGATTTTTGGGATAAAATATAACATGCTTTAAAAACGATTGCATCACTTTTACAGCTGATTCTGAAATTTTTTTTAAGGCAGTAAAATTTCAGCCACCAACTTCCCATCAAACGAAATTCCCTGTATCTCCGGAACCCTACATTAGATATCACCAAATTAAAATTGAACCACGTGGCTAGTATACCCTCCGAAACAAAAGAATAATTTTCAAATTCGGTTTAAAAATGACCGATTTCTGAGGTAACGAACATAAAAACATAAAGCCGAATAATTATACCGTCCTTTTAGGAGGAAGTCGTTTGAAAATAGTTTCGGTTTTTTGTTTCAAACTAGCGACTGCCCGCGGTTTCACCCGCGTAGCTTTTGTTCCCGTGAGAACATTGGAAACGTTTATATACTAAAACGTTTCTCAAAAATCAATCTATCTATTAAAAAAACCGCATCAAAATCCGTTGCGTAGTTTTAAAGATTTAAGCATACATATGGACATAGGGACAGACAGAGAAAGCGACTTTGTTTTATACTAGCGACCTGCCCGCGGTTTCACTCGCGTAGCTTTTTTTCCCGTGGGAATATCGGATAGGTTTATATACCAAAACCTTCCTCAAGAATCAATCTATCTATTAAAAACAACCGGATCAATATCCGTTGCGTAGTTTTAAAGATTTAAGCTTACATAAGGACAAACAGAGAAAGCGACTTTGTTTTATACTATGTAGTGACTATGTAGTCAAATAAAAAGCACCTTTTTCATGGTATAGATATAGATAATATTTATTATTTTATTAGTACACCTCAAAACATAAAACTGTCAAAAGAAAAAAGTTGACACCTGTAAATAATGATAAACTGAAAACACAATCTTGTACATGTGTTTGATATCATTTTCCTAAGAAAATAAACTGTTTATAATCATGTCAGATCCAGCACCACGTACTGTTAAATCAGTAAAGAGTAGACTGGATACTTTTAAACCGAGCAACGAGGATATTACCAGACACAGAAACAATAATGTCTCTCAGAGCGTGTCGCAGGTTCACTCGCATTTTCTGGTTCAGTCGGAAAAGTTGGATAAGGTGACGAGACGAGTTATAGCGCCATACGCACAGATAGAGAGGAAAGGATTAAAGGTAGAGGACGCTCGAGAAGGGACTTATTTGGATATAAACAGATTTAATGTGTTTTTAGAAGATACTGTTGATCTCGACTCCTTATTGTATGAGACGGCGAATGTGCTACAAACGATTACACAAAGTACTGGTAAGGAATAAGAATTTTACGATTTAATGTTTTAAACTGAATTACGTTTAATAATAACAAACGCCTAGATTTGAAAGTCACTATTAGTTTTTTGTACATAAGCTAAAGTACATAACCGTAGCACGACCGCCGAGCGTAGCTAAGAAAAGTGAAGTACATACACGAGTTTGACTTCTGTACTCATTGACCGCCTTGTTGATTGAGTGGTTAGCGACCCTGACTACGCAATCGACGGTGCTCGGGTTCAGTCCCCGATCGCGCTTAGTTCTATATGATTTGTGTGATTTTTTTAGCTTAGTATCAGTCATCACAAAACTATTAATAAAATAATACAAGGCTGCTTGGATGGAAAAATAAATAAATTATTACTCATGAACGGATAAATATTAAGCTTGGGTAATTATAAGTAGCTTCCTACAAGCATCTGTGTGATGAGCATAAATGTTTGTATTTCCGGGTTTGGTGTTTATTAAATATATTCTAGTATTTATATATGTATTTCTATGTATAGGTATCGTTGGCTATTACTTGACTTGACTATTACCCATAACACAAGCGAATAATTTGCTTACTTTGGGGTTAGATCAGTCAGTGTGATTGTCCCGTGAATATTTATATTTTTTTATATTTGTTTTATGGGATGCATGTGTCTCAGAGTAAAAAAAATTTTTGTTGGACTATTAATTGTCTTAAAGTTTAACGTTAATCGCCGTTTCAGGAGTATTTGTGTATGTGGTTGACAAACTGAACAACGAAATCATACTGATGACCCCTCACACTCGAAATCCGGACCGTCACGAAGTCAATATTCCGATCGGTCTGTAAACCTTTTTTATTTTACCGAACTACGGAGGTAGAACAGATTTAAAATTAAATGCGAATAAAACTAAAGTAGCTACTAATATTTGAAAAGGAAGTAATCAGAGTGGTGTAATAAGTTCTGGTTGATGATGTAGTGGTGGAGCAAGTGAATAGGTGTGTATGTCTTGGATGTGCTTTTAGCAGGGATGGAAGAAGAAAGGAGAGTGTGTGCTGGGAATTGAGTAAATGCAGCATTAGGAAAAAAATGTATATTGACGCCCGTACACCCGGAGAGTGCACCCACAATTAACCGAAAATACTTATAGTCCCTTAATGTGATAGATGGCAAGACAATCAGGCATTTCTCCAATCCCAGGCAACGTTGTTTTTATCAGAAAACCGAACAACACATTTTTGGATAGCCCCACCCGGGAATCGACCTTAGGACCTCATGTGGTCAACACTGACACCAAACCAGTAGACCACAGAGCCGAGAGCGTTTGGGAAATTATTTAAAACACAGTTTCAAGTCAGTGCCGGTCCTACTCTGCATAATTATTAGCTTATCGCTTTTGTACGGAAGTGAGAGTTGGATATGTCAGGAAGAGGATAAAAGTAGTATCAATTTGACCGAGATGAAATCGCTACGAAACATATGTGACATACCACTCGCAAATCAGGCTCGTCATACTGAAACGAAAGAGAGTTTATACATAAAATCGTGTCAGTGTAATAATGAGAAAAGGTGTGTTATGATGGTTTTGACATGTAGAAAGAATGAAGATTAACAAAACAGGTGTACAGTGAGAATGTGAAAGGATGTAGATACCGGGCAGGACCAAGACTGATAAAGCGTGACCAGATTTGTCGGGTGCTGGCCGGGTGGTGTCAAGACTCAAGAGTCTGCGCAATCGGCGTGTTTTTATGAAGAGAGTGACGAATGTGAAGGAAGCGAAATAAACTTGCAAAGCTCGTAGCATATGGCACTCCGTTCTCCAATACCTACCCCGTAAGAGTCCTGCCATGAAGACATGGATGTATGTATATACTAATTACTTGGTATTATTACAGATTATTTAAAAAGAAACATTTTAAACTCTCTTGGCTTCTTGAATTGGCAATAGCTCGATAAAATTATTAAGTTCATCTCATCCTACAAAAACATTTGGTTCGTGCATAAGCTAGTCTGTTGGTAGATATTGTGTTAGATTATATCCTGTGTGTAGCAAGTTAAGTAATCCACCGGTTCTGGGGTTTTATTCACGTACCAAAACTTCAATCGAATAGAAGCGTTTAGAGCTCTTACACATTATGCTGCGCCGTAGCACGCCATGGCGTTGCATCGTGTTTGTGTCTAAGAACCCAAAATGCTTCGATTCTATCGAAAGTTTTGTTACAAAAATATGGACACTTGTTTGAACGGGAGAGCGAAGGCGAAGCGAAGGCTACTGTCGCCACATTTATTAGTCTTAACGGCTATCTATTGTTTGTATAAATAAGGTTCCCTTGCGATTAACGCGAGTGAATCGAACGTATAAGAACGCATTTGATTCACCATAATTTATAACCGAACTGTAGTCCCGTAAGATAAAATGTTAATCTACTTGCAGAGGAAGGTAAATCTGCAGCAGCCCACACAGCTTTCACCAAGGAGTTGCTGCTATTGAATGATGTCCAACGAGACAAGCGTTTTGCGGAAGGTCTCAAGTGGATCGACGCCAAGGTTGCTATGTGTATGCCGGTGATTAAACCCGACGGAGATTGCTATGCTGTGTTGGAGTTCTACAGGACCTATGCTGAACCCTATGATCACGTAAGCGTTTAATTCTTCATCGAATGATTTCGGGGTTAATGCTTGTAATTTCGGTGTGTGTGTGTGTGTGTGTGTGTGTGTGTGCGTGGGTGCATGCGTGCGTGCGTGTGTGTATGTGTGTGGCATTTTAAGACATTTTTACCTATCCTATGGTTTTTAAACAATGTACTTAATAAGCTGATTAAATGTTTGATTGTTCGTACTAGGTAGGTATTGGCCAATCTTTCAGTTGTAGGTGATTAGGATAGAATCCAAATTTATTCCGTGTTGTTCCGGGCTTCTTTGAAAAATAGAGCAACTGCCGTTCTAATAGGCATAGGCTATATATGTGTCACTAACATCGTATCGATTGAGTAACAAACATCCATCACAATATGAAAGTCTGTCTGTCTATTACGCTTTGACAGCTAAGCCAATTTTTAAAGATCTATTTTAAGAAATTCGGTAAAGAAATATTTTTTATAGTAGAGGGCGCAAACGAGCAAGGGGTGCACCTGATGGTAAGTGATCACCGCCGCCCATGGACATCTGCAATACACGAGGTCTTGCAAATACGTTGCCGGCCTTTTAAAACTAAGTAAGCTCGTTTCTTAAAGGTCCCCATGTCGTATCCATTCGGAACCACCCCTGCGGGTAATTGATTCCATAAAGGAGTAGTGCGAGGCAAAAAGTGCCGACAAAAGCACACTGTTGTGGACAGTCATCGAGGTGGTGAGGATGGAACTTTAAATTTTGACGCGATGCCCGATGATGAAATTTAGTGGCAGGAATTAATCCAACCTCCCCAAGATATTGAAGAACCGTGGTCAGACATAGACTTCTTTTTTCGAAAAGCAAGCTAAAACTATTGTCATCCCTTTTTTGTGCGAGGGAAATGTACCCGGATATGTACCACACAAATACTACATTCCAACACGACAGTAGTTTATCTTTCAGAGTGTGCACTGTATGTCACGGTTCGTTTCGAATCGGTTTCGCGTCAGTTTGGTTGAATCCCTAAATAAAGTGTTTTCGCGATATGTCTAGGTAAGAATAGTGGGACATGTACAGTTGCTTCGGAGCCTCTTACAGTTTGTTCCATTAGGTGGGCCCTTGCAACACAGAATCCCGGCGATATTAGAATTACCGAGATACTTTACCTGTGCCCTGTGGTAATTTTCCAGAATCTAGTATACACCACGGTGAGCGTGGCGTGCTGGGCGGGCGCCGCCGTCCACCAAGCGCAGGCGCGCATCACGCTGCAGAGGACAGCCCACCTTAACAACGAGCTCAGGGCTTTGCTACAGAACTATTTCTGCGACCTGGCCTCGATTGATACCATGTTGACTGATATGCTTGTAAGTTTATACAAATTAGGTACTGTAGCTGTTAGTCTAAGTTGTAATGTTTTTTCGTTTGGCTTGGTTTTGTTTTGAACTCGCGCGGGACAATTTTATATTTTAAAATGGCAAACAAGCAGGTGGTTCTCCTAATGGTCAACCATCGCCTATAACACCAAATATGTTAATGGTGCGTTGTTATCTTGTGGCGCGGTCTAATGCCACATGCATAAGTTTACCGGCTACCTTACCCTCCAAACTGGAACATGACAGTGACTAGCACTGACGCTATTGCGGCAGGAATAGGTAAACGGTGGTACCAGATCCGGGCAAGACAATGCAGAACTCTACCACCTTGTAGCCACGATGGTAGTGACTCGCATAGCCAATCGGTCACCTTTTACGACCTGCCTGGCAGAACGGCAGTTGGCCTACTCTTCAAAGTAGCCCAAGGTCAACCCGGGGAAATGGCATGATTATATTTTCTTAATCTGAAAATATTTGATAGGCGGTTGTGAAGTCATTCATCGGCGTTATGCGCAGTAGCTTCTACATCATAGACAAAGATCAAATCGGAGAATTCATAATGGCCGACATGTGGGACGATGGGTTCAACACGGAAAAGACTACAATGCCACGGAAAAGAATTAAAGTTAAGTAAGTGAAGAAATAATGTTTTTATTTACAATATATTCTGTATTACTAGTGTTAGTAATTTAGTGGACAGCCTCGCTGGCTTAAATCATAGTGTCCAGGGTTTGATCCCCCGATTAGGCTAAAGCGAGGGTTTTAAGTTTTTCGGGGTCTGTTAGTAATGTTACACCATCGTGCTTATGATGAGTAGATAAAGCTGTCGGTTCGCGTATCACTAAAATAAATGAATGTAGATGAGCATATGAAGCTGTCATTTCTGTTAACACAGAAAACAAATGTAAGTCATCTGGACAAACAGATAAAGGTGTTTATTGGGTTATCACCAAAATCAAATGAAAGTTAGTTGGTTAGTAATATCTGGCGATGGGAAAAGGCACCCTTCTCGTCAATCGTTCGAGAGGACCGAAGCGTCTAATGACGTTCCATCTCTCTCTCTCTCAGGAAAGCACAGGCATAATATTTGTTTTAATTTTATAAAGAAATAATGGCAATACTTTGGAATTATTAATACTAATGATCGTCTACTTGTTGAAATTTGACCATAAATCGATGACTCCATTTGATCATAGACTAAATAGGTAATAAGATTTCTTCTTATCTAGTTTGACAGCAGACCTTACTATAGATAATATGATATAGTGTATACATGTGTGTACGTATCTTATGATGCGTGTCAAATGAATAATATGTATATTTATTAATTTAATGTGTTTCTAATGCATATTATATAAAAATATAAGCTTTCTGCACTCCTTCACTGCTTATTTTACTACTTGGCAAGTTTGGCACGATTAAAGTTGCAAATTCATTAGGTACAACTTTAATTGTGCCAAATTTCACACACCTCCGGAGCGTAAATGTCGTAAAAAAGGGGTACAAAGTTTCACAGATCAATATACGCTTAGATATTATTTTACTATCTGTGCCCGCGACTTCGTCCTCGTGGAAAAAAATCTAAAAGTTTTGGGGCTTAACCCACAATTCCCGTGAGATTTCCGTGATGAAAACTATTCTATGTCCTTTCTCGAATCTCAAACTATCTTTGTTTTAAATTTCATCCATATCGGTTCGGTGGTTTAGGCGTGAAGAAGAGACAGACCGATAGACAGTGTTACTTTCGCATTTATCTGCATTATAAAAGCGTTTTTGCGAATCCCGCGTGATCACCTATTTTTTCCGGGATAAAAAGTAGCCTATGTGCTATTCCAGGTCATCATCTACCTACATTTGTGCCAAATTTCACTCAAATCCGTTCAGTAGTTTTTGAGTTTTTGCGTGATTGAGTAACAAACATCCATTCATCCGAACATCCAAACTTTGGCTATTATAATTTTACTAGCTGACCCGCGCAGCTTCGCCCGCGAGTATGTCATCGAAATAGTTTTTAATACAAACATCTTCTATTTCGGTCCTTCGGGAGCTGATTTTTGAAAGGAAAAATAGCCTATGATTGACCCCGGATCTTCAACTATTTCTGTGCCAAATTTCATGAAAATCGGTTCAGTGGTTTAGCCGTGACAGTGTAACAGACAGGCAGACAGACACGCTTCCGCATTTATAATATTAGTATTATAGATATTAGTATGGATATAGATTAGTATGGATCCGTCTTTTACGGCATCCCTAAATGAAAGGTGTCTTGTGAAACAGTACAAGTGCAATTCTAACATATTGCAATATGTTTTTAGTTTAAGTTTAGAATCGACGCCTGTAAGTCTAGTGGCTAAGACGGGAGAACGCTTGAATGTGCGCGATGCGTACAGAGACATTCGATTCAACAAGGAAATAGACCCGACGTCTGGCGTTGTAGTGAGATCCTGTCTCGTGTCGCCTATCCTTGATAAAAATGGAGTTATTGGTAAGAGAGCTAGAGTTCAAATTCTACACACACGAATGCGCACGCTCTCACGCGCATTCGTTTGGATGCATAAACGCATACACACAAACACAGGCACACGTTTGGACGCATAAACGCATACACACACACAAACACGCATGCACGCACGCATATGCACACGTATTTATGGTGTTTATAGGCGACGATTGTCTAATTCCAACATGAGAACCATCTGCTTATTTGCTATCTTATGATATTATGATAAGAAAACCATAATCGAAAAATTGTTTTTACAAATGTGATAAAGATTATATGCTATTCCGGGTCATCATCTACTTGTGTGCCAAATTTAATCCAAATCGATCAACCGTGTTCAAATTTTTTTTAAAGTGTTCGAGTGATCCAAACATACAAATATCTAAACATCAAAACAAACAAACATACAAACTTTCATATTTATAACATGTTTGGAGTTCTGTTGTAGTTGCAAAATAATTTTGCAGGCGTTGTACAACTAACAAATAAAGTTAACGCGAAGCCATTCGACGCTGATGATGAAGCTATATTTGAAGTGTTCATCAACTATTGCTCCCTTATTGTACATTTCTACAACATGCAGCAAAGAAAAGTGTATCACGTATGTTGTGTTTTAATAAGATACATATGTATACAATTAGTATCTACCACCCTGTCCGGCTCGAAAAGGGCGTATACGTAGGTTGAAGACATGTTCCTCCATGTTGCTCTGGGCTCCCTTCTGAAGCGATCACCTGATGTTTTATCAGGCAGATCATAAAAGGTGAACGGTTGGCTAACGTGTCAATGTGTGGTAAAGTTCTGCAACGTCTCACCCACGTATTTGGTACCATCGTTTTACCTATTCCGTCCCCCTGTGTTGATCCGTAGGCGTCTCATCTAACGTTTGCAATTCGCCAGCGATCAGCGATGACTCACGTAATGAAAAAATCATCAAAAACGTCGCCAATTGCTTGCTGGTCACTAGATGCACTTTTTGCAATGTCACAGCATCAAAACTAATGAAGTGGCAACGACTACCACTAATGTACAAGGCTGTTATGTGTCTTGCAATAACTAAACAATCACGATAATTTCGCATTGCGAGTTACGTGATCACCCCGCCGGGCTCCTTTGAAGAATAGACAGATCAACTGCCGTTCTGCCAAGCAGGTCGTAAGAGGCGACCGATTGAATGCACGTGTCACTTCCATCGTGACTACTAGATGGTAGAGTTCCGCAATGTCTCGGGGTATTTGGTATCACCAGGGCTTACCTATTCTTATCGCAATAGCGTCAATGCCTGTCACTTATGCTATCAAAACTTATGCTCGGGGCATTAACATCCCGCCACATGGACGGCGACTACGTACTATTAACGTCGTTGTTGTCTATAGGCGATGGTGTATCTTTCCATCGGGAGAGTCATCTGCTTGTTTATATATATTTAATGAGTATAAAATAAAAATATTGTCATTTTAAATTATCCTTACCCTAAAATTTAGTGAATATTTTAAATTGGACAATACCACGTCGAGTCAGCGGTTGTGGCATCTTTGTCGCGTAAGTAATTGTCTATTTGTGAAGCCACATTTTTGTTGCCATGGTAAAATTTAAAATATAATTTAAGTATGATTATTTTGTTCGGAAAAAAGTTATCTATCTCCATAAAATTATTGACTGCCACGTAGTCTAGGGGTTTACATATTCGGCTCATATCATGTCGAGCATAAAATTGTTAAAAGTTTTTTCGAGTATTTTTCTAAAAAATCTCAGACTAGCTCGGACTCTGGTAAAGGAGTCGGTCCTGGTTATTGCTAGAAATAGGCGCTAAGGGTAACCAATTATCTTAAACTAAAAAACCGGTGAATCATGGTGAACCGGAAAGTCTATAGACGTTAGGTTTACTTTACCTACGCCGCAAAGGAACCGGGCTTAATGATATCTACACAATAATAACTCATAGACATCGATATATTAAGCTACTAAATAATGTCTTGGACAGATAGATTCTAGATTCTATCAAATATTTAATTACAAAAATACCTTTATAAAATTAACTTGTTGTATTTATAGGAGAGCTTAAACAAAGTGTATTATGAGCTCATGAAATTGCACCTGACTCCATGCAGGCACGATTTAGACGAGCTCATGGAGACTAACGGATTAGTATTGCCCCCTGCTAACTTTACCAGGTAAAATTAATATGTACTCTCTTTATATTTAATTTTCTTTCTTCTAATATTAGTCAATGAAATTTAATATTCCAGGTATTTCGTTGACTAATACCCATGTTAGAGGTTGTCTAAGCTGAAATGACGCGTCCCATTACTTAATTCTTCCGGCTTTGATTTTTAAATTACAGTCATTTGTGTATATTCAAAAGTGAGTGGGGCCGAGTACACTTCCCTGTAGAACTCCAAATGTATTATCTTCCGTATCTCTTGTAAAATCACTTCTTCATTCGTTATTTAGAATATTAGGTTGGAATTATTTTCTCAAAGTGGTATGTGATTACTGATTGTGTGTTGGCGATGTCCAGTTTCGACTACCACATCAGCGAGGGCGGGCGCGAGGACATGGCGGGGCTGGTGTGCTACATGTACCTGGAGACGTTCGCGGAGCGCAAGTTCGAGCGCAGCGCGCTCGCGGAGTTCGTGCTCACCGTGCTGGCCTGCTACCGCGACAACCCCTACCACAACGCCGAGCACGCCTTCTGCTTCACGCACACGCTCTTCCTCATACTCACCAACAACCCCGGATACTTCGACTTCGTGGAGGTGAAAACTTTCATTTACATTGTTCTAGCTGTACCCGCGACTTCGTCCGCGTGGAATAATTTCTACCCGCATAGTTCCCGTTCCTGTGGGATTTCCGGGATAAAAACTATGATATGGTCTTTCTCGGGTCTCAAACTATCTTTGTACCAAATTTCATCCAAATGGGTTCAGTGATTTAGGTATGAAGAACAGACAGACAGAGTTACTTTCACATTTACAATATTATTTACTTTGTACCACATCAATATTTACTATTAAAAAAGTCTACAATGTTCATTTTATAAATGATTTTTGACAGTTCGGCGACTTTATATCTAACCGGAGAAGCATAACACTAAGTGCTTAAAACTAGTTTTTAAGGAGAAGCGATTTAGTAAAAATATACGTAAGTTTAAATTTTTGCAACTTACTCTGGTACATATGTCGCAGTGAAATTGTCAGTACCGTTAGATTATAATCTACCTAAGTGATATTATAATTTAACTGTTAACCTTACCTAACCAAATTATAATTTCCCTAGGTAGATTATAATCTAACGGCTATGGACAATTTCACTGCGACACATATATAAAGTCGTCTATCTGTCTAAAAAAACCATTAATAAAATGGACAAGTTATAAATTGTAATTTTAATGTAAATTAAATATCAAATGTCAATGCATCTAAGAGTGATAGTAAGACCTTGGATACTGGAGGCCCGATGTCCTGAAATACAGATACTTTGGCGGTAGCCAGCACTACCGTCAGCTACCACCATCAAATGTCTAACCACGACGGTTATCTCTTACTAACCGCGTGGGTTATCTCTTAATGACCATGTCGGTCGTCTCAAATGTCTAACCACGATGGTTATCTCTTACTATCCACGATGGTTACCCTCTAGCGACCTTGGCAGTCGTCTCAAGTTTCTAACCACGATGGTTATCTCTTTTATCTACTAAAATTCCTAACCTTCATACCATATAATTCAACCATAACGGTTACTACATTCAGTAGTTTCTATCCATGATGGTTAACAACATATAAATTCTCACATCATATATTTCAACCATAATGGTTATTTTTAATAATCTTTAACTATGATGGTTAACAATATATTTCAGTAATACTTACGATACTTACGATTGTCCTTGGTACCTTACCTTTACAACCTCACAACCTTAAATTACCTCGAAGGAAGAAACAAACACAACAAGAGGAAGACTAACTACGGGAAAGATTTGGTATCAAAATTCTTTACGCACTTTAACACAAAGAAAAAACGGTAGCGGCAGACACCGTATCACTTTAACTTGGACTTCACTTTGTTTCACTGAAAAGGCGCAGCCGTACCAGCCCGCAGATGCATTGGCCAGGACCAGGTGAAGCCACGGCAGGACGAATGACGAGACGCCCAACTCGTAGAACCAAACCCAGGCAAGTTGCAAAAGATGACAAGTGATCACTGATTCTGAGCAGCCCTTAAAAGGACTATCGATGATGAAGACCCGACCACCATGCCCTTCCTAAAAGAACGCAACAAGGCAAACGTTGACACCAGGCGAACGATCTAGAAAGAGCGTTCGAACGTAACGAAATAGGTCCACGCCTAACGCCGCCGCCGCGTAAGCGCAGACTGGACTGTAGACAAGTGTAACACTGCGCTGCGCCGCGCAATTGCGCTAACTCAATTCACTGAGCGGGTGTGTCAACTCACTTATTCAAAATGTGTTAGCGCACGGCGCAGCATAGTTATACCATAGACTACTTAGAGACTATATGCACAATTATCATGAGTCATGACTCTTATGTGTCGCGACTCACTCGTTGAGTTACCAATGAACCAACGCAATTCATGCGCCGTGCGCTGTTTGTGTTATGAATCTATAGCGTGGCGCACGGCGCACGTTTCGCTCGCTGCTCACTTCTCTTTACCCGCGGGCTGCGTCAGATTTGTTGCGCCATGGCGCAATTTTGAGTTAGCGCAATGAGCCGGCGCAGTACACTGCGCATGAGTTACTGAGTTAACGCAAGGAATTTCGCTGAGTTACCCATGTCTACTGGACTGAATGACATTGGCCGCCGCGGTACGGAAAACGAGCGCTCGACCGGTCGCTGGGCGGAGAACAAGCCCCGCGCGCGCTTCGTCGCCAGCGCGCCAACTGCCTCGTAGACGGACCATCAACCATTTTAGCGACAGGCAAGCCGTTATTTTGTACTAGCAACAATTATGTTTTAACTTGCAATTTTTGTAAACCCTCAGGCTTTCTCTTTCCGATTTTTCCGTTATGGAATTTAAATTATGTATAAATATAGGACGATCCGAGAAATAAAAGCACTTCATATTTTCTACTGTAAATAAGAACCTTGCGTTTTATTTAAACTCAAAGTACACCCGTGCCAGCTGCCGTTGAACCTTCGCCGAGCCTCCAGCCTCTGCACCGTCTGCAACTGGTGAGACCTTCTGAAAACTACTTACAGGAGTCAATTGCTAGCGGCCGAGCCGTCCTGCCGCTATGAGCGCTTAGTGGTACCGACGGCACCATCACCGCTACAGACACTGTCCAGTTTCGGCATCAGTCTCCCATAAAGGAAACAGTCTGCTCCCATATATGACAGAACTTTTTAAAATGTGTAATTAGTATGTAAACACTAGGCCACTATGCACTTTTGTGGTACATTTTACTGAAAAAGTATCGCATTTTTAGGTTTGAGCTTTGACGTGGTGGTTTAAATTCATGTCTAGATATGTTATCTACCATTAAAACGTTATTTCATAAACATTAAAAAATAAAAGATACATATTGTATTAGAATTTTATTTCTGCTAACGCCATCTATTACAAAACTAACGAGTTAAAATGCCACAAAACTACACTAGGCGACGATCTGTGCTCTTTAGTGGTACATTTTACTGAAAAAAATATTGCACTTTTAGGTTTAAGCTTTGGCGTGGTAGTTTTATTTCATTTAATTCATTTTCATCCACTCCATTTTAATATTAATCTATTAAAACACTTGTACTTCCCACTACGTATGTAGATAGGAAGGTTACTGATTTTGCTCCGAAAAATGGAGTTTTCACCATATGTCCACGTTTTGTGGTATTAGGAACCATTTTCGACTATTTTTGCGATGATTTAAGTATGTATGTATGTATGTGTGTGTGTGTGTGTGTGCGTGCGTGCGTGCGTGTGTGTGTGTGTGTCAACAACTCATAAGTTTTGAACGCCTAGACCGATCGAAACGCGGTTGATAACATTCGATTGGATTCCGCTCAACTTATACTTCCTGAAAATTTGAACCAAATAGGCCCAAGAGATTTTGAGAAATTTTATAAAAACCCAAAAAAATTGTGGCGAAACAGAATTTTTTTAAATAACTTCCAGATTAATGTACCGATTGAACACAAAAACTAATCAGCTGTATTCCTCAAAAAATTACGTCTAATGCATAAATTGCATCAAAATCAGTTTATTCGTTTCGAAGTAATCGTTGATGAAAATTTTGAAAAAAGTGTTTTTTCGACATAACTTCGAAATATTTCAACCAATCATTTTTTGGTATTCTACGATATTTTAATACTAAAAAAAACCCGTCGAATGCCCTTTTAAAAATCAAAACCGAATCTTATTTTCAAAAGTTACAGATTTTCAAAAATTAAAATTACGTTTTCTTTAGCAAAGTTACTTAATATTTTTGAAATAACTTTCAGGCTAATATACCGATTGACTTCAAAATCTTATTATCTTTTCTTCTTTAAAAACTGCGCCACGTACCGTTAATTGGATAAAAATCGGTCAATTGTTTGGGATCTATCAATGACGAAAATTTTTGAAAAAAATGTTTTTTGACATTGCTTCGAAAGTTTTGAACCTACCGATTTTTTAGCTAAAGCAATATTTAAATTAAGTTGAATGCCATTTGAAAGATCATCGTTTCCAAAATATACAGCTTTTCAAAAATCAATATACTGCCATTTTTATCAAAATAGATATTTATACTGAAATAACCTATGCTTACAGTTTTTACTATTTTGAGCTTAAAATACGTTAATTTAGCGGGAAGTTTCAGGGATGGCTTGCAACCATTTACAGATTACAGACAGTGATAGGTGACCAGTCTATCACCAACTGGGTATTTTTCCAATCACGGGTAACGTTGCTTTTATCAGCAAACTGAAAAAACACATTTTTGATTTGCCTGACTCGGGAATCGAACCGCGAGAGTTTCTCTGAGGAAAAAATTCGAAAAATTTATTCGCTGAGTTTCTACCGCCAATTCTTCGTGCTTGCAGTAAGTCCAATATAAATTCTTAAAATTTTGAAGGTTAATTAAATTAAATTTTCTTTATAAGATAAACTTTTATTTTTAAAACTCGTTTTTCCTAGAAAACTTTTTTACATGAAAGTTACCATAAATAAAAATTGATTTCTATCAATATTAGACTACTATAAGTAGAGCAGAAAATACGATGTAAAATATGTAGATAAACTTTATAATTGTTCTGTGTAGATAACATTGATAATTATAGAAATCGTGTTTTTAATAAATCAAGAAAATTTTAAAGAATTTTTCTTATACATAAGTACTAAAAAAATTATCTTAGAAACATTTTATTTTTTATTTTGGTTTTATTTTTCTGCGCCTCCCTAGAAACAAAGCCTGACGACGCCTTTGATGCGAATATAATAATAATAATAAAGTCCATGATACATTAAAAGATGTAATTCGCATAAAAATACTTTCCTAAGAATATTACTAGGTAATATAACTTAGCGAGCCCTTACAAAGCTTTGCTTTTTGCTAGTTTTTAAAATAAATAATTGTCCTTTTTTTTACAAAAATAAAAAAAAATATTTTATACTCGTAATCGATTCGAACTCTCAAATAAGTGTCAAAACCCAAAAATAGCAAAAAACGCCATTTTGCATGCCTCAATGGTCAGTTTCATAACGATTTTTACGAAGTATGTATTTAATATTCATTATTATATTAACTATTCCTATTATTAAATAAAGTTTATATAAATAAATAATAACGTTTGTAATAAATAAAAGGATAGGTACTGAAATAAAAATAAATACTGAAATTATCATATCTACAAATACTTACCCTATTAGGGATCGAATCCAAGTCCCATTGATTTCATTGTTAGGATCAACGACCAACGAATAGCATGTTGCTGACGCTGACATTGCTGACGTAAGCGCATAAAACTTTTCCCTACCAAAAGTCATCTATCGCGTTTGACGCCTGTGAAGTTTTGAGTCCAAAAATGTATATTTTTCTGAACGTTCTTTTTAGGGTTCCGAAGTATACTAGGAACCCTAATAGTTTCGCTATGTCCGTCCGTCCGTCCTTCCGCAGTCTAGCGCAGAGATCCTTATTACTAGAATGCTGTAATTTGGCATGAATAAGTATGCAAAACAGTCACAAAATATTTTTCCTCTACATGTAACGTGGGAATGTAATTTTTTTTTTGTGTACCGCATATTGTGGTGTAATATCAGTTTTTAAAATAATATTGTACGTTTATGAAAACAATTTTCCGATTAAGAATTTCGTTTGTGAAATACTAAGCTTTAAAGTGCTAATTTTTGTTAGAGTCTCTCCAGAGTCCCTGCAGCGGGGCTGCCAACTGAATTGTTGGTTCTGGGGGTAGGAAAAGTTTAAGATGGTAAATACAATTAAGTTAAAAAGAAAACTATCACGGTTAAATAGGCTTTACAAAAGTAATAATTGGACGTAGTTAAACCAAAAGGATCCAATCCACAATACGATAAAAATGAGTTAAGGGCACCAAACTGATGCTAAACATCAATACTATTATGGCCAGTAAATAACATCTAAGCAAAAATAGCTCTCTGTTACTTTATTTAACCTCAGAACTAGTCCCCATTTGTGGCACGTTAAAAAATTAAAAAATATCCAATTTCAAACTTCAATATTTCTAAACTGATTTTGTGTGGATTGGATCCTTTTCGTATAACTACGTCCAATTGACCTTCTAATAAAATGTATTTTGAGAAGTTTTTATAGGCGCTGAGCCTTTGGTGCGGATATATTTTACATTGATGTTAAATAAGTTAAATTTTCATAGTATGAAAAAATAAAAGCCCTCTTCGTTAGCATTATTGTGATGGGCAACTCTGGAAACCTATGTACACTGCGCGTAGCCCTACATGCACTTTATAATTTTTTTTAAATTTGTTGACGTATAGTGTGCAAAACTTAGTTTTGAAATTTTTTTTTCACTTGTATTATAAGGTTTATTACTTCTAGACGGCTGGACTAATGCTGGCCGGCCTTTGCCATGACCTGGACCACCCCGGCTTCAATAACAACTACTTGGCGCTGAGCAAACATCCTCTTGCACAAATGTATAAGACATCTACGCTCGAATATCATCACTATTACCTTGCGAGCAAGATCATTCAGGTTGGTATTTAATATATGTAATACAATTGAATCAAACCTCTCGCCAACTACCTCGTTATCATTCTACTAATATTATAAAATAATGTGAAATGTTGTGTGTTTGGTCTGGAAAAAGTGTCGAAGGAAGAGTATTGCATTCTCTTTCGATATTTTTTATATCATAAAATAGCAAACAAACAGATGGGTCTCCTGATGGAAAGAGTCAACCATCGCCTATAGACACCAAAGATGTTAATGGTGCGTTGCTATCTTGTGGCGAGGTCTAATGCCACATACATGAGTTTAGCGGCTACCTTACTCTCCAAACCGGAACACGATAACATAATGCAGAACTCTACCACCTAGTAGCCACGATGGTAGTTACTCGCATAGCCAATCGGTCGCTTTTTACGACCTGCCTGGTAGAACGGCAGTTGACCTATTCTTCAAGGGTGCCCGGGGCCAACACGGGAAAAAAATTGATACGGAAAATATGTGTTTGTTTCATCTACTTGATAAGGGTTTAGGTCTTAGGATATAACACATCAAGTTTAATATTTTTTTCTTAAAGTATTTCGTGAAATGTTTCAGGACAAACAACTACTAGCGAAATTGTCCCAGGCCGATCATGAGCGGATTTTACAGGAGATGAAGTACGCAATCCTTTGTACAGATCTTGCTACATATTTTCAGGTATTAATAAATTATTAAATTGTTGTATTAACTGGCCCGATAATATAATATATAAATTGTTGTACATCATGAGTTCGCACATTAGAATCCCTTTATAACAAAGTATATAATTGAACGGACGGATTTGGTAAAAGGCTACAAGTACAGGTACGTTAAGTGCATAAGAAAATATAAGGACCTTCCAAAATAGCTGATCATATTTCAACACAGCGTTCAGTACGTCTAACCAAAGATATCCACCAGAAAAATTATGTCATTCAGAGGACTACACTTTTTTAATTTTTACGAAAAAACAACTTTTTCTCATAACGGTTTGCGCCCTTTTTGCACAAATTAATCCACTTTATGATTATTTACCACTTACTACTAACTCTTGTGTTAACCCGCCATTGGTGACGTCAATTTCACTTACAACATTGTATTTTTTTTATATCATAAGATAGCAAATAAGCAGATGGGTCTCCTGATCGAAAGAGTCAACCATCGCCTATAGACACCAAGAGTGTTAATGGTGCGTTGCTATCTTGTGGTGAGGTCTAATGCCACATGCATAAGTTTACCGGCTACCTTACCCTCCAAATCCGAACACGACAGCGACAAGCACTGACCCTATTGCGGCAGGAATAGGCAAGGCGGTGGTACCTGGTGACGCCGATCTCACAGACCAGAGTTTTCAACCTCAAGAGTTTGCCAACCATTGGCTATTTATCCTACTTTTAGTTAGTTTAATTTAAGTTTAATTATAAACACATTTATAAAAATAAAACACAAAAATTCGGTCGATCACAGGTTGTTTGTTACTTATTAAAAAATTATACTCACGACACTAAAAATATTTTATTTACGCATATGTTGTTATTGTTTTGTCCGTCGGCTGAACCTCTTGCCCTTGGGCTCAGTTCGCCGAAGGGCGAAACAGGGGTCCTCGTCGCCGCCGGCGGCGTCGGTGTCGCGAATGTAGGTGTGTAGTGTTATCGTGTAAACCGTTGGCCAGAGTTATCGGGTCATCGGGATCGGTAAGAACGTGGCGGGGCCTACGTAGTTTGGGATCGGGATTAAGATCTGGGTTGTGTTTTGCCGCAGCTACCACCAGTGGGTTAGGGTGCGAATTTGTACGATCGAAATAGCCACTCTACCATGCTTTTGATCTTTTGTTTATGATTAGTCTTTGATCAAACTGAATCAGTTTGTTTATCCTATAATTTATCTAATAGACATTTTGAATTTATATAAAAACTAGCTGCACTGTACGGCCCGCTGCATAATAAGTTTTTTTAATTAGTAAATCCTGCGGGAACAGCTCGTTTTTCCGAGATAAAAGTAGCCTATGTGCTATTCTAGGTCATAGTCTACATGTGTGCCAAATTTCATCTTAATCGGTCTAGCGTTTTTGAGTGATTGAGCAGCAAACACCCATCCATCCAAACTTCAAACTTCGCATTTATAATATTAATTACTAGCTGAGCCCGCGACTTCGTAGTATTGCAAGTGTTTGAAAATAAATAAATAAATAAATATTCACGGTACAAGTTACACTTAATGATCTAACCCCAAAGTACGAACTTCGTGGTTCACAAATGTCAAAGTTAGTAGAAATTATATAACGTTAGTAGATTACGTTCAGGACATTATCCCAACAAAAAATTTGCATTCCTGATGAAAAAAGTTACGTTCAGGACATAATCCAAAATTTGCATTCCTGATGAAAAAAGTTGACTCTCCCAATTGTGATAACTGTAACACTATAGATGACATATTACACATGCTTACGGAATGTCATAAATTTCATAAAGAAAGACAGGAATCGATGCAGAAATATAAAATTAATAAATATGATCTAGGAGTTTATCTAAACATACTAGCGCAACCAACTTCCAAACTTGCAAAATCTTTGACATATTTCTGCACCAATAACGCTTATGAGTAAATTTATTAGTATAAGTAGGATACGATGGGACTAACATGTTCCTAGGGAATAAAAGTTCCCATGGGCGTACCTAGGTTCTGGGTTAGGGGGGGCAGCCGTAACATTTTAAGACCATATTATTATCATGTTATATTTTTATCTACAACAGTACATAGTTAGAAGAAGGGTTACCAAATTCCAGGGGGGGGCATCTGACCCTCCCTGCCCCCCACCCTCGGTACGCCCATGAAAGTCCCTTAAAACAAAACAGATAAAAAAAACCAAAGTAAGCAAATTATTTACTTGTGTTATGGGTGTTAGTCAACAATACTAGAATATATTTAATAAACACCCAAACCTAGAAATACTAAAATTTATGTTTATCACACAAATGCTTGTCCCCGTCGGGGATCGAACCCGAGCCCCGTCGATTGCGTAGTCAGGGTCGCTAACCACTCGACCAACGGGGCGGTCAAAATCGATCTTATAATCTATATATTATATAAATGCGAAAGTTTGGATGTTTGGAAAAACAGCTGGACCGGCTGGAGTTTTTACATGAATTAAAAGTATCTGTTACTCGTTAACTTTCGAGTAAACAATTTTTACGTCTTCATTATAATAAATATTCACGGGACAAATTATACTTACTGATCTAACCCCAAAGTAAGCAAATTATTTGCTTGTGTTATGGGTGTTAGCCAACGATACTTATACATAGAAATACACATATAAATACAAGAATAGAATATATTTAAATATTTTTATTTCCGGGCTTGGGTGTTTACCCAAACCCGGAAATACAAACATTTATGCTCATCACACAAATGCTTGTAGGAAGCTACTTATAATTACCCAAGCTTAATAGTTATCCGGTCATGAGTAATATATTTATTTATTTTTCTGTCATCCAAGCAGCCTTGTATTACTTTATTAATACAGTTTTGTGATGACTGATACTAAGCTAAAAAATTCACACAAATCATATAGAACTAAGCGCGGTCGTTGGTAATGTAGTTTTCTTAAACGATTATGATGATGAAGATAATATATACACATAAGTATGAATGCTAAGGCATACTTACATATTATTTGGATTTTCCAAACAGTTTTTTTCCAGGTGCGAGCACAACTGACGCCAGTGTTGTCAGAGCGGTCATTCGACTGGAATGACAACTATCATCGGAAACTGCTCAAGGTTTCTTAATATTTTATTAACATAATTTAGATCCCTTTTGCCGGCATATTTCAAGAATTCACATGAATGGAATAATGAAAATAATGTTGCACTGGTTTACATACATACATAAATACAAGGTTACTTTTAAAGGTCCAGCTAAATTTTTTGAGGCTGTTCAGAATCGACAATATGTTCGATTTATGTAATAAAAAAATAATTTAAAAAATTCAATATTTTTTTTATCCGAAACAAAAAACAAAACGAATGGATATAATTTCAATTACGCAAATTTCGAACTGAAATATTTTAGTGCTTTCAACCAAATTAAAATGATCGGGAAAAATGTACTTAGAGCGACATATTACATTATAGCTACTATCATAAATTATAGATGAATATAAAATGACACACTGCCAGCATTACAAAGTTCATTCACAAGACACGGTGCATCGAATTCATAAATTTAGTGGGATATTTTTATACGAATACTTTTCAATTATCTTGTAATAATTTTACATTAATAACTTTTATTTCAATATTTAGTGTCTAATTTTAAAATTTGGCCGGACTTTTAAAAGTAACCCTGAATTACCGTAAAGTAGTATCATTATCCCTTACCTCTTTGTAAGACAATTGCGCGAATGGTGAAGAATGAAATTTGGCAGTTGGCACAGTTTACGTTTGAATTGCGGAGGGAAAAGTGCAGAAATCTTATATTTTTAAATTAAATGCATTAGAAATATAGGTTGTCCCATATATCGACGTCAAGCCGTAAACCCGTGATAGACCAAGTTATAATAGTTATCAGAAAAATAAAAAAATCCAAGTAATGTGTCTCAAAAAATACAAAGATTTAAAAAAAAAAACGAAAAATCGACATCTTGTGATGGTATTTTAGTTCTCGGCACTACAAATTTCTACTTTTTTTGTTAATTTTTTTAACTTCCCGCTACGTCTGTAGATAAAGAAGTTACTGATTTTGCCCCGATTTTCGAAAATCGAGTTTTCATCAGATCTCTACGTTTTGAGGTCCTAGGAATCTTTTCAGACTATTTTCACAATGACGTCAGTATGTCTGTTTGTATGTATGTGTGTGTGTCAATGTAAACATCTCATAACTTTTGAACGGCTAGACCGTTCAAAACGCGGTTGATGGCATTCGATTGGATTCCACTCAACTTAGTCTTCTTGAAAATTTGAACCAAACTGGTCCAGGAGATTTTGAGAAATTTTGAAAAAAACCTCAAAAAAAATTTGGCGAAACAGTATTTTTTAAATATACCTTCCAGATTAATGTAACGATTGAGCACAAAACCTAATCAGCTCTATTCCTCAAAAGACCACGTCTAATGCATAAATTGCATCAAAATTGGTTTATCTGTTTGGGAGACAACGTTGACGAAAAATTTTGAAAAAAGTGTTTTTTCGACATAACTTCGAAATTTTTCAACCAATCATTTTTTGCAATTCTACGATATTTTAGAACTAAAAAACTACGTCGAATTCCTTGTCTAAAATTAAAGTCGAACCTAATTTTCAAAAGTTACAGCTTTTCAAATATTAAAATACGCGGTTTTTAGCAAATTTACATAATATTTTTGAAATAACTATCAAGCTAATACACTGATTGACTTAAAAATCTTATCAGTTTTTTCCTTTAAAAACTGCGTCCTATACCGTTAATTGGATCAAAATCGGTGAATTTGTTTGGGACTTATCAATGACGAACATTTTTGAAAATTTTTGAACATTTTTATTTGATATTGCTTCGAAATTTTTCAACCTTCAATAGGTTTCTTTAGTTAAAGCAATATTTTACATCTCAAAATTTGAATAAAAATGTCATTCGAAAGACTAATAAATTGAATAGCGTTTCCAAAATATACAGCTTTTCAAAAATCTTAATGCTGTCATTTTATCAAAATAGATGTTTGAACTGAAAAAATCTATTCTTATAGTTTTTATTTTTTTGAGCTTAAAATACCTTAATTTAGCGGGAAGTTTCAGGGAGTCAACCGTTTACACATTTTTTTGTATGTAATCCTGAATAACGCTTCAGTAAACTCAGTAAACTGGTGCCTAAAATTTAAATCAAACGACTCCGACTTGAAAGGAAATGCCCAAACTAATGATTCCAATTTAATAGTTTTCTCGATTTTAACTAAATTTAACTTAATTAGGTATTTTAACTTGGCCTATCACGGGTTTACGGCTTGACGTCGATTTACGGGACACCCCGAATATTAAATTAATAAAAATAAACATAACACATACTATATTCACGTGACATACATGATATTATACACACATGTATTTTCTTTATGGCTAGTCAGATGTTAAATTTGAAAGAGATTTTATTGTGTAATTTATGGTCGAATTTCGGCCACAGGCAATCGCTAGTAATAAAACGTTCAACCAAGGAAGTTATATATATCATATATAAGTTCCTTGCGTCCAACCAAAACCATAATTAGGCGCTACAGAGTATAACAACGTATATCTATACATATTATAATAAAATCGTAGGAAAGTCAAAACTGTACATTGAATATTTTTTTAAAAGAATACTTGGCGCGCGATCTACAATCGATATCGAAGCCAAAAATGTAGTTTTTAGAATTTTTGTCTGTTTATCTGTTTGTTTGTATGTATGTCCGGGGTAAACTCAAAAAGTACTACACGGATTTACTTCAAATTTTGCATGAATATTACTAACAGGTCGGGTCAACATATAGGCTACATATTATCACGCTATCACCTACGGGGGAGGAGCAGTGCGGAGTAAACGAAGTCCGCGCCAACGAAGTCGCTGGCAACAGCTAGTTATAATATATTCGTGACTTAAAATGTTGAAAGCACCGCGAATTTTACGGCGCTTACGCGTTTCATTCACCTAGTTATGAAATAGTAGTTCGCGTACTGCACTTTAGTGGCACGCAAGTGGCGTAGCGCATGTCTTGTCTAGTATGTTAGCACTTTATACCTACTTTTTCTAAATATTTTACTTTTTAGGGCATCCTGATGACAACTAGCGACTTGGCTGGATGTTGCAAGCCGTTTGGTGTGTCAAAACAGATCGCCGAATCTGTTTACGAAGAGTTTTATAATCAGGTAACTATTAACAGTTTTACTGTCGTATCACATACTATCAAGTTGAACAGAAACATTTTAGATGTTACTTGTTAGTTGGTTCGCTAGACTGAAAGCGCTAAAGCGGGGAATTCACTAGACATACCCACGGGCAAGGCTGCAGACATGCCCGACGGACTTTGCTACCATAGGCCGGACGGCCTGCGTCGGTTATACACTTGACAGACATTGCACAGACCTATAGTAGCAGTCCGTCGGACATGTCTGCAGGTTTGCCCGCGGGCATGTCCGCCGAGTGAATTCCCCGCTTAAATCAAGCCTTCTGTCTGTGCAGACGGATAAGCTAATCGAAGCGCATAGGGTTCTTAAACATATAAACAAGATACATCGCCGAATGTGTAAGAACCCTAAACGCTTGGAGTCGATTGACCATTTAGTTAGGTGAATGGGCGCACAGGGCGACAAGGAGCGGCAGCTGGGCTACACGCCGCTCAGCATGATGGACCGGCGGCGGCGCGCGCAGCAGCCGCCCGAGCAGCTGCAGTTCCTGGCCGTGGTCGTGCTGCCCTGCCTGCTGCTGCTGCACAACGTCTTCCCCAACACCGCGCCGCTCCTCGACAACTGCAGGTTCAAAAGACAATTATTACAGCTCGACTATGAGTTTGAAGGCCGAGCCACAGGCGTCAGCTTCAATGATACGAGACAGACAATTGCCATTTTCGTCGACGTGTATGTAGTGCTTTTTTCAAAAAAATGCAAGGAAATAAAAAAAAACTTATGTAAGAAAATAATTTACCTATTCTTGTCTTGGTTTTGCTGAAAGCAGACTCATGCTAATATGTGCAATTAATATCCATTTCACTTTCAGAACACGTTTTATGTTTAATAATTAATATTAAAATAAGTGTGTCAATATTCGAGACGAACCAATGATTTTACCGCCAAATTATTTATTTTTTCCACCTGTGCCGAAGGGTAATCGCATCTATGACTATAAAAGCCACGTGAATACGTATGATACCTAGAAGAGTTCTAAATTAAAATTACGCTCCAGCACACCTTTTCACACAACATTGCCATTTTTGTTACAAATTCAAAAAACGTGCCGACAATGGATTTTGTTTTTCTGTGTACGATATTTCGTGTGCTCATTATTCAAACGTAATGGCAATATTTCCGCAAATGCTTAAGAAAAACACATTCCCATCTTCCTCAAAAGCCCAGAAGTAATAAATAAAAATTGTCAGTAAGTACACAAATCTATAGATACCAGATAGATAATTTACGAGCTGCCTGACAAGGGAGGAAGATATCTAAAGCAGGCTTCTGACGTTCAGTTTTAACTGTACAGTCTGACTGGGCAGTTATAACTGACATGTCTACACAATATGTTGTTTTTTCAGTTAATATTTCTATTCACTTGAAGTGACACTGAGATTTCTGAACCGGTAAATAATAGATAGTATTTAATTAATATTAAATCTTTATTATTTTTTACTTTTTTAAGTCAACCGACTTTTTACGTATTTATTTTTATATTCACATAAAATAGAAACAAATTGGAAATGAAACTGACCTGAAAATGTGTTACTGCGCATTTAAGGACACTGTTCAACTTACGTGCCGGCGATTATACCTACATGATCTACGCTTCGATATTAGGTGTATTTGATAATATTTTGATCTTCTTGCGTTCTCCAGTATTGGATTATTGTGCATTTTGAAAAAAAAAAGAAAACGAAACAAATGTGGTTTAAATATTGATTACTGGTTAATATTTACATAATGTAACTTCTAACATCCAAGTAATTGGTTTGTACCAAAAATTTCATGACCAACTCTACAACCTTGCGCGCGCTCATTGGTCAACTCAAACGGCGTCCGCTTCCTCGGCTTCCTGCCGTTGCGTTTCACGAAATCACCACAGAAATCACTCTATCACAGATTTCAAGAAGCGAAGAGAAAGATAAACATCAGCCATATACAAACAATAATTTACTGGAAGTCTTTAGAATTACTCCAACTACTGACAACTGCGTAGTTGTTTTGCTTTATACCTTTAGTTTTAACTGCACAAATTTATTTGTAGAGTTTTATTAAACTATGCATATATTTCTCTCCTAACAGAAAGACACAAGATGCGTGGCGAGAAGAGATAGAGATTCGCGGACAAAAGCTGTGGAGACAAGACGACTCTATAGCTGGACAAAGCAAAAGTATTATTTTAGGCAAGATGGATAACGAAAATAATTAGATGTATTTGTTTATTTTTTAATACATTATGTTTTTTAATTGTTTATATTTATTCTGTCGTCTAGACAGCTTTCAAGAATATTTTATCTTTTTTAATATTACGTGTCACTTTTTTGTCCACTGTGGATTCCTAGATTAAAACGTACCTAGTGATTGTATACTTTTTATCCTAAACTACTGAACCGATTTCAATGAAATTTTACATTTTTGTCCAACTTAAGTTATCTCAAATGAACCCCCTCCCCCCTCCCCTTCAAGTACCCCACCAAAATATTCAATACAAGTAATTTTTATGGCAAAACAACGTTTGCCGGTTCATCTAGTAAATAATAAATTAAAGAAGTATAACCGATTACTTTAATAACTTCATTGTTTGTCGCTGTCATGTTCTATGTACCTACATTATCCGTAAATTAATATATGTAGCCATTGGCCGATTTACGCTTAATGTCGACTGATATGCTACTTTTGAGAGTGACTATTGAAATTATTTCATTTATACATTTTGCCGCCCTAGACCCTGGCCTGGCCTGTGGGTAAACCGGAAACCCACCACCCATATAGCGTTTCAACTACCACGCGAATGATAGTGCATTATTAACACCATTGTTTTCTATAGTCGTTTCTATCATTCTGGGGATTTTTATTACATAAGATAGCATGCAAGCAGATAGAGATAACCATTATAGACACCAAAGAAACTAATGATGCGTTGCTATTCTTGTGGTGGGATTTAATCCCACATGCATAAGTTTACCGGCTATCTTACCTTCCAAACCGGGACACGACAGTGACAAGCACTGACGCTATTGCAGCAGGAATAGCTAAAGCGGTAGTACCAGACCCGGGCGAAACTGCAGAACTCTAACGCCTAGTAGGTACAGTGTCACTAATTGCAAATTGCCTGGCAGAACGGCAAATAGTTTATTCTTGAAAGAGGGGCCGGTTATAAAGGCCATGTCCTTGTTTGCTATTCTATTATAAATACAATTATAAGCGTCATATCTGTAACAGTGCGTTATTATTCTATATAAGAGCCTATTTAATGCAAGTGTCACGTTTGCCTGGTTGAAGAATCGGCGAATGGTACAGATTCATAGTGGCGATATATATACGAATAGCAGGTCGATTAGCATGAGCTGGAGAAAATATGATCAAAGCGGTATGATGTACAATCTATTGCTGACACTGATACTTTAACCCGCCATTATCTGCTATCAAGCAAATCAGGAAGAAGTACATTCTTGGACAAATGTCAACTAATAAACGTAATCATTATACATAATAAAACTAAGTTGATAAAATGTGCGTATCCATAAAACTTAAAAAGGAGTCCCGGCACGATAAAGGGACTTATATAGTGTGATAACCCTTTATCCCCCCTCGAACAAGAAAGTTCCCGTTTTAACGTATAGTGGCGTGATTTTAAAGATATAAGGGCTTTTCCAACCCTTCAACTTGGAAATTAAGTGTAGTGGCGCCATCTGTTGTCGAGTATTTGAACTTCATTCAAAACGAAGATTATTTGGGTTGTATTTCGAAAGACGCTGCGAGCAATTGCAGCATGTGTAGTAAATTTAAAATTCCAATTTCAATAAAGCCTTAAATTACATTTGTTATATTTCAATTACCACGTAATCTCATATCAACTCCCGAGCGAAGCCGGGCATCATAGCTAGTTTATAATAAAACAACCAATTAAACTTAATAATTTTTATTAAGGAATATGTATCATATATCGAATAGTGATATTTTACCAATGCCGGGCTGAGTCAATTTGTTATTGCTAAGAAAAACCGGCTTCTTAAAAAAATAATCTATTTTAAATAGACATGACGTGTCTGTGTCGCAATATGTGATAAAAAAAATATAATCGGCAACACTAACTTCTATGACTGAAATAAAAAATTAGGTTTATTGTATAGACTATAAAGTTGTGACGTCACATCTATGGTGCGGTCTGGAACTACGCGTGTTCTGCCATATCGTGACCTGGCTTTTTGTAGATAATGAAAAAATCCTACGATTTACACCAGCGAGCACCAAACTGCATCGAAGCGCATTGTACAATATGCTGAAAGTAATTAATTGATGCATTTATACAGTAATTATATACCATACTTGCATGGAATTCATTAAACTTAATAGCCGATCAGCGGCTTCATGTCTCTAGAGACAGATTTTTACTACTTGTTACTGGTAATCTATTTAACTACACCATAGACAGTACATTGTAAAACACACTCCAGTGCTCGATTTTCAGTGTAAATCATACGTAACTCTCACACCGTTACAAAATTAAAAAACCTACGTATGTACATTATTGTATCAAAATCTGTTATTGCAAGTTACAAAAAAGTGTATGCGTTTTCTATCAGCAAATGTTCTCAATTCGAATCAACAAGTGTTCGAATTTATAATCAGCAACTCTTGTTTCCAATTAGCTAATATTCGCGTTTTCGATCAGCAAGTATTTGCGTTTTACATCAACAAGTGTTCGAGTTTCTAATAAGCAAGTGTTCGCGTTTCCCAATCAGCAAGTGTTCGCGTTATCTAATCAGCAAGCGCTTGCGTTTCTAATTAGCAAGTTTTTGCGTTTCCAGTAAGCAAGGGCTCGCGTTTCTGATAATCAAGACTTCGCGTTTCCAGTTAGCAAGTGTTCGCATTTCCTATAAGCAAAGCAACTGTTCGCATTAACGTGCCGTAAATAACAACAAAACTGTCGGCCCGTCAAAATTACACAAAATTTGATTAAAAACTCTACTTTCCAATGTCAATATTACATTGTATTTAGATAGCGTGATACTGTTTGTATATAATTCCAAACTTTAAACCAGATGTGACAAAACAACCTCAACAGTACGATTCTTAAAACATTTACATATCTGGTGACCTGTACGTTAAGGAGTTATTACATTTTAAACCATGTCAAGAAAATACCCTTAAAAATGTACACTTTTCTTTATCTTATGCAAAATATTCAAAAATATTTGAACTAACAGATTTATCATCCTAAGAAATACAATACTATTTGTAAATGTTTATTTTTCCTAAATCTGATCTTTGCATCAACACATACGAGTCTGCAAAAGCGTTTTAAGCTGTTGGTTCCGGTGGGTATTTGTCACAGTCGATTAATGCGACGATGATGTTCACCGCCCTTCGTGTCAGCCGAAATCCAGTTAATCGTAGTGAACTTGAGTTCGGTTCACTCGCTCCAAGTATTTATTCATTTCACTTTTTGATTTTATTTTTTACTTTCGGCCTCATGCTGCTTAAGTATATCTGGGGACGTTTTCAAAAAATCTTTTTTCCATGCCTCTGTCAAAACCGCATACCAGCAATCAGAAGTATCCAGCAGCGACCAAAGATGACCGGCATCTGTTAGAAATAATTGGCAGCGGTCAAAAGTGACCAAAAGCGACCGCAGTAACCAAAGCGACTGCAGCTGTATATGGCTGCCAGTGTCTGCTACAAGTGTTGTCAAACTTTTGGTTTCACTGGCACACTTTTCATTTTATCAAAGTTTTACAGCACACCCGTAAAAAAAGTCACCAAAGATGCCAGGCGTCCCGCGATGGCTCACATTTTTTACTAATGGTTTCAATGCGGCTTACAATTCATGGTACACTTGAAAACATACGTACCACACTAGTATAAAAACGATGGTCTGATCTATCATATTCGTGAGCGTCAACTCATGGTCATTTTTGGTCGTTGCCGAATCTCACATTCGGTGTGGACTAACCTTTTTTTTCCATAAGGTAGTGCTATACTCAAAACTGGTTAAATGTAAAAACTCCTTAAATAGTATTTCATGTAAACATGGTACAGTAGCCGTAAAGCACCCTTAACCTAAACAGAAATAATACAGTATAATAAATACACCTGATTTTATAACTTATTATGATAAATGAGATTTTTTTTGTGAATGACCACAAACTACACATAATGGCATTATTTTACATTTTTCAAATTCCGCCAATTAAATAACCATAATTTTGATTAAACAATTTTTATTCACAACTATAAGGATAAGATAGATGGAAAATCTGGAACATGAAAATCAAGCAATAAAGAATAATACATAATTGTGACGTCATTTTGTCTCTCGTCGTGAGCTAGACTTATGACGTCATTTAGACTTAACACTTATTGAAGGCTAATAATCCTCAATAAGATACTTGACCTTAGCAGAGTTCACTGAAAGTTGCCATTAAATCAAGACAGAAAAAGCTTAAGTATAGTTCACAAAAGAATTATTTAAGCAATTTTAATGTAAAATAACATTGAAGATGGTTAGTTAGACTTCCCGCATATTGACGGCAGTAGCACAATTATTGTCTATCGTAGGAATGCGTTTATTATTGCCAAAGTGACAAACAATAATGATAATTTTAAAAGTATTATTTTCACCAAGTCATTAATATCAATGCAGAACAAAACACTTTAAAAGTTATTAAGACGACACGATATCGCTTACCGTATCTTTTTTCTCAGTTCGCAAATACCTTTTCGTTATTCATACGAAGGAAATGTTTTACAAGGAACTGCTTCAGATATACTTTTCGCATGCCTCAGATTGGCTCAACTTTTTGTTTCATATATTCATCTATATTATTCTTTTAGTGTGAGTTTTAATATAACATTTTATGTAATACATAACGGTACGTAATATCATCTACACAAACATACCTATGAAAACCGACAATGGTTTGACAGTTTCTTTTTTATCGGATGATGAAGTGCACTAGTGTTGCAAAATGTGATTCCATTTAAAAATATATGTATTTTTATCGCTTTAGTTCGTTTATTACTGTTCTAGTACGGACGGGAACTTTAAAACAACTCTTAAGATATGCCCACCATAGAAAACTTCAGTCGTTGAATAAATGCTTACATGTTTTAATTTATAATACAAGTATTGAGGGGAATTTTTTTGCAAGACTGGCCAGTATAAATCTTATATAAATGTCTGTGCTTTGTATACGATCTGGAAGTGCAAAGAAATCATGTCAGACAAGGCACTATGGCTATTGGTGTTAGCCTGTCCCATGGAGGCAAAATAAAATTAAAAAGGTGTTAATAAAAATATTTACGTGTTTTATTTAAATATTATCTATGTGTGTTAATAAATTTAAAGGTGAAATAAAATATATACTGGCAAGTAGCTGTAGTTTCCCCTAATTTATAAAATATCCTTTTGACCGCCTTTACGTGAATATCCATTGTATCATTAGTGCCATAGACAAAAGTGATTACAGAAAATTTTAACAATCTCGGGCTAACACTTTCATTATTTCACCATTCCACCGATATTATTTTATGAAAATAGTTATTCAGTAATACCCCGGACTTACGCGATAGGTGGAACCGAGCGCTATCCGCGTAAGTCGAATTCGCGTAAGTCGGGGTACAATTTTGCGTATACCTATAAAGTTATACAAAGTATGTTTAATTGGGACCGGAGACTATAATTTAGGAAATATAAAACAATAATTTAGGAAATAAATTTTAATTTAATTCTAGATAATATGACAAACTATATTAATAAAATGTATAAACACAATCTGAAGTTATTTTGATGTAGAAGGTTAAATCGCGAAGAAAATTAAATCGCGTAACTCCGAATTCGCGTAAGTCGAGGTAGCGTAAGTCGGGGTATTACTGTATTAATAAATCAGTTTTCTTTTATCATATATTTTAAACAAACAATTCTTGTATATTTATATATTTGTATGTAACTGTTTTCTCCGAAACGACTCATTGTAATTAAATGGATATTATTTGTTAAACAAAATTCAAAACAATTAACTTAACTGACAGAATTAATTTTTTACACAAAATTAAAAACATTTTACGGCACTATGACTAACAGCGATATCCTCTTTTAAACAAAATTCATAACAATACCATCCACATGAGGAGCTTTACAAAAAACCTCAAAGTTGTTTTAAAAAAAAAATTCTTCATTTGCAACAACATGGTTGTTACAAGTTAATAAAAATTATTATTTATAAATACAAACATATTTTACAAATATTTAAATACCTATTAAACCATTTTACAATGAATATAAAATTTTGATTAAATTACATTTAGTTATACTTAAATATATTTTGATACAACTTTTGATTTAACTCATATTAATAATCGTCTTATTCAACTCTGATTGCAGCTATCCATTTAATAAATCACAATCCTATCGAACTATGTATTATATATGATGATGGTATTTGTAGGTAACTGACAGTTAATCCACCTTATACAAAATTTTGTAACCCCTATTATTTTTTTTTAGTTTTGAAGAGGGCATCTGCCTCACTACCAGACAGTTCGTATACGGCGAAAAAATGGTCTAACGTGTCACTACTTTTATTTACGGGTTCAATCTCTGGTAAAATAGCAGCAGTACGTAGTAAAAATAATAGGGTTAATTAACTGAAAATCTTGTTGCAATGTTAATGGGGCAAAATATCTCTATAAGGCTGATAGCCTTTGATGAGATATTGTAAGATTTTATCAACCGCCCCTCAAACCTATATGCGGTTGTAAGGTTTTCCATCAGAAAAGATATGTTTATTTGCTTTAATATAACAAACTGAACATATATGATTGATTTTAGGGCTCCTCACAATCTTTTTATAGCACAGACAAAATGAGGACAATCTTATTTAAATAGAAAAACCGATCTTACTCTTCCTTTACAGTCACAATATTTGTGTGAAGATTTTTATTTATAATTTCCTGGCATGACAATGGCACTGGCAGTCGAAAGATTTGAGATAATTTATAATTTAAGTTAGGCACTACTTTCAAATCCCTAGCGGTCCAGCCGATCAGAAAATAAATGATGAGCTCAGAATTGATTTAAAGTTCGAAGCGCTGGGATGGTTATGTGTTCCTAATCTTTCCTGGAACATAGTTTTTGTCAATGTTAGGCTCCTGAAGGAACATGTGAAGACATCTTTCATTCTGGGCTAAGGGATGGCCGGCTATCTTATTGATGAAGACCTCAAGACCTGCAATTATAGTTAACCCTTATTACTTAACCAGCAAAGAATTATGACAAATACATTACACAACGAATTATTAAACAAATTGATCTAATTCCAAACGATGCAAATTTTTTTGCTCATGATGTAGGTTTTATTCAACAAAACTAATATATAAATACTGAAATATGTTTAATGAGCATCCAAACTCAGAAATATATACGAGTACATCTATGGTCATCTCATAAATGCGTGTCTCTGTTGAAAATCGAACCCAAGAGTCACTGACCATTCAATTAATGAAGTGGTCATATAAATGGGGGTCATTGGCCAGAAGCGTGCTCGTCGCGACCCCTGCCAGTCCACTGGACTGCAACTCTGGCCCGAATAAGTACCGCAGTGCGGATTAGGGCGTCCCCTGGAGGCGACGCGTACCGATCCGCCCCCGTCGGTACGAAAAGCGGCGGATGCGGCGATGGGGGCCGCCACCCATCACGCCAGGCCCGAATAGGCGAGTCGAGGGGAGCAGAGTGCCAAATAGGCACGTGGAATGTAAGAGGTGGGTTGGAAGATAAGATGCATGAATTGATAGATGTAATGAATGAGAGATGCCTAGATGTTTTGTGTGTAACAGAGACTAAACGTAAAGGTAGTGAAACCACTGATCTCCCCGGTGGCATGATGGCTCTGTGGTCTGGTGTGCCCCAGAGCGATCATGCTGGCGCCGGAGTAGGTATTCTTCTATCGTCACGCTTAGTCTCTGGTCTGAAAGATTATGGGATGGCTGGCTCGAGACTTCTCTGGGTCCGGATCAAACTGGGAATCACGAGAGTCTTTTTGGTCGCATTATATGCACCGGTAAGCTCTTCGTCGCCCAGTGACCTGGAAAAGTTTTGGGATTCTGTAAGGGATGTTCTGGATATGGTTGATGACAATGAAAGAGTCATTTTGTGTGGTGATTTGAATGGATGGGTCGGGACTAAGCGGCCTGGTTTCGATGCCGTTCTTGGTCCGTATGGTGACAGTAGAGTGAACGACGCCGGTAAGCACATTGTGGATTTATGCATGGAAAGGAATCTTCTTGTGGCTAACACAATATTCCCTCACAAGGACATACATTTGTATACATGGAGAAGGAATGACCAAAAGAGTGTGATAGATCTGATTTTGATTGATAGTAGACTCCGCAGTTGTTTAATGGATACGCGCGCCTACAGAGGTCCCAATCTGGAAACGGACCACTATTTGGTAATAAGCCGATATAGGGGTCTGTTTAAGAAGTGGAGACATTGGCGACAACGTGTTCCATTCGGAGAGCTTGAAAGGATAAAGAGCGAAAAGTTGCAAGACCCGAGTATAAGGAGTATGTATGAGATTCAGGTTCGAGATAGGTTGGCGAAAGTGAACCTACCGGACTTGGATGTAGACGAATGTTGGAAAGTTTTGAAAGATAGTATGATAGTAGCCGCGAAAGAAGTATGTGGTAGTGCAAAACTGTGCAAGTCAATGGAAGGAGATGCATGGTGGGATGATGAAGTGAAAGCTGCGATTGAGAGAAAGAAGAAAGCATGGCTAGACTATGTATCATGTTTGCAAGCGAATGATGGTATGAAAGACAAGAAGAAAGAATTGTATCGTTGTTGTAAGAATGCCACCAAAACCTTAGTGAAAGAAAAGCGTGAAAGAGAATGTTTGAAAGCAGAAGAGAGACTGGCGAGCAACTTCGAGGCAAACACCAAACTTTTTTGGAGGGAGGTGAAGAAGTCTAGGAGTTGTTCGGCAGCCTCCAGAATGAATAGGATTAAATCTAAGGATGGTGACATTCTTACAAGCACAGAAAGCGTGTTAAAACGATGGAGTGAATATTTTGGAGATATGTATGATGCTGTTCAGGACGCTGCCTCCGTCTCTGACTCAGTAAGTGACTCAGAGACGGTGGAAGCGTGCCAGGACATTACTATGCAAGAGATCGTATGGGCGATAAGAAGTGTGAAAAACGGAAAGGCTGCGGGAATAGATAAGGTGACTGCTGAGATGATCAAATACGGTGGTCCTGCCGTCTGGGACTCTTTTTGGGTCCTCTGCAATACATGTTGGAGGACCGGTAGAGTACCCGAAGACTGGCGGCGCGCGGTCATCGTGCCCTTGTATAAAGGCAAGGGCTCACGTATAGACTGCAATAGCTATAGGGCCATCAGTTTGATCAGCTTAGCATCGAAGGTGTATGGTAAGATCATTGAAAGGAGAATGCAAGGGAAGTCCGAGGGAATGTTGTGGGAGGCACAAGGGGGTTTCAGATCTGGAAGAGGATGTATGGATCAAGTTTTCACACTCCGCAACATCGTAGAGAAGCATCTGGCTGTCGGCCAGAAGGTTTTCTGCGGTTTTGTGGATTTGGAGAAAGCGTTTGATAGAGTTGTGCGAAAGAAACTTTGGGACATTTTACCCAGTTATGGGATAGATGGGCGTCTGCTGCGTGCTTTGCAATCCATGTACTGGGAATGCAAAGCATGTGTGCGGGTGGACGGCAACATATCGCCCTGGTTCGATGTCAATATCGGCGTCAAGCAGGGTTGTGTGTTGTCAGCTCGTCTGTTTATTCTATATCTGGATAAGTGTCTCCAAAGATTGAGGTCATTGAATGTGGGAATGCGCATGAGTGATCTAGTGGTGAACTGCCTGCTTTATGCAGATGACGCTGTACTTTTAGGCTCAACTCCATCTGAGCTGCAAACACTGGTCACAGTTATGAATGAGGATTGTAAGAGTATGGGCTTACATTTGAATGCGAAGAAAACTAAAGTTTTGGTATTTGAAAGAGAAACAACCAGAACGGATGTAAGAGTTGTGGTCGATGATGTAGTGCTGGAGCAAGTGGATGAGGTTGTATATCTTGGATGTGCGTTTAGCAGGGATGGAAGGTACACCGCTGATGTTGAAAGAAGAGTGTGTGCAGGGAACAGAGTGAATGGAGCGTTAGGGAGATTACTTAATAGCACAATTTTAAGTCAGGGTGCCCGTCTAGCCCTGCATAATCATGTGCTTATCCCAACGCTATTGTATGGAAGTGAGAGTTGGGTATGTCAGAAAGGGCATGAAAGTAGAATCAACGCGGTCGAGATGAGGTCGCTAAGAAAAATATGTGGTGTGACACTCGCGGACCGGGTTCGTAATGCCGAAGTGAGAGAGAGGCTAGGTTTGAAAGAAAGTGTCGGTGTAAAGATGAGAAAGGGCATGCTCCGTTGGTTCGGACATGTAGAAAGAATGGTAGATGAAAGGTTAACAAAACAGATATACAACGCGAATGTGGAAGGATGTAGGTACCGGGGAAGACCAAGACTGACATACCACGATCAGATTGATCGAGTACTGTCCGAAGGTGGTGTCAAGAGTCTTCGCAACCGGCGTGTGTGTATGAAGAGAGTGATGAATGTGGAAGAAGCGAGACAAGCCTGCAAGGATCGTGATGTATGGCACTCGGTTCTCTCTGCCTACCCCGTAAGGGATCTGGCGTGAAGATATGTTGTTGTCATATAAATTTTCTGTATGTAATGATGAACTCATTTAACTAGTTATATGTATGTATAACTAGCTATCAGTGTAATCGACGGAATCGATCATATAGCTAAGAAGAATTTCGCCGCCTCGAGCCTGTCGAACCTTTAGGGGAGGTCGCAAATTCAATCCCGGCGTGTCGAAAAAATTTTTGAAGTGAAAACTTCTTTAGGCGCGTTGAGCGTTTTGGTAGAGGGTAAAATCCTCGGTTCGCGTCACCGACATGCTAATGATAATAGTATATCTATAGCTATGGAGAGCCAGACTAGCGCACGCGCAGTAGCCTGTGTACACGTATACACTAATACATCGACTATTTCTGACTGTATTATGTGCGCGTTGGACGCTTTATATATGTAGTTATATAGTTTTAATTACTCTCAACTTAATAGTTCCGTTTTCACTTCTATCGGCAGTCCCACGACTGCTACTGTTTTTTCTTTGTTGTTTTTAAAGTTTTTAAGTTTTCGCAAGCACTGGGCGAGTGCTAAAATACAAAAATAATTACCATCATGATCTCTCAACTTGTACTGTGTTTTTTTATACTAATTGCAGTAACATTATCTTAGCTTAAGAAAATCCTAAGTAGTATGCTGTCGCATGTGAAGATACTTTTAAATTCAGTTTGCTTTCTTTTCCTTCTATGCTTTTACATAAAAATTATAGCACGGTATCAATTGTTGTGATATAAAAAATGTTTATGTACCTTTTCTACGATCTTCGATAAATTCTTCCTCGAAAATGCCATCATCTCCACGGAAGGGAAGTTGTCGTTTAAGGGCTTTGCCTGGTAAAGGGGGCACTACAATCTGTAAAGAATAAATCATCATAAAAGTGTAGGAAAACCTTTTCAAGGTAAGCAAGTTGTGCCTCTGTGTTGGTCGGGATCCCCTTTGTAGAATATACTTTCTGCCATTCTGCAAAGCAATTCTTAAAAGGCAAACAATATAAATATAATACGTAGGTCACACTATAAGTTATGCGTAACTTAAAAAAACAACATGTTATAATCAAAATATTATGTATAATGCTTTTCAAAATAATCTCCTTTACATTTAAACATTTTTTCATGCGATAGAACCATTTTTTGAAACAGGAGGACCACAGATCTGAAGTCATGTTTTATATATGCTGATTGAACGCTATCACTGTCTCTTCGGAGTTGGTAAAAGTAAAACCTCTCATCAAATCTTTGATTTTGGGGAAAATACAGAAAGGTCGGAGCTATGCGCAGGATGAGTGACGAGATGTACTTTTTCGGAAGCTAAAAATGACTGTTTTGTTGGACGTGTGTGAAGAAGCGTTATCATGGTAGGAAAATGCGGCTTTTGGGTCGTCTTTCGCGAACTTTTTCTAACACCCTGGGTAAACAAATTGTAGAATACCACTCGGTATTAACACTCTTTTGATCTTCAAGTTGAATTGTACAGATGGGACCCATAGCTGAGAAAAAAAACGCGATCATTTTTTTACCAACGTTTCTCGCCTTTTGTTGGCTTGTTCTCATTTTCAAACATCCATTCACAAGATTACTGTTTTTTTCGGGTTCAAAACAATAAATCTACGTTTCGTCTCCTGTGAAAATGTCATAGACAGCATTAGAATGTCCGTGGTCGTACTTCAGTAGCATCTGTGAGCACCATTCCACGCGAGCCCGCTTCTGCTCCGCTGTCAGTTCATGAGGGATCCAACGGCAACAAAGTTTCCGAACTTTTAATTCTTCGTGTAAAATTTTCTGAATGTGGCTCATACCAATCCCCAATAGTCCTCGAATTGTCTCATAGGTAATCCGGGGGTTTTCTTCAATTAATCGCTTAACAATAGCCACATTATTTTCGTTGACGGCAGTTGAAGGCCGCCTTTCACGAAATTCGTCATGTAAAGAAACTAGACCTCTCTCAAATTCAGCAAACCATCGCCTCACGGTGCTCAAACAAGGTGCTACTCTCCCAAAAGCATTTTGAAGACGAGCGGCACAGTCTTGCGGAGAAAGAGAACTTTTAAAATCATAAAAAATCATCGCTCTTAAATCTTCTCGACTTAATTCCATTTTCGTTGCGTACGTAGAACTTTGATGTGTGATAAAAAAAACATTGACAAATCATTTCCCGCCATTTGTTTTTTTTTTATTACTGAGAAGGTTGGAACGTTTTAAAAATATAACATTCGAAATTCAAATAGTTCCGATTAGCTAGAAGTGCAAAACTTTTAGTGTGCCCCATGTAGGCAACCAATAAATACAACGTGTTATGCTGGAGCCGCACTTGCATCTATCGTTATATGCGCACTAAGGCACACGCAGTCCGGAATGTAGGCGAAAATCGTCGGTCACATCTACATTTATCGTGTCATTGCAAGAAGCTTTGTGACGATAGACGCAATTGCGGCTCCAGCATATCAGGAAGAACGCACACTATGAAACACGTCAATTAGTATCTATACATATAATAAAATCGTAGGAAAGTCAAAACTGTACATTGAATATTTTTCTAAAAGAATACTTGGGGCGTGATCTACAATCGATACCGAAGCCAAAAATATAGTTTTTAGAATTTTTGTCTGTTTATCTGTTTGTCTGTATGTATGTCCGAAGTAAACTCAAAAAGTACTGCATGGATTTATTTCAAATTTTGCATGAATATTACTAACAGGTCGGGTTAACATATAGGCTACATATTATCACGCTATCACCTACAGGGGAGGAGCAGTGCGGAGTAAACGAAGTCCGCGCGGACGAAGTCGCAGGCGCTGTATAGTAACAGTGTAGACGCTACATATCTGTGATACTGCCAACAATAATATTGTGTCTACAATATAAATTATAATAATCAGATATACATTTCTGTTTTCACAAAGAGGTAAATACTGTTTCATTTTGATAAGTAACATACTCTTAAATAGAATTTTAGAGTAAAAAGGTGATAATTATCTAGACAGGATTTGCAACAACCTACTAAGTTTAATGAACCTAAATGTTGACTTTAGATATTTTAAAAGGTAATTTTAGTAGAAATTGATGGTTTGTTGTATAGAATTGTGCTGTAATAATGTGCTATCTTACGAGAACCAGTATAACACATAATTGTGGGGTAGGCAGAGTGGACTGTGAGTCTAGACTTTACGGTTGACCATGTACACTGGTTTGTTGGTTTGTAAGTAGTAACCTCATCACCACATTTTACCAACCTGATGACAATTATTGGGTATTTTTAGCCATAACCGGGACAAGCAGCTTTACATGCTTATCTAAAGCATGGTGTAATATACGAGTATATCATGCCAGACTTTAAGCTGCTACTGAGATTTTTAAAATTTTTAACAAGATTTTCGCCGTGTTGGTCCCGGCCTCCTTTGCAGAATAGGCCAACTGCCGTTCCGCCAGGCAGGTCGTAAAAGGCGACCGATTGGCTATCGAGTCACTACCATCGTGGCTACTAGGTGGTAGAGTTCTGCATTGTCTCACACGGGTCTGGTACCACCGCCTTACCTATTCCTGCCGCAATAGCGTCAGTGCTTGTCGCTGTCGTGTTCCGGTTTGGAGGGTAAGGTAGCCGGTAAACTTATGTATGTGGCATTAGACCTCGCCACAAGATAGCAACACACCATTCTTTGGTGTCTATAGGCGATGTTAGACTCTTTCCACCAGGAGACCCATCTGCTTGTTTGCTATCTTATCATATAAAAAAAACATTGAAGAAAAGTCTCGATAAAATCTGAAAGTACTTTCCGCCTTTTTGCCGCCCTATTGGTTGAGTGGTTAACTAAGAAGACAAACATTTGTGTGATGAGCATAGATGTTTGTATTTCTGGGTTTGAGAGTTTATTATATACGTATGTAAACATATTTATTAGGAATAAATATGTTTACATACGTATATATAACGAAAAAAAAAATCAATCAGTCAGATTTGTTGCACCATGGTGGTCCAATTTTGAGTAAGCGTTATTGAGTTAATGCAAGGAATTTTGCTGCATTACCCATGTCTACTTACAGTTGACTTGATTTCTGTCTCTACCTAATTCAACCATAAAGTGTCTCAATTGTGTTATAGTTAGGGGATCAAGATAACCTTATATAGAAGCTACTTTCCTTTGTTCTGTTGGGCTAAAAAACTGGCTTACGTCATTTCTAGTTAATATAGCTTTCTAAAGGTGAAATGATTTTTAAAATCAGTCAAGAAGTTGTGAGTATATGAATGTTGTAACAAATAAATAAAATCTTGCTTTTATATAATATTAGCCGGTAAACTATGCAGTTATTGGCAGTACTATCCCAATACATTGAGAGCAGTGAACAATGCACCATTAACATCTTCAAATTCAAATACAAAATATATTCATTTCGTAGGTAAATATTACACTTGAAATACGTCATTAGTTCGTTATATTTACATACATACATTCTGTTATACGTATAATATTTATAATAAAAAATCATTTAATTTTTGTGGTACACAAAGATTAGATTTTACATTTGAAATATTTCTTCTATAGGCGATGATTGTCTTTTTCCATGGCTCATTTGTTTGCATGACTCATGGCATTTTGTTTGGTATACTCGTACTATGATTTAAAAAAAGGAAAATAATTTATTCTACACTTATTTAAAACATTTAAGTAAATCTTAAGTAATTTTTAATATACAGTGTGATTCTTCATAATGTGCACATATTGAAATGTGTGAAACTAGACCGAGTTTTATGGACAAAAAATAAATTATAAAAATTAAAAAAAATATATGTTAGGTTTTATAAGCATTTAATGATTATTTTTGGAAACTGTGGCCCTGAGATAAATAAAATGCTATAACTTTTAAACTATGGGGTTTATCGCGTTCAAAAAAACTAAAATTAGTGCTAACAATAGGCCATACTGATTTATGAAAATGAAATATCAGAAAATGTCATCTTCACGTAAAAAAGTAACATATTCACAAAAATTAACTTTTTTGTGTTTATTTTCAGTGATCGTCATTTCTCTCAAAATAATCTATAAATATTATTTTTTAAATAAAATTATAATAGAATCTTTGTTTAATCGATCCTAGCAAACGTTCTGTATAAGTCGTTATTATTGTGATTGTGATGTGATTTAGATTTACAGTCAATTTCAATAATCTACCTGAGGTATGAGATAGGAAAACTATGGAACGGCTACCAGGAAAGCACTGTTATTTTTCAATAATTAACAAAAATATCTTAGCAACAAAACTCTAGCGGTCTATCTATCTTGAAACCCAGATTTAGATAACAATGATAAAAATAAAGCTATTAAATTATTTTAAGAAAAATGAAGATTTTTATCTGCGAATTCGTTAGATTACATAATTTTTTCCGTATTGAAAGGACTCAAAAAAGGGTCTCTACCTGAGTTTGAGTTAGTGCGTCATCAGTCGCGCCTTTAATGTCTATGTTAACCTCTCGTTGTGAAGGTTATTTTTAAGTTAGAAGGATGATTTTTTTAGAAATAGAAAGCTATTATGATGTAGTTTTAAGTACTACACTATGTAATTTAATAAAATCTATTTTAAAACAAGGAAAAATAATTTACAAATAGAATTATCAATTATCACGCTGTATGAACATGAAATGACATGAAAAACTGAATTAATATTCTCACATAAATATAAGCAACACTAATATTTTTTCTCATTATTGTGTTGTTATTCCTGCAGTTCACTTAGCACAAGTTTACATAATATCTGCCTCTGTGGTCTAGTGGACTGGTATTTATTTATTTATTTAAATTTATGCACAATTACAGTACAATGAATGATTTAATGCCCATTGGCATTCTCAACCAGCCAACCCCAAGCAATAGCGAAAAAATTAGGGTGCAAGCTGATAATTTAAATGTATAATACCAATAATATATAATGAAAAAAGTATATAAATATATAGATAAGCACAAAGATTATATTATATTAAATGCTATGGATCCCAGCAAAAAGCGATTAGATTTAAAAGGAGGAGGTATATAAAAAATAGTAAATATTCGAGGTGACATACTAATATTTAGTGAATGCATACAGAATAAAAAAAATAATAGAAAGAGATCTCTAAATCTATATATTATTTAATGATTAAATTTGTGTTGACCATATGAGGTCCCGACTTTGATTCCTGGGTCGGGCAATTTAAAAATGTTTTTTCAGTTTTCTGGTAAAAATGATATTGCCCAGTATGGGGTAAGTGCTCAGATGGTGTTAGGCTTGACACCTACTACGTTGTGGGACTGAATACTTTCGGCTAATTGCGGGTGCATCGGTTGTACCTCTGCCTACCCTTTTGCGGATACGGGTGTGAAGATACTTCTTTTTACATTATATCATGGAGCCTAAAGGAGGACAAACTCTGTTGATAGAAGTGTCCATCAAAAACCATCCAATGGTGGTTGTGCTACCCTTGTATAAGAATTTTTAAAAAGATGTATATTTCCAGTTACAGCACAAAACAGTGCTACATGTACTTATGCTCAGCACACTTCACCATCTGCTACAGGTATGCTCATATTGTAGTTTAACATATGTATAGCACTGGCATACAATGGCATTCTGCTATGGTTTTTGAATATTCAATAAACAGCTGGACACTTTTGCTACTGTCCCCTAAAACAGTGTTTCCCAAATGTTGTTTTGATATGGCCCGGTAATTTTCAGACTGCCCCTTCGTGACCCACTTAATACTTTTTAACCCAAAATGTTTTTTTTTTATGTCATAAGATAGCAAACAAGCAGATGGGTCTCCTGATGGAAAGAGTCAACCATCGCCTATAGACACCAAAGATGTTAATGGTGCGTTGCTATCTTAGTTGTTTCAACTAGGTGAAATAATGCATATTTAATAATAGAAAAATGTTTAAATTAATGCTACATACTTTGATGTCGCCTATTTTGTCATCACTCAATGCTTATGAATTTTCGTTGCGTCGCATTGATCTATAGTAGGTAATATTTTAAAAGGCGGGGGAATGGTGAGACCCGGTGTTTTTTTTTTATGGCCCGGTGAATGGGAAACGCTGCCCTAAAAAGTTGTACTCCTTATATCTAGGCACCAGCGCTTAATATTGCTCATTTGCAACAACATTACCATTTGTCAAAAAACATCATTTTACAGGAGAGCCATTACTGTCACAAGTCACCAAAACGAAGGATAAAATAGTAAATTAGCATAACTATGAAATTATTTTCTCTCCCTATGGAGCCTATAGAAACAACATTTTTGCAGTACACTATTTTTTCTATACAACTGCATCATTAACTGAACAATCTCAATTTTGAGATATGTTGACCTTGTAGCAAATAAGCAATGTGATGTGCTTGTTATTCATTGGATTAATTTTACAAGTAAAATTAATTTCAGTTTACATTTTTAAACAAGCCAAGTTCTTACAATATGAGATGAACGATGTAAGCTGTCCATCAATATTCTAGTTGAAAATTTGACAACAACAATATATCTTCACACCAGATCCCTCATGGGGTAGGCAAAAAAACAAAGCTATACACTAACAAAAAGGATATTATAATGTGCATCTTCACTTCCATCAACAAGAAATAAACAGGTTATAGTTTAAAAATAAGTTTAAACATCAGCTAAGAAGCTAGTCTAAAACTAATCACTGGTAACTGCAGAATAATTTAAAGACTTAGGGCTTTTTTAAAAAATAATTGTAAAAAAGAGCCTTGTTAAATAAAATTATATACTACACAAACACATTGCATTATATATTGCAAGTATTTTAATGCATTTATAAAAAAATGAGTCTCATAATTTTTTAAAGATTGTTTAAAATTGAAAGAAAACATGAGCAAGATTTCTTTAAATATTTTTTGAACAGATTTCATTGTAATATGTTATGTTATATATTATAAATTTAAAACTAATAACCACATTATACAAAGAAAAGCAATCAAACATTTCCTTTAAAAACTAGTGACAACTCAACACTGGATGAATCATATCAATGTTTTTGTTAACAGTGATAACAAAAACTCATATTATCAGTTCACTACTTACCTTACTATCTCTCTCCAGTTCATTTCTGAGCCATTCAAAATCACTGTACCGCCGTCTAACACTAGATTCTTTCACTTTGAATACAGGAAGATTGGTCTGAAAACAGGAAATCAAATTTACCGGAGTAATAGTCGTCAATCACTACTCAAAAACATCAATCTTTGCAAGCCAATACGCCCACAATTAACGCAAATAGCAACTACGATAGCGCGTGTCGGTTTAATTTAATTATTGTATAATCAGTCTTACGATATTACTTACCCTCATGCGAACTTCATAATCTGTATAGCGTTTTTTACCAACTCCCATTGTAGTAACAGGATTCACCACGTCGATTTCTAAGAAGTTTGCCGGTGCAGCGTATGCATCGTCTAATGTTTGTTTTTTAACGTTTAATCGCCGCGTTGCATCGGCTGTTGTATCTTCAGCCATCATAACGATTTTTAAATAAACAATCACAAAATTACAAAAGACGACCTCCTACCGAAAACGAAATTATTTTGACATAGCGTTGAACAAATTGGAATGACAGTTAACGTCACAAAACACAGTGACATGACATCTGAGTACAATATGGTCGCTTTTCGTTCAGAAATTAAATTTTTTTGTGAGTGATCTAGATACTAGTAATTTTCGCCAGTTTATTTACGATCATTTATGTAGGTCGTTAGCAAAGAATATAATACACTCTACGAGAGGTCGTTAGTTATTCTCGAGAAGATTGTCTGCGCCAGCAGCTGTGCCCGTGCGATCGGGCGTCGACCCGCCGCCGCGCCCCCTCCGCGACCCCGGCCCCCTCGAGGACAGCGTACGACGCGCGCCTCGCACTCCACCGCTCGACACGACCGCCGACACTACGCAATTGTCTATACTTTATACCAGCGAAATATATATATAAAATATTACAGTCCACATTTTTGATTCCAACTACCAAGAAGCTACAGTTTTTGGTCCTACATCGCCAAGGAGTTCAAAAGCAAGTCTAAGGAAACCGAGATTTTGCGACGTCCGAAGAATTCCAAAAATACTGAAGTATCGACGGTTGCGCCGTTTAAATTTGTGCGAGTCACCGAGCAAGCGAACAAAGGCGTTGCGTCACCGGCTGCCTTTCTACACCAAGTCGGCAGCCCCTGCATTCCTGTGCATCCTGTGACGGACACGACGGCACGCTGTGAGTTCGTTCCAAATCTTTAAACCCTTTCCTTTACATTTTTTTGTCTTTCCCTGATTTAAAAATTATATATTTATCTGTTAAAGTCCATTTCTGGCCTATATTTGAGTGAATAGAGCTTTTATTCATAATTTCCTTTATATTTCGATTGCATTTTATACGAGTAATATGCACTGATGCTAAAATAGCCATTCATAAATTCAAACGGTCGTTGTATAACTGACGTGTTGCTTGGGGTCAAAGTCCGCTCGGCCACTCAGCTGTTTCTTATCGCTAATCTGCCTTTTGCTAACGCTATAATAGCATTCCGAAGACAGTGTTATAATAGTTTTATGCATTATTTTGTATTTCAACGATTATTTACACATTTTGAGTGCTTTTTAAGCTGATTTTTTTTTAGTGCTACGTACCTCATAGCTTTATTAAATATTTATTTCGGTTTTATTGCATATTTAAATAATTTAACGTAATGGCTGAGAATTCCAAAGCTGATATTGAGAAAATAAAAAGATTAAAGAAGACTAAAGGTTCTATGAGAACAAAATTAACTCAGTTTGAAAATTTCTTAGAATTGGCTACTTCCTACCAGGAATTAAGTGATTTGCATATCACTGAGTTAGATTTTCGTCTGTCTAAAATAGAAAACTTATACCAGGAATTCGACACGTTACAGAATGAATTAGAGGCATTGTGCGATTCCCCGGAAGAGCAGTACGCAGATCGCGAGCTGTTCGAAAAGCAGTACTACCTCCTGGTCTCCCGTGCGCGTCGAATGATTGCTGACAACTCCAAGCGGGACGACGGCACCAACTTTGGCTCTGCAGCAGGCTCTGGCAGGTCAGGTGCTTGTGATCATTCTAACAACCATTTTAATTTGCCCAAAATAAATATACCTACTTTTAGTGGAAGCTATATGCACTGGCTTGAGTTTCGAGATACTTTTGTTTCAATGATACATAACAATGATAATATAAGCAATATAAGCAAATTTCATTACTTGCGCGCCTCCCTTCAAGGGAGTGCTGCAATAATAATAAAAAATATAGATTTTTCTGATAACAATTATTTAACTGCTTGGAACTTATTGTGTGAAAGATATAACAACACTAGATTATTGGTGAACAATTATGTACAAGCTTTGTTTAACGTAGAATCAATATCCAAAGAATCAAGTCGATCTATTCGTTTCCTTCTTGACGTTACAAACAAAAATATCAGGGCACTTTCTTCACTTAAACAGCCTACCCAACACTGGGATACCTTGATCATACATATGATGTCTACCAAGTTGGATTCGATAACTAGTCGACATTGGGAAGAACATCGAAATACGCTATCTGAAGCCCCCACGTTAGTACAATTCACTACCTTTTTGAGTAACAGAGCTGATTTGTTGGAAACCATAGAAGAAAATAAGTCAAAACATGTTAAACACGATCAACAAAAATCAAAAAGTTTTGTTGTGGTTACCAATAGTGGATCTGATGCTCAAAATAAACAATTCAATAGATGTCCTTTGTGTAAAAGTGACCATATCCTTTATAACTGTGAAAAATTCAGAGATTTAACAATAGAGAACCGTATATCAAAGGCTAAAGAGTTGAGGGTTTGTTTAAATTGCCTACGGCCTGGTCATTCACATGTGAAGTGCAGAATGTCACATTGTCGATACTGTAGGTATAAACACAGCACATTGTTGCACCTGGAAAAAGGTGAATCTCTTTCAACCCCAACAACCTCTATCCCTGTTAGTGAGAATATTGCTCTACACACAAATACTTTGCAAAACAGTAGTGATGTAACACTATCTGCTTCCTCAATTTCAAATCAGCCTACTACGTCATCGCATGTGCTTCTATCCACAGCATTGGTGAAGGTGTATGACAACAAGGGCAACACACATAACGCCAGGCTCCTGTTGGACAACGGGAGCACTGCCAACCTCATAACGCAAGACCTCTGCGGTAAGCTGGGATTGTCGAGACGCACGTCGGCCTCCACGGTCACAGGTATTTGCAACCAGAATATTAACACGTCACAGTCTTGCAATATAAAAATAAAATCAAAATGTAGTCATTATCAGGTAAACCTAGACTGCATTATTGTGCCTCAAATCACTAAGTCACTTCCGTCAATGTTAATTAATATTGAATCGATTCCTATACCTACTGGTATTCGGCTTGCTGACCCCCAATTCAATATCCCAGCAGCCATAGATATCCTAGTAGGCGCAGAAACATACTGGAATGTGATCTGCAATAACTTAATTGATTTAGGAAAGAACCAACCCAAACTCTATGAAACTCGGCTAGGTTGGGTAATGTCAGGCTACGTTCCACGTGTCGCTTCCAATGCCCATCAGTGTCATTTTTTAAGTCAAAACGAAGATCTTACCAGATTTTGGGAGTTAGATTCCATCGATTCCAAATACACTCAAACCAGGGAGGAGCGTGCTTGTGAGGAACATTTTTTAGCTAATACTTACCGTAACGAGGAAGGCCAATTTGTAGTTACGATGCCTCTGAAACGAGATCCTCAGGAACTGGGCGACTCGTATTATATGGCTAAAACTAGATTCTTATCTCTAGAACGTAGATTTCAACGAGATCCTAATTTTAAGCAACGCTATGTTGAATTTTTAAAAGAGTACGAAGAGTTAGGACACATGTCAGAAAATAAATCGTCTCTAAGTCAATATAATTCCAAAACTATTAACTATTACTTACCGCATCATGGTGTGTTACGTGAAACGAGCACTACCACCAACTTACGTACAGTATTCGATGCTTCCGCTGTCACTACTTCTGGATTGTCACTAAATGACATCCAGATGATTGGCCCTACAGTCCAAGATGACTTATTATCCATCTTAATACGTTTTCGACAACATAAGTTTGTGATTTCAGGGGACATTGAAAAGATGTACCGTGCGATAGAGATAAACCCTAGTCAGAGACCCCTTCAACAAATATTATTTCGTTCAGACCCCTCCCAGCCTATCAAAATTTACACCTTAAAAACAGTGACATATGGCACCGCTTCTGCACCTTATCTAGCGACCAAGTGTCTTACCTCTCTATCCAACACAGTCGCTGACAATAGAGTTAAAGAATCATTAATTCACGATTTTTATGTCGATGATTATCTAAGTGGCGGAGACACAATAGAGGGTGTTATTGAACAAACCAAGGGGGTAATTTCTGTGCTCTCATCGGCCAAGTTTAATTTGAGGAAATTTCAATCAAATAATTTGAACATCTTACAGAAAGTTTGTGGCAATAATCTTGATTCTCAAAATATTCTCGATTTGTATGACAACAACCAAAACACGCCTTCAAAAACACTAGGTTTACACTGGCTGTGTGACGCAGACGTTCTATCGTTCTCTATAAATATTGATTTAAATGAAAAAATTACGAAACGCCACATACTGTCTGTAATTAGCCAAATATTCGATCCTTTGGGGTTAGTAGGTCCCACTATAGTCAATGCTAAAATAATATTGCAAAGGTTGTGGAAATTGAAGTTAGACTGGGACACTGAAGTTACGGAAGATATTAAATTACAGTGGAATTCATTCTCTAGTAAACTTTCTCACTTAAATGATGTAAAAATACCTCGATGGGTTTTACAAAATCAATATCAAAATGTTGAATTACATGTGTTCACAGATGCGTCTGAGCAAGCCTATGGAGCTTGTATTTATGCCCGCTCTATAAATAATGAAGGCACAGTGCATGTTCAGCTATTAGCATCAAAAAATAGAGTCGCTCCGATAAAGCCTACTACTATACCACGCCTAGAATTATGCGGTGCATTACTAGGTGCAAGACTGTGTTCAAAAGTGTTACAATCTCTGCGTTTGCAGGTTCAGTGTAGGTTCTGGTGCGACTCTACCATCGTACTAGGTTGGTTGCAGATGCCTGTACAGCGACTAAAGCCGTTTGTACGCAATCGTGTCAACGAGATAAACGAGATAACTGCCGGTAGCCCGTGGTGCTATGTGCCGTCTCTCGACAATCCTGCGGATCTCGTTTCTCGCGGGGTGAAGGCTGATCTTATCAGCTCCTCGGCGCTGTGGTGGTCCGGGCCACAATTCTTACAAAATTCTGAAAATACATGGCCTACCATGCCCAACGAGAGACGAGATTTACCCGAGGTAGTGTGTCATCTTACTCAAAATCAATCGCCTAGTACCCATACAGAAGAAAATTCTATTTCCTCTCTTATACATAAAAGGTCGAATTTCAATCGTCTTTTGCACATTGTAGCCTACATAAAGAGATTTATTTCTAACTGCAAAAATCCAAATAATAAAGTAATAGGCAGTTTAACTCAAGAAGAAATTCAATCTTCTTTGTTTACAGTTTTAAAACAAAGTCAATCCGAAATGTTTCCTGAAGAGTATCCCATCTTGTCAGCAGGCAAAACTCTGCCAGCTAAAAATCGTCTCCTATCTCTATCTCCCTTTTTAGATACTAACAATATCATTAGAGTAGGAGGGCGATTGGATAATTCTCCTTATAGTTTCGATCAGAAACATCCAATTTTAATATGTGGTAAACATCACATTACTAAATTAATATTCCGTCAAGAACATTTCAATCTGTTACATGCAGGTCCCCTCTGTTTACTCGCTAACATACGCCAAACATACTGGCCCCTAGGAGGCAGAAATCTTGCGCGATTAACTGTAAATAAATGCATTACATGTTTCCGTCATAAATGTAAAAGTGTGCAGCCAATCATGGGACAACTTCCTAAATCTAGAACAGAACTTGAATTTCCATTTTTACATTGTTCAGTCGATTACGCTGGGCCAGTGTATATAGTCAATAAAAAAGGGCGCGGTTGTAGAATTATCAAAGCTTACCTGTGCATTTTTGTATGTTTGGCAGTGAAAGCAGTACACCTGGAGCTTGTTTCAGAGCTGAGCAAGGAGGCGTACTTAGCTGCGTTGCGCCGCTTTATATCTCGTAGAGGCAAGCCACAGTCCATCACTTCCGACAACGGAACTAACTTTGTCGGAGCTTGTAATGAATTAGAATCCTTTTTAAAGTCATCAAATCTAGAATCAGAACTCGCGACTGAAGGTATTAAATTCTTATTTACTCCTCCATATTCTCCACATTTCAATGGATTGGCCGAAGCGGCCGTCCGCTCTACAAAAATGCATTTGAAAACCGTGCTTAACTTAACTCATTTTACATATGAAGAAATGTACACCGCTCTCACTCAAATAGAAGCCATATTAAACTCTCGTCCCATCTCTCCCATGTCAACCGATCCCTCCGACATGGTAGCTCTTACTCCTGCCCACTTCTTAATTGGACGAACTCTCACAACCGTCCCGTCTCCGTAAGTTTCCGAAGATGCCAACTTGACTACGCTGCAAAGGTATCGACGCGTCGAGGCCATCAAACTTCACTTCTGGAGGCGATTCTCAAATGAATATATATCCCAGCTTCAAAATAAAACAAAGTGGTTTAAAGGTGACAGCTTGAAGATGGAAAACCCACTTGTATTGATCAAAGACAAGTCGTCTCCTCCTCTCGTTTGGCTCCTGGGGAGAATCGTTAAACTACACCCAGGAATCGACGGAGTAAGCCGAGTAGCGGAGATTAAAACCAAAAGAGGGACAATCCGAAGAGGCTATAACAACATCTGCGTCTTGCCAGTGGACGACCAGCCCTGAACCTTTGAAGCTCTACATCTTCAACGCGGGGAGCCTGTCTGCGCCAGCAGCTGTGCCCGTGCGATCGGGCGTCGACCCGCCGCCGCGCCCCCTCCGCGACCCCGGCCCCCTCGAGGACAGCGTACGACGCGCGCCTCGCACTCCACCGCTCGACACGACCGCCGACACTACGCAATTGTCTATACTTTATACCAGCGAAATATATATATAAAATATTACAGTCCACATTTTTGATTCCAACTACCAAGAAGCTACAAGATTATTATTTATACATATCTATATGTTAATACATTAAGCAAAACTGTATTCCTTTCTAAGACACACGAACGGTGAAATATGAAATTTCACACAGTTAAACTTTACATTGAGCAGGACTACAGAAATCTTCGAAATAATATACATTCCGATATACCACCTCTTATATTATAATACAATAGGACAATCACTAGTTTAATGAAAAATTATGGCAAAAGGTTCATCCCGCAGACTATTCCTGCAACTGCTTACTATTTTCCTGCAAAAAATTAAAATGTGATATCTAAATTGCATCGTTTATTTTGAAAAAAATAAATTAAAACAATTATTTGGCGGCATTTGACGCAGTTTTTCAAGAGTAAACTGTAAAAAACTGTTTTAAGTAATCAAAATTAAAGTTGGCAAATTTTTTTAAGAAAAACAAATTTTTAAAAGGTAATATCTTTATTTAAACGCTTCATTTGATTAGAAAGTTTTTAGTGACATTCGGCGCAGATTTTTAAGAGCTAAAATTAAAAAATTAATTAGATGAAAATAACTTTATTATTTTAAAAGAAAAAACGAAAAAAAAAAATGTTTCAAACACATAATATTTTCAAAGTGGCTCCACCAGCCGTTGACCTCAAAATTCAAGCAGCTGTAAGTCTCGATAAACCAGGATCATGCGCCATCAACAACGACCTTGATACTTCGATCCGTAAGAAAACTGGTGATCCATTTGCACAATTTCCCAGGAAGCCCATAGGATGGAAGCTTGGAAAGAAATGCCTTGTGCCACACCCGATCGAAGGCCTTCGCTATGTCCAAACTAACTGCCAATGCTTCTCCCTTATTCTCGACTGCCTCCGCCCATCGATATGTTAAGTGGACCAGAAGATCACCAGCTGAGCGTCCGCGATCAAAACCGCACTAGCGGTCACTAATGAGCTGGTGCTCCTCTAGATATCTCAGAAGCTAGCAGTTAATAATGGACTCCATTATTTTGGAGAATAAGAGATTATCGCTATAGGCCGATAGTTGGACGGGACCGATCGATCGCCCTTTTTAGGTATTGGGTGCACTAAAGCGGTCTTCCAAGTTATGGGCACGACGCCTTTTAAGGGGGAGAGCCGGAATAAACGCGTTAAAACCGGTGCCAACTCTGGAGCACACATCAGGCCCACTCAACTTATGGACGTCCAAGGAAATGAGTGCCTTACGCACTGCAGTTTGCAAGAACTTTACCTCCGGCATGGAAATGTCACACCACGGGATGGTAGGTGGTGTATTTCCTTGGTCGTACAGGGTCCAGTCGTGGCTGCAATAAGTGAGCTTAAGAGATCAGCTTTCTCTTTTGCAGAATGGGCTAGATGCCTTCATCTTCGTGCAAAGGTGGAAATAAGGGCATACATAAATTCCCTTGAACCTTCCCAGAACTCACGAGTTCCCGAAGGAAGGCGAACTAGCTTCCTGCCAATTCTGCCAGTGTGCTCGGATTTTGCTTTAGCGATGGTTCTTTTAAAAGACCTAGAGGCATAATTGTACTCTTTTCTGAGTGTGCTGGTATTTACATCTTGCGATGCCGATGCCGTGGCCCAGACATGGCCGCTTTCGGCGTGAAGCCGTTTTGCATTGGCGACCAAACCATGGCTGAAACTTGCTTCCAACAGGTACAACAGAAAACGGAATGTAAAGTTCCATTCCCTGCAGCATCACATCAGCGACGCAGTCAGAAACGATATCTGGATCTTCCAGCGTGAAGCACACACGCCTCCAAGGGTCCAAAAAAGGACTGCACCCCGTCCCAATCTGCTGACCCGTAGTGCCAAACGCGGCATCAGCCTGAAGAACGAGGCTGTGATAAGCGGGTAATCGGTACTTTGCTCCTCGCGCGTAATCGGCACTAGACAGTGGTCCGATGAACCAAGTGGAGCGTCTACAGAAACCTGATAACTGTCTGGGTGTGGGGTCCGCAGAAGGTCTAACACGGAAGGAAGATGGTGGTCCACATCTGGAACACGCGTAGGCGAAGTAACCAGCTAGTCATACCATACACTAAAGCAAAATCGATCTCCCCACATGATCGGTGGTACGTGAACCGAGCCATTCAGCGTGGTGGGCGTTAAAATCACCGATGACCACGATCCAGGTGGTCAGCCAACTCCTCTGGTCCTCCTACTCCTCAAGGTCTCACTCTGTGTTATTTGGCTAATTGAATTCACTTTACAGAGCTGTCACAAACCAATATGATTTGTGGATTCATTTTATTATCAGTAGTTTATAAGTAATCTTTGTGTGGGTCACACAACCTGATATCAGAATGGTAGACTACATATTGAAATGTCTTGATAGCCAAGTTAGGAGAGGTTATTTTTCACGTGAAAACGGGCCAGCTTACCATAATTTATTTTCATTTTTTCGGAATCACAGGCATCAGAAACTTTAACCCCTCGAGTCCCATCCTCCCACGTGTGGTATTTAGCGATGGCATTTGTTACTAATTGACCTGCACCAACGCTGAATCCGCGTTGTACAAATAATATGATTTCTGTACAATTAAACCATATTTTATCACCTGTAAACGGCTACGTATTGATAGATACATCTTCTGTATAGTAGAATTCAAAATAAAGTTAATCAGTAAAATATTTTATATATATATATATATATATATATATATATATATATATATATATATATATATATATATATATATATAAAATATATATATATATATAAAATATTTTACTGATTAACTTTATTTTGAATTCTACTATACAGAAGATGTATCTATCAATACGTAGCCGTTTACAGGTGATAAAATATGGTTTAATTGTACAGAAATCATATTATTTGTACAACGCGGATTCAGCGTTGGTGCAGGTCAATTAGTAACAAATGCCATCGCTAAATACCACACGTGGGAGGATGGGACTCGAGGGGTTAAAGTTTCTGATGCCTGTGATTCCGAAAAAATGAAAATAAATTATGGTAAGCTGGCCCGTTTTCACGTGAAAAATAACCTCTCCTAACTTGGCTATCAAGACATTTCAATATGTAGTCTACCATTCTGATATCAGGTTGTGTGACCCACACAAAGATTACTTATAAACTACTGATAATAAAATGAATCCACAAATCATATTGGTTTGTGACAGCTCTGTAAAGTGAATTCAATTAGCCAAATAACACAGAGTGAGACCTTGAGGAGTAGGAGGACCAGAGGAGTTGGCTGACCACCTGGATCGTGGTCATCGGTGATTTTAACGCCCACCACGCTGAATGGCTCGGTTCACGTACCACCGATCATGTGGGGAGATCGATTTTGCTTTAGTGTATGGTATGACTAGCTGGTTACTTCGCCTACGCGTGTTCCAGATGTGGACCACCATCTTCCTTCCGTGTTAGACCTTCTGCGGACCCCACACCCAGACAGTTATCAGGTTTCTGTAGACGCTCCACTTGGTTCATCGGACCACTGTCTAGTGCCGATTACGCGCGAGGAGCAAAGTACCGATTACCCGCTTATCACAGCCTCGTTCTTCAGGCTGATGCCGCGTTTGGCACTACGGGTCAGCAGATTGGGACGGGGTGCAGTCCTTTTTTGGACCCTTGGAGGCGTGTGTGCTTCACGCTGGAAGATCCAGATATCGTTTCTGACTGCGTCGCTGATGTGATGCTGCAGGGAATGGAACTTTACATTCCGTTTTCTGTTGTACCTGTTGGAAGCAAGTTTCAGCCATGGTTTGGTCGCCAATGCAAAACGGCTTCACGCCGAAAGCGGCCATGTCTGGGCCACGGCATCGGCATCGCAAGATGTAAATACCAGCACACTCAGAAAAGAGTACAATTATGCCTCTAGGTCTTTTAAAAGAACCATCGCTAAAGCAAAATCCGAGCACACTGGCAGAATTGGCAGGAAGCTAGTTCGCCTTCCTTCGGGAACTCGTGAGTTCTGGGAAGGTTCAAGGGAATTTATGTATGCCCTTATTTCCACCTTTGCACGAAGATGAAGGCATCTAGCCCATTCTGCAAAAGAGAAAGCTGATCTCTTAAGCTCACTTATTGCAGCCACGACTGGACCCTGTACGACCAAGGAAATACACCACCTACCATCCCGTGGTGTGACATTTCCATGCCGGAGGTAAAGTTCTTGCAAACTGCAGTGCGTAAGGCACTCATTTCCTTGGACGTCCATAAGTTGAGTGGGCCTGATGTGTGCTCCAGAGTTGGCACCGGTTTTAACGCGTTTATTCCGGCTCTCCCCCTTAAAAGGCGTCGTGCCCATAACTTGGAAGACCGCTTTAGTGCACCCAATACCTAAAAAGGGCGATCGATCGGTCCCGTCCAACTATCGGCCTATAGCGATAATCTCTTATTCTCCAAAATAATGGAGTCCATTATTAACTGCTAGCTTCTGAGATATCTAGAGGAGCACCAGCTCATTAGTGACCGCTAGTGCGGTTTTGATCGCGGACGCTCAGCTGGTGATCTTCTGGTCCACTTAACATATCGATGGGCGGAGGCAGTCGAGAATAAGGGAGAAGCATTGGCAGTTAGTTTGGACATAGCGAAGGCCTTCGATCGGGTGTGGCACAAGGCATTTCTTTCCAAGCTTCCATCCTATGGGCTTCCTGGGAAATTGTGCAAATGGATCACCAGTTTTCTTACGGATCGAAGTATCAAGGTCGTTGTTGATGGCGCATGATCCTGGTTTATCGAGACTTACAGCTGCTTGAATTTTGAGGTCAACGGCTGGTGGAGCCACTTTGAAAATATTATGTGTTTGAAACATTTTTTTTTTTCGTTTTTTCTTTTAAAATAATAAAGTTATTTTCATCTAATTAATTTTTTAATTTTAGCTCTTAAAAATCTGCGCCGAATGTCACTAAAAACTTTCTAATCAAATGAAGCGTTTAAATAAAGATATTACCTTTTAAAAATTTGTTTTTCTTAAAAAAATTTGCCAACTTTAATTTTGATTACTTAAAACAGTTTTTTACAGTTTACTCTTGAAAAACTGCGTCAAATGCCGCCAAATAATTGTTTTAATTTATTTTTTTCAAAATAAACGATGCAATTTAGATATCACATTTTAATTTTTTGCAGGAAAATAGTAAGCAGTTGCAGGAATAGTCTGCGGGATGAACCTTTTGCCATAATTTTTCATTAAACTAGTGATTGTCCTATTGTATTATAATATAAGAGGTGGTATATCGGAATGTACTCCTCCTCTGGTCCTCCTACTCCTCAAGGTCTCACTCTGTGTTATTTGGCTAATTGAATTCACTTTACAGAGCTGTCACAAACCAATATGATTTGTGGATTCATTTTATTATCAGTAGTTTATAAGTAATCTTTGTGTGGGTCACACAACCTGATATCAGAATGGTAGACTACATATTGAAATGTCTTGATAGCCAAGTTAGGAGAGGTTATTTTTCACGTGAAAACGGGCCAGCTTACCATAATTTATTTTCATTTTTTCGGAATCACAGGCATCAGAAACTTTAACCCCTCGAGTCCCATCCTCCCACGTGTGGTATTTAGCGATGGCATTTGTTACTAATTGACCTGCACCAACGCTGAATCCGCGTTGTACAAATAATATGATTTCTGTACAATTAAACCATATTTTATCACCTGTAAACGGCTACGTATTGATAGATACATCTTCTGTATAGTAGAATTCAAAATAAAGTTAATCAGTAAAATATTTTATATATATATATATATATATATATATATATATATATATATATATATATATATATATATATATAATATTTTTTTTAATTCTGGGTATATTCTCCGCCGCCGTTAACAAACTGCCACGGCATATTGTTTAAATTATTTTTGGTTTGTTTGTAAGTGGGTTATTTATTTTGAACTTTGATTTTATTATTATTATATACTTATTTAGAACGCCATTTATGTCATCAACTCAAAAACAAATAAAATACCATTGTTCACAATTTTTGTCTGTCTGTTTGTTCCGGCTAATCTCTGAAACGGCTAGACCCATTTTGACGGGACTTTCACTGGCAGATAGCTGATGTAATAAGGAGTAACTTAGGCTACTTTTATTTTAGAACTTTTTCCACGCGAACGAAGTCGCGGGCACAGCTAGTCTATACATACAAATAAATAAAATTGATGTGTCTGTTTGTAATATTAAAATAAACGATTTTTACTAAATGCGTATGGATGTATACACAATACATATCCCAAAACAGCATTACATTACATATCCCAAAACAACATTATAGCAGATAGCTGAAGTGACTTGGGCTACTTTTTTCGAAATTTTTCCACGCGGTCGAAGTTGCGGGCTCAGCTAGTTTAAAATAAAAAGAACATCAACTTCATATCGTATTATTATTTCACATTTGATTATTTAATGTCATTATATTACTAATATAATGACATTAAATAATCAAATGTCTATAAAAACAAAACAAACTATACTTAAAAATGTCATTATATTTAAAAAAGCCACATTTAAAATTTAAGTCATCTATACAAATAAATAAAATTGATGTGTCAGTTTGTAATATTAAAATAAACGATTTTTACTAAATGCGTATGGATGTACACAGGGTACATATACCAAAATAATATTTTCTAAAATTTTTGTCTGTCTGTCTGTTTGTTCCGGCTAATCTCTGGAACAGCTGGACCGATTTTGATAGGACTTTCACTGGCAGATAGCTGATGTAATAAGGAGTAACTTAGGCTACTTTAATTTTCAAAATTGTTCCACGCGGACGAAGTCGCGGGCTCAGCTAGTCATTTATAAAATCATTCACCTTAAACTTAAAAACCTCTCTAACTCGGTTAATTTTAACCAGAGGAGGAAAAGTCATATAACCTTCTTGATGTAAAATTATAAGTTCTACGCATTTTATTCAGAACTTTTTCAGAAAAGCAAAAAAATTATTCAATTTTTTTTCAACACTTGCCGGTGGTTTCCGACCAAATTACCTTTACACATCATTTTCATATCATTAAGACTACATTATATGCAAAATGTAAAGAAGAGTGATATATTTTGATTTAAAACTTTACTTGTAAGATACTAGTGTGTTTTTTTTTGCATAAGCCAAAGTGGTAACCCTAGCGCGACCGCCGAGTTTAGGTATAAAAAGTGAAGTACTTACACAAGATTGACTTCTGTCGTATTCTGTGCCCAAACTCTAAACAAACACTTGAAAATATGATTTTCCAAATGTTTATTCTCGGTGGGAATCGAACCTACAACCTCATGGTGATAGGATAGTATGTATATATGTATGTATATATACCACTAGACAAATTGAGCAGTTGTTATATTGTATTATTAATCGATAAATCAAACAGATCATACAAATAGAACCGGTAAATAATAATGAAATCATTAATTTTTAATGCTAAATATCTTTTATCTCCTATGGTTTAAAAGAAAAAAAAACTGCATATTATAAAAAGTGGGATTTAATTCTTTAATTAAAATTATAGCTATGATACCCGGATTTGCTCGGGAGTTGATATGAAATTACGTGGTAGTTGAAATGTAACAAATGTAATTTAAGTCACTAAATACGTTTAAAGTGACAGCTTTTAAGGCGTTTTGACATTTGCTAAACATTTTTTAAGTTAAAGTTTAAGGGACTAAATACATTTAAGCATTTTGGTGCAAGCCGCTCTAAGACTTTATTGAAATGGGAATTTTAAATTTCGCGCCATTACTACACATGTTGCAATTGCTCGCAGCTGCTTTCGAAATGCAACCCAAATAATCGTTGTTCTGAATAAAGTTCAAATACTCGACAACAGATGGCGCCACTACACTTAATTTCCACGTTAAAGGGTTGGAAAAGCCCTTATATCTTTAAAAACACACCCTTAGGTTAAAACGGGAACTTTCTTGTTCGAGTGGGCATAAAGGTCTATCACACTATATAAGTCCCTTTATCGTGCCGGGACTCCTTTCTAAGTTTTACCGGCACGCACATTTTATCAACTTAGTTTTATTATATACTAGCTATGATGCCCGGCTTCGCTCGGGAGTTGATATGAAATTACGTGGTAGTTGAAATATAACAAATGTAGTTTAAGACTTTATTGAAATTGGAATTTTAAATTTCGCGCCATTACTACACATGCTGCAGTTGCTCGCAGCGCCTTTCGAAATGCAACTTTTATAATCGTTGTTCTGAATGAAGTTCAAATACTCGACAACAGATGGCACCACTACACTTAATTTCCAAGTTGAAGGGTTGGAAAAGCCCTTATATCTTTAAAAACACGCCTTTTAGGATAAAACGGGAACTTTCTTGTTCGAGGGGGGATAAAGGGCTATCACACTATATAAGTCCCTTTATCGTGCCGGGACTTCTTTTTAAGTTTTATCGGCACGCACATTTTTTCAACTTAGTTTTATTATATAACTAGCTATGATGCCCGGCTTCGCCCGGGAGTTGATATGAGATTACGTGGTACTTGAAATATAACAAATGTAATTTAAGACTTTATTGAAATTGGAATTTTAAATTTCGCGCCATTACTACAAATGCTACAGTTGCTCGCAGCGCCTTTCGAAATGCAACCCAAATAATCGTTGTTCTGAATGAAGTTGAAATACTCGACAACAGATGGCGCTCGACTCGGCTACACTTAATTTCCAAGTTGAAGGGTTGGAAAAGCCCTTATATCTTTAAAAACACGCCCTTTAGGTTAAAATGGGAACTTTCTTGTTCGAGGGGGGATAAAGGGTTATCACACTACATAAGTCCCTGTATCGTGCCGGGACTCCTTTTTAAGTTTTATCGGCACGCACAATTTATCAACTTAGTTTTATTATATATAATAATGATAATGATTTGGTTTGTGTACGCCAACTTTGAGAAAGCGTATAAAACGAGCCTAATGTCGTTTTAACAAGCAATTAATCTGTGTTTAACAGATCGTTTGCTCGTAAAAATTATGTAAAATACAGATTAATTGCTTGTTAAAATTAATTTGGGTTTCAGAAACCGGCCGTTATTAAGTACCTGACATTCACTTATAAAAAACAGAATCAGTGTTCTTATAAATATTTATTTATATTACATTATTTACACACAGACTTAAAATTATACACAGCATTTTTTTGTTACGTTTCCAGAACACATTTCTGTAATTGTTGTTTGTCCTTTACATTACCAATTTAATATTAGTTCAGAAAGTAATAAATATTACTTAAGACTTCTGAAGAAAAGTTTATTTTTATTGTTGACCATGAAACCATTTTCTTCAAGTTGCTTAACTATTCGTATTAACAATATTAATGGAAGCTGTCCATGTATAGCTATACAAAGAGAGAATATTTTTTAACAAAGCAATTGGACATACTTTCTGCAAATGGAGTAAATCGAGCAGCGTGCCGTCATGAAGTACCTCCATAAGAAGGGGCTATCACAGAAAGCCATCCATGATGATATGGTCAGTATATTAGGGGATTCTGCTCTATCTTATTCATCAGTCAAACAATGGATAGCAGAATTCAAGTGTGGCAGAGAGTTTGAAAGATGAACCCCGATCTGGAAGGCCTTCAACATACACTACTGATGAAAATATTTAAAAAAGTACTTGATTTAATTGTGGGAAACCGCAGATTAAAAATTAGGGCGATAGCCAAGATTATATGCATCTCTTATGAACGAACTCAAAATATCATAGTCAACGAATTAAGGTGGGTTCCACGACTGCTTTCAGTTGAACAAAAAAGGACGCGATTGACTATTTCACGTGACTGTTTGGAGTTATTTGAAGCCGATGCAAATGATTTTTTGAATCGTTATGTTACAATGGACAAAACATGGGTTCATTACTATACGCCAGAAACAAAACAATAATCAAAACAGTGGAGAAGACCTGGTTCACCACCCCCCAAAAAGTCTAAGGCGCTTTTGTCGGCAAATAAAGTAATGGCTTCAGTATTCTGGGACTCGAAGGGTGTGATTATGATTATCTTGAAAGGGGCCAAACTATAAACTCTGATTGCTACTGTCTTACTACGTCGTTTACGAGAGGAAATAAAAGAACAACGTGCAGGAATGATCAGAAGAAAAGTCCTGTTTCATCGTTTTCATCATCAAGATAACACATGTGTTCACACGTCTGTGCAATCAATGGCTGAAATCCACAATTGTGGCTTTGAACTATTACCGCATCCGCCTTATTCACCTGATCTGGCACCGTCAGACTTCCTCTGTTCCCTAACCTAAAAAAGCTCTTGGGAGTTCAAAGATTTCCGACAAACGACGAAGTCAAAACAGCAGTAGACGCATATTTTGACTCTAAGGAAAAATATTTTTTTAACGGTCTAAATGCTTTGAATGGAATTTTCTACAAAATCTAAGTGATTATGAAGAAAAATAAAAATATAACTGATTTAGTATGTGTTTATTTTCTTGGTTAGGCCGAATACTTTTCAATCCACGCTTGTATGTAAGTTAATCTGTTCTTGAAAAATGTTTAAAAATGCTTAGGTTATGGCGTTATGGTTTTCCACTAGCTATAGGCTGTACGAATTCACGCTACATTCAAACATGGCGCTATATATAATTTTTTTGTAAGATTAAAAGGTACCTTATTTCCTCCCTATTAATATTATAAATGCGAAAATTTGTAAATATGGATGGATGTTTGTAACTTATTACAAAAACAGCTGAACGGATTTGAATGAAATTTGGCACACAGGTAGATGATGATCTGGAATAGCACATAGGCTACTTTTTATCACGGAAAATAGAGTTATTCCCGCGGGATTCCCCAAAAACTTTTATAATGCAGTGAGCTGTAGAGCGCAGCAAGTATCAAAAGAATTTGTTTTACATTATATTTTTAGAGTGCAGTTCCGACGTAGTCTAACTGAATTTCAGCTTTAAAAGTTCGTTTCTAGTTAAACAAATATCATCACACCGGTTCCCTTTTGGGGTAGGCAGAATGAACCGATCATTAATGGATGCTCCGGTTCAGCAACATTCTCCAAGTCCTCATTTTACTCATCTGTAAAATCTTTCGCTGGATTCTTATCAAAACCGAGATCGAGAGCTTTAAGTACTCATCCGAGGCTAGGGTTACACTACTATCAGACTCCAAGCTGCTACTGAAAAAAAAACAAATATCACTTTGTCCGACCCGAGTTTCACAGGAACTTCATGTCTTGAGCGTCCGGCTAACCACAGACGCAAGCCGAACTCATTTTTTTATTAAGGACATTAATTACAAGTCAACGACCGTGAACATTCTCCCCGTGTTGGTTCTGGGCTCCTTTGAAGAATTTGCCAACATTCTGCTAGGCAGGTCGTAAAAGGCGACCGATTGGCTATGCGAGTCACTACTATCGAGGCTACTAGGTGGAAGAGTTCAGCATTGTCTCGCCCGGGTCTGGTACCACCGCCTTACCTATTCCTGCCGCAATAGCGTCAGCGCTTGCAACTGTCGTGTTCCGATTTGGAGGGTAAGGTAGCCGGTAAACTTATGCGTGTGGCAGCGGTTGTCTACAAGAACTGGCTCATAGGATCTTCCTCCCGTCGTCTCTTCATCATGTAGGCCTCCATTTCATCTTCCGTCGGTTCTTTCACTTCAGTCATACTGTTGTACGGCCGTTTGCGTTCGTCCACAGATAACAGATATTCTGCATGCTTCTGTTTCCTTTCCTCCATTTCAAGAGCCTGTCGAAAGGAAGTTTAATTAAAATATATATGAATCAGTGAATGACCCCCTCTCCTATTCCTTCTTCTCTTCTCTTTCATCTTCTCTCCTTCCTTCACCTTCACATTGAATGACCCCTCCTCTCCTCTTTCATCTACCCTCCTTCCTTCACCTTCACAGTGAATAAACCGCCCTCTCTTTCATCTACCCTTATTCCTTTACCTTCAAAGTGAATGAACCCCCCTCTCTTTCACCTACCCTCCTGCCTTCACCTTCACAGTGAATGACCCCCCTCTCCTCTTTCATCTACCCTCCTTCCTTCACCTTCAAAGTGAATGACCCCCCCTCCTCTCCTCTCTTTCATCTAGTCTCCTTCTTTCACCTACACAGTGAATGACCTCCCTCGACTCTCTTTCATCTTCTCTCCTTCCTTCACCGTCTTGATTTGAATTGCTTTTCAAGAGTAGAGAGAGGCACTTTGTAAAAGGAGAGAGACTTCCCAAAAGGAGGATGTTATCAATTCACCTGTATGTTTTTTTGTTTAGTGCCTCAGAACTCGGTCATTTAAGAACCGATATTGAAAATTTATATTTCATTTGAGAGGGTATATTCCCTATGTGGACCCATTTTAATTTGATGAATTTCTGGGTCCCGGAGATATAGGAAAAGAGAAGTTGGTTGCTGCAGTTTTACTGTGTCCAAAAATTATATTTTCTTTACTACTGCCTTATACATTCCTGTCGCAATTATTGCGTATACGCTATTATAGCGTCAATGCATATCCTTATCGTGTTTTGCTTTGGAGGGTAAGGTAACTGGTAAACTTATACATACAATGTGCCCCAGAATGCCTATAAGTAGCCGGGGCGTAGCGGGCACACGCATTGAGTAGCTGATTTAAAAAATATTTAAAAAATCTAAGTTAATTTTTTTTTGTGTAATACAAAATTAAAAAAAAACGTTACGGGTATTAACAACCCTAATTTATCGAACGGCGTCGTCATAACAAAGATTATGCTTCCATCTCACTCATTCAATTTATGTCCATTAATAAAATTTAATAACGTTTTTTTTAAATTTTATATTGAAAAAAAAATTACTACACTTTTTATCGTCGGCACTGGGTGAAACTCCATTTCAACACAATATTTGCTAGCTGATAACACTTGTGCTGTTTCACAATAACACAACACACAACAGTACAAGTGTTATCAGCCAGCAAATATTGTGTTAAAAAATATGACGACTTAGGTTTTTTTAAATATTTTCTACATCAGCTACTCAATGCGAATGACCGCCACGCCCTGCCTTCTTATAGGCATTCTGGGGCACACTGTATAGAACTATCATCCCGCCACACGCATAGCAATACACCATTAACATCATTGGTGTCTACAGGCGATGGATGTTTTTTTCCATCTTAGGAGCTATCTTATGATATAAAAAAAATCATCGTACCTTTTTGAGTTTATCTTCAACTTTCTTTTCCTTTTTAATGGCCTTCTTCTTCTTTTTCTTTGCCTTCTTTTTATTCTTTTTCTTCTTGCTTGTTTTCTCAGTTTTCGACCTGGTCTCTACCTCTGAGTCGGATGAACTGCTATCGGAACTGGAATCTGATGAGGACTTTCCGGATTTCTCTGTAAAATATATTTTTGATTTATTTTCTGATATTTTTTTATAACCTGAGTCCAGGCATAGTCTATATGCGTACCTTCTAGGCAGTTCGTAAAAAGCGAACGATTGGCCAAACATGACCAATGATATACATAATATATACATCCTATAATATCATAAATGTGAAAGTGTTTGATTGTATATTTGGTACATTTTCACGGCTAAACTGTTCAACGGATTTTAATGACATTTGACATGGAGATAGTTGAAGATTTAGAACGAAGTATAGGCTGGCTTTTCTTAAAAAAGCAACCTCTTAGGGTCTGACATACGACATTGTTGTGGCTTAGCACACCAGAATATACACTAGAGGATTCCGGTGATGGGGGCGCGGGCGCAGGCCAGCGGCGAGCCGTCCGCCACGCACGCCGCACACCACTTGCCGCCAACAATCCACACTAACAACAAGCTACGTCATAATTACTTTGGCTATCGCGCACTTGGGCCCACCAGCTACTTCTTCATAGTATTGTTACGAATAATCTAGAAGCGTGTGGAATTGGAGCGCGCGCGCGCTAACATTCTAGAAATAAAGGAAAGAGATAGCTACTCCTATTGTTAAACAAATAGTTCACCTGGGCTATGCCATAATGGACTTTGTGGGATATGGCATAAGGTTGAAAATAGCGTGTACTAGGATTTATGACTCATAACATGTTTACGATAAGAAGTGATTCATTGTTTCTCGATACATTTAGATTTTTCTGGATTCAGCTAGGTCTTTCCCCTGCCTATAAATACAGAGATGTTGACAAACACAGAGCAGTTTTTATCAAGCGATCGAGAACGATACATCAAGTGACTAGTGCGAAGCGAGAAGTGTTCGTTTGTGTAGTGTTCTAAGTTCAGTGATAGTACAGCAAGTGTTCTATTGTGTAGAGTGTATTTAGTATTACGTTGTGTTGTATTGTGTAAATACACGGATTTAATATAAGTGGTGTTTTCCTACAATTGCGAACCCGAGTACGTAACAGTATTATACTAGCGGAGCAATAAAAAATACAGTCCACTATAAAGAGAGTTTTATTTTCGATGTACAACGTACAACATAAAACTTTGTAAAATAAAAAACGTTCCTAGGTAAAATCTCATAGTTATTCGGAATACTTCTGTAACATATTTATTAAAACGATTCGTAGAAAATTTACAAACTAGCTATATCTTTAAGGTAAACATATACCAACTAATGTACCAAAAATACTGCATTTACTAAATTTTGCTTAAACATATTGACACGTCCCAAGAACAAAATCGTATGGAGAGATCAGACGAAATTGGTTTTATAATAAAATTCGCATTAAACACGCATAAAGCTAAAAGACAATATAATTTTTATTATTATTGGTCATTTGTTTTTGGAAATACTCAAGTGAACATCATCTTATGTACAATGTACTCCCACAAACAAACATACTGTAATTTGGTGGTTTTGCAGATACGACTTTGTTCTTGGGACGTGTCGATATATATTGAAAACAGACTGACTCCTACTTCGTTAAAAATACAATTGACTTGCCTTCTTTCTTGGTGTCCGCAGTGACTTTATTGTTGTCAGCAACGTCTAACACAATGGACTTTCCAGCTTCACCCACGCAGTAAGACATCTGGGGAAATCACGGTTTTTTAGTTTAGTAAATAAATAAATACAAGAAATTTGCCATGCTTAACTAGTACTCCGCACCGCACATTCGCAATGTGATTTATACTTTATTTCTGTGAACACTACAGGAAAAACGCATTTTCCAGAAATAAAACCTGTTTAGTCGCCTCTGTAAGTCTAGTTGTCCAGTGTCAGTGTTAACCACATGAGGTCCCGGATTTGGTTCCCGGGTTGTGCATGTCTAAAATGTGTTTTTTAAATTCTCTGATACAAACAGTGTTGGCTGGGATTAAATAAGTGCATGGTTGGGGAAAGGCTTGCCACCTAACATTGTGCTAAGTATCTTCGGCTAATCATGTGTGCACTTGTAGATTGTCCTAGCACTTCGAGGATACTGGCATAAATATACATTAATAAAGTAACTTAAAAAGTATTTAAATAGTTTGGGGTCACACAGACAGACACACAAAAATGTACTAACCTTGATAAACGAATGACAGCACTTGTAACCCCACTGTCCGTCTTTCCAGTACGAGCCCCACACGCTGGTGTGATTGTTGATTAGCACGTCCTCTTCGTATTTACTCCTGGAAACATATCAATAAATATTGATCCTCTGTTGATCAAGTTGTAATTAACCGTGACTACTTAAATATCCCCTGTTGGTCCCGATCCCTTTTAGAGATTAGACCCTCTGCTTCCAGTCATTGCTATTACCATTGCGACTGCTAGGAGGTAGAGTTTTGCATCATCACGATTGGATTCGATAACACCACCTTATCTTTTTAGCCGCAACCGAGTCAGCCATAGCGCTCCTGTATCTTCCGATAGAAATAAAAGGTTGCTGGTAACTTAATACACTTGAGATTGAATCTCTGTCTCCCTGAAAGATAGAGAAAGATGGCGAAAATGGGGGAAAGAGGGGCAAAAGATTGCGAAAGATCGCGACAGATAACGAAAAGGGCAAAAAAAAATTAGCGAAAGATAGCCAGAGAGAGCGACATTAAAGTATAGTTTCTTAAAGAGCTTTTAATAGTATACATAAAGATGTGCAAGAATATTCCCAGGGTGAGAATTTTAAAGTGCGTTTGTAGTAGCCACAACACGCTTATCAAAACAGCAACCTGTTTTTGTTAAAGATCTTCATGAGATATTATTTATGTTAGATGGTATTACAAGAATCGCTAAATTATTATGATATATCTCGATATCATATCTTCCACTGCGACCTAAACATTTGTTTCTTGATAAAGAAAAAATTTACGACATGGCCTTATAACAAAGTCATAAGGAAAACTGTCACAGATTGGCTTAACAAATTGGCAATTACCGTGTCTATAGGCGATGGCTTTTTCTTTAATTAGAACAACTACCTGCTTATTCACAATATATAAATAAAAAAAGGCAGACTTACTTGGCAAGTTGTTTCTCCGCTGGATTCCGGAGTGTACCATCTCGGTTGTACTGAGTGAACACTTCGCTCTGCGCCAGCAACAGTTCCCGAGGTGGCACCTTCAAATGTTCTTCACCACCATATTTATCCAGAACTGATTGTTTCACCTGCAAACAAATTATCATCTTCAATAAATGTATTATCTCGCTGGTTTTATCGCAGGGTCGAAAAGGTGAACCGAACGTCTATAGAATTTCCGATCTACCAGGACCAGTGATGGTGATCTAGCGGTAACTGGGACATCTTCGTTATTGTTACACAGAACTAATCTGAGGTATTTCACACGTGACCATCTCCGAGCAGTATGAAGACTGGATTTTTGAGAACTCACAAAAACAACAGTAACATATTTTTTCGAACTGGAACCTGTAAACTTTTGAAATAATCTAGCAGGCAGAGTTTTTCAAAAGTTTTCAGGTTCTAAGTTTTTTTAAGCTCAAAAGTTTTTTAAGTTCTTCAAGCAGCATCTGCAGCTTGGTGGGCTCGGCCAGTCCCTACACACTGACCTGCGTCTTGAAGTGTTCCCGCTTGGCGTCGTACTCCCGCTGCAGCATCTGCAGCTTGGTGGGCTCGGCCAGTCCCTACACACTGACCTGCGTCTTGAAGTGTTCCCGCTTGGCGTCGTACTCCCGCTGCAGCATCTGCAGCTTGGTGGGCTCGGCCAGTCCCTACACACTGACCTGCGTCTTGAAGTGTTCCCGCTTGGCGTCGTACTCCCGCTGCAGCATCTGCAGCTTGGTGGGCTCGGCCAGTCCCTACACACTGACCTGCGTCTTGAAGTGTTCCCGCTTGGCGTCGTACTCCCGCTGCAGCATCTGCAGCTTGGTGGGCTCGGCCAGTCCCTACACACTGACCTGCGTCTTGAAGTGTTCCCGCTTGGCGTCGTACTCCCGCTGCAGCATCTGCAGCTTGGTGGGCTCGGCCAGTCCCTACACACTGACCTGCGTCTTGAAGTGTTCCCGCTTGGCGTCGTACTCCCGCTGCAGCATCTGCAGCTTGGTGGGCTCGGCCAGTCCCTACACACTGACCTGCGTCTTGAAGTGTTCCCGCTTGGCGTCGTACTCCCGCTGCAGCATCTGCAGCTTGGTGGGCTCGGCCAGTCCCTACACACTGACCTGCGTCTTGAAGTGTTCCCGCTTGGCGTCGTACTCCCGCTGCAGCATCTGCAGCTTGGTGGGCTCGGCCAGTCCCTACACACTGACCTGCGTCTTGAAGTGTTCCCGCTTGGCGTCGTACTCCCGCTGCAGCATCTGCAGCTTGGTGGGCTCGGCCAGTCCCTACACACTGACCTGCGTCTTGAAGTGTTCCCGCTTGGCGTCGTACTCCCGCTGCAGCATCTGCAGCTTGGTGGGCTCGGCCAGTCCCTACACACTGACCTGCGTCTTGAAGTGTTCCCGCTTGGCGTCGTACTCCCGCTGCAGCATCTGCAGCTTGGTGGGCTCGGCCAGTCCCTACACACTGACCTGCGTCTTGAAGTGTTCCCGCTTGGCGTCGTACTCCCGCTGCAGCATCTGCAGCTTGGTGGGCTCGGCCAGTCCCTACACACTGACCTGCGTCTTGAAGTGTTCCCGCTTGGCGTCGTACTCCCGCTGCAGCATCTGCAGCTTGGTGGGCTCGGCCAGTCCCTACACACTGACCTGCGTCTTGAAGTGTTCCCGCTTGGCGTCGTACTCCCGCTGCAGCATCTGCAGCTTGGTGGGCTCGGCCAGTCCCTACACACTGACCTGCGTCTTGAAGTGTTCCCGCTTGGCGTCGTACTCCCGCTGCAGCATCTGCAGCTTGGTGGGCTCGGCCAGTCCCTACACACTGACCTGCGTCTTGAAGTGTTCCCGCTTGGCGTCGTACTCCCGCTGCAGCATCTGCAGCTTGGTGGGCTCGGCCAGTCCCTACACACTGACCTGCGTCTTGAAGTGTTCCCGCTTGGCGTCGTACTCCCGCTGCAGCATCTGCAGCTTGGTGGGCTCGGCCAGCAGGTGCACGTCGAGCCCGCGGCCGTGCGCCTCCCAGGCGAACAGCTGCGCCGTCGCGTGCGCGCGCGTGTCTCCGGTAAACCGGACGAAGTTCTCGCCCGCGTACTCCGACCTGCAAAACAATAAAAATTAATAAGATGCAAAATGCGGCTACCCATGGTAAAATTAAGACAATTTTGTGGGCCGATAACGACAAATTGCTAAATTAATAAACACATACACGCCATAGTAATAATACCAGTGGGCAAAATATGTGAAAATTAAATATGTGAAAATTAGGAATCGTTGTAATACAATGTGTAGAGATGCACAACGACGCCACATTCATAATTCGGTCCAAAACGGTGATCCTGCTAAAGTCTGGAAATTTCTTAGATCTTTAGGAGTTGGTAGTTCTACAAAAACTTCTTTTCCACCAAACATAAATTTAAATGCCTTAAATCAACACTTTACCTCTTCTTCTAACCTCGATGTTTCAAAAAAATTACTTACATTACAAAATCTTTCTGTATTGCCAACTCCTGACTTTCCACCGTTTGTTTTCCATGAATTTTCTGACTGTGACGTCAAAAGAAATATTCTGGCTGTATCGTCTAATGCTGTAGGTGTTGATAACATCAGTCGTAATATGATAATACCTATTATAGACATTGTGATTCCAACCATAACCCATTTATTAAACCATTCTATATCATATTGTACTTTTCCCAGCATTTGGAAGGATGCATTTGTAATTCCTTTATCAAAAAAGACCAATCCGTCCCTTTTTTCTGATTATCGCCCAATCTCCATATTACCATTTTTATCCAAAGTTCTTGAACGACTTGTTCATCAGCAGTTCAGATCATTTTTGTATAGAAATAACCTGTTTAATAAATTTCAATCTGGTTTTCGTCCTGGTCATAGTACAACAACTACCCTTGTAAAAATTAGTGACGACATAAGGCAAGCGATGGATAATAGAAAACTAACTGTACTTGCTTTATTAGATTTCAGCAATGCTTTCAACTCCGTCGACTATGATATTTTATTAGCTCTTTTAGGCTCTATCAATATGTCACCTACAGCAATAGGGTGGTTTAGGAGTTACTTGGATGGTCGCCGACAAAGAATCCGCTGGGCAGATGTACTCTCTGATTGGTCTTGTATTACTGCTGGCGTACCTCAAGGTGGTGTGTTGTCTCCTCTCTTATTTTCCTTCTTTAGTAGTTCTATTACTCATCATTTATCTTCTCTCTACCATATGTATGCCGACGATCTCCAAATTTATACACACACTGTTTTTGAAAACCTGCATAATGCAATCGACAACATCAATGTCGATCTGGCTACCATTTGTGATTGGAGTAAAAATTTTGGCTTAAATATAAACCCCAATAAATCCCAAGTTATCATAATTGGTAGCCCGAAACTCATTGATAGAGTTGATTGGAGTAATTTGCCAGCTGTTACACTAAATGGAATTAATATACCATATACTAATTTTGTAAAAAATTTAGGTGTATTTTTTGATAGCACCTTTTCGTGGACCATTCACATTAAAGAACTCAGTAAAAAAATATTTGCATCCTGGAGTTCTTTAAGACGTTTAAAGAGTTTACTACCTATACCTACTAAAATTACGCTTGCTGAATCTCTCTTACTTCCAATACTAGATTATGCGGACGTTTGCTTTATTGACCTAACCAAAGATCAGCTAAATAAACTTGAGCGTCTCCAAAATATTTGTATTAGATTCATATTTGGTTTACGCAAATATGATCATGTGTCCAAGTTTCGTTCTCAACTCAAGTGGCTTCCTATTAAACTTCGCCGTGATGCTCATATACTCTTCTTGTTATACAGTGTGCTTTTTGATCCAATGACTCCAGGTTACTTAAAGGAAAGATTTGAATTTTTCGAAAGTGATGGTATGAAACTGCGTTCAAGTGAAAATCTTTCCTTACGTATGCCTGTGCATAATTCACGTTTTTATGAACACTCTTTCACTGTTTCAGCTGTTAAGCTATGGAATAAACTCCCTGCTAACATTAGACTTGCAAAATCGTTAAATATTTTTAAAAAATTAGTTAAAATGCATTATTTAAATTCTTGTTCTACAGATTAGATTATTATATTTCTCTCAAGGTCATTTTACTGTGCGTTTCTTTATATATATATTTTAACTTTAATTTCAATGTGTTTGTATTATTATGTTATTTGTTTTGTTTATGTGTGAGAGCAGAATTGTTTTGTATAGATATAGCATATATGTACAGTCTTAAGTTGTTGTAAGTGTAATAGTACATATTTTACGGATATCCTACTCTACCTTAAAATGTTGTTCTTATTAACAAAGGTTGTCTGGTAGAGATCGCTCTTTGGCGATAAGACCGCCTTTGTGTACTTTCTTTAAATTGTCTTTAAATTATTCGTACTAAGCATGTATTTTTACTGTAATTATGTGCACAATAAAGAGTTATCATTCATTCATTCATTCAAACAACACGAACTGATCCAACCCCAAAGTAACCGCCGGGGCACGGGAAATTCACGTCAGTGATTATTCGTGCAACGCGGACGGCGAAGCATCTATCGTCTAAAACAAATCTATGGGAAAGTACTAAGCATGCCACGCGGCGCGCCGACTGGCAGGGCGACCGACGAATTTGCCGAACGAATCTTGAGCGCGTCGGGCGAGGCGGCGGGCGATTGAAACAAATGTATGAATCAGCACAGCGCATGCCAGACTCGTGCCGCGGCTGCAGCGAATAGTCTAGGAATCAAAACGGTTTAGTTGTAGTAGCTGAGAAATACACTATGAATATTGTAACTTTAATTTTCAAATAGTTACTAGGGCAGCAATTTGGAAGTCTGGTCATCACATTATAAGTATAAACAAAGTCCAGAGATACAATTTTTCTTTCTTCCCATAATGTTGAATATTCAAAGAATATAATTATTATTATTGCCAAAAAATCCATAGTTCTAATCTAGAAACGCCATAACGTCGATTATATTGAATGATGCAAATAAATAAGCTATCGATTGTGTCGATAGTGTCAATCGTTGGCGATAAACAATGTATCAATTCTATCAACAGTATTGTTAGACAATATTGCATTAACTATCGATATATTCGATGCTATTTATAGTTTGTACAATCGATAGCATCGGTCAGTATAATTTTAATATCGATGCTATCGATAGTAATTGTGATTAATACAATATTAAATAGCAATACTGTTGACAGTATCGATACTTTTGACAGTTTTATTTTTTTAATCATGGATACTATTGATGCTATCGATAGTTTTGCCGTTTATTGATAATATTACACTTATTGATATAATGAAACCCTGTCGATAATGGACTATCAAGCGGCAACACTACAAATCAAAGGTTTCGACACTCATTCCAAAACATTGGATATACAATGTATTTTTCAAATTTCTGAAATTCAACATCTATACTATACCCCGAACCTTATTTAAATCATGTACTACACATTCTCTTCCAAATAGTATTAAAATACAAAAACCACTCCTCTCCCAGCAATATCGAGATAAATAATTTGAAAGAATCAACTCGCTCTTGGACTATATTGGTCGTGGCGATGAATGCAAGTCCCCGTGGCCTGTAAATCCGTGCTGCGCCAATTTTCGCCTTGTCCGCCGCGCCGCCGCCGGTTTGCGTGGCCCGGCGTTAAGATAATTATTTACTTCTGATATGAATGTTAGTCAACGATAGTAATCTATACAAATAAATAAAATTGGAGTGTCGGTTTGTAATAATGTATAAAAAAATAATGTATAATGGATGTATACACGGTACATATAACAAAATAACATTTTATACAATTTTTGTCTATCTGTCTGTCTGTTTGTTCCGGCTAATCTCTGGAACGGCTAGACCGATTTTGACGGGACTTTCACTGGCAGATAGCTGATGTGACAGGGAGTAACTTAGGCTACTTTATTCTCATTTTTTTCACGCGGACGAAGTCGTGGGCGCAGCTAGTAAAATATATAAATACTAAAAATATATTTAACTAGCTGTTGCCTGCGACTTCGTTCGCGCGGACTTCGTTTACTCTGCACAGCTCCTCCCCCGTAGGTGATAGCGTGATAATATATGTTGATCCGACCTGTTAGTAATGTTCATGCAAAATTTGAAGTAAATCTATGCAATACTTTTTGAGTTTACCCCGGACATACATTGGCTTTAGTATGTAGAAATACAAACATCTATGCTAATCACACAAATGCTTTTCATGTCGTGAATAAACCCGAGCCCTAGAGAAGATGTTCTGCACACCACCTCTTCACCTTTCACCTATTCATGCAAAAGACATTGGCGGCTTCAGCAGTCCGGCTGCAGTCACTGAGGACTTGGCGTCATGATAAGCAGGTACAGGCAGGTTCTCACGTAAGTATCCTAAACAGTTTGTCGTGGCCTCTAATGACGATAGGGACCTGTTAAATTCATCTTTGACAAGGAATACAAAATACAGCTCGCTGAAGAAGTCAAGTAGGGATTCAACATCAGCGACCTCAGGATCTTCACGAATGGCTTCAAAAGTAGATTCAGGCTCAGGCACGGGCATTTTCTCTGAAGACTTGAACATCACCATCACAACTCAATGTTCCAAGCCGACCGCATATAATAATTTTAGCCACACGGGCGATCTCAGCTAGATATGTAACTAATGAAACAATTAGTTACCTGTATCCTAACTATCCTATGAAGGATCCTAACAGATAGCAAAGAGGTTCATCTGGCTCTTTAAAGCGGCAAAATTACTTCAAGCTTTATTGACGAACGTCATATTTTCCTAAACGATGTAGGTAAGAATAACAACGTCATACTACAATGAATCAAAGGACACAGTGACTCCCGTAGTAATGACGCAGCTGACAAGTTAGCTCGAGGGCTTCTTACACGGCCCTGGCGGGACCAGAACCCTCTGCTCCTCTAGCGACTCAAATTTGGGCAAACGAAAAAGGCAATAGACAAGGTAAACCCGCAATTACATAGGTTACTAAAACTAAACAAAAAAAAACAGCTCTGGATAATAACCGGTGCTATACAAGACACGGTCCTTTCAATAACCATATGTTTATCATGGATGACAGTCCTCCGTGCAGAATCCGCATGCCAGAAGAAACGACCGTTCATGTCATCTTGGAATGCGAGGGTATGGCGAATTCATGGATCAAGTACCTCGGATCTCCGAAGTTACTCCCTGAGATTTTTTCCCACATCAAAGGGTTGATGGGCTTCCTGGAGGAGTTGGGATGGCAAGAGTAGGGTAGGTAGAGTAGGGTTATTCAGAGCGATAAGGCCAAATCACACTGATTTGGCCTTAAACCAGAACCTGATGTGTCTATACTGAAACCACTAGAATACTGAGGTGAAATAAAAGTTTGAGGGAAAAATAAAATACCACACATTATCCTATTTTTCATTAATCGTACTTACTCTGTAGCTTCTGGATTAGGGTTGTCCCTCATTGCGCGTGTCTTCGGATCGTAGTATGCGGAGTTGAGATCCAAATTACGCAGGTACTTGGCCGTATCTTCTCGTATACGCAGATTTCTCACGGTGATACGTTGTTTTGAATCAACCTGTACAATTTTTTTAAATTATAGTTTATGATAATACATACGTGTAGATATCTTTACGTCAATTCTTTCCTGACAGAACCAAATGACACTTATTATGGCCAGGAAGACATGTCTATTTTCCTCAACCGTTATAACTCTTAACTTATAAACAAACCAGTTAAATTCTTCATTGGAACTCAAGTGGTTTTCATTTTAATAAAATTTTAATAAAACCAATAATAAGTTAAAATAACTATAGTATTTACTGCTAATTTTTACAGTAGATGCTGTAGTTAATAAAATAAACTATAAGTTTAGTAAGATTAACATATAAAGGGTTATTACCACCTATAAAAGTGGACTATTAACCACACTGCAGACCACTGTGCATTTTATGTGAGTTCTTAACATAATTCAAAGTTAAATCACTTTTTAACATAATTCATTTGACATAATTCTTTTAATAGTTTTGTAAATTAATAATGTATTCACAATTCAAGTTTAACGGTATGCATTATTTAGACATATTACATGTGTTATGTGTATTATCATTATTACGATAAAACAATAAAGTCTGGAGAAAACAGTTTTGTTGTCTATCCCTACTTATACCATAAGTTATTGGAAGCTACTACTGCTAGCTACTTTTAATTATAAATAGGAATGAGCAATAATATTTTCTAATTTAATTTCTTGTTCTATTTGTTGTTGCGGCCTCAGTAAAACAATCTTTCTGAAAAGTATGCGTATCTACTTAATTCCATTTAAGATATTGCGCGACGCAATAAACGCGCGCGTGCAATATTTTTATTTATTTATTTAATATATTATTGTGCACAACAGTAAATAATATAACAATTACAAATGAAAAAAAAACTGTACAAAAGGTAGACTTATCTCTACAGTATAAAGATTTCTCACAGCCTACCCAGTTTATGAAGCTATTAAGTAGAAGCAGCAGACATTGTGCACAAAACTAAAAGTAAATCACAACATACATTTTATGACGTAAGCACCTATGTACTGGTTCTGACGCACACCCATAAAATGTGAACGAAACGTTAAATAAAATTATCACTCTACAGATATGGCGCGAGATTATTTACGTTACGTTAAAAGTGGATTATTTTATGCAGAAAGACTGAAAGCGTTCTGAGATAAAATTGTTAAATTGTTTTATTCGTAAAAATCAAACGGTTTTAGTCCTTCGAATCACATAATTTTATGGTTGGATATCTTTGGTTAGACGTAATGAAAGTTGTGTTACAATATGATCACCTATTTTGAAAGGACTTTATATATAAAAAACGGATTTAGCATTACCTTAGTACCAGGCATGTCCACTTCATCTACATATTTGTCTTCATCTTCTCCCTCCTGATCATCATCTTCCGTTGCAGTTGGGTCTGTAATTATTTATTTATATATATATATATATATATATATATATATATATATATATATATATATATATATATATATATATATATATTCTCGATTTTTTTTTCTAGTTTTGTTATTTGTAGTTTAGATGCAATAAGTGTACATACTTTTAACATTGATTACTTATTAGTTGTTGTATTTGCCAAAGCAATTTGTTAAATTTGAATTTAGTTTTTCGTTTTTTTTTTCTTATTACATCTGTAAGTTTTTGAATAGTTTAATTTGTAATACTAGTTAATAGCTATATTTCTTTTTTTTTTGCCATGTTTGATACATCATACGATAGTGATAGGGACAGTTTTTGTTCTCTTACCTCATCTGAGGACTTTGCCAGTGTTCATAGCGACGATTCTTGTACAAGTTATAATGCAGATCTAGATGTAAAACTTCAAACAATTTTCGATAATAAGAATCCGAGTTTAAATCTAATTCATATTAACGCACAGAGCATTCCTGCCCATTACTCTGATTTTTTAGCGTCTTTTAGCAATGTTCCTGTTGATTGTATTTTAATTTCTGAATCATGGCTTAAACCATCACTTCCCTCAGCTTTGTATCCATTGCCTAACTACGTACTTATTCGCAACGATCGTATTGGTGCGAGAGGTGGCGGGGTATGTTGTTACATCAGAAAAAATATACCTTACAAGATTTTAAGTCAGTCCTGTAACGATTCTAGCAACTCTCTTGAATATTTATTTCTTGAACTGTCTCTATTTCACACTAAAATTTTTCTCGGGGTAACTTACAGTCCGTCCATGCATGTCAATTACTTTTCTGCTCTTGAACACATCTTAGAACTGTATTCTCCTAGTTATGATCATACGATCGTAATGGGTGACCTTAATACGTGCTTGTTAAAAAATGACCGTAGGACTGACAAATTAACTTCCCTAGTTACTTCATTAAACATGCATATTCTTCCCCTTTCTGCAACACACTTTTCTTTACACGCCAACCCTTCCTTAATAGACTTAATCATAACATCGAGACCTGAAAATGTTCTCCAGCATGGTCAAATGACTGCCCCTTTCTCACACCACGATCTCTTGTTTCTAAAGTATAAAATGCGTACTCCCAAACTGCGACCTAAATTAGTCCTGTATCGTAGTTTCGGTAAAATAAATCAAGATAGCCTGAGACATGATGCTTCAATTATTGATTGGACTACACTATACAATGCAACAACAATAGACGATAAAGTTCAAGCTTTCACAGCTAAAATAATTGAGCTTTATGATAAACATGCTCCATCTAAGCTGATTAAATTGAAGCACTTTCCAGCACCTTGGCTTTCTACTGAAATAAAGGATATGATGAGTAAACGTAATAAAGCTAAAAGTAAATGTAGGCGGTATCCCACAGAAAATAATATAGCGCATTATAAGAAGTTGCGAAACATTTGCAATAGATTGTGTAGAGATGCAAAACGCCGCAATATTCATACATCGTTGGAACAACTTCCCCCATCACAGACTTGGAGATTTCTTAAGTCTTTAGGTGTGGGGAAACTAAGAGAAAACCAAAAAATCTCAATTAATTTAAATTGTTTAAATACTTTCTTTTCAACTCCCCCTATTAAGGTTTCTGAATCACAAAAAACTTCCTGTTTACAGTCTCTTTCAGTTCCTTCACTTCATAACTTTGATTCGTTTGTTTTTCGGGATATCACAGAAGATGAAGTTAAGAAGGCTATTTTGTCTATTTCATCTCAGGCGGCCGGGTATGACAACTTATGCCGACAAATGCTTGTGCCAATTGCTGACATGACCAGCCCTTACTCATACGCTAAATTATTCTTTAGTAAATGAGGTGTTCCCTACGACTTGGAAAAATGCTTACGTCATTCCGATTCCAAAAATACCAAATCCCACTGATCCCTCTCATTTTCGGCCGATCTCTATTCTACCAGTACTCTCCAAAATACTCGAAAATGCTGTCAGTAAGCAATTAACATATTTTCTTTTAAAGAATAATTTACTAAGTCCATTTCAATCTGGATTTCGTCCATCTCACAGCACCACTACAGCACTCATAAAGGTCACCGATGACATTCGGCAAGCTATGGATAATAAAATGATTACCATCCTTACTCTGTTAGATTTCAGTAATGCATTCAATTCGGTTGACTTTGATATACTTCTGGGTATTCTCGGTTCCCTCAATGTGTCGTCCTCTGTGATAAACTGGTTCAGTTCTTATCTTCGTGGTCGCCAGCAAATTATTCGCTCTGAGGAAGCCTGTTCCGAATGGACTTCTCTGGTTGCTGGAGTTCCACAAGGAGGCGTATTATCACCTTTACTTTTTTCTATTTTTATTAATGTTGTCACTAAAATCATTTCTTCCTCCTACCATTTATATGCGGATGATTTGCAACTTTACAGACACGCAACTTTGGCTGATCTGGATTCAGCTATTAGCGCAATCAACGGTGATCTGGACTCCATTCGGCAGTGGGCTGAGTCATATGGTCTTTTAGTGAATCCATTGAAGTCACAGGCTATTATTATAGGCAGTAGACAGTTACGTAACAGGATTGATTTTGCAACATTACAACAAGTGAAATATAATAATATCCCTATTCCCTTCACCGATAAGGTAAAAAACTTGGGCCTTATCGTGGATGGTAACTTAACATGGACCCAGCACATAAATGAAATTAGTAAGAAGTTTCATTACTCATTTCATTCGCTTAAAAGACTTCAGAACTTTCTTCCTCATAATACAAAAATACTGCTGTCCCACACCCTCCTCCTCCCGCTTTTGGATTATGCTGATGTCTGCTACTTAGATATCACAGATGAGCAAAATATGAAACTTGAGCGTCTTCAGAATCTATGCATCAGGTTTATTTACGGTTTGCGTAAATTCGACCACGTTTCCCATTTCCGCTCAGAGTTACAATGGCTTCCGATTCGCCTCCGCAGGAATGCCCATGTACTAATTTTATTATATAATATAATTAACAAATCTACTCCGCCTTATCTGCGTGAGCGATTTAATTTAGCTCCTCCTAGTAGCCGACCAATTCGTCGATGTATTAATATCAAATATTTTTCAGTTCCATCGTACAATACGTGTTTCTTTGGTAACTCTTTTACAATATTGGCGACTAAACTATGGAATGAGCTACCTTACCATATACAAGAATGTGAGACTGTTGGTTCTCTCAAACAGAAAATTAAACAGTATTATCTTTCTAACATGTAATCCTGGAGGTCTTTTTCTCGTTATGTTTGCTATTTTATTATAAGTTTTGTTTAATTTTTTTATAAGTTTTTAGAAGTTTAAGTTTATTATAAGTTTTGTTTAATTTCTTTTTTGCTGGTTTTATTATTATTATTTTTAGAGTAATGGTTTAACTTATTTAACTATGATGTATCGATTTGGGAAATTAGCTCTTTTTGGTTTTCCTGTTTTTTTTTTACTATTCTTTTTTTTTCAATATTATTCTTATTTTTTTTTAAATAATACAATTATTGGTTTAATTTTAATTGCATGAATTTATATGTTGCATGAGTTACGCTTTTAAGCTCTAATGTACGCTTACCTGCTTTTTATAATCTTTCTCCAACACCTGTCTTTGTACAGGTTTTGCTGGAAGAGATCTCTTAAAGAGATAAGCACACCTTTGTACATACTTTAATTTATATAATACTTGTCTATAGATATGTTTTTTGTACATGAAGAGTTAAATAAATAAATAAATAAATAAATAAATATATATATATATATATATATATATATATATATATATATATATATATATATATATATATATATATATATATATATATATATATATATATATACATGTATGTATGTATATATATATACACACATATATATATATATATATGTGTATATATATATATATATATATATATATATATATATATATATATATATATATATATATATATATATATATATATATATATATATATATATATATATATATATATATATATATATATATATATATATATATATACAGATACATGACGACTTGAAAAGATAATTGCAAGAAACTGTAGCTAGGTATCTTAATTTACAAAAAATCATCATATTGAAGCTTAATGGGTAAGGAAGCCAGTAAACTTGAACATTAATTCTCCAGCTGTAATATCAAGAATGCATCAGTTATATCTCCAGCAGTGTCTTCATCTATAGGCGGAGGTTTTTTTGAAATAAAATATGAATTTTTGCACAATGTACTGTAGTAGAATTTGTAGACAATATTTATTTGTAACTTTTTGGTTTATGCCCATATTCTTACAAATAAAAAATATTTATTCATTCATTTATTCAAAAAGGGATCTGGCATGATATGTCTTTATTAATTCAAAAAAGCTGATTGCCAAATATTGCAGTTTTTTTTTATATACTATATGTTTTTTTTACAATTAATTTTTAAAACACAGTTCAGTTTTTAAACCAACTTTTGCCGAAACTTGTAATTTTTTTTAAATATTGTTTACTTCTAATTCAAATATAATTATAATGTAAATCCTACTGAAAACTATTTGCTTGTCCCTGTAGCCTTCTAAAAACATTTCTAGATTGATAAAATAATTAAGTTTCTACTAGTTCTGAGGGCTTGTTCAACAAGGTAAAGAGTTTTACAAGAACTAGTGATCTCCCTGTGGCCAATACTCAACAGTTATTCTATTTTAAAGCACAAATATCTGTTAGACAAATTATAGGATAAACAAATTATAACTCAGTTTGACCATAGACCAAACAATAAAATCTGTTTCCAGTTCAACAACAGACTAACCATAAAAAAATAGTATGTGAGTAAAATGCATAGTGTAATGTTTTTTGTTAATTTAATTTATTTCTAAAGTAAATTACATATATAAAAATATTAGCTTTTTGCACTTCTTCACACAAATTATTAACTGTGTCTTCATACTTCATACTTGAGTATAAAGTTTGACACACTCTGTGCAATTTTCTCAAAAAAAAAAAATACAAAGTATTCACATCTAATATATAGATTTATCAATATGTGTGTTAACAATTATTGGATCTTGGAACATGCATATTGATATGTCTGCTGGAGTAATTATTACAAGGCACTTTGATCACTTTGCCTACCTCCTAAGGGATTAAGTGTTGTTAGTTATACTGCATATATATTTATCATACACATATTTTTCAATATACAAAATTCAGATCTAAGTATGTATGAGCAATTACTTTGTAGTTCAGTAGGTCATTTGAATAGGTCAGATAATAATAGATGATTATCACTTTCAATAAAATATTAAGAATATCGTACCTTGTTCCAGTTTCTGAGCTCTGAGTTCTCGTTTGGCTTCTTCCACCTTTTGGTATTCCTCAATAATTGCCTTGTGCTGTGCGGGGTCATATCCATTCCACCTGTCACGTTTGCCATCATAGCTGAGATTTAAGTTTGGCTGGCTGAACTCATCTGCACTTATACCTGCATTCGTAAATTTTGCTCCAATCTAAAAAAACAAGTCAATAATACTTAATAATTAAGTTTTATTTAAGTGAAAACCTTGGATGTAAGTTGCTTAAATTTTTATCACAATACAGGTTTTTTCTTTAATTTTTTTTAATTATTATAAAAAACGATAGCAAACAAGCAGATGGATCTCTTGATGGAAAGAGTCAAACATCCTCTATAGACACCAAAGGTGTTAATGGTGCATTGCTATCTTGGGGCGAGGTCTAATGTCAAATACAGTTTCAAATCATTATAGTTATCGAATCATTATTTAATTTAATAAGCAGATCATAAAGTAAAGCCCTTACTATTTTATAAACGCAAAAGTCTGTATGTTTGTCTACCTTTTACACTTTCAAGGCAAAGCTGCTGAACCGATTTTCATGAAAGGCTACTTTTTTCAAAAAAAGGGATGTAAGTTTGTAAGGAACATTATTGATGACATGTTACTCTACTCGCACATGCACTAAATTGCGCAGATCAGGAAGTTTTATCGTTTTTTAGTGATAAATAATGCAGTACATACTTTCCTAGGCCGTTCTAAGCAATCCTTTTTTTTGTGTGTCATAGCCCCACAATTTTCACAGGCTCCTTTTCTGTATTTAGTAGCTACATGAGTCTGCAACAAATAATATTCCATTAATGTTATGAAAGCCAAATTCTGAATAAAGATATTTAGTTTAATTTGAAGCCATAGTTCTTTAGATACTAGTAACATGCCTAATTTGTTGACGAGTTGGCTACATAGCTTATTCCTTCAAACATCCAAAACCAATTGTTTAGCTGGCAGAGGGAGATACACTTGATTTTAACCTTAACTTTTTAACAACCTACTCCATGGTACCCCACACCACATATGCACGAGAAAGTAAAGATCTCCACATCACCTGTAGAGGTAGAATATTTTTCTAAGATTTTAGTTTACCATTTTGTTAGCATGATTAATATGTAATTTCATATCAATTGTCACGCAGTCTCAATGGCTCCTAGTGATGCTAAGTGCAATATAGCCCACTTTGATAGATAGATTGATGGATGTATATTCATGTCATATTACCGCTTTCTAATACTAAGGATCTATTAACTAGGCGGCGGATGGACGGACGTAGCTAAACCATAACTTCAAATCCCTAAGAAATGTAGCAAGTACATCCTAAGAAATGTACAAGCATATACAGTGAAAATTCTATATAGTGACATTTAAGGGACTGCCCACATATTTATTCAGACTTGTCATTAAATGATGTGAAAAAAATAGGATTTAGAGAGAAATCTCTTTTTGAAAATAAGAATATGATAATACATAAACAATGCATAACAACCTGACCAGTCTAGCGCAGTTAAGGTAAGCAATGGCAAGGTAATCATAAGAAACAAAAGAAGAATTTTTTTAGAATTTCCAGTAAATTTGATTATGAAAATAGAAGTAGACAATAACAGTAGTCAATAAAGAAAAGAATCTCATACATGTTACTCTTTTCTAACTTTGTTATCGTTTTTATGTTGTTAGTTTGTCTAAGTCTTTTGTTTATAGCTTAATATTGACATATTGTTGTTGTTAATGAGTGTATATAGGTGTATCATTCTGCCCTGCTAATTTAGTGGACCATAAATGCATGTTGGGTGCAACAATGAAAATCGCGCCCAAAAATTTGCACGTCAATTTTTTCAAAAATTTAGGAGATCAATATTCTTTTTCATGTCTTTTATAGATTTTTTTGTAGCATCACAAATAAAGGTGCAAAATTTTTGGTGCAATATTTTTCTGTTGCACCCTACATGCATTTACGGTCAACTAAATTAGCAGGGCAGCATTGTATGGATACAAGGAAAACCAAGTAAGTTTAGTAATTTGGACATTTTAGCAAGTTTTTTCAGTTGTATTTTATATTAATATTGTTGATCTACTGTGGTGATGACTAGGGTGTAAAGTGTATTTTAGTATTACGTTGTGTTGTATTGTGTAAATACACAGATTTAATATAAGTGGTGTTTTCTTACAATTGCGAACCCGAGTATGTAACAATATAATCATGTTATAGCTTGTACAATAATACAATTTGTTTTATTCTAGATTTAAGTGTGTGTTAGAATACATTTAATTGTTTGTACTTACAGTATCTACACCCTTATTGTAGTATGTATCAAGTTTTGTAAATTGGCCTTCTCTATCAGCTTGCGGTCGTTGATGTTTTAAAGTAGGCCCAGACGTCCCATAGTACCATGGAGCCGATGATATATATTGTGGGATATGGGGGTTTATGTCCTTGCCTGCAAAACAAATATAAATTTTGTTAATAGTTTATATGTTAGCTCGTACATCTGCATATATGTAAGTAGCATACTCCTTCTTAAAAGGCCAGCAACGCAGCTGCAAGACCTTTGGTGATATGGCTGTCCATGGGCAGTGGTAATCACTTACCATCAGGTGAGCCTCATGCTCGTTTGCCACTTTTTTCTATAAAAAAAGTAGAGATATACCACAGTACCTGCACCCTGCAGATTACTACATTATAAAAGTTTTTAAGAGTCACATACATGAATAATCTATTTCTTCAGGATAAAACCTAACCTATATGCTATTCAGGTCATGTACCTGTGAATCAAATTTCACCTAAATCGGTCTGTCTGTTTTTTGTGTGATTTAAAACAAACATCCAAAATACTAAATTTTCAACATAACAAACTTTCATATTTATAATGTGTACATGGAATAGGATTTTATATTTTTTGTAATATTCATGGTTATTTTGTTTTTAATACTAATACTATTAGCCTTTATTAATATATTAAATACTTAAATGTTTAGTTAAAGTTACTCTTCCCTCAATATTTTAGTAGAATATTAAGATATCAGGTTTGCAGGAGAAAGATGAAAGCTTTCACAGTAAATACCTATTGCCTTTCTAGTTTTGTACAATATTTATAATTATTTACTGAATAGGTCTAGAAATAAGCTACTACGTATTAAATTATATAAAAGCCTGAACATATGAATGGCAGAGCTTAAAGTTATAATTAGCAAGATAAATGTATACAGGTTGATAAATCTTTGATAGATACATATAACTGAAAATATTTGACACTTTGACGATTTTGACTCTTCACATACACACAATCTAAATCCAATTAACACAGTAGGGGTTGAAATGGATGATATTTCATACATTAATTTACTTTAAAAGTAGAATATAGTTGAGTAACTTCCCATATTTTGGTTTGCAAGTTTTAGCCTCAACATTTTGAACCAAAAATGAATTAAAGATTACCTTGATTGTAAGGTGCATAATTATAATTTATTCACTAAACTATTTATTTCTAAGATATATATTGAAATGTAACTCCAGTTAAAAAATTGGTTGGCTTAAATCAGTTTGATAATTATAAATTGGATTATTATTGTGACAATTATCAAAGAGTATATTAATCTTGATAATTTCTAACCCTGAGCACACAAATACATATAAATTGTAATGACATTCAGCATAACACACTCTATGAAGTATAGATCATGTTGTAAATATCAACAACAGGATACTAACATAAATCTTACAGCTTCATTGACTCACCCAGTACCCTAAATCTAGGTTTAGATTAGGTAATTACTAAATACTGTACTGATACAAATGCATTAATTATTACCATACAATTTAGGAATCCTCTTTCGCACAAACATGTTGCATATAAAAGTAAATGATAATTTTTCGTACCAGTTTCATCAACAGCTGCTGGTGCTGTACCAGCTTTACGTGCTTCTTCAAGCTCTTTTGCCTTTCTCCAATCCTCTCTAGATTTCTTTTTCGGTTCGTCCTCATCTTCGACAGTCTCGTCTTTATTTCGTAGTATTTGGGAAATCGCAACACGCGCACTATTAGCCATTTGCGTTATTAACTGAAATTAATACTTAATGAAACAAATATAGCAAGAGCACAAAAATTATAGTTATACACTCTGGTCTTTGGTGATATAAGAATTGTAATGGGTACGTAGTATGTGCCAATTCGTATTAATTATCACTCTTATACAAATTACAAATCAGATTTTCCAATTTTTTTTTTGGGATGAATTTAAGATTTCTCAAAGATATCCATTGATTACGATTCGCTATTTACTTTAGGATTCGCTTTTGAGTTTTGACATCTGTGTTTTTTTTTTTTTTTTCTTTTTGGCATGGGCGTTAAGCAACTGCCATGATCAAGTAAAACGAGGAAACATATTTTAGACAATAAACTAGGATTTGGAATTTGGATTGACAGGAAAATAGAGGATCAGAAAGTAATCAAAATAACATAGATACTAAAATTATAAATTATTTACAACAATAATATTTAAATAAATATATACAGAGATAATACTTAGTTATTTGTATAATATTTACAAGTGGGTTAATATTAATTTGGTATTAGATACTAAATGTATCTAACTACGCTTAAATATTAATATTATTTTCTTGAATGAATAATGAAAGAATATTATACATACAAGGGTTTAATAACAGGGTTAGAATGGATGTAGGTAAAGGAATGTCATTAGAATATAGATTGTTATATAATGATGAATGATTGTATTTAGGACAAGCAAAAAATATATGATTGAGATCTCCAATATCAGTGTCACACTCACAAACATTGCTATCTTTGATGTGTAGCTTGAAGAGGTGTTCAGGAGAATTAGTGTGACCAAGCCTCATTCTGGTGATAACAGATGTTGACAACTTATTTAATTTCACTACAGAAAACCAAGGTTTAGAAGGTATCAATGGTTGTAATTGGGAATAGGTTTTGCCTTTCACCAATGTACCACTATCCCAGACACTTTGCCATGACTGCTTAAGATGGAGTTTAGGGAGAGCAGCTAGATCATGGCAATAATTAATGTAGGGGTATAAATCACCACACTGAACTGCCTCTTTAGCACACCGATCAGCTCGCTCATTTCCAGTGATATTACAATGGCTTGGAACCCAGGCAAAGTAAATAATATGATTATATTTAAAAGTACATTTGTATAAAAGATTTCTTAAGTCTAAAATAATAGGAGGAATAAATTTGGATTTTAAAGGGAACTTTTGCAAACAATGTAGAGCACTCAGTGAATCAGTCAGAATCATACACTTGGGTAGTTTCATAATGTGTATGTATTCTACAGCTTTATAAAGTCCATAACATTCACCTGTAAATACAGATGCTTCCGGTGGAAATTTGATTTTTTGAACAATATTGTACTGTTTATGGTATACACCTATTCCAACATTACTATTATTTTTGGATGCATCAGTAAAAATCAAATGAAAATCTTGCCATTTTTCATTGATAATATTGTTAAAATATTGATTGGCATACAAAGATTGTTTATCTATACCTAAATTTACTACAACAGGCTGCAGAGTTAATGATTCATAATTGTGTTTATATAAGGGATTTATAGGGGATGTAAAAGTAAAAGGCTTAAGGCTGTGATATTTCATATAGCTGTATACAAGGGCTGGGATTGTTTTGTGTTTCCAATACTTATCTGACATTAAATCACTAAGACTAGAGAGCTTTGTAAGCAGAGGGTGATTTTGTGATTCCAAAGTGCGAAGGAAAAACCTGTCAGATAGATATTTACGTCGTAAATGTAATGGAGGTTCAGCACATTCTACTTGTAGGGCAGAAACAGGGCTGGATTTCATTGCTCCTAGAACAATTCGTAATGCTTTAATTTGAACAGAGTCAATTTTCTTTAGACCAATCTTACTACATGGTTCTAGTAAAAACATTCCATAATCCAATAAACTTCTTATTAATGCATTATACATAAGTTTTAATGTAGATGGGTGTGCACCCCACCAAACCCCAGAAACACATCTCATTAAATTGATATTACGTTCACACTTTGCTGCTATATACTCACAATGATCTAGTCCTTGGAGTTTATTATCTAGTATTATACCTAGGAATTTTGTTTTCGATTTAACAGGAATTGAACTATTTTTGTAAGTAATATTTATAGGGGGTGGAAATTTTGTGCGAGAAAATAAAACTATGGAACTTTTAGAAACAGAAATATCAAGACCATTGTTATTAAGCCAAGTCTGTAGGGATAGAATAGACATGGAAAGATTATCACAAGCCATCTGTATAGATTTGTCAGTTGAGTATAAAAGGAGGTCATCAGCATACTGAAGAACATTTACATTGCTAGTTGCTACAGTTTCTATATCATATGAGTATATGTTGTAAAGGATTGGACTTAAAACAGAACCTTGTGGAAGACCTTTATATTGTTGTCTTTTTAAATTATTAGGGTCATTTGCTAAATTAATAGTTCTATTGTATACAATATTCATAATAACATTAATTAAATAAAATGGTATGTTTAATTTCACTAGCTTATTTTTCAGAATTGATAGAATTACATTATCATATGCTGAGGATATATCTAAAAAAGCTGCTAAAACAGATTTGTTATGAGTAAAAGCTAATCTAATATCAGTTATAAGTAAGCTAATATTATCTATGGTGCTCTTTCCTCTCCTAAAACCATACTGACTTTGACTTAATAAATTTCTGCTTTCAATAAACCATTCTAAGCGAAGTTTGACAAGGTGCTCTAGAATTTTCAACATAACTGATGAAAGCACAATGGGTCTGTATGAAAAAGGGTCAGAAGGGTTTTTATCAGGTTTAAGGATAGGGATAACAGAATGTGACTTCCATGTCTGAGGTATATTACCTGTAGAAACAAGGGAGTTCATAACCTTTAATAAGTATGATAGAGATTTATCAGTCATGTTATTTAAAAATGAGTAGTTAATATTATCCCATCCAGGAGTAGAGTCTTTAACATTTTGAAGGATACCTTTAAGCTCAAATAACGTAAAAGGGGAAAAATTGTCTGAAGAAGAAGTAGAAGGAAGAGAAAGGATACATTCTGGTACTGTAGGTGGAGCAAGATGATCTATCAGCTGATTTATTAACAATGGACACATTTCATTATTATTAGAAACCTTATATGCAGATCTAAATTTTCTTATGTTTAACCATACACTTGAAGGTTTTGTTTGGGGTGATAAGGAAGAGCAGAATTTCTTCCAACCTTCAGCTTTTTTCTTTTTTAATAATCGACGAGTAGTTTTTATAATATTAGTGAGAATATTAAAATTTTCTGTAGTTGTATACTGACAATAAAATTTTTCAGCAGCTTTCCTTTCCTTAATAGCGTCTGAGCACTCTTTGTCCCACCAAGGTGGCGTATTTATTTTCTTAGTTAATTGTTTTTTAATGGGAAAAGTGTTTTCAGCTGATTTTATAATTAATTGAGTAAAGGCTTCTGCACAAGAAGAGTCATTATATGAGGAAATGTTAGGCAAAACATTAACACCAACTTCCATCAAATTATTAAACTTGTGCCAATCCGGGTTATGCAAATTATATTTGAAATATGATGTAGATTTAGGTGAAGTTTTATGATATGCAGAAGGGAAATTTATTATTATGGGGAAGTGATCACTTCCAAACGTAAATGGGAGTGTGTACCATGTCAAAGAAGGTGCTAAATTGGGACTGCAAATGGACAGGTCTATAGCTCTTTTGCCTTCGGAGGGTTTTGTGCGACGAGTGGGAGAACCGTTGTTTAAAATACATAAATTTAATTCTTCAATGACTTTCAAAAGTTCTTCACCATAATAATTACTGGAGGAACAACCCCAGGCTTGATGATGAGAATTAAAATCACCTAACACAATAAAGGGTTTAGGTAGTATGGCTAATAGGTTATTAAGTTCTGTCAAAATATTCAAATTTGGATGTGGAATATAAAGTGACACGAAACAAATATTATTTACATTAACAGCTAATATAGACATATTTACAGTATGTACAGGAAGATTAACAATGGAAAAATTATATCCTTTTTTGATCATGATGGCTACACCTCCATAACCATCAGATCTATCTTCTCGGATACTAGTGTATCCAGAGAATTTAAAAGTACAACTTGGTCTTAACCAAGTTTCTGAAAGAGCCACTAAAAATGGCTCATATTTATTTAATAAGTGAATTAATTCACTTTTCTTGTTGGTGATGCTCTGCGAGTTCCATTGAAGAATTTTGGCTTGACTGTCCATGATCACCATTAAATTTAGAATAATTAATTAAACTTTCTGTCATTAAAGCAGCGTTGGACGGTGTTATTACTTCGGACTGAGATAAAAATTTAATAAAAGATATAATCATGCCTATTGAGGCTGATTCTTGATTATTGTTATTATTTTTTGTCAACAAAGTACCATTTTCTCTAGAATTAGTGGAATTATATTCATTAATAACTGAATTTTGGAAATCATAGTCATAACTCTTACTGACTTTTGTATGGGGTTTAGGTTTCTGAAATATTGTTTTTTTGTATGACCTATGGGATTGTTCTTGCGAATCTAAGTTTTTTTTCAAAAGTGGATGAAGAGCAGTTTTAATAGGTGTTGAGATGGCATCAGCATATGATTTGGAGACCGGGGGATAATTTTTTGATGCCTCAGCATAAGAGACACAGTTTTGAGCCATAAACATTTTAATGTTTTTTTGTCTTAAATGTTCTGGGCATGATTTGCTAGTGGCAAAGTGAGATCCCTTACATAAACAACAATTAACATTGAAATCAGCCTCGCTGGTACAAGAGTCTCCACAATGATCCTTTCCACATTTAAAGCATCTTGGGTTGGATCTGCAAGTTATTTTAGTATGACCGTACCTACAGCATTTATAGCATTGTATAGTAGAGTAAATGTATAAATCTACTGGGAGAGCATTATAACAAACGTAGACACGTTTCGGTAAAGTCTGTCCATCAAAAGTTACGACAACTGTCTCTGTTGGTTTCCAGGTAGTGTTATCATTAATAGTTATTTTACGGTTTATTCTTCTAACCTTTATTATTTTTCCACAACCAATGGGAACTTTAACATTATTAGCAATTTCCTCAGGTGACCAGTCTGAGGGAACACCTCTAATTACGCCTACTCGTGAAACGTTAAATGATGGGATAAAAGCTTTGAAGTTTTTATTTGAGAGATTAGGGTCATTAATAAAGTGGTTTGCGTCATTGTGGTCCGAAAATGATAGAGATAATCGGTTGCGTCCAATTTTCTTGAGGCTACCATCAATTATATTTTTAAAAGTATTATTTTTAAGGAATCGCCCAAACGAGACTGGATGTAGAGTAACATTATCAGTCGGAGATGTAATAACTCTTTGGACATGAATAACGTAAGGTCCAAGGTCTGTAGATTCATACTGTGTGCGGTAGTTAATATAGTCTTTAGGTTTTTGGGGTTCCTTACTATTTGTTAGGGGGTTTGACAAATCTTTCATTGTAACATTATCATTTACATTATTATCACCAGTAATAAATGAGGCGCCCGAAGCATTATTTATATCTGAGATTTCAGAAACAGAGTGAGAACACTGACAGTCAGTAGATTTCAATTCATTGTTGCGCTTTTTGCGCCGTTTATTGCAGTGTTTGCATATTTTATTAGATGTATGAGATCTTTTCCTATTAGTTGTTTGAGTTGAAGAAAGCGAAGTATCTGTATCGACACTACTCTCATCTATAGTAACATAGTGCGCTACCTGGAGAGGTCCACCTCCAGGATCGTCAGGGGGTTTGTTCATTTTAAAAAGTGAAAAGGAGACTTACCTACTTTAAACTGATAGTAAAACTAATGATATTTACATAAAATTAAATATTTACACAAATAAAACTAATATCGATCCTCTGTTTCGCTAAATAATAATATAAAAAGTCGCAGAACCAAAAATGACGTCCGCCAAATTTTATGTTTCCCGCGCTTTTTCCATCTGTGTTTGATATTTATCCAGGGTTGGATTTAGGTACGTTGAAAAAGATAGTACAAAAAAATGAAGAGGATAGTATTAATAAAAAAAAATTATAGCATACTTTCATTATTTTTAATCTAACTTATTATGTAGGTAGTCATTAAAATCAACACTAAATATGGCAAAATTTTGCTCCTCTTCTAAATTTATCAGTTCTTTGCTATTACTTTTAGCTAGATCTTCATCCTTGGCATTTAATCTCATCAACATATCCTCAGTAAGAATAAAATCAGTACAATTCACAAGAATAATATGGCGTCTATGGATTGTGATGCCAGTTTGTTTCATATTTTAGTCTTGGTAACGTTCACTTTACTGAATACTCGTTCGCAGTCGACCTTTGCATGTGAAAGTACTAAACAATCTAGAAGAAAACATCGAAAGATCAGAATTCAGTCGGATACATGCACGGTTGAAATATTCATATGACGTAAAACTAAGCATTCGAGAAAAAACTTTTTAGCGTACTATCTTTAGATGTGGATAGTATATAGTACAGAGGGCCAAATTATAGTATAAATACTATAATTATAGTACAAAATTCAACCCTGCATTTATCTACTACATATTATAATAAAATCGTAGGAAAAACTACAGAACAGTATACTCCTAACGGAGTTAGTTAGTCAAAATTGTGATTTATCTATACTCTAATTAGTCTGTGCCTATAACCACAGCCTATTATAATATTCTATAACAAAAGAGCACAGCAAAGCAAATCAACAGCAAAGAGTGGCAGTGTGACCACTTTTAGTAGATTTCTACTTTTTTAGTAGATTTGAGGCAAATTAAGCGTTAATCTAGTAGGGTAAAATGTTTCAGTAGAATTTAGTAGAAAAGAGAAAATGTCAGTTTTTTCGGTATCAAAGAATACTAGGCTCAAAATCAAGCATCCATGACCAAAAAGTTTTAATTTTAAAGTTGGCACCACACAAAAGTGATTTATGGGATTTCCTTATTATTGAATGAACGTTATTGTGGTCATAGCAAATTGAACTTTATTTTTCAACCGATAAAGACTATTTTAGTAAAATAGGTCCTTCAACTTAGATCATTTTTAAGTTGCTCCTATAATGATAGAGAACACAGTTTCATTTAATCGTTTTAGTTTATTGAACTGATACTTTAATGATGTAAACAATGAAAAACAATTATCCAAAAATGTTAAAAATCCAATGACAATGGCAAAATAAAAAATGTTAATCATAGAAAATATGTAAACCTGATTATTGATTATGACAGTTAATCATAAATTATTGATTAATTGTAGAGTTCATCGATAAATTTGTTTTAATTTAAATCGTGTCTACCTAATACGGATCAAATATTACTTTAAAAATAATTACATTTTAAAATGCAATCTAGTAGATTTCAGTAGATTTTAGCAGTGTCTTCGGTAGATTCCCTCTTTAAAAAGTGGTCACGCTGAAGAGTGGTCGTGAACTGCGGTTACCCGTTGTATTGTTTATTTTTCTATTTACACGAAATTAGTTCAAGCTAAGTGAACAAAGTGCCGCGTTAGTTTTATTTGTTATTCTTATTCCAATTATATTTCACTCGCAAAGGACGTGTTGTAAAGGAAGTAGCGTTGATGGATATAAGAATTTTGTGAAGATGTGATTATTATTTGTATTTGGCTTTGTGCCATAGTAATTTTATGTAAAAGTGGCAAAATGAATTGGTTCACAGTTCTTATATTACTTGTAGCATTAACTAAGTGTTTTGGATTTTGTCCCTCCTTATGTTCTTGCAAAGGAAACAAATCGGGCGATGGCTCTGTGGCAGAGATACAACCGGGCGAACTTCTTAAATTAAAATGTGGTGGGAGCCCTACGCAAATTACAGAATTTAAAGAAATCGATTTAAGTAAACTATGGAATGTTGTAATCAGCTTGTAAGTTATAGTTTTAATTTTAAAGTTATTATTTTGAATCTTCATTGGGCATATTCAATTGATAGCTTTTCAGCTCCAAAATGTTAGAGTTACCCAGTTAGGAGTTTTACTGGTGCTTATCCAGACAGAAATTTGTTCCCAATACCTAATAAATAGAATTTATGAATGCATTTCTAAAGTGTTAAAGAGTGCAGAAATTTTGAGTTTTGGCTAGCCATTCTCCAATTTATGTTTTTTATAATATTTATATACAGTTAGGGGTCATCCATAAATTACGTGACACGAATTTCATGATTTTTCGACCCCTCCCCTATCCTTGTCACAGCTGGTAACATTTGTGAGACCCCCTTCTACCTAGTGTGATGTCACAAAATTTGGGACTCCTCCCTACCCCTTGTCACACACTCACATTTTGTCGACCCCCTCCCTCCCCCTTAACGTGTGACGAAATTTATGGATTGCCCCTTACATATATACAATAAATAATAAAAATGTTATTTATTAACTTAAAACTAAGTGCATTGTGTTGTACAGGTCCCAGTAAAGATTATATGGGTGCCACCAAGATTATTTTTAGCGAAGTGCATGTTATACTAAACTTTAAAATATATGTTTTACCATTGTATTTCTTTTAATTTTATTTGCTATCCTAAACCAAAAGGATTTTTTTATTTTTTGTCCCAATTTTTGTCTATCCAAATACAGCTATTGCTTTTGAGTGGTGAAAAGGAAAACAAGACTGTGACATGGGCAATAAGTTTATGGCTGCTAACCAATCTTTTACAGCTGTCCTTAATAATTTAAATATTTCTAGTGTAACATGTTGCATTCCAGAATTGCCGTAGTTATGAGTTCTCTAAAGATTCTGTAAAAGTATATGTAAATTTGCTCTTAGTTGAGGTTAATATGGTTAGATTTGTTTTAGGATGTGTAATGATAACTAGTAGTTAATATAAAATTATATTGACTTTTTTATTTATTTAATAGACCCATTAATAAATGATTATTATGTAATGGTTTTGATATACTAACTGTTTTCCACATTCATTTTTTTGACCCATACATATGACTTCATGTTACTCAGTTGGGTTAAAAAAGTAGCCTAAGTTACTCAGTGATAATGTCGTTTTGCATTGCTGATTTTTTTAATTAGTCCAGTGGATTTGTCCATTACTTATAAATAAACTTTACCTCTTTATAATAAATGATCATGATATAAATAAAAAAGGAAAAAAGATGGTGTAGTTCTCAGCATGTTTTTCTTCAAGCGCTGTCCTTGATTTGTGCAAAAGGGAATAGTATAATATATAATGTCTATAATATGGTTTCTTTTGCTGTGTGCAAAGCGATCCCAACTAGTGATCAAAATTGCCAGCAATATTCCCAAAGTTGCCAAAACTGCCATGAATGTTTCTAAACTTGCTGGTAAAAAAGTTAAACATTTTTATCAGAATAAACAGTGTGTTATAAAAAATATCATTCTCTATTTATACTTTTCTTTCCAATGTTACCGGCAAGTTTAGAAACATTCAGCACAGTTTTGGCAACTTTGGGAATATTGCTGGCAATTTAATCCCAACTCGGTAGCAGTGAGCTTATGAACTATGCCAGGAAAAGTACTGATTGGTGTTGATGGTATAATGAGGATATATTTGATACTTTCCACTGTCAGCATTTGGTGAAACTGCATTTTAAAATAGATATTACAAGTCAATTCACTTGTACTTCTAGGTCACTTTTCTTTATTACTATTTCATACATCCAACCAGTTTCGCTAATTACAGCATAATTAGGGATGTGTTGAGTAGTCTGGTGTTGGAGTTGACCACATGAGGTCCCGGGTTCGATTCCTGGGTTGGGCGATTAAAAAATGTGTTTTTTCAGTTTTATGATTAAAATCAATGTTGCCTGCCTGTTGGAAAGTACCTGGTTGGTAAAGGGCTTGCCAGGCTTGCCACCTATCACATTGTGGGAACAAGTATCTTCGGCTAATTGTAAGTGCTCTTGTTGTACCTTTGCTTACCTCATTGAGGATACGGGTGTGAAGATGATACTATAATTTGTTAAGTATAAGTGTTCAAGACATTCCTGATGATGTAGTGATTAGCAAAACAAGTTAGTTGTATAAAATAATTTAAAAGAAAAGTGAACTAAGAGAGCAAATGAGTTTGTTTGTAATAGCTATTTTGTAATGAGGATGGTCATTCAACTCATATTAGTCTGACCTCAATATACTTAAAGCTTAACACATCAAGACAATTTTGTCTAACATATACACAAATATTGTGAAGAGGAAGAATTTGGTTATTCATATGTTTGTAATAAATGAACTTAAAAAAAATAATTTTATATCATAAGATAGCAAACAAGCAGATGGGTCTCCTGATGGAAAAAATCAACCATCACCTATAGACACTAAAGATGTTAATGGTACGTTGCTATCTTGTGGCAAGGTCTAATGCCACATGCATAAGCTTACGGGCTATCTTACCCTCCAAATCGGAACATGACAGTGACATGCGCTGAGGCTGTTGTGGCAGATATAGGTAAGGCGGTGGTACCAAAGCCAACTGAGCAAAAGTATAAATGATTTTGGGTCATGTTAACTGCAAGTAACACCTCCTATAAGATTTATGTCTCCTAAATAATAAAAAGTTTGGCAGGTGCCCAATGCCTCAGGCACTCCATAAAATAGTTCTGTAAGATTTGAATAGGTCCATATCTACCATCAAAACTTTTACTCCATTATTCTTTGTGTCTCACTAATATTTCTAGTTTTCCCCTATTGTAAGGAAGAAAACCTTCTAAAGAATAGACAATTTTCTTACATATTGTGAAAGGCAAGAGTTACTGTTGTGACTACTTATTGAGTGATTGAGTTCTGCAACATCTCGCTAAGTTTGATATTTAACATCATTGCTTACTTATTCCTACCACAATAACTTTAGTGTTTGCTACTGATGTATATCAGTTTGGGATGTAAAGCAGCCAGCAAACTTATGTATATGGTACAAATCCCTGCCAGATGGACAGTAATACACCATTATCATCTTTGGTGTATACCAGTGGCAGTGGCTATCCCTTTCCATCAGGAAATTCATCTGATTGTTTGCTATCCAATTATATAAAAGTCTAGAAAGTAGTCATCATTAAACTTAGACATAAAGTACACATAGAAATAAAGTGTTATTCTATTTTTGCTGTCTCTAAGTCGCAGTTATCACTTTTAATGGGTATACTTTCCTTTTGTTTGCAATTAAAAAGGCTATGTAGGTATTTCTATGCAGTGATTTAAACAAAATTGTAAATTATTGATCAACCTATTGATTAACCTGTGGCTTTGCAATCTAATCCATCCAAAATCCATGTAAATAAAAAGGCTTGAGTATTTTTAGTTGAAACTAGTTTATCACTCACTTGTACTTTTATTTCACTATTATTATACACTAAATTATTTAATTTTATCGACCGGTTTCGCTTTTTAAAGCATCTTCAGGACGTAATATGCTGAAGATGCTTTAAAAAACGAAACCGGTCGATAAAATTAAATAATTTAGTGTATAATAATAGTGAAATAAAAGTACAAGTGAGTGATAAACTAGTTTCAACTAAAAATAATGGAATTTCACCAAGTGCCGACGATTGAAAGTGTAAAAAAAAAAAGCTTGAGTATTTGTAGGAGTGTTCTTTTGTAAAAAATATTTTAATGTGTTATTAGCTATTACTTAAGAAAAATTCTTCTTATAATTTTTTTATAATTTAGTTTAATATTAGAACATATCTTATTATGATTACAGGAATTTATCTGGAAATGCAATATCAACATTGTCAAGAGAACTTCATCTGCCAAATTTGCAAAAATTGTAAGTTAAAAATTCCGTCATTTTCATGTTTCTGTTTATTTTCAAATATCTATGCATACTTATACCTGATTAAACATAAAGAGATAAATCTATACACTATTAATAGAAATACAAATCTATATTCGTAATTGGTGTTTTTCAAAAACTGCCCAACCATCATGCATATGTAAGAATTGTTCCTTTGAAGAATACACCACCTACCATCAGTGATGGGACACTTGTGATCATTTTTCACTTGAGTCATTCGCCAGTGAAAATTTATTCATTCGTGTGCCACTTGAGTGAAGATGAGACTCGAGTGTCTTTTTTCACTCGAGTTACTTGCCAGTCAAAACTAAGGCATTTGAGTGAAGATGAGACGCAAGTGTTTTTTTTGCACTCGAGTGAAGAATACGATTCGAGTTGCTTATTAAAATATTTTACTATATTAGTCGTCGTCCTGCACAGATTTGTACTGAATTTTAAATGGAAGATACATTGTTTAAACATCTCATAACTTAAATTTCTCACTTGAGTCGGTATAGGCCACTCGAGTGGTCTGAGTCATTCGAGTTGACTCGAATCACTCGTAATCCGAGTAATCTTATATTTTACTTGTGTGCGAGTAGAATAAAAGCTACTCGAGTGACTCAAGTGAAACCTGGCTCGAGTCGCAACCTACCATTTTGCAGAGCTGGGAGTTCGTAAAAATTGGCCTAATGTGTCACTCCAATCATAACTATTAGGTTTTAGAGCTCTGCGATATCTCAAATTAGTTTGGTATCACAACTGTACTTCTTCATGCCACAGTAGTGTCAATGCTTGTCATTGCTGTGCTTAATTTTGGAGAGTAAGGTAGCCGCTAAATGAGGATGTAGCATTAGCATTTCGCAACATGGACTGCAATACATTAATTATATTTTTAGTGTCTCTAAGCAAAGATTTCTCTGTCCATCAGGACAGCCATTTACCTGTTTGTTACATAATATAACATATATAGGGGCGTAGTAACCACCATTGCAGCCATATCAAAGATACGGGCCCCCTGGCTACAGAGGTCCCTAACATGCTAAAAAAATTATCTACTTCTTCAACGGGACAGGAATGGTTATCAGATTTACTACTTATATCCATAGAGGGAGGCAAAAGTTTTTAAAAATTGAAATCGTCTTCAGCTATAGATTTCATAAATTTATTTGTTGAAAAAATGCAAGAAAAGTGTATAATTAATTTGAATTGTTTGGCTAGCTCAATGTCTAGGAGGAAGTGATAACTTCTAATCAATAAATATTTATTTTACTTTATTGTAAACATTTTTGTTTCTTTTGTTAGAGAGTTTTGGTACAGAACCCCTCATAGGCAGGCTATGCCACTGAACATGTATAACATATAAAAAACTACATTGAAATCTATATATTAATATGTGAAGCAAAAACTTTGTACCCCATTTTAGGATAATTATGCGAATGCTGGAGTATGAAATTTAGCACAATTAAAGATGACTGTAGAAACCTCATATTTTTAAACAATATACATAAAAAATATGAAAAGTTAATTATTGTTATGGATGGATGTTACTCATTCACGTCTGAATAGCTAGATAAATTTGGATGAAGTTTAATACATAGGTAGAAATAATCTATATTTAACTCATAAGTTGTCGTCTCATTTATGCTAAAAAACGACATTGTTTCCATAGTATTTATTAAAAAGGAATGATGCAAAACAAAAAGCAGGCTGGCAGTCAATATATGATAAAAGCAAAATAAACTTAGTTGACATATTTAGTTTATTAATCTGATAAGTTATATGGTACATAAAAATTATGTTACTATTACATTGATTAGGAATGTTTAAAGATAGACCTAGTTTAAAATGCTTTTAATGTATAACCCATGTCCAAAGATAAGCTATGATTGATATCATTTGATATTATGAAATTACTGATAGGTGTCTAAAAATATTTATCATTACGCTGGTTCTCTTGTGAGGTAGGAAGAGTGAATCATCTAATATCTTCGGCTAATAGTATCCTTGGCTAATCGTGGGTGCACTCATCGGCCTACCTATTCAGGAATACAGGGATGAAGATAATTTTATGTTTTTTCAAAAGAAGCAGGCAATAAATACAACATTTGTTGTAAATGAATAGCTTACACAAAATCGCAAGCATTATTGGTTTGCCAAAATTGACGCTGATGTATTTCTGTACCTATGCAGAATTTACGACGTCAATAACAATCAATACGAGGCGCGCGTTTCAAAGTGCTATTCCGTTCGCCACTACCACCACTACAGTCTATGGAGACCTGAATCAAATATTTCTAAGAAACTAGCTTCACAAATCCAGTTTTTCATATATTTTATAGATTCAGGAGCTGTTTTTTGGAAATTAATAATTCAAAGACGATGTTAGCAAAATTAATATAAGATTTCGCGGAAAGGTTATTATTACCTTTCCGCGAAATCTTAACGTGAGTTCTGAAATAACGCTGAAGCATAAAGTAGTATAATGAACAGAAAAAACTTATCGAAGATTTGGTAATTAAAGCAGCCCCAAAGGCAAGGGGGCGTCCATAAATTACGTGAGAAATCTAACGAAGCCTCCCCCATTAAATTGAGCAAAATCTCTCGTAGAGGAGGGGGGTGACTCGGCAAATATCACGTAAATATTTACGATAAAAAAGTTTATAAAATTGAAGGAAAACTTGGTTAAATAAAACAGTTTATAAAAGGTGGTTAAAAAACGCTAAAATTGTCTCACGTTATTTATGGACGCCCTCTAATAGTCCATGCACGTCCAACACACTTTAGCACAAACACAAACAATTTGTGTACTTAACGCTCGTTTCACTTCGTGATCGAAGTATCTTCAGGAGAATCTATAAGAGTTGAAGCATGCGGAATGTGTCTGTCCTGGTTATCGTTAGAAATCGTATTGTTGACAGATCGGTAAAATACGGCGATGGGCATCACCTGCCTCTATTGACTTTCGGTTAAGAGTCATATCACATCTATTAACTCGGAAAGAGATTTGCACTTTATCGCCTTTCACTTTGTCGTCAACCAGGCGTCAATCTAAATACATAACCAAAATTGATCAGCAGCTTCTATACGTTAACTTGGCTATGACCAAGCGAATCCGTGATTATGTTTTAGACCACTGATTCCTAAAGTGGTCTAGATGAACCCCCAGGGGTCCACGGAAGACTCGACGGGGTTCTACGTTGGCGTGACCAAAATGGAGGTTTACAATTCGTATGTGAATGTCCTTGAAAGTTTACCTGGTTTTGATAATGAAGAACAGAAATATTGGCTTGACTTCACCTATCAATGTAGACAGATAATATTTTAATAATATGAAAAAAATATCAATTAACCCATTCAATTCTCACTTTTTTTTGAAATCACTCGAAACTCAGCTGCAACGCAAATTTCCGTAGTTAGATCTAATCTTACCTATTAGCGTCAGTGATAGTCGCTGTCGTGTTCCGGTTTGGAGGGTAAGGTAGCCGGTAAACTTATGCATGTGGCATTAGACCTCGCCACAAGATAGCAACGCACCATTAACATCTTTGGTGTTTATAGGCGATGGTTGACTCTTTCCATCAGGAGACCCATCTGCTTGTATGCTATCTTATGATATAAAAAAAAGTATGGTAGAAATTTAGATTCAGGGGGTCCACCGGAATCAGATATATTTTGAAAGTGGTCTATAAGAAAAAAATTTGTTAAAGGTTGACCCTGCATGCCATCTCTACACCTTCCCGCTAAATTAAGGTATCTTAAGCTCAATAGAGTAAAAACTATAAGCATAGGTTTTTCGGTTCAAACATATATTTTTTTTAAAATAGCAGAATATTAATTTTTGAAAAGCTGTATATTTAGGAAGCGATGATGGCATTCAACTTAATTTTGAGGTTTAAAATATTGCTTTAGCTAAATAATCGATAGCTTGAAAATTTTCGAAGCAATGTCAAGACATTTTTTTTTTCAAAAATTTTCGTCATTGATAAATCCCAAACAAATCGACCGAGTTTAATCAAATTAACGGTATTTGACGCAGTTTTTAAAGGAGAAAAGCTGATAAGATTTTTAAGTCAATTGGTGTATTAGCCTAAAAGTTATTTTCAAAATTTCAAATAGACACACTGACGTCATCGTGAAAATAATCGGAAAAAGTTCCTAGAACCACAAAGCGTGGAGATCTGGTGAAAACTCGATTTTCGAAAATCGGTGCAAAATTAGTAACTTTAAAAAAAGTTTGGGAACCTTTGTTTCAAACAGTATTGTTATTGTGCTTTATGTTTGAGTACCAAGAGACGTGAGCGCGGTAATGGAGAGCCGCAAGTGTAGGAACGACGAGCCGCAAGCACGAGGATGGTAAGTCAAGCGCGGGGAAGACAAGCTATAAACGCGGGACCTGCAAGTTGGCTACACTGCACCACAGTTCTGGAGTTTGTCCTGAGGCGATGACAGTACGATTCCGATTAATGTGCGTTGCAGTAGGGAGTTTCATATAAAGAATACTGAACGCCTTGAGCTGATACTGTGATGATCCCTTTCTGAGTTGATATATGTGCTATGACCCTGACTCTGTCAACTCCACATGGGTACCGACGTGTTGATGCGTATTTCAAAACATTCCTTTTCTTTTTTTTACAGAGATCTTAGCCGGAATCAAATATCACTTATCGAATCTGATGCATTCTACAATATGACCTCTCTGCAAAGGCTGGATTTGTCGTACAATCAAATAAGTAATATAGACAAGGCGATGTTTAAAGGACTGGTTAATTTGGAGCGCCTCATTCTATCACAGAACCGTATTTCTGTTCTAGCCGCTGGTACATTTGACTATCTTGTGGGATTAAAGCAGTTGTGAGTATTATGTACCTTCGTCAGACTTTTATGTACTAACATACTAGACAACCTTGTGCTACGCCACTTGTGTGCCACTAAAGTCCAGTCAATGAACTACTACTTTATAGTTCGTTGAATGAAACACGTAAGCGCCATGAAATTCGCGACAATTACAACTTTTTGGTCGCGAATATATACTAATTGCTGCAGCGCTGCTTAGTTACGACTTTGGTTGGATGATTTCAGCGTTGCAGCGACTGTTAACGAAATGGAACACGACTTCTACCTCGTGTAGCTTCTCTAGTATATAAAACATTAAGCTCTCTGACTTTTGTACTTTATTTTACACATTTTATGGGCTACTGTTTATTTTTTTTTAAAATTTATTTCGTCAAAAGATAACACAAATTCACAATTTTTTAACATCCTCAAACCACATGGTAGGCTTGTGCGGATGTTACACACTTCACAAATTAGGCATCGATTTATATCGAAGCTAAATTCTACAACATAAATTTCAACATAACAATATCACACATCAATTGAATTTAAACTAGTACCTACCTAATAGACTTGCTAATGGACATTTCAAATAATATTTTACAGGGATATAACAGAAAATCCTTTTAAATGCGACTGTGAACTTCTGTGGGTTGGAAATTGGTCTAAAAATACAGGAGTAAGGTTAGTTGGCAATCCAAAATGCGTGTTTCCAGAAAACATGGTCAATAGAACGGTTCGAAAATTGGGGATATACTTAAATCCAGCTTGTGGTAATATATTACCATCAAATACTCTGATTGTTAAGCCAAATCATGACCAAGTGGTTTTTGAGGGAGACACTTTGATACTCTCATGCAATGCTCCATTCGCCTCAGTAAATGCTAAGTATGAGCTCAAATGGGCACACCCAATGCTTGAAATATGTGATGTTAATATCACAAGCACTGATATTCAAGAAGAAGGAATAGCGGAGACTATAATTTACTTTCCAAACATAACAAATCATCACATGGGAAATTGGACATGTGTCTACATTGATCAAAATCACATACATCATAATCAAACTGTTCTAGTTCTTGTTTTATCAAATAGAACTCAGTACTGTCCCACTGACCATACAGTTGATAATAAAGGATTGTATGCATGGCCTCAGTTATTATTGAACCATACAGCCAGTGTACCTTGCCGGAATGGTGAAGGAATGGCATATAGACATTGTAACGGCAATTCCTCTTGGAGTCCTGCTAATACAACAGAATGTTCATATATTAGCAATATAACTAAATTGTTGCAACAATTTGCGTTGCTGAATGTCAGCTTAGTGCAATATTCGGCATTGAATGCAACAGAAAGATTGGCTATGTTGATTAAGGAGAAGACTTATCCATTGGCAGAAATCACTGATCCAGATGATGTTATGTTTATTGCTAAGGCGATAAGAAATTATATGCAGTATATATCAGAAGAAAAGGACTTAGGTAAGAATATTTCATAGTATTGTTACGTACTTCCGGGTTCGTAATTGTAAGAAAACACCACTTATATTAAATCCGTGTATTTATAATACAGATACACAAAACAACACAACGTTATACTCAAATACTCTAATTAACACTAGTCACTCACTGTACTATCACTGAACTTAACCGACTACACAATAAAACACTTCTCGCTTCGCACGGGTCGCTTTAAGTATCGCTCTCGATCGCTTTATAAAAACTGCCCTGCATTCGTCAACACATCTCTATTTATACCCAAGGTAAAGTTCTAAAACAATCGCGAATGTTCCACAATCATTTCGTAAATAATAGAAAATTATTGTAATCAAGTTATGATAAACAAGTTATGACTCATAAATCCTAGTACACGCTACTTTCAACCTTATGCCTTATACCACAAAGTTCAATATGAGTAGCACTATCTTTTATTTCTAGATCCCTCCAGCGTTCTAACTCTACACATTTCTAGATTATTCGTAACAGTATTAATGAAAATATTACTATATATAAATATGACTGTGTTGCTGGATGTAGTAAACAATTTTGGTGTAGACTGTGGGGGCCAGTTACAATACTTGCAATACCTAGCTCGGGCAAAATTTGTAAGAGTGGCTAGTGACAGTTCCCAACAAAGAAAAATAGTGTTTAAGGCATGAATATTTGGATGTCTAGGTTTGGCTGTCTATTAAATATATTTTAGTATTTATATATGTATTTCTATGTATAAATAATTTAATATGCAGCAAATAATTTGCTTACTTTGGTGTTATATTAATTTGTTGAATTTTGTTAACTATATTTATTTCTTACCTTATTACCCCGTGTTGGTCCCGGGCTCTTTTGAAGAATAGGCCAACTGCTGTACTGCCAGGCAGGCCGTAAAAGGCGACCGGTTGACTATACGCGTCACTGCCATCGTGACTACTATATATAAACCAACAGTCACTGAGCTGTTACTGAGATTTCTCTAGATTTTAATGGTAACACATGGTAACACATTCTATGACCAATGGAATAACATACTCGAAAAATGAGGCAGTCTATTTGCATATTTGCTCTCTCTTTCGCGCAAGAGAAGTTTTATATCCCTTTTCGTATTTCATATTTCAGGTTCAACGTTACTAGATGTCATTAGCTCGGTGATGAACATTTCCACATCAGTGATGATCCAAGCCGAGAACTTGTACCAGGCGTGCACAGATATATTGCATGCGGCTGAAGAGATTTCCATGTACACCAGCAATGTCCAAGGGCATAAAGTGAGTTTGTCTACTATGATCACTTTCTGTTAGATGAATAGAATACTATCTGAACTGGTGAAATTCGAACCACCATAGAACAGATTTAAAATCGTTAAATATTTGACGGCTAGGAATGTTTCTATAGGAAAATAAAACTGTTGTTTTCTTTTAATACTTTTTGTGGTCGGAACTTTTTGAAGCTCCAATTGTAATTATGTTCAAATTCACTTGTACTGTTTCACAAAACACTTTATTTTGTTCATATGACCAACAGGTTTCCGTTTTTCAAATATATCATTGATGTGTGATATAAACAAAAGGAAAAATGGATTTAACATTTAATTTATTATTTTCTTTGCAATTTTTTCATTCTTTCTCTTCAATATAATTTATCTTCGTTAATTCTCAGAGCCGATGTTGGATTCAATACAAACAAATTACGAACTAGATATTTTAAAATTTATTTACAATGAAAAATTTGTAGTGTATTATATTATTTAACTATAATCAAAAATATAGAGTGTATTGTACATTCGAGACGCCCGCACCGGTCAAAAGTCAATACTAAGTCGAAATCCTGATGTTACGCTCCGACTCAACGTCAAGATTCTGCCGAGTTAGAGACACACACACACACACACACACACACACACACACACACACACACAGAGAGAGGGAGAGAGGGGGTGGGGGAGGGGGAGGGGGAGAGGGAGAGAAAGAGAGAGAGAGCTAGCGCTAAGCCGAGGTTCGGCCTCACAGTATACACCCTTAGGCGGGCTCTTGGCTCACATCAATTAATCTCTGGCTGAGCACTCTGTTCGCCCGAAACCACCGACCACACAGCCCATAGACGCCTAATATTTGATTTTCCGTATTGAATGCATTCTGGCAATTCTGGTAAGACGAAGCGGGGTTGCAACGCCGTGATTGGCTAACTCAAGGCAACAGTAAAAAATAGTGATGTTCAGACAGTGATGTCTGATGGTCGACACTGATTCCTCGCGTGGATATTTACATTCGAACTATAATAACAGATGTGTTGACAGAAGCCATTCGCCTGTTATTAGGTGTCTATGGACTGTGTGGTCGGTGCCCGAAACGCATAGTTTTGCAGTAGCGGTAATTTGCATCTATTGCTAAAGTTCATTTCGAAAAAAAGTGAACATGTATATTTTTGTGTGAATTGTCAGAAGAAGCTGGCGGTGGAGCGGTTCCCGGTGCGCGAGGGGTTCGGCGGAGTGACGTGCGTGTGGTACCGCGCCGCCGCCGCGCCGCGCCTGCACTGCTCCACCACCAACCGCACCGTCGCGCCGCTGCTCACCGTCGCCGACGCGCTCATACTGGCCAGCGTGCAGGTACACGCGCCGCACACCACACACTGCACTGCTCCACCACCAACCGCACCGTCGCGCCGCTGCTCACCGTCGCCGACGCGCTCATACTGGCCAGCGTGCAGGTACACGCGCCGCACACCACACACTGCACTGCTCCACCACCAACCGCACCGTCGCGCCGCTGCTCACCGTCGCCGACGCGCTCATACTGGCCAGCGTGCAGGTACACGCGCCGCACACCACACACTGCACTGCTCCACCACCAACCGCACCGTCGCGCCGCTGCTCACCGTCGCCGACGCGCTCATACTGGCCAGCGTGCAGGTACACGCGCCGCACACCACACACTGCACTGCTCCACCACCAACCGCACCGTCGCGCCGCTGCTCACCGTCGCCGACGCGCTCATACTGGCCAGCGTGCAGGTACACGCGCCGCACACCACACACTGCACTGCTCCACCACCAACCGCACCGTCGCGCCGCTGCTCACCGTCGCCGACGCGCTCATACTGGCCAGCGTGCAGGTACACGCGCCGCACACCACACACTGCACTGCTCCACCACCAACCGCACCGTCGCGCCGCTGCTCACCGTCGCCGACGCGCTCAAACTGGCCAGCGTGCAGGTACACGCGCCGCACACCACACACTGCACTGCTCCACCACCAACCGCACCGTCGCGCCGCTGCTCACCGTCGCCGACGCGCTCATACTGGCCAGCGTGCAGGTACACGCGCCGCACACCACACACTGCACTGCTCCACCACCAACCGCACCGTCGCGCCGCTGCTCATTGTCGCCGACGCGCTCATACTGGCCAGCGTGCAGGTACACGCGCCGCACACCACACACTGCACTGCTCCACCACCAACCGCACCGTCGCGCCGCTGCTCACCGTCGCCGACGCGCTCATACTGGCCAGCGTGCAGGTACACGCGCCGCACACCACACACTGCACTGCTCCACCACCAACCGCACCGTCGCGCCGCTGCTCACCGTCGCCGACGCGCTCATACTGGCCAGCGTGCAGGTACACGCGCCGCACACCACACACTGCACTGCTCCACCACCAACCGCACCGTCGCGCCGCTGCTCACCGTCGCCGACGCGCTCATACTGGCCAGCGTGCAGGTACACGCGCCGCACACCACACACTGCACTGCTCCACCACCAACCGCACCGTCGCGCCGCTGCTCACCGTCGCCGACGCGCTCATACTGGCCAGCGTGCAGGTACACGCGCCGCACACCACACACTGCACTGCTCCACCACCAACCGCACCGTCGCGCCGCTGCTCACCGTCGCCGACGCGCTCATACTGGCCAGCGTGCAGGTACATGCGCCGCACACCACGCACTGCACTGCTCCACCACCAACCGCACCGTCGCGCCGCTGCTCACCGACGACGACGCGCGAATATTAAAAATAAATACTAAAGGTGGATTTAAAATAAAAATAGCGCATTGTAAAGTAAGAAGAAGTAAGAACTGAAGTTTATTTTTTTAAAATAACATCATCTAAATGTGGCCCTCTCTACGATAGCACTCCTCTAACCGCAAACGAAAATTATTGAAAATTTTCTTCAGTAACGTCGGTGTTATTGCTGCCATTTCACCACGTATATTTTCTTTGAGCTGATCGATGTTTGTCGGATTATTGCTGTAGACTTTGAGGTATCCCCACAAAAAAGTCAGGAAGCTTCAAGTCTGGACTACGAGGGTCTATGAGATATCACCTCTTTTCGAAATTAGTCTGCCTGGGAACATCTGTTTCACGACAACCATGGAGTCATTTGAGGTGTTACTGGTAGCTCCGTCATGTTGAAACCAAGTCCCCGAATTCAAAATTCTTGAATTTTCAAGTTCTTTCAAGAGCCAAAAAACCTTTTAACATCGCAACATAGCGCTCGGTATTAACAGTGTCTTTTTTCCTTGTGCATTTTCAAAGAAAGAAAGACCAATTGTTCCTCTGCCAGAGATTGCAGCCCATATCGTCACGTTAGGACTATGCAGTGGTTTTTGATGTGTATTGGTATTATCACTTGGGATTATCACTTTTGGGGTTCCAGTATTGACAATTTTGACGGTTTTCGAAACCATTGATATGAAAAAGGGCCCCATCAGAAAAAGGATATTGTCGAAATTGAAAAATCGATTAAGCATTTCAGAAGCAAATGTGAACCTTGCTATGAAGTCAAGATTCTTTCAGCTCTTGTGTTATTTGCAGCTTATAGGGATGCAGTTTAAGATCCAAGTTTAAAATTTGTCACGACAAGTGTAAAACAGACGACCTCTTGCGAGTAGACATTTGTGGATCTTCTCGAACAGACTGCTTAACTTTCTTAATATTGCCTTCGGTCCTAGATGTTTTTGGATGACCTTTTGCTTGGGGTTTAAACGTTGAACCGGTCTCTTCAAACCGCTTTAACCATATCTTAATTAAATTAGCCCTCGGAGCTTCACTAATTCGCCGTAATCCATATTCAGAACAATATAGTCGTCTAACAACAACGTATGAGCGAGAGTTTTCGTAAAATGCGCGATGCTTCTCGTCGTAGTGACTCATCATGACTAAAACTCCATGAACAGAACTACCCAACGACAGTAGGCACCCTCCGCCCGTTGTTACTCCGTAAAAAAATGACGCAACATGCATTTTCTATTGCGCCACCCTGTATAATAAGGCGAACGATTGATCAAATGTGTCACTACCAACGTGATTACTACGTAATATACTTCCGTAATGTCTCGCGCGGTTTCGGCACCAACGTCTTACCCATTCCTGTAGCAATAGCGTATACTTATCAATGTTGTGGTGCGGTTTGTAGGAAAAGGTAGTCGGTAAACGTATGCATGTGGTATTGTCATCCCGCCAAACGAATAGCAACACACTATTAACATCTTGAAGTCCAGGCGATGCCTGTCTCTTTCCGTCAAAAAACTCATCGTTTATTTGTTATAATATTAAAACATATTGTTTTTTTTTTCAGATACCGCAGTCACTTTTATACAGTACGACAGAGACGGGTACATTAGTTCCAACGAAGCCACAAGATTTGATAGTAGCCGTTTTTGAAGATGCGTCTCTTTTCCCGCTGCTACCGGAGGCAGATGATGGCATTGTCAGAGGCCATCGGTCGAAGGATTACTATGGGCGGAGCACGAAAAGGGAAGATATGATCATGGAAATAACTTCACCAGTGGTTGGATTTCAGCTAAGTGAGTAATAGTTTTTTTTAATATTATAAGAAATAAAATAAATAATAATAGTTAACGTCATTGCGATACTGGCGTGAAGATACTTATTATAAGGGGCAATCTAGTGATATTGTTACAAGCTTTGAGTTTGTATTGTGCAATAAAATACCACTTATATTAAAACTGTGTATTAACAATACTAATGTATGATACACAACAATACAATACATAAATACACTGAGTAACACTAATAGCACTGTCACTATGTTCATACTATAACTAACCGACTAAACCGAATCGCTAAACCAACACACTTTCCGTATCACTTTTCACTGTACTATATTTATTATATAATAATAAGCTTCCGAATCGCTTTAACAAACTAACTCACTGATCGCCAACATCCTTATTTATACACAAGGTAAAGTTCGACCATGTTCTCGAAAGTTCTGATAATGACTCGTGGATTGGACTTGGATGTAAACAAGTCATAGTATACGCAAATTTCGCCTTTATGATATGCAAGAAGGTCCATTGTAGCATTGCTGTTTGGGTAACGGCAGCTATTGTTTATCGATGGAAGCAGCTATCTCTTTCTTTTGTTTCTAGATTTTTCAAGTATTCTCACTCTTCACTTTTCTAGAATATTCGCAACTAAATAATCTCCCATATGAAAGAGTGAAGAAATGTCGAGAATGCAACAAGATATTGCCATTACAAAATATAACCTGTTACATAGACGAATTTATATAACTCATGACCATACTTCGGTTATTTTTGTGCACCCGAATCTGATTATTATAAGGGTGTGATGCTATGATAACGAATGAGAGTTAGAAAATGTCATGTAGTATTAAGACCGTCTTTGTAAATTGTTCAACTTAACTTTTTAAATATAGAAATTTAAGTTGAAACTTTAAAATTTAAGCCAAACTTCATCTTGTTTTGTTCAGCTGTTTGAGGTGGGCGTTGATAGTCAGTGAACATAAACGATTATGAGTAGACAGATATGTTGTGCAATTTATTTCAGGTTCGGGTGGGTTGGCGGGCGAGCTGCTGGAGCCGGTGATCGTGACGCTGCGGGGCGGCGGCGGCAGCGGGGGCGGGGGCGCGGGGGGCGCGGCCGCGGGGCACGCCGCCGTGTGGACGCCCGCACTGCGCCGCTGGCTGCACAACTCCACAGGTATGACGTCACACCGGCACAGCGCCGGGGCCGCCCGCACTGCGCCGCTGGCTGCACAACTCCACAGGTATGACGTCACACCGGCACAGCGCCGGGGCCGCCCGCACTGCGCCGCTGGCTGCACAACTCCACAGGTATGACGTCACACCGGCACAGCGCCGGGGCCGCCCGCACTGCGCCGCTGGCTGCACAACTCCACAGGTATGACGTCACACCGGCACAGCGCCGGGGCCGCCCGCACTGCGCCGCTGGCTGCACAACTCCACAGGTATGACGTCACACCGGCACAGCGCCGGGGCCGCCCGCACTGCGCCGCTGGCTGCACAACTCCACAGGTATGACGTCACACCGGCACAGCGCCGGGGCCGCCCGCACTGCGCCGCTGGCTGCACAACTCCACAGGTATGACGTCACACCGGCACAGCGCCGGGGCCGCCCGCACTGCGCCGCTGGCTGCACAACTCCACAGGTATGACGTCACACCGGCACAGCGCCGGGGCCGCCCGCACTGCGCCGCTGGCTGCACAACTCCACAGGTATGACGTCACACCGGCACAGCGCCGGGGCCGCCCGCACTGCGCCGCTGGCTGCACAACTCCACAGGTATGACGTCACACCGGCACAGCGCCGGGGCCGCCCGCACTGCGCCGCTGGCTGCACAACTCCACAGGTATGACGTCATACAACCACTGCACACCCCGACACAACGACCATGTTAGTTAAGCTGTTAATGAGCAAGAGGCTCCCATGTGGTAAGTAATCCTTACTCATCAATCAATCAATCAAATAACATTTACTCTACGTAGGTACACTTAGGAACGCTTGTCGATGTCAGCAAATACAAATATAAAAAAGTTTAAAACAAAATATAAAAGCCAAGTTAAACAATGTTTGTAAAATATGTTACAATACATAAAAATCAAGTTAATCGGAGAGATTTTTTTTTTAAACAGAAATGAGTAATATTTTTTCAGCATGTATAAATAAATGTAATAACATGTAGACAAAGCCAAGGACGGAAATTTATGAAATTATATTAAATAAATTTTAGAGTTACTAAAATTAAATACTATCATTTTAATATTTTAAATTTCTATCATTTTAGAAATGATATTGGTGCTAAAGCATTATTAAGACAAAAAGAATTGTACCGCCCGTAGACATTTGCAACAGAAGCGTTTCCGGAATATTTATTATTAGAAAACAAACTTGATATCATATTAAGAAACTTGATATCACAGGGGACTTAGGGCCCGATAATATACACCCACAGTCGTTGGTAAACTGCGCAGAAATTTAATTCAGCATTTAACTGTTTTGTTTAATCGATCTATTCAAACTGGTCAATTCCCTGAAAAATGGAAAGATATGAGAGTAGTACCAATTTTCAAAACTGGTAAAAAAAGATTTAATGGCTACCGACCAATATCTATTCTCTCAGCAATATCAAAATTATTTGAGTCACTGGTTCATCCTGTTATGTATGCTCACCTACAAAAATATATCAATACTAAGTAAAATTACTTCATGAAAAAAAAGATCAAAATCCTTAAATCTTGTAGTTTTTACCACAGACGTCAAAGAAGCAATTGACAAAAACATGCAAGTCGCTGTGATATACGTCGACTTTTTTAAAGCTTTTGTTAAGTAAATTATAAAATTCTCCTAGACAAACTGCACGCGTATGGAATAATCAATAGTCTGTGTGAGTGGTGCGCTTCTTACCTAACAAATCATTCTTCCAGAATAGTAGTCCACGGAAAACAGTCATATCCATTTTCAGCATCCTCCGGAATTCCTCAAGGCTCCATATTAGGACCTCTATTTTTTAACGTTTTCATAAATAATATAACCACAGAAAAAAACAGTCAAGTTTATCTTTTAGCTGATGACCTCAAAATATAAAATCAATTTTAAATAATTCGGATACAGAATGTCTTTAAGGTCATATAAACATTATTTAAGAGTGGTCCAATCAAAACAATATGTATTTAAATATCGCAAAATACAGCCATATAAAGATTACAAGAAAATGCAATAAATTGCCATCAGATTATTCTATAGCCGGAGTGAAGCTTCATGAAGTTACCAATGTTCGTGATCTGGGCATATTAATAGATAGCAAACTTCGCTTCTCAGACCATATTGACAAAATAATCTTAGACGCAAATAAAACATTAGGTTTTATTCTAAGCACGACAAAAGGCATCAGAAAACCAACTGCGATTCAGATTTTTAACAGCTACGTACGAAGTTATTTTGACATAGTGTAGTACTGTGTGGTCTCCTAATTATAATATACATATAGACAGAATAGAGAGAGTACAAAAAAAACTAGTTCGCAGCCTTTCATATAGATATAAACCACCTAGACATATAAAATCCTATATAGATAAACTCCAACACTTCAAGATCGAACAGCTACGCGAACGCCGATCTCACTTAGACTTAATGTTCTTGTACAAATTAACAAATAGCTCCATTGATTGTCCACCACTTTTGAGCAAATTACACCCCTAAATCCCAAATAGAACACCTAGGTATCCATGTCCCCTTTTTAAATCCACTCAGTGAGGAAATAATCTTAGTCAGTTTTATTCTGTGATATGCTTCTCTCGTCTGTATAACGAAATTGTAAAAAAAGCCCAGTCTTGATAACCATTTTGAAAGCCTTCCCAGTTTTTTAACCCCTTAAGTAGTAGTGAAAATATTTAGATTGCTGGATGGTATTAGTTTAGTTTCTATGTTTAAGATTTTATTTTTTTATATTGTTAGATATTTAAATTTAGTTGTTTCACTCGGTAATTTATTTTTAGTTTAGTTTTTCTTTTAAAATTTATGTTTAGTTTAGTTAAGCAACAAGTCATTATTTTGTTGAGCATGATGTGATTACCTATTATTATAAAAACAGTTAGTTAGCACCCATAACCAAATATGTTAATAAATATGTGTAAAAACCAATGTAATAACCAAAAATGTTGGTAAATTAAATGCTGTATCTTATGTTGGTAATTCAATAAATAAATTATTATCTGATTCAGCAGAATATCTAACCTGATTGACTCTTGAAGAAAATTAACTGTGATTTAATTGCAACTATTTGTAAAATGTTACAAGTGACCTCTTTCAATGTTAAACAATGAAAGCTGTGCAAGGTCTGGAAAACCTCAGCGTTATAATAGTAGCTGTATTGTGTAACAAAGGCGAGCTCGATTTTATTTATTTGTCCAATAAGGCAAAAGATGGAAAGGTATTATGTTTTATTATTTTCAGATTTTCCAAGATTTTATGAGTATTATTATATGGCTTGCTGACAAATTGTGTCCAGTTTCTAGATGATGTTTTCGTCTTGCAATTTTAGACTTATCGGAATGTTTATTTTTAAAAGCAGATATGTTCTTATAACGTGACCAAACTGCGTCTAGTTTGACCTATGTTCATACTCTTGCAATAGCAAAATGTAAATTCTATTATTAATTTTTTTCATTTTTCAAGATTCCTTAAGAATTAAGGCTTTTAGATCTTTTTCGTTTTTGATCCTTCATTATTATACTAGATATGTAGTAGTAATAAATGCATACATTAAATTAAATAAAATGGTAATAGACACAAATATTTTATTTCAGATTGTAAGGTCTCGCATGTGGTCTCGGAAATGGTTATAATCAGCTGCACAAAGCTTTCTTACGTTGGTTTACTGCAAAACGTGGAAACTGGAATATACGGCGCAAGAACTGATGGAGCCAGATTCAAAGTGTCCCATCCAGCTGTCTACGTTGGAAGTCTCATTCTCATTGGATGTTTGAGTTGTACCACTCTTACATACATTATGTGTTATTCCGCATTACAGATGGCTAAGAAAACGAAACACGCTCTTATTAACACGTGGATAGCGATCGGATTACTCTGCTTCTTATATACCCTTGGTATATACCAGACGGAGGATGTCAAACTGTGTCAGATTCTTGGGCTTTTGATACACTACCTATCTCTTTCTTGTTTGTTGTGGATGTGTGTGTCAGCTAATACTATGTATAAATGGGCGACAAAGACCCACAACCCTGTGAGGACTCCGGAAGATGACATACCTCCTGATGTACCGATTCAAAAACCGATACTAGGATTGTATCTGGTTGGATGGGGAATAGCTTTGATCGTGTGTGGGATTTCTGGTGCCGTGAATTTAAAGGATTACGCGGGCTATAGCCAGTGTTTTTTAAGTACAGCACCGGCTTTGAGTTCACTTTTCATACCGGGAGGTATTTTGCTAATGTTTTTGTTGGTTTTGTACTTGTTGATTCGATGTACGATAAGAAATATGAATGTACAGTTATCCGAAGGGACTCAAGCTACTGAGAATGTGGATTTGGAAATGTGGGAACCGAATCAGGCAAATGAAGGCGCTGAGAGGAGGAGTATTAAATCAGGCGTTGACTCTGAAGTGGAAGACGTAGAACATACACCGATTATACAATTGAGAGCGCAAGTTATAGTATTATGCCTTTATATGTCTGTGTGGACTTGTGGCGCCATCGCCGTGTATAGACCGTTACCAGCTTATTTGCCTTATCAAGAAGATATATGTAGCATAATTTATGCGGTTTGTGCTACAGTATTAGGCACTTTTATTTTGTTTTTCTATGGTATTGCCAGAAGTGATGTAAGAGCACAGTGGTCTTTGATGCATTGTTATTTGCAGCCGAGTAAGCAGTTTTGTAGAAATAGAAGTGTTTTTGATGCGAATCAAGCTAATCTACCTAGTAACCAGACAAATGCGCCCATGCAAACGCATTCTATACCTAATGATAATAGATCAAGGTCAGGTAGCAGAAGCTCAAATCGAACAAATTCCAAAACTAATAACAGTGGAACATATAAAGCTGGTGCGGAATTAAATGGACAAACTCTACAAAAGGACATAAAAAATACTAATGGAAAAACTCCAAATATAAATTTAGTTGTGTTACATAGACAGCAATATAGATCAAACAATTCCATGATGACATATCCAGAAAATGGATCCATTGGACCAGAAATATTTTATAATCCAAATCAAATGAATGTTGCCAAAAAATTCTTCAAAAAACAAAGACAAAATATGAAAAGAAACTGCTTGGAATTGCCTTTACGACGCGATTGTGATGACGATTCTCATGTTTCTTTGCCTTTGCCCTCTAAAGAAGCATATCATGGTGTTGCCAGTTTTATAAATTCTGGAACAAAAGTAAATAATACTAATCAACATGTAGAAAGATCCAATAATGGTATAAAGGAAACTCGAAATGTTCTCAATCCAAATTTATTAGAAGATGAGTCTAAAGATAATTTAAAAAGTTATTCGACAGATCGTAAGTCGTGGAGCAAAATTGATGATTCGAAAAACCGAGGACAAATAATGAACATTTATACTAATGTACCTGAAACACAAGTTCCACAGCATCAAATTGTCAAGGCGAATGCACAGAAAACCCTTAACGGTCAAAGGAGTAGCGTTTCAGAGGAGTGCTTGCAAAGCCATGCAAGTGAACACCCAGAAATGCGAACTGTATCACAACAATGCAGCTTAGAATATAGTTCAGCATCAGAAATAGCAATGCCGCATACGTGTTCCGACCAAACAATAAATACACATTCAGAAATGACATCACTTCAAGAAACCCATAGTGCCTTATGTTCTACAAACGAAATAACTGATACTGAAAGTTTCGGACAATACATAGATTATTTACAACCAACAAAGTGTCACGAAGTTAAAGACACAGTGGACAAATCACTTCAAGATATATCAGAGGAATGTACTATGAATAGTGACGATATCAATCGATCCAGCACACCTCATAATTTGGAAAGAGACGTAGGAGAAATGGACAATTTATTAAGAAATGAAAATACCAACTCTAAAGATAAAATTGACGAAGATGACAAAGATACATTTTTCATGGCTAAGACCACTTACGATTTTGATGCATGTAGCACGAATGCGAGCGAACAAGGCTTTGAAAACGAAAGTGATATATACTGCCCGAACTATCAAATGTCTGAAGTTAGTATACGAAGTCACGGTTTATACGCCCCATCTCCATCTTCAATGTGTCCAAACGAGATTAGTTTTAGCAATGAAGATGTGTCTACATTAGAAAGCCAATATGTGAATTACGATCCGGAGTGGAGGAGGACAATCAAAAGTAATCCAAAGTTAGGGAAATATGTGCCAACACCGGCGTTGAGCTGTCCAGAAGTGAATAGAGACAGTAGTCCAGTGTCTTTTGCGAGTGAATTAGATGAACTGTATACCCAGATAACTAGTAGAGATAAGGAGCGGGCGTCGCGCAAAGAACGAGGTCTGGACGTGACTGTGACTAGTGATGTGACTTTAAAACCTGACAGTGATAGCTGTGTTAGTGAAGCGGTGTCTGATGTTGAAGTGAAAGGAGAAACTATAGTTTGAGCTTTATTAGAACATTCATGTATGATATATACAACATTGGCACCGATTTTGATATGATTTATCTGAATTAATTTTTAGTTATTGCCATATTTTATTTTTTTTGATTGAAAATTGAATAATTACACAATTGTATAAGCATTGTACGAGGAATAACTTAACAGGTCAAATTCGAACAAATTTTTTTTTGGGTTTGACATGTTTCAGTGCATATGGCAGAATTTAAAAAAAAAAAAAACTAAATTTGTCGTAACTTGTGTGGATGACATGACAGTATTAAAGACTTCCTGTCTCTATCTTTCATTTTGTTAGAAGACAATTTAAAATAATTTAGACGACGTACTACGAAACATAATCTATTGTCAATGTTTTCATATACATATTTAATTTGTTACAAATTCAGTTCTATCATTATGTACTACAAAAGTGTTAAGGGAAAAGTAATTTGTCGTTACAGCTCAATAAGAGCAAAAGACTTCGAATCAAACATTGTTATGCACAAGCAATAAAGATAATGACTCATAGTTTAGGTATAATAATGTCGTTTTTTCCTTAGCGCCTATACAATTATTTCCAAATCTCTATCCAACCAGAAAGGCGTATATGATTCGATGACATTATACAAAAAATAATGAAATGTTTTTATTTACGAAAATAAAAATATTAGGGCATTTTAAAATGTTCGTATTCATACTTCAATTTCCTTAAAATTTTGCAAATATATTAAATTGGGCAACACCAAGCTTCGCCGGCGACACGCTTATGATGTAGTAGTCGGCTACAGAGAGGCTGCTACGATTTGAAGGCGCCGCGGCTTTTACGACTTACATATAATATATTTTGTATTGCCGTTGGTTTAAATAAAGATATAATTCAAGATTACTTTGATCGGAAAAATTCATTTACCAATATCTTAAAAATAATGACATATAGAATCAAATTAAACCCTTAAATAATACCTCTGACGATCGGAGAGTGTTTTTGTTATATCCTGTACAAATTTTTTGTATGCCAACATTTTACAAAACGCTTCGTGAAGAAGATAGGTTCATTCAATCCAATTTGTATTATTTGTATTAGCTATAGCTTTTATAGGCTTGTCTTCCTGTGGTTTTTGATACTTAAATATTGTAATACATGAAGCTTTGCTGGTTTGTACAAAAATTTACAGCCGGATGTTTATATACTGTGTATATTTTGTCTTGTGTTATTTAAAACAGATATTTTAAGGAATAGATTAAAATAGATATATATTGACTTAATATGTTGTAATATTTGTTAATATTTTAAATATTAATATTTAACTAAACTTGTAGTTTGAATGGTTACTGATGTTTTTATTAGTAAAAGTGTAATTTGAAAATTTGTACACGGGGTTATAAATGTGGTAGCGAGAAAACTCGTATTGTAAAATCATGTCCGATGTGTGTTTACTTATTTTACATTTTCACGCAAAAAACTTATTAAATTCGTCGGTTTATATACCAGAGTAAAATTCACCTCAAATGCCGCAATGCATTTAATAACTGCCGTTTATCAATAGTTTGGTGATGTTGGATGTGTATAGTAGTGTAGGGTAAATGTAAATAATAGTTTTATTCTGAGCAACAATGGGTCTGAATAAACACAATATTCTACTAAAATTTTTCTTATTACGAAATATTCTACTAAAATTTTTCTTTTTACAAACTTTGTCTGGGCTGTCTGCGATCATTTTTTTTATTAGTGTTGGATTGCGCATATGGACACCAGATCCTAAACTGTAATAATTATATGTAAAAAACGTAATTTTACACAAAAAAAGTTTTTTGTAACTATTAATTTTCACACTGATAACTTCATACCTAATAGTGCCATCACATAAATTTTTATGTACTATGCGTTCCAAATAAGAATAGAACTGTCAGGATGACATATTGCTCCGCATTTTGCAAAAACTTTGTAAGTGATGCGTAAGGTGTACAAAAAATTCTAACAAAGAAATACATGAAAATTAATTTCATTCTAAATTGTATATTTTTTATTTAGATTTCCAGCAGATTATGTAACCATGTATTAAAATAAGGTGTAAAATAACTAACACGACTTTTATATATACGTATATTTAGGTGAACGGCTAGATTGACGAATATTACATTTTAATACTTTTTAGCCTATTCTGGACAAAGACAGCCCAAACTCACAAAAATCGCAACAAAATTGGCCCCGTCGTTTTTGACTTGTAAGTGGTGTCAATGACACGACATCTTTATGTATACATATAATAAAATCGTAGGAAAGTCAATGTATGTCCGGGGTAAACTCAAAAAGTACTGCATGGATTTACTTCAAATTTTGCATGAACATTACTAATAGGTCGGGTCAACATATAGGCTACATATTATCACGCTATCACCTACGGGGGAGGAGCTGTGCGGAGTAAACGAAGTCCGCGCGAACGAAGTCGCGGGCAATAGCTAGTGTTATATATCAATACAATATATAGATGAACGTCTAGACTGATGCTTTTTATTAATTTTTATTGATGAAAATAATATTTTTAAAACGTCATTTGTTTTTCAATAAATCAGCAATATTTTTTGAATAAAAATTTTTTTGCTGACATTACTAATTTCACACTTGTGGTATGAAGTTGGTAACAAGCGCGATCCTATTCTTAGTTGGAACGTATAGTAATTTGTGTTATTGTCAGCGGTCAGTTTTAAGTCTAAGACATAATTACTTTAATATTTTGTGAGATGGTACTATATTATGTATATTATATTCATATTAAATCGGTGCGCAATTTCTTAGTTTTAATATATTTTCCATATAAGGACAAATTAAAAAGAAATGATCTTGAAGCTCGGACGCCAGATCCTAAACTATACGAATTAACTATATATTTTAAAGAATAAGTCAATGAATTATGGTCGAAATTTGAAAAATGGTTGATCACTAGTGGGGTTTTAGTAAAATATTTCGAGATTTTAAATAAAAAATGATCACTTGAGCTTTTAATACGTGGTAGATACAGATTAATACCAGTGTTGTATTTAATAATAAATGTGCCAAATTTTGTAATGATTTTGTTTTGAAATTTTTGGACTGCTGTCTAGTCTAACATTTTGTACTATTTTTAGAAGACTGGGCTTTTAAATGTTGGATGTAGTAATTGGATCTCTTTTATAAAATGCGATAATATGACCGCAATAATAATATTAGTAAAGTTAATAAAAAAAATGATTTTTGTAATCTTTGATTACAGTGTACAGTTGTGTAAATAAAGTAAGTTATGAGATTTTTTATTACTAATGATTGATTTTTACTTTAACAAATTGTAATTAAAAATTAATTGAACTATTCCTCAAGAGAATCAGCGTTCTTATATTTGTTTAGTTTCGTATGTAGTCCGTTTGATATTACATTTTAATACTTACATCCAGTGATGTTTCACCCGAAAAAATTCGCTCTAAAAACGGGTATTGTTCATTAAGAGTACCTGCTTTTTAGAGCGAAATTAATACGACAAGTAAATATTCGATATTTTTAATTATTTATTGATAAATACCGTTTTCAGTTATGTTTATTAGTACATTTTTGAATTTTGTATAATATTTGTACTATAAAATATATTTAGCTGATTATCAGATGTTATAACTAGAGCTGATGTGATATGTGTCTTCTTGCCAAATCACTTTGCAACGGTTTTTTATAGGTGTCAACATCAAATCCTAAGTATTATCATTACTGAAAACCGATACGTTAGTGGAGTGGCTAGCGATCCTGACTCTGCCATCAACGGGGCTCGGGATCGATCCCCGACAGGGACAGACTTTTTTTATTAGCATAGATGTTTGATATTTCTGGGTTTGCGTGTTTTTAAGTATATTTCAGCGTTTGTTTAAGTATTTCTATTTATTAATACAGTTGATTAACACCCATATCACAAGCAAATAATGTATATAATTATGTACTGCACGTTTCACCTGCGTAACCGAAGCATTTTCAGGAGAGTCGAAAGCTCTTTATAAATGGTGAAGTATTAAGTGAGTAAATAATTTATATGTTACCGCCTTTGATACAGACGTGGGTGTGGTGGAAGTGTTGTACTATTTTGCCGCTGGGGTCACCTTAAATTTTTAGACCTTAGCTAAGTTCGTCACATACCTTACACTATCTTTGATTTCAGTTGCACCACGGCATTTGCATATAATGTTTCGTAGAAATTTGCAAATTAAATAACTTCGTCTTTAAATTATGAATTTGCGAGTAACTCCTGAATCTATTATTTTTTAAATGTTTTTAAATAAATATATTATGTTGAAAATACAACTATGGTAAGAAATAATAACGAAAGTGACAGGATAATTACAATGAGAGCTTAAACAACAAATGAATGAATGAATGATAACTCTTTATTGTGCATATAATTACAGTAAAATACATGCTAAGTACAAATAATTGAAAGACAATTTAAAGAAAGTACACAAAGGCGGTCTTATCGCCAAAGAGCGATCTCTACCAGACAACCTTTGTTGATAAGAACAACATTTTAAGGTACACCTAAACATAAACCAACAAATAAATATTTAAATAAACCAACAAACAGACCTATTTTTCAAGCTATACTTCCTTTAGCGCGTTAAGCAAAATGATGATAGTAATTTTTACTAAGCGCGAGCACAGAAACGAAATTCACGGTAGTCATAAATCTCTTTGGTTTAGTGTGAACTATAGAGTCAAAGAGTACAATCTCATAAGGTTTTTAATTCAAAAATTGACTACAACATAGCACTAAGTTCTTTTACGCTGGTAAACAACGCCATCTTTTTAAGGCTGTTTCCGAGATACATATCTTATTATAAGATTGTGCTCTTTTTCTCTAAACCCCTTGAAGATATTTAATCCGGTATTTTCATATAAAAAAATGTTTATATCGATAAAAATGAAAACTATTTATCGGTTGATTACACCAAAAGAGGTGTCTTCTATACAGGTCCATTGGCATATTATAAAGTCACTACACTAGCTGTCCCTCGCAACTTCGCACGCGAATATATCGCACATCACTAATCGTATAAAAACTTTCATCACCTATTTTCGGCTCCTTAGGAATTGGTTTTTGAAAAAAGTAGCTTATGACTGACTAGGGGTCTTAAACTATCCCATGGCAAATTTTATCGAAATCGGTGTAGCGGTTTAACCATAAAAAAGTAACAGGCAGACTTTTGCATTTATAATAAGTACTAGCTGTTGCCAGCGACTTCGTCCGCGCGGACTTCGTTTACTCCGTACTCCTCCTTCCCCATAGGTGATATGTTGACCCGACCTGTTAGTATTCATGCAAAATTTGAAGTAAATCCATGCAGTACTTTTTGAGTTTACCCCGGACATACATACAGACAAACAGATAAACAGACAAACAGACAAAAATTCCAAAAACTATATTTTTGGCTTTGGTATCAATTGTAGATCACGCCCCAAGTGTTCTTTTAAAAAAATATTCAATGTACAGTTTTGACTTTCCTACGATTTTATTATATGTATAGATATAGTAAGTATTAGTAAGCGTGGATAATTTTGTAATTAGGTAAAAAACCGATGCAAGGTGATGTAGTGGTATTATAATGCACAATTTACTGTAGAGTTGTGGTTTTGAAATAATGTATATTGACTTTGTGAATATTATATACTATAGTGAAAATTTATAAACGGTTAGCTTATGTGAGCATATTGCGTATTAAAACTGCAAGTACACTTGTTTGTTTCATTAATTTTTATCGACCGACTAGGCTAATTGGCCTATTTTGCACTTTGATTAGTGCGTGTGCCAGTGTTTAATGCGGGTGTTAAGCAGAAAACACGCGTCGACAGCAGCTGATTAGTGCGAGTGATTAGTAATCAGCGTAGTAAAGTGAATAGAAGCGTGTTCTATTTTTCTGTGAGTAACCCTGGCCCGCGCGCCCTTCCTACCTCTGCCTCGCGGCTTGTCGGACCCTCAACATGTTTGGACGTGTTTGTTTAGTGATGTGTTTAGCATTGTTGCGTTTGTTTGTCCATGTCGAAATATTGCGTCGAAGCTTAATGTTAAGTACATTAAGCTAATCATAGTGGCTAAACAGTGTTGGACACTACTCGTCCTGACTATTCGCAATATCACTCGCAACTGCTAAACACTCGCACTCCCGCTAATCAAAATATAAACCGGGCAATTTGTCGAGTGGTTAGCGACTTTGACTAGTCGACAATCGATAGGGAGATTCAAACTTTTGCTTTGTTTAGCAATTCTCAATGCACTTATAAATTGTGTTTTTATGCAATGCTTGCGGTAGCGTGTAGTCCGCTGCATAATAAATGTTTTTGTTGAATCCCGCGGGAACAACTCATTGTCAAATTTTAGGCGTGACGGAGAAACAAACATCCATCCAAACTTTTGCATTTATAATCTATATATATATATATATATATATATATATATATATATATATATATATATATATATATATATATATATATATATTAATCCCTATTTTCCTTGGTCACGACATCACGCCTGAATGGCTGGACCAGTTTTGGTATTTTTTTTTATTGTGTTTGTAATTGTAAGGAGAAGGTTCTTATAAAACAAAATATTAAGAAAATTGCGCGGAAAAATATATAAATATAAATAATATAAAGTTAAATAATATAAAGTTTAATGCCATTTTGGCTGCGTGGAAGAACAATCCCGTAGATATATAAATTACGTGTCAAGTTGTTTGTCCGCTATGGATTCCTAATATGAATGACAAAACAACGTTTACCGGGTCAGCTAGTATTAATATAGATTTTATCACTTATACACTTGTACTGTTACAAAATATTTTTTATTAATGTGTTGGTCCGGGCCCCCTTCGAAGAATAAACTATCTGTCATTTCGCTAGGCAGTTCGTAAAAGGTAAAATATTGGCTAAACGTGTCACTTCCATCGATACTACAAGGTGAGTTCTGCAACGTCTCGCTCGGGTCTAGTAGCTACGCCTTACCTATTGCTGCCGCCACAGCGTCAGTGCTTGTCACTGTCGTGTTCCGGTTTTGGAGGGTAAGGTAGCTGGTAAACTTATGTATGTGGTATATATAGGTAGCACGCCACTATTAACACGGTATCACTATATATTATGTAATTTTTTTACTTTGGTATTAGCGCGAGCGCGAGCTCTATTAGGGCGACTTTGTGGATGAGGAAGGTACCCTAAAAACTGCCCCCTCATCAAAGAGTATATAATCACTAGGTTTTAACCCTCATAGACATGGAAGTGCATGGACGTACTAAAGCGTCATTATTACATCACCCTTGATTCTTTGGATATAAGCACTAGGGTTGTTGAGGAAGTGATTATGAGGAAGAGGAGGAGGAAGAGAAATTGTCTCGCGCAAATTTAGAGGATGCGGATGAAGAAGAGGATATTTTTGAGGAAGAGGAAGCGGATGAGGAAGAGGATAATAGGAAATTATGAATATTAGCGGACCCAACCCAAAAGCCGCTCTCCTGTCTGTACATAACTAGGTACATACACACACAAAAATTAATTAAAAGGTCATTTTCCAGTGGACCGAACTATGAATCTAAAACATTCTCAAAACACACACAATAAAGAATCATCCAAATCGGTCCAGCATTAAGGAGAGTTCAGTAACATACACAATACACACACACAAATATGAGTAAATGATACAATTTTATTTAGGAATTGAAATGAAAATAAGAATGCAGTATTTATTTCTTCATTCATTATTTAAGTCGAATATTATTAATCAAAATTATAGGAAGGTTATTTTTTATAAAAATCAATTTGGTGTAATATTAAAATAAAATAATAATAAAACAGTGAAATTCCTCATAAATTCCTCTTAAATTTTGAGGAAGCGATAGCGAAAGAGGATTTTTTTATTTTTATTTATGAGGATGCGGTAACGGTTGAGAAACCCAAAATATTGCGGAACTTCCGCATTATGAGGAAGCGGAAGAGGAATCCTCAGCAACCCTAATAAGCACTAACATACCAAAATAAGATTGAGCGAAATGCTTTTCTGTATTGAAATCTTTAGCTTTATTGAGCGATTTTTGGTACAAATAAGTTATATGAATTCATGTGTGCCCAATTCATACTGCGTTTGTGGTGCAATTCTATGAATTTGTCTATATATTGTATTGAATTTCCCAATGGGCAGTTTCAATACAGTACACATTTGGATAATCATCAAATACATTTGGATAATCATTTGCCTGGCAGAAAGCTATATGGTATTTTTTTCAAGTCTAAATGTAATAAACGGAATTCTCACAAACAAAACTAATTTCTAGTGTCCTACTCTGTGCTATCTGTATATTATATATCTATACATATAATAAAATCGTAGGAAAGTCAAAACTGTACATTGAATATTTAAAAAAAAATACTTGGGGCGTGATCTGTAATCGATATCGAAGCCAAAAATATAGTTTTTAGAATTTTTGTCTGTTTGTCTTTATCTATGTCCGGGGTAAACTCAAAAAGTACTGCATGGATTATTACTTCAAATTTTGCATGAATATTACTAACAGGTCGGGTCAACATACAGGGTATTATCACGCTATCACCTACGGGGGAGGAGTAGTGCGGATTAAACGAAGTCCTCGCGGACGAAGTCGCTAGCAACAGCTATTTATCTATATACGTGAAGGAAAAACTTTGTTCCCATTTTTAAGACAATTACGATGGAGTATGAGATTTGGCACCGTTATAGTTTACATTGTAGGGGACTGCAGAAACCCAATATACTTAAATAAACTGCATTAAAAATCCGTTTTAATTAATAAAAATAAACATTACACACTATATACATGTGAAATACATGATAATATACACACATGTATAATTACTATTTTTTTACGGCTAGTCTTTTCAAACTTAAACGAGATTTTGTTTAGTCTATGGTCTAATTTCGACCACTGCAGAGAAATCGTTAGTAAATATTTAATACACTTAGGGCGGCTTGCACGAAAATACTTAAATGGATTTTGTACGGGCTACCAGTTAGCCGTACACATTTAGTGCCTTAAACATGTTTAGCAAATGTCAAATTGCCTTAAATGCTGTCACTTTAAAGGTATTTAGTGACTTAAAATGATTTAAGCACTTTGGTGCAAGCCGCCCTTAATGTAATCAGTAAATTCTATGTTTCGTCTCAAAACTTCATGCCCGTGAAAGTTATCTGACCTCTAAAAAATCGAACGAACGGATTTTTTATCTGTTCGTTCAACCTCTGCTAACCCTTTATCAGTATGATATATTAAAATGAACTGCGTTGTAACCTCTGGTTTATGACTTTTGAGCGCAATTAATGTGCATTTGATTGATTTGTTTTCGAAAGAATATTAAATTATACCCCGTTTTGTCTCGGGCCGTACATTTAGATCATTGGCCATTTGCTAGGCAGTTCGTAAATGGCGAACGATTGAAGAGACATTGTACAACTTAACCGCCTAGTAGTCATAATCGTAGTGTAACGTATAGCCAATCGGTCGCCTTTTACGACCTGCCTGACAGAACGGCAGTTGGTTTATTCTTCAAAGGAGCACGAACCAACAGGGGGTTGGTCCTATAACATTTAGTAAAGATCTGAGTAAACAGATACCTTCTAGGGAAGCGCGTTCCATCTTAGGCCGCATCTCAGCTTACCGCATTTATCATGGAGAGTGTTCCGACGAACTGTTTGGATTGATCCCTGCTGTTGAATTTCATCATCGGACATCGCGGCAAAACTCAAAGTTCCATCCTCATCACCTCGATGTCTGGAAATCCACAACCGTGCGATTCTCTAGGCACGCACTACTCCTCTGAGGAATCAATTACCGGCGGGGGTGTTTCCGAACGGATACGACTTAGGTACCTTCAAGAAAAGAGCATACTCCTTAAAAAGCCGGCAACGCAGCTGCAAGACCTCTGGTGATGTGGCTGTCCATGGCCGGCGGTAATCACTTACCATCAGGTGAGCCTCCTGCTCGTTTGCCCCTTTTTTCTATTCTAAAACCATCAGGCGAGATCTTGGTTAAGCGCTTCCCTATCGACAGTAAAAAAAATCTTATCCAGGTTCAAGAGATACAGTAGATTTATAGGATTTAGTTTTACTGCGTTTCAATTATTTAGTAGTAGTAGTAGTAGTAGTAGTATCTTCACGCCCGTATGCCCGAAGTGTAGGTAGAGGTACTACAATCGTGCACCGCGATTAACCGAAGATACTTAGTCCTACAATGTGGACTTAGTAAAATAGGTGGTCAGCCTATTGCCAACCGGGCACATTTTCAATCCCAGGGAACATTGTTTTTATCAGAAAACTGAAAAAAAAAATTTTTATTTGCCCGACCCGGGAATTGAACCCCGGACCTCGTGTGGTCAACGCCGACGCCCGACCACCAGAAGCGATAAATTGTTTGAAATCCGATGAAAATAAAACCCTTACAGCCTGTACAACATGCGTATATTGTAATAATTTATAAAAATTATAAAATATTTCATATATTAAACATTTAATATTCACAATCTGGAACAAAACTCAAATGATTTGTATATAAAGTTGACGATGAGTCCTAAGCGTTCACTGGTAAGGCGAGGCGGGCCGACAGTTCTCTTCCCCGGCCCGCCACAGCGCCCAGCACTCTTCCTACCAGCCCCTTTTGGACTTCTTCTGATTGTTTCTGTTTACCTACATAGAAAAGATCAAGCTATTAGACTATGGAACTCTCTACCCATAAACATCAAAACGGCTTCAAATTTAAACTCATTTAAATCAGCAGTAAAACATTGTTTTCCTCAATCAGTAAGTTAGATGCATTACTACATTGTAGCCTTTTCTTGTACCTTTTTGAATTGTAATATGTAACTTTGTGTATATATATATATATATATGTATGTACATAGATTAATAGTTTTCGGAGCTTAGTTTATTTTGTTATGGCATCACTAACTAAAGTATTTCTCCTACCCTAAGGTTGTCTGGCAGAGATTGCTCTTTAGCGATAAGACCGCCAAATAGAGTTCAATATTGTCAACAAGCAGTTCTGCATCATCTTACGATGGCGTATGCTCACAAGTAACTCAGTCGTATAAGTAACAATGCACTGATATCCTTTGATAAAAGAAGTCCAGTAATTTCCCCAGAAGATCTGTATCAACCACTAAAGGTTGGTTAGACCAGGCAACTGGCAAACAACGCTGACTTAATGTTGGCTAGCAGCGCAGTCTTACAAACTATAAACTATAACTAAAAACACTTAAAAAAGTGGTCCAGTGATATCCCCTTCTGCTTTGTATCACCAGGATGCGGCTTATACCCGTGGCGAGCATACTCTTATCAATGCTTTGTGCCCCTAGAACATGACAATAGTCGCATACCCACAAAGAAGTCCAGTGACATGTATGGAAGCTTTATGTCACTAGGGTACGGCTTATAGTCAAAGTCAAAACATTTTTATTCAAATTATCCTTTACAGGCACTTTTGACGAGTCAACATTTTTTGAGTTACTACCGGATCGGAAACGCGGCCACACACTGAGAAGATCCGGCGGAAGAAACTCAGCGGGCTTGTCTTTTTTGTGCATATATATTTTTTTTAAACAATGTTTTTACAATTACAATTACAATGTATTTATGAATAATATATTATAATTACTATGAGACTGCTATGAGGAGCAATTAATCCCATGCCTATACCCGCAGGTAACACAGTTACATACGTGACAATGCATTTATGTTCGTCGATAATCCCAAAAAATCACGTACAAAGAAGTCCATGGTAGCTCTGTATCACCAAGACACCGTTTATACTCGCAGGTAACACAGTCTTATAAGTGACAATACTCAAATGTTCTTCAATACTCCTAAAAATCACATACAAAGAACTCAGTGACATCCAAAGCAGCTCTGTATTAACAAGGAATGGCTTATGTCAGGTAGACAACACAGTCTTATAAGTGACAATGCTCAAATGTTCTTCGCTACTCTTAAAAATCACATACCTACAAGGAAGCCCAGTGACATCCATGGCAACTCTGTATCAACAAGGAATGGCTTTTTTTAAGGGCAATGGGCCCACCTCTCGTTCCCACTACTGTGAACCAGACTTCCAGTTCCCAACTTCTGTAAACCAGAATCAACAGCGGCAATGGCAAAGGAATGGCTTATGTCAGGTAGACAATACAGTCTTATAAGTGACAATGCTCAAATGTTCTTCAATATTCCTAAAAATCACATACCTACAAAGAAGCCCAGTGACATCCATGGTAGCTCTGTATCACCAAGGAACTGCTAATAGCAGAGAGATAACACAGTCTTATAAGTGATAATACACTAATGCCCTTTGATAATTTTAAAAATCATATACCAACAAGGAATTTCAGTAATATTTCCAGGAGCTTTGAACAACAAAGAGGCTGATTATACCAGGCAGGCAAAACAGTCTCACGCACTGTCTTAAGAACTGTAAAAGTGAACCCACAAAAAAGTCCAGTATCATCTCCGGCACGTCTGCATCCCCGGTATTTCCAGGAGCTTTGAACCACCAAGGGACTGCTTATACCAAGCAGGAAAAACTGTCACACGCATTGTCTTAAGAATAGTAAAAATGCCATACCCACAAAGAAGTCCAGTATCATCCCCGGCAGGTCCTTGTCCCCGGGCTCGGGCTGGGCCACGAGGCGCAGCGCTGGGCTAGCGCAGTGCTGCGCGCTGGCCACCAGCTGCGCGGCGCTGTCCCGACACCCCACTAGCAGTCCTCGGGCTTGGACTTTGTGCTCCGGGTGGATACGCCACCAAGCTGCCCCTGTTACACACCGTACACCTGTTATTGCTGGTAACATCTTTCCTCTCGGTTCCTGGATATTTTTTTGTGATATTAATTTCGAAAAGGGGACGAACACGTGTTACAGGAAACTTGGGGAACGCGCGTTATTTGATTTGACTAATGAGCGCCCGCGGTGTCGGTAAACATGCACGAGCAAGCACGCGCATTTATATAGAATTACATTTTTATGCTTAGAATATATTCGATCAATAATGATATATCGACTTAGTAGTCGCCCTATAGACCTACAATAATTTTGGACAATATTACAAATTGTGCAATATTATTGACAGTTTAGGGTTAATATTGAAGATTGCACAAAGATTGATCGAAAGTTTGAGCGGGTTTAATTTTTATTGCACCATATTTTTCTATTACATTGTGTAGGTTCAGTATTGCGCAGTATTGTTCAGTCTGTGTTTCACTTTCATGAGGAGTACACGCACGCGCGCATTAATAGCGGTAAAAAAGGAATCCAAAAATTAAGGATAGAGAGATTATTGTCGAATGTTTCAAACTGTACAGAGAATTGCCGTCTCTGTGGAATATCAAGTGCAAAGAATATCATGGCCCAGGAAAAAAGCTGCTTACGGAACATTGTTGCCTAAATTTGTTTTTCAACCATTATTTATACCATTTTAATTTTTTTTATTCAACAAAATCACCAGCATGGTTGCTGCCAAAATTTCGTCGTCAAACATGTTGCTCGCACGAAAATATTGATTAGACTGGTTTGTCAATTTTATTGAGTAAATTTATTGAACGTTTGAAATCAAAGGGGATATTCAATATTGTTGTAGGCGCCTAAGACCCGCTGGTTGTTTTTCGGACAGGACCGCAAATAAGCAAATGGTTCCCCTGATGGAGTGATAAACTATCGGCTATAGACACCAAAGGTGTTAATTGTACATTGCTATCCGTGGCGGGATGTTTATACCACACGCATAAGTTTACCGGCTACCTTACCTTGCAAATCAAAACTCGACATTGTCAAGCACTGACACTATTGCGGCAGGAATAGGTAGGTAGTGATACCAAACCCAGGCGTTGCGAAACTCTGCCACCTAGTAGTCACGATGGTAGAGATATGTTTGGTCAATCTCCCACCTCTAACGAACTGCTAGAGAAAATAGGAGGTGGTCTATTCTTATAGAGCCCGGATCAACACGGGGCACTTTTATAACTTTTTTACATGCTTTATGAGTATTTACCTCTAACATAGTTGAGGGCTCCGCTCCAATCTCGCGCTCTTGAACTGGTCCACTGTGTCCCGTCTTGCATTGTACCATCTGCCAACCATTTTTCTGGGAAATGGGGCCACTGAGAAAAAATATACTACATTTTGACTCTTTCATTTAAACGTCATGTTACTTTTGAACAGACACGACAAAATGAAACCTTAATTGCACGCAGCATCAAACAGATTTTTGTAGGGACCATAAAAGCGTATCAATATTCCCAGGTCGATTCCAGCTCCTTTTGAAGCTATCGGCTTTTTGCCAGGCGAACGATTACTGTCACAGGAGATCATCTCACCACCAAAGTGGCTACTAGATGGTAGAGTTCTACAATGACTTGCCGCAACCGCCACAACCGCGATACTTCTTTTGTTACCAAAGCGTCACTGTTGTCACTGCCATGATCTGTTTGCAGTTTAGGTAGCTAATAAACAATGCATTTGGCATTCCATCTTCGGCACACGATTAGCAATGCACCACTAATAGTTTCGGCACAGAATACTGGAGACTAACAGACAATGTTCCATACAAGTAATATTCGGGCAACGCACACATGCACACCTCTCACGGACGCGATATCTCGGACTGGTGCGGAACAAACTATCCCGAACCATTCCGAGATATCGCGTCTGTGACTCTGTGAGAGGTGTCTATGTGTGCATTGCTCAAATATTACAAGTATGTAGATTGATTTCTGTTAATCTCCAGTATTCTACGGTTTCGGTGTCTATAATCGATGATAATCTCTTTTCACCAGGAGGCCGTTTACTTGTTAGCTATCAAAGCGATTAATGTACTACATACCATATGAGTGGTTGTTTGCTGTTATTATAAAAAAAAAAAAACTTAATAGGCCAGTAATTTGTAAGTCGGGTCAACACATCATAAGTACAAAGTCCAGAGATACTTTTATATTTTTCTTTCTTCCCACAATATTGAGTATTCATGAAAATATAAGTAATGTTTCCAAAAAATCGATAGTTTTATTCAAAAACACCATAACGTCAATAGCATTGAACGCTGCAAGTAAATAAATTATCGATTGTGTCGATAGTATCAATCATTGGAGATAAACAAAGTATTGATTCTATGAATAGTATTGTTAGACAATATTGACTATATTCAATACTATCGATAGTTTGTACAATGGATAGCATCGGTCAGTATTATTTAGAATAAAGTTGACTATCGATAGTTTTGATGGTATCGATACTATCGATAGTAATTGTGATTAATGCAATATTAAATAGTAATACTATCGACAGTATCGATACTTTTGATAGTTTATTTTTTTAATCATGAATATTATCGATTGTATTTCTGTTTATTGATAGTATTGTACTTACTGAGGCGTAATTAAAACCCTATCGATAATGTACTATCAAGCGGCAACACTGTAAATTAAAGGTTTCGAGTTTCGACACTCATTCCAGAAAATTTTTTTGATAAAATATCTATTTCTCATACTTCTTGAGAAATTCAACGTCCATACTTACACTGATTCTTATTTAAATCATGTACTACACATTCACTTCCAAATAGTAAGTGTTAAAGTACAAAACTATTCCCCTCCAAGCAATATCGAGATAAAGTTGAAAGTCATCTTGCTCTCGGATTATACGGTCGCGGCGGTGCACGCAAGTTTACGTGGTCTGAAAATCTGCGCCGTGCGAATTTTCGCCTCACCCGCCGCGCCTTCACCACCGCCGCCGCGACGGTTCACGTGGCCGGGCGGTAACGCGACCGCCGAGTACAGGTATGAAAAGTGAAGTACATACATGAGATTAACTTCTGTATCTGTTTATTTTGTGCCTATATACCCAGTACCTGCTTTAATAATATATTATATTCGCTTACTTGTATGAACTGCAGAGAGCCCTTGCAGAAGTTGGCAGGTGGGTACTGCCAGTAGAGATTCGGGTGCGGGGCTCCGATCACGGCGAACTTCCTGACCATCGACTCGTGAGTGTGGACCAAGTACCTTTAAAATATCTTTCAGTTAATTTTATTACTTTTTATCCGACTGCGATAGAGGGAGGGTTATGTTTTTCGAGTGTATGTATGTATATTTTATTGGCAAACTTTGTAGCCTAAACGGCTTGATGGATTTAGCCTTGACAGTTGTCATTAAATTCGTGTATAGTCAGAGTGACATAAGTCATATAATTTTTACCCGACCGTGGTAGAAGGAGGATTATGTTTTACCTAAATCTATATATATATATATATATATATATATATATATATATATATATATATAAAAGAAAGTCGTGTTAGTTACTCCACTTATAACTCAAGAACGGCTGAACCGATTTAGCTGAAAATTGGCAGGGAGGTAGTTTAGAGCCAGGAGAAGGACATAGGATATTTTAGAATTTTTTTCACGCGAACGAAGTTGCGGGCACAGCTAGTTGTACATAAAACAATAACAAACTTACCACCAAACGCACTGCTGCTCCCTATTTTTTTAACAAAAATTTCGCACTTCCACAGTGTTTTGTTACATAGCTGAGATTAAATATTTTTTAAACTGAAAGGACTGTTCGTAAGGAATTTTCCTATGTGTACCTCTTATGCATTAAGGTAGTGGCAGAAATTATTTTCGATTTTAATAGTTAGTTAATATATTTATTTTCAAGTATTAAAAAAGGAGATCCTTAAAATATACGCGTACTGGGCGATGGACGCGAACAAGCGAACTTACCCTATACTGTATATTAAACTTCAAAAATACTTTGAAAGATCGAAAAATATGTTGATCCGGAACTCTTGAAAATAAATCTACTGCCCCTTGGCAAAACATATATTAAGACCTAGATGGAAGGATAAGTAAAACAGCGGTTTTATGGCTCGACGGTAAATCTCGCTCAGGATCACTTAACATCAGGTACACCCTGATAGTAAGTGATCACCACCGCTCATGGACATCCACAATACCAGAGGCCTTGCAGTTGGGTTGTCGGCCTTTAAGAATAAGTAAGTTCGTTTCTCGAAGGCCCGCAAGACGTATCCGTTTGGAAACACCCCTGCAAAAAGTGCCGATAGAAACGCAAAGTTGTGGATTACCGGACATCGGGATGGTGATGGTGGAACTTCGAATTTTGACGCGATGTTTAGCTGTTTAGCTTGCTTGTCGATCAGCAGCAAAGAGCCGGGAGTAAATGTTCCTTTATAGCCGCGTATAATTTTTCTTATGTCACAATATATACAGCCAAATTCATACTGTTGTAAGACGTTTTTTGGCGCGACACGTTTCTGACCGTATGATTTTGAGTTGCTTCATAATATGCAGCCCTAGTTCATACTGCCGTGAGACGTCTGTTGCGCAACACGTTTCACGACCGTATGAATTTGGTTTACGTCACAACACACAGCCAAATTCATACTGTCATGAGACGTTAGCGCAATACGTTTCACGACCGTACGATTTTGCTGACGTCACAATATACAGCCAAATTCATCTTGTCTTGAGAATTTGTAACGCAATACGTTTCGCGACCGTACGATTTTGCTGACGTCACAATATACAGCCAAATTCATCCTGTCGCGAGAATTTGTATCCTAATACGTTTCGGGACCGTACGATTTTGCTGACGTCACAATATACAGCCAAATTAATCCTGTCGTGAGACGTTTGCAGTGCAAAAACCCCTTGAAATATTGTGTTAACCCCTGAAAATTTTGTAGGGACTAAAAATTATTCAATGTGGATAAAGAAGTTATCGCTTTTTACAAAACAGTTAATTATTTCTGCTGCAAAAGTGCAAGAGGCAACAAAATAAAAATATTTTATCATGGTTTTATTGAGAAATGTATACATTGTTGACCTTTGCTCTTTCAACTGTCTATAAAATGGATTAAAATAGATAATAGTTTATTTTGTAACATCAAAAACTGATTAGTTATCACATGAATGTAACACGAATCTTGTACTTAGTACTTTAGAGTTATTGATAAGAAAACTATACTTTTATATCTCTATAAATAATGTGCTTAGAGTTTCTGAAATCAGCATATTTCTCTAACTGTGTTCTTATATCATGAATAAAAACAGAGTTAGAAAAATGGATGTAAAGCAAGCAAGGTTATTTGGATAATAATGTATGACATTCATTGTTTCCTGCCTATTCCATAACAATATCAGTGTCAAGGTATATGAAATATTTTTTTTTATATCATAAGATAGCAAACAAGCAGATGGGTCTCCTGAAGAAAAGCGTCAACCATCGCCTATACACACCAAAGATGTTAATGGTCCATTGCTATCTTGTGGCAAGGTCTAATGCCACATGCATGAGTATACCACCTACCTTACCTTTCATACCGGAACACGCCAATGAAAAGCACCTAGTGGCCATAATGGTAGTGACTTGCATAACCAATTGGTCGCCTTTTATGACCTGCCTGGTAGAACGGCAGTTGGCCTATTCTTCAAAGGAGCCCGAGACCAACACGGGGGAATCCATAGCTAAGCCAAGATGTAAACATAGCGAAATTCTGAATACCCAACTGAAAAAGTTGTGACTTTATTAGCAAAAATGTATGTATGTAATATTGTAGGAATTGAATTGTTTGAGTATAACCTATTTAGGCATCCAAGTATGTGTATTAAATTTTGAAGGTGTATGTATGTTTGTATGATAAATCTTTTTGATTTAAATTAGGTATATTACAATATAGGGAACAGTCAGAATTTCATCAAAATCGGTTCAGTAGTTTTGGAGATATGAGTAATGGGTATAGTTGATTTGAAGTTGGTTTAATTTATTAAATTACTGTTTAGTGTCCTTTGTCATTCAATTGACTACTGACTTAGTAAATTTTCCATCAATGTGTAGACACCAGTTTGTGCAACTATTTTTAATTTTTAACTAATGACTCAAAATTATTATTTTGAGTTTCTAGATCTTTCTGCAGAATACTCTTAAAAATGTTGTATAAATATCTACTCACCATATCAACATTCCACCAATCCCAAACCCAATAACCATAGCTGGATCGTTATCTGACACTCCGACAGCTTGTAATAAGGCTACTAATTCTTTGACAGCGTTTGGTGGAGAGAGATCTCTCCTGTTACCACCTTCACTACCACCAGTGCCTCGGAGGTCTAGTGTGATGACATGATGGTCAGTCTCAGATAGTCTTCTCACTAATGAAGCCCAACTTGGTACCCACAATTTGCCAGTATCTGGAGCATCTCCAAGAATTAATACTTTTTTGCCAGATTTTGGGCCTGTTTCTACATAATGGTATTTTACTGCCTTAAAATAAAGAATAGTTTTATAGCTTTTTTTCTTCTTTTAGAGCATAAAAATTTGCTACCTTTAATGTATTTTTAAAAATAAGATAGCTAACAAGCGTATGGCTCCTGATAAAAAAGACCAACCATAACTAATGATAATGGTGTATGTTATCTCTATGTATTCTATACTTTCCATCGTCGGCACTTGGTGAAATTCCATTGTTACTAGACACTTTTACTATTCCACTTGTACATCAATTTCACTTTACACAATTTTAATTATATTACTCGACCGGTTTCACTTTTTAAAGCATCTTCAGGATGTAATATATTTAACGGAGTTAAGTTAAGCATCTTCAGGATGTAATATACTTAATGGAGTTAAGTATATTACATCCTGAAGATGCTTTAAAAAGTGAAACCGGTCGACACTTTTACTATTCCACTTGTACATCAATTTCACTTTACACAATTTTAATTATATTACTCGACCGGTTTCACTTTTTAAAGCATCTTCAGGATGTAATATACTTATTGGAGTTAAGTTAAGCATCTTCAGGATGTAATATACTTAACGGAGTTAAGTATATTACATGAAGATGCTTTAAAAAGTGAAACCGGTCGAGTAATATAATTAAAATTGTGTAAAGTGAAATTGATGTACAAGTGGAATAGTAAAAGTGTCTAGTTATCTCTATGGCTGGATACTAATGTCACATGCATAAGTTTACCTTGCCATCCAAACCAGAACAAGACATTGTCAAAGTAATGCTGCAAAATTGGCAAGACCGTTGTTCTAGACCGGGGCCAATAGCCAATTTTTTACTCTTTAGGAATTATCTGCCAGAATGGCAGATGATCTATGCTTCAAAGAGAGACCAGACACACTGGGGAGTAAGATATAATCTGCATTAATTTTAATTGAACTGTATGATGTAGATAAGTGCAGCAATGATGATCACCACCTATCTCACCAGACACACACCAGTGAAAAGTGCTGAATAAGGAGTATTTTTGAATGGTCAGTTTATTCTGCTTAGCCCACAAAGTAAGCAGAATGATTATTTTTTAAGTATAAATACACAATAACATTATAAATACCAATATGATAAAGGAGAAGAGCTTTTCTTGTTTGTTGTGTTTCTTTGAATGTGCTAATCTCGGAAAGATTGAATATTCCGGATTTTCAAATTTAAAAAAAATTGACGGGCAACAACTTGAATGAGAAAAAAAAAAAGGATTTTTTTGGCTCACACTAACGAAATCGCTGGTCAAAGCTAGCATCAATATATGAGTAAAATAATTTTTTTTTTTAACTGGAATCTGGATTTCAATTACCATATTTTAAAAAAAATGGTATTGAAATGGTATGTGAGTAGCTTTAACCGAAGATTACATTTAAATTTTACATTTTTGTAATATTATCGATCGATATCGAAAAAATAATATTATCGATGTAACATTCTATTTTCCATGTGATTAAAATAGTTTTTTTTTACAAAACATGTAAAAAAATATTTGAATAGGTATATTATTTAGTCTTTGTTAGCCTCGTATTGGTTTTATTAACAAGTTATTAAATAAATAATTGGCTCAATTAATTAATGACAGTAGATATTATATATCACTTGTTTAATTTTGTTTCTAACTTACCATAATTTTTATGTAACAATGAATTCCTATTGATGAATCTACAGTTAATTCAACCGGTGGAATTTGTTTAGATATTTTTCTACGGCGTCCTTTCCATAACCTTCGGACCGTAAGCTGTAATAGCTGCCATAATCCAATAAATATACATCGAAACACTATTTCCACAGCCTCCCATCCAGAAATTGACTGTAACACTTTTTGACTCTTAGCACCCATTTTAAAATACTCAAACTCACATTAATATTAAAACAATCACGCTATTAACATTATTTCGTTTATTCTTATCACCGTTATCAGTTATTATCAGTTAATTCATAAAAAAGCTGCGGGCTGTGATTCGATGTTCAAACGAAACGTATACACATTACACAGACCAATTAGAGTACTACGAACGGATATTATCACGGATATGTCATATAAGTCAAGAATCGAGACATTATAATTTTGATATGGCGTGTCAACTGTCAGTATGATGACAGCTACAAAGTTGCCACATATCCATCCGCCATTTCCATTAAAGCAAATTGTCTGATGAGCATAAATGTTTGTATTTCTGGGTTTGGGTGTTTATTATGTATGTAAAAAGTATTTATATATGTATTTTTATGTATTATTGTCGTTGACTAACACCCATAACACAAGCAAATAATTTGCTTACTTTGGGGTTGGATCAATAAGTGTAATTTGTCCCGTGAATATTTATTTATTAATATAACGCAAGGAACAATCATATAAAATATTGAGACTTTGATTGAATTCTATCTTCTTAAGTTGAACTTTATTTACATTTTCATTATAACAGCAATTAGTTTATATATCATAATTTTCATTATAAGTATGAAATAAAAATTCTTCCTGTTTTTGTATTAAAGAATAGTTGATGCTAATTTATTTTTTGTTCTTAAGTACCTATTAAGTGTCTTCGCAAAATCCTAGCTCAGAATTCTGTCAATCTCACTTAGATTACTGAGATTATCAGCTGTTGTACTGAAGACATCCAATGACAAGAAAAAAAAATACCTAACCACAGACTACTAAGGAGAGAAATGATTGTTTACGTTAACCTTACCTAAATTCCAACTTTATTTAGCTATTATTCTCGTTTTAAAAAAAATATTTATTAAACGCGGATAAGTTAAGGAGTTGATATAGAATCTTAAGGAATATATTAAACGTTAAGGTAATAACTAAAAAAGCGATATATGAAGTCTTGCCCGTGTTCTTTGTGCATTGTTCTGTTTAAATAGGATGCTACCTTGGATACCAACTTTTTTGTTATAAGGTTGTTACTCTAAACCATTGTCGGAGCCACCTGAAGACATACAAAAAATTCATACAGATTGGTTCAGCCGTTTAGGAGTTCAGTGACATAGACAAGCACAGAAGATTTAAATAGACTAGAAAAAGCAGAGCTTTGTAAGGGCTCGCTAAGTTATATTACCTAGTAATATTCTTACGAAAGTATTTTAATGCGAATTACATCTTTTAACGTATCATGGACTTTAACATCTTTTAATGTATCATGGACTTTATTTATTATATTCGCATCAAAGGCGTCGTCAGGCTTTGTATCTAGGAAGACGCAGAAAAATAAAACCAAAATAAAAAACTAAATGTTTCTAAGATAAATTTTTTTAGTACTTATGTATCAGAAAAATTCTTTAAAATTTTCTTGATTTATTAAAAACACGATTTTTATAATTATCAATTTTATCTACACAGAACATTTGTAAACGTTATCTACATATTTTACACCATATTTTCTGGTCTATCTCGTGCCACCACTTCGCTCTTTAAGTCTAATATTGATAGAAATCAATTTTCATTTGTGTTAACTTTCTTGTAAAAGAGTTTTCTAAGAGAAATGAGTTTTAAAAATAAAAGTTGATCTTATAAAGAAAATTTAATTTAATTACCCTTCAAAATTTTTAGAATTAATATTGGATTTACCGCAGGCACGAAGAATTGGCGGTAGAAACTCGAATTTTCGAATTTTTCCCTCAGAAAAACTCTCGGGGTTCGATTCCCTAGTCAGAGAAATAAAAATGTGTTTTTTTCAGTTTACTGATAAAAACAACGTTGCCCGGGATTGGAAAAGTACCCAGTTGGTGATAGACTGGTCACCTATCACTTTCTGTAATCTGTAAATGGTTGACCTTGCAAGCCATCCCTGAAACTTATAATCCGCTAAATTAACGAATTTTAAGGTCAAAATAGTAAAAACTATAAGCATAGGTTTTTTTCAGTATAAACATCTATTTTGATAAAAATTGCAGTATATTGCTTTTTGAAAAGCTGTATATTTTGGAAACGAAGATCGATTTTGATCTTTCAAATGGCATTCAACTCAATTTAAATATTGCTTTAGCTAAAAAATCGGTAGGTTCAAAAATTTCGAAGCAATGTCAAAAACCTTTTTTTTCAAAAATTTTCATCATTGATAGATTATTTCCAAACGAATAAACTGATTTTAAGGCGATTTATGTATTAGACGTATTTTTTTGAAAAATAGAGCTGATTAATTTTTGTACTCAATCGGTAATTAATCTGGGAGTTATTTAAAAAAATTCTGTTTCACTATATTTTTTTTGGGTTTTTTCAAAATTTCTGAAAATCTCTTGGGCTCATTTGGTTCAAATTGTTAGGAAGTATAAGTTGAGCGGAATCCAATCGAATGCCGTCAACCGCGTTTCGATCGGTCTAGGCGTTCAAAACTTATGAGTTGTTGACACACACACTCACACAAACACACACACACACACACACACACACACATACAGACACACTGACGTCATCGCGAAAATAGTTGAAAATGGTTTCTAAGACCAAAAAATGTGGGCATATGGTGAAAACTCCATTTTTGAAAATCGGAGCAAAATCAGTAAACTCCCTATCTACATACGTAGTGGAAAGTTAAAAAGTACAAGTGTTTTAATAGATTAATACTGTATTAAAATGGAGTGAATAAAAATGAATTAAATGAAATAAAACTACCACGCCAAAGCTTAAACCTAAAAGTGCAATATTTTTTCAGTAAAATGTACCACTAAAGGGCACAGATCGTCGCCTAGTGTAGCTTTGTAGCATTTTTACTCGTTAGTTTTATAATAGATGGCGTTAGCAGTAATAAAATTCTAATACAAAATGTATCTTCTATTTTTTTTAATGTTTATGAAATAGCATTTTAATGGTAGATAACATATCTGGACATGAATTTAAACCACCACGTTAAAGCTCAACCAAAATGTGCGATACTTTTTCAGTAAAATGTACCACAAAAGTGCATAGAAAGTCCCCTAGTGTAATGTGTAAGTGTAATAACCGCTTACTTCACTTTGGTAACTAATTAGGCCTCCGAGAAAACTACGTTAATACACCATGGTCTCCAAAGGCACCAACACTAACTTCATCCAAAAAAACAATGTTTTCACTATTTACCAGTTTTAATACAATACTCTTTGGTATTTTATCGATTTCGAACGAAACATTGTACAGAATAACATCAAATTGGCATTCTTTTTTCAAATACGCTCTTGGGGAAAAATAAAAGAACTTAGTCCGCCATTTTGATTCGTGCTGTGTGTTATGTGTTGGTTGCAGTTTATGATACAGGTTAATTTAAAAGTATTTTGGCGTATTAATCAACAATTAAACTTTATTTATAATCAAGATTAGTTCAAGATCTAACAGTTTAGATAATAATTTAAAAAAACCGTAAATATCAATTAATAATATATAATATAATAATATTCACTGGACAAAATACACTTACTGATCTAACCCCAAAGTAAGCAAATTATTTGCTTATGTAATGGGTGTTAGTCAACGATACTAATACATAGAAATACATATATAAATACTGGAATATATTTAATAAACACCCAAACCCGGAAATACAAACATTTATGCTCATCACGTAAATGCTTGTCCCCGTCGGGGATCGAACCCGAGCCCCGTCGATTGCGTAGTCAGGGCCACTCGACCAACATATTTTTCGTTAACGACCAACTTGATGATACCAGCGCTTTGGGTATGACGGTACCTATTTTTATTTATTTTCGTAAATTTTAGTGTTGATATCTATGATCTCAAAAAAAAATCATATGATGTGAATGTGAAATATCCTAAACAATATTTAAAATATAATTAACATAACTGTAAAATTGGAAAAGAAATAAATTATTTAAAAATTACGAAAAAAACTACGTATTAATTATGAAAAAAAAATTAATATTTATGTAAATAAATATTTTTGTACTATAATATATGTTGTTTATTTTTTCCGTATGTATATGTTTACCAATTATATAAAAAAATATAAAAAGCATAGGTCATCGATTTACTTTTTGAATTAAAAATCCTCGACTAACAAATAGTCATATTTTTCTCAAAGTATCGTGTTACACCTGAATTATTTTGTAGCTTAAGCCATTTAAATTAAACAATTCTCACACCAGTTTATTTCAGTGCTCAAGACCTCTTAAAAAATATACGCTTTACAGTATCGGATTCAATCCAACCAACTCATAAATCATTTTTGTGACCACGGTCCACCGGAACGAACTCGGAACGTGTACGCATAACGGTCCGTGTTTTTTTTAGAAAAAATGCGAAAATGGCTGGTGGTGTGAGCGGATAAAGAATCAAGCTTCTGCAGTATTTTTTTTTGGTAATGTAGGGAATTTTTACTAATTTTTTGCTTAGTTTAAATAATAAGTGTTATTTTTATCGAGATTGTTACCTAAAACTTAATATTCTTCGACGTGGTCACATATTTCTTTCAATTTAAATAATGCTTAAAATCTTAATGAAATTTCAAGTAATAAGATTGGTATTTAGTTTCTAAATTGCTTGTGTTGCATCCTTTTGCGGTTTTTTGAATTAACTATTTATGACGCTGTAGGTGGTACTCACTTTAGTCAATAAATAAAATCAAATCGAAATGTTTCTAATTGATGAAAAGTTTTTGCTGTAATTTTACTTGTATTACAACAAAATGTATCTTTTATTTGGTGGACACACGTTATGTGATTTTTTTATATGAATTTTGCAAAACTTTTTTCTTTCATTATTCACCAGAATACCTTTATATTGGTCTAAAATTATTCAAATATAAAACGGCTACGATACACGAGGTAATAATCAAGATATTTCTTTAATACTTTTCTAAATTGCCGCATTATTTATAAACAAAAATCCACAGCAAATCACAATACAATAAATAGTTCAAAAAAAATCACGCCTTAAGCCAATCACGGATTTTCTTTTTGTAGTGACATCAATAGTAGTCTGTGGTAGTGACAACCCTTGTTATGAGTTAAACATATTGACAAGACTTTTATATAAGTAAAATGAAGTAAAAATAATTGAAATCAAATTATGATACAAAAATATAAAAAAAAACAAAATTTAAATAAGAATTAAATTAAAAATAATACAGATCATAAAATAACTAACCATAAGCTATATAAAAAATTATGACTTAAGATTAAAATACAAACAATAATAATAATTTATTTAATTATTTATTTCACGCTTTATTGTACACAAAATTTATCTTTTTGAAAAATTAATATAAAACATGTACAAAGGGCGAGCTCATCTCTGAAAGAGATATCTACGAGCAGACTCGAGAATCGAGAATGCACAAATAAAGGCAGAAAATAGTGTACAAGTGCATAACTTACAATTAGAATTATATAATGCAAAAAACAAAAAAAAATGATATTAATCTATACCTTATACCTAATGCCTTTTAAATTGTCATGGAAAGTAATGCTCTTTTACTGCTTTCTTAAATGTATGAAGCGATTTGCTATTGCGAATATTGGAAGGAAGGGTATTCTACAGTTTGACAGTGTTGAAAGAGAAGGAATGACTGTACAAGAATAATATGAATAGAATAGAATAATATGAAAAGAAAATGAATAATATTAATAACAATAAAAAATCATCCAAAAAAATAAACAAAATGATGCAAATTCCCGAATTTGAGGAGATCATTCACATTTTGACAACACTCATTAAATGTTGTCATTATTGTCAAATGTGAAATGTCACTGTCAGTCATTAGCTCGTGTTCTCGATTCTCGAAGTTTTAAACTTGAGAGCGATTTAAACGTTAATAATTACAGTTTCCTGTAAAGTGTAAACCTCATTTTTGTGCAAGTCACTTTATAAGCATAGATCTGGGATAAGGCAGTAGGTAATAGTTCCATGGCAGAGACCGCCGTGATAGCTCTGATGATAGAGACAATAATCATATTTTATAGACACCAAAGATGTTATTATTGAGTAGCTATCCATGTGGAGGATTGATAGGTACATCGTCATGCATAAGTTTAACGGCTTTTTTTCTCTGCGACCCTAAACACTACGGTCACAAGCATTAACGTTATTGCGGCAGGTACACCGTACAGTCAAATATCCTTAAAGCTTTTTTATTATTTTCTAAAGTGTAGGTCTACACCTACAGTCCATTTCTTCTAACTTGTCCGAAAATGACAACAAAGTCCACCTTTTATAAAAACATTAAAGTTTCACATCAATCATATACATTGAATTAAATATTATTAGATTATTGTATTCATTAACTTTAAATGGTTTGTTTGGCACAAAAAACTGTTTCTAATATATCGTTGTATCACATTTAATTTACGAAAACTTACTAGAAACTAAAATTTATTTGTACAGCTAAAAAATACCATATGAAGTTTTTTTTTTTTTTTTTTTTGGCATGGGCGTTAACAACTGACCAAGGAACTTATATACGATATCTGGAATTACTACGAAGCAATATTTGAAAAATAAAATTGTACTTTATTTCGTTAGCAATAAAGTTGATATTTGCTTCTTACTTAACAGAGGGGAAAAACGTTCTGAGCGAGACAACGACATGAGTGGATGTTATCCCTTTCTTGCAATTGCCAGTGTAAATAAAACTTTCGGATGGTAGATTTTTTTATATATCCGGTAACCGTTAAATCCCTTTTATTCATACACGTTTATAGATACATTAGCATAAAATGTATTGTAATTAACATATTGAGTTCTTAAATGTTCTTATTTTAATTATTACGTAATTATTTATGCAATGTAAAAACTGTTTTCTCAAATCAGTAGAATTAGTAGTAATTTGTAAACTATGCACGGCCACACTCAGCTGGCCGTACGCTTTGGCGCGCTTTATTTAAAAATATAGCTGATACTTTAAGTTAAAGTGTGTTAAAGCATAAAGTCCTCTTTTTGCTTACTGCTATAAGTTTTTTCTGTTGTAAAATGGTGAAAAATTGTAGCGTTAAGTGCTGTAATAGTGAAGCGTATGCTGGTTGCGGAATTTCATTTTTTAAGTAAGTTTTTTATTGTATTTACAAGTTTCTTAAGTAGGGTAGCAATAACAACACAAAAATTCGGACATGTGAATACAAAGAAATTACAATTCAATCTAACATTTCATAATACGTCCCTAAGGAATGTCATCATAATCAAATAAGAACCTACTTTACGTAATTTTGTTATTTAATACTAAAATCATTGTGTTGTAGTAACTAAGTACATTACCTACATATTTTTGACGTGACAACGTCTTATAATTCGATAGAGCTGGCTGCACGCACGAAAAAACATGACTCATGCGGCGTTACCTCGCTCTGAGACGTTCCGTTTAAGGCTTGGAGTACAAGCGAGAGCTTAAGACGTTGTCACGTTCAACTATCGTCTGTAAACCAACTTTACAGACAACCGATTTTTTTTTGGTAGTAACTGTTAACTAGTAGTAGATACCTAACCTCTTGTTCATTATTTTCTTGCAGGTTCCCAAGAAATGAGATTCTTCGACAACGGTGGATTGAAGTTGTTCCATTTAAGAAAAAAAATTCATATTACAGTTTAATTTGCAGCCGTCACTTTAAATCCGAGGATTTAATAATCCATAAGATAAGATCAACACTGAAACCCAATGCTATTCCATCTATATGTCCTGTTGTAAGCTTAATCATTTAGTGTTATTTTAGATATTTTTTAATTAAACATACAAACGTAATATAGGGTCATTGCATCGGTAACGCGACCGCCTTTAGTATGCGACCACTTGAGGGCCTAGGTTTCTTAATTAAAGATAATAGCATTTTTTTCATGAGAAAACAATGAACAATAAGCATTGAATATTCAATGAATAATTATGTAACAAGAAAATCATAAATTTAAACCTATCTGCTAAAGCTGAAAATAGTGCCCGAGTTCGGGTGATGACTTAATGGTGTGTTTATGTGTCGCGTATTGCAATAAAAATACCACACCTGGTGGCGAACAAAGTTACCTTTTGTTACCTTATACTAATGTTACACTCAATCAAGAAGCGTTATTATTTCAATTATAGAACATTGTTTGTTGGAAAGTTGAGTGACATCATTTTTAGCTTATATTTCTTTTTAAATCCAATGGTCCAATGGTCGCAAACTGAAGTATATAAATATCTAATACGCTCGAAAGCGACCATGTGGTCGCATTCGGACACTTAAAGCTATAAAATATTTTGCTTATTATGATCTCAATGATGCTTTCATGATTGTATAATTTAGAATCTGATGTTGTAGAAGCATAAAGATGCATCTCATTAGTTTACGACCACAAGTTTTCTTGATAGAATTTTGTTTAATTCACTTACTAAAATAGGTGATCTCAAACCCAACCTGGTCGAAAATTATGATGTTAGTTTGTAACCGCCCTGTTTTAATACGAAAGAAAGTAAACTAAAATAAGTAAATAAATAAAATATTGCTTTCTTTAGATGACAACAGGCCCGCAAGATAAAAAAAAAAACAAAATGAAAAATACTGGTTTTTTAGGATTACTTAAAGGAAATTTACTCGGGTGTACTGGGGTGTATATTAGCGCGCAAGATAAAAAACACAAAATGAAAAATACCAGTTTTTTAGGATTACTTTAAGGAAAATTTACTCCTTGTATAATGAAAAATTTACTCGGGTGTATAATAGAGAGGAAAATGACGCTGTCAAAATATTGCTTGACTATTATGTAGTTGTCAACCACAACAAATTTAGTAGAGTAATATTCAGAAAATACGGTCACTTTTATTTCTTCGAATCTCACGAATCCCGTGACAGCGAGTGATAGCTCCGTTATCATCCACAAGTTGACTAATAGCTAATGAGTCTAGTCACGAGTTCAGCAAATCACTGTTTGTAAATAATGAACTTCAATAAAGGATAATTTGAATAAAAATGATATCTATGCGTGGGCGTCCGTATGAGTATAAACATGTTATAGGATAATTAGCTCAATATTTAAGTACCTAATTGTTTTACATATTTGGTATTAAAATCAACTACTGAACACTCTTCTTTAGTATATACGGTTTTTATCAGCCAAATTCAATATAATTTACAGATGTGAAACGAAAAAACTACTTGTTATTAGTCTAGATGATTAGTGTTTAAAATGAATATTTGTTTTTTATATTATAAGATAGCAAACAAGTTGACGGCTCTCCTGATGGAAAGAGAAACCATTGCGTTTAGACATCAAAGATATAAATGGTGCGTTTCCATCCGTGTGGCGGGTTTGCAATGCCACATGCACAAGTCTGCCATCTACCTTACCCTCCAGACAAGAGCAAGACAATGACAACTAGGTGGTAGATTTCTGCATTATCTCGCCCAGGTCTGGTACCACCGCCTTCTTTATTCCTGCCGCAATAGCGTAACTGCTTGTCAAAAAGTTTACTTAACTCTTGACAAGAAATAATTTCACTACCATCGTGACTACTAGGTGGTTCCGCCTTACCTATTTGCGCCGCAACAGAGTCAATGCTTGTCATCGTCGTGATCCGGTTTGGATTGTAAGGTAGCCGGTAAACTTATGCATGTGGCCTTAGACCTCGTCAATACATAGCAACGCACCATTAACATCTTTGGTGTTTATAGGCAATGGTTGTCTCATTCCATCAGGAGGCCCATCTGCTTGTTTGCTATCTTATGATATAAAATTGACATTATTGCTGCAGGAATAGCTTCTGCGATGGTAGCATATACCCGGGCGAGACGTTGCTGAACTCAACCACCAAGTAGTCACGATGGTAGTGACACTTATAGCCAATAAGTCGCCTTTTACGACCTGCCTGGCAGAACGGCAGTTGGCCTATTCTTCAAAGGAGCATGAGACCAACATGGAGAAAAATGGACCATTTTAGGAAGTAGGCATTTTGAAAATGTTGTATATTTTGGGAATTGGACATTTTGAACTTGAACGTTGGAACCGGAACCGAAGTGTTTTATCCAGGACCCTGTTAGTAGACTGGCATTAAGACTTTGCAATATTTCTCACCGTATCCTCTAGGTTTTATTGATTCTTCAGTATCGCTGGACTGCTTCACTCGAACAAATTTTAAAGCAATGTAATGTAATTGTCATCTGTCCGTAATTAATGCATACATTTTCTAGAAGAGTATTTTGATCTTTTATCTGTATGTATAATGTCAATTCGGCAGAAAGATCACACATGCAAAGATATTTTTACCACACTATTTACCCGCGAAACAGCTCAGTATGAAAACAAATCCAGCTATTTATTTCAGTTACATATCAAGTAAAATATTCCAACTTTTATTATTTTTAATAATCCTATTTTACGCTCTCACACATTAAGATGGGCCGCAGCTGGTCAGGGTGCTTCGCAAAAATTCGCCTAGATCACTTTGATACATTTTATATAAACTCTCGTACACTATGCCGGGGCAAAGTGCGACAGATTTGCAGAGCGGAATTGAGCGCACACAATTTTCTCCGTGTTTTAAGTATGCATTTACAAAATCAGAAATTATGGGTTAAGAACGATTAAGGGCCACAAAGAACTAGCCTTAACATGCAGTTCGGCAGTTAACTGTACACAAAACTAGTCAATGTGTTGCGGCCCGGCACGTTACTAATATGCTAGCATTTATAGTTGCAATCCGGCCCCCTCCACCTCACTACAGCCTGGCGTAATAATACGATATCATTAGACAAACCACACGAATTGATCTAACCCTAAAGTTAGCAAATTATGGGTGTGAGTCAAAACAACATATTATGAATGTGCATTTCCCTTCGTCAATAAGAGCGATAACAGATATTGTTAACCTACACGACTTTCAAAAATTGATAGCCGTGGGTGCTATCCAGGACTTATCGTAGCTGTCCATATCAGTTCTATTCCGCTTTTTTAGAATGAAATTGTCCTGTTGCACAAATATGTATGGACACCCTAGTAGAAAGAGACACACTCCACTCATGTCGTGGTACTCTTCGGAACGATTTTGAAGTACATGTGGACCTTCCAGGTAGAATATAACTTCCTTGCAACTGACACACACAATATGAACTTGTCTATGAAATTAATAGACGCCGGCAATAATGAACGAATTGTAAAACGAACGAATGAGTAATGGAATGATTCTTTATCAAAGATAAACATTCATAAAATATGATAAATAGCTTGTAACAATGTTAAATATTGTTAACTGTTTAAAAGTTAAATATTTATTAATAGAATATAAAATATACGCTTTGTTGAATTATCATTTTTCAAAGATTAACACTTTTAAAGTAATAATATAGTTTTACAATTTGTTAAATGTGAATAATTTTGTAATAGTAAAATAACCTGCTTTTAATAAAATAAAAGCTTTATTTTATTAAAGGCAGGTTATTTAATCGATTTTAAAGAATCGTTACGTACTACAATAATTCGACGATCTTGTAATACAAAAAAACGTGAGTATTGTTTTTGTTAATGGTGATATTTAAATTCATTTGTCCCATAATACTATAAAATTATTTTAATTATTTATATCTAATGATACTGCTCTCATCACGCGAAGATTCCTAGTTTTTTATACTTATTTTTCTGAACTAGTATGGATCAACTTTTACGAAAAAAAATAAAAAATAATTACATTTATTTCTTCAAAAAAACGAAATTAATGTTTTTTTTTAATAGTTGTTCTATTTTAATTCATTTGTCTTGTAATATAAAATTAATTAAATTATTGAGAATGATACGTAAATTCGCCATTTTGCTTGCAATAAAAATGTTAATGTTGCATTTAAGGAAGTTTGCAGTCTTAAAAATTTCGATGACTCATTAGATGAAGGGTTTAGCCGGAATAGGTTAAGTAGGCCAAATCAGGCGGGCATCTTATTTGTGTCTCCGTGAGGAACATGATACATGGTTTATGAGTCTCCAGGTAGAAATGAACAGCAGCGAGATTAGAATCTAAACCTCTGATGTTGGTGAGGTCTACTTTCATCGAGAGGGAGTGCTGCCGCTGCACAACGTTATTCCTGTACCTTGTCCTTTTCACTAAATAGAATAAGTGAAGTAGGTGTGAAGACGACAGTGAATCGAGGCGCTATACTTCCGGACCTGAGGCACACATCCCGAAATCACACTGTTGGGGACTAGTCTGGAGACTGCGGGGAAGCCTGAGCTCCCCCAGGAATGTCCAAAGGGCCCTCTCATCCGGTCGCCAACCAGTACTATGGCGCATTTTGGGATTTTTCGCTAGTTGGCGGGGCAGCCTTTCACATGTAGCTAGCACGCTACTTGGGCCCCCTACTGAATAGCGGTCGGCCAGCGGTGCACCGTGCCTCGGATCCCGCTACCCTCCATGATCCAGATTCATCAACGTCAGTGTGTATCAGATCGTCCAGATTGTATAGGCGCAACTGATTCGACCCGTCTCACTAAAGCTACATCAGCGTCAAAGTGACGTAAAACGGACGCTTGGCGCCACGACTTCAGCTGATGGGTGGTCCTTATAGCCGTGACATATGTCTCCCACCATATCACCTGATTAGCACTACCCAGGGGCCACGTGTAGGGATAGAGAATTCCAGATGTTCTCCTACGGACGAAGGTGATTCAGCCCCCAAATTGTGTTTAGTGGATTTCGATTTCTCTAGAGCATACTGACCTTCTGATTAAAATAAGAAATGGCAGAAAGGTCAATGCTTTTATTGACAAAATCTGTGGCGTCTACCAGCAGAGGTAATTTTTTTATTGCGTAGTGCTAACAAGTTAAACTAGGTCATATCTAAGTAACGTTCATAGTGTTTCTTCTTCTTCTATACAAAATAATGCAAAATAATATAATACTAGCTATCGCCTGTAGACGAAATTCCACCATAGACTAAATTAAAACCTCTTAAGTTCTACAACTGACTTTAGCCGTAAAGAAACTAAATAAACCTTAGTATACAATACAACATTTTTTAAATGTTGTATAGGATATTTCATATTCAGATCGTATGTTTTTGTTTGCGATCTAATTAAAGTTTACTTTTTGATAAATACGCCAAAACACTTAAATTAACCTGTATCTTAAACTGCAACCAACACAGAGCACACACCACGTATTAATGCCTGTCTAATTTCTTTTATTTATCCCCAAGAGCATGCTTGAAAACAGAGTGCCAACTTGATGTTATTTTGTACGATGTTTCGTTCTGAAATGAATGAAAATAATAGAGTACTGTGGTAAAGAGGGAAAATATTGTTTTTTTTTTTGGGTAAAAACCCTAGAAGTTAGCGGTGGTGCCTTTAGAGATTATAGCGTAGATACGTAATTTCTTAGTGGTATCGTTAGTTACCGTGGTGTCGTAAGGGGGATTATAATTTTTTTCACGATTAGATTAGAAATGTCGATTTCTCTTGAGATCCTGGCATTAAAATCAGACAGAAAGTTTGATGCCTTTATTGACAAAGAAAAATCCTGTGTCGTCTACTAGCATATTATTTTTAAATAGCATAGTGCAAACAAGTTAAATTAGATCATACCAAAAGTAAACAACCGAACACAATTAATATCATTCATTAATTTAATTTGTCATACTTGTTCAACAGATCTTTCGATTTTTTCCAACCATATTAATTGTCTATGATCAATTTGAGTTACTGGTCCGCCATTATTGTTTACTAAAATGGACAAGGAAAAAGAAATGGACTGTAGCTAGCAAGCTCCTATGAGCTCACAAATTTAAACGGTCAATAATTTTGCACAATACGTAATATTGCGCAATATTATTGTACGTCTATTGGCCACCTTAAACTATTCAATGTGACCATGGAATAAGTTTTTCATAAGCTGGCGGTTTATTAAAAATGTATTGCTGGCTGGTATTTGTGTAGTAGCAGGAAAATAGACGAAGCTTAAACTCGGATGGTTACGCACCGATAACATCTTTGTCTGGTGTCTATTGGCGATGTAAGTACATTGCTTTTCATTAGGAGAGCCATCCGTTTGCTATCTTATGATATAAAAAAAATATCTAAATCTTGTCTGTTCTCTCAATCTGTTGAAATGATTTAAATATATTTTACTAGCTGCAGCGTGCACTCCGCTGCATTATAAAAGTTTTTGTTGAATCCCGCGGGAACAACTCATTTTTCCGAGATAAAAGTAGTCTTAAAATTATTTAAACTTCCGTGAGACATTATTTACTAAATAATAATTATTTACGGCTAAAACTCACGTATAAATCGGTATAGGTACCGACTAGTTTCGGACCTATATGAGGTCCTTCCTCAGGGCGATTGCGACGCTGTTGCCGCGACAGCGACTAGCGAGTTCGCGTCTAGTCGCTGTCGCGGCAACAGCGTCGCAATCGCCCTGAGGAAGGACCTCATATAGGTCCGAAACTAGTCGGTACCTATACCGATTTATACGTGAGTTTTAGCCGTAAATAATTATTATTTAGTAAAAGTAGTCTATGTGCTATTCCAGGTCATCATCTAACAGTGTGCCAAATTTCATCCAAATCCGTACAGTAGTTTTGGCGTGATTGAGTAACAATCATCCATCCATTCAAACATCCAAACTTTCGCATTTATAATCCATATTTAAATATATAAATATATAATAATATAACAATATTAATTATACTAATTTTGTAAATGAGAAAGGGTGTGTGTTTGTTTGTCCGTCTTTCACGGCAAAACGAAGCGACGAATTGACGTGATTTTTTAGTGGAGATGGTTGAAGGGATGGAGAGTGACATAGGCTGCCTTTTGTCTCTTGGCCGCGGGCAAAAGCTAGTATTCATATAAATTATTAATGTATAGTTATGTATACGTTAATGTTAACACTAGAAATCATAAAATGGTTCTACAAAGTCTAACCACCTTGGAGGCTAAGGACGTTATTGCTCAAGGATTTAAAAACAAATTACAGTTGCGAGACAGGGCACTCAAGCTGTGAGTAAGATCATAATGACAAACCAAGAAACAACAAGTCACGGTGGCTAACGATGGGATAACGAATGTCCAGTCACTAACTCTTAAATCTGCTTACTAAAGCGCGGTATAAAACGTAAAAGCATTGAACATATTGTCCTGGGAAAATCCTGACGCAATGACAGATGCATTCAATCATATAGACTTGGAGCTCTTGCTGTAAATCGTATCAAGTGTTTGGATTGACTTGAAATTTTTAAATTATTTAACTAATATAATACTAATATCGCCCTTTCATACAAGCAGCGACAAGATTTTTCGCCGATACAAGTCATCTTTAATTAATATAATCTTTCATACAAGTTTGCAGCTCTTTAGGGGTTGATTTTGCGTCTTTCTGAGGTTGCGTTACTGTCATCTGCAAAGCAGTGAGCTCTTTATTGACATCATACCGTTTACATGCGTTCGAATCAAATCATTTTATTTATATTTCAGTCCCTTAGGGGTTAATTTTTGAAAAAGTGTAGCCTACGTCTGATTGGGAATTCAACTGTATCCTTGCCCAATTTTATTAAAATTGTGCTGCGGTTTTGCCGTGAAAGCGTAACAGACAAACAAACTCGCATTTATAATTTATTTTGTTAGTATCGAGTGTTAGTTTCGATCGTAGTTAATCACGGGGAAAGCACTTAATAGACACAGACGAAATGCGGAACACATTTTCCCATGGGATTCACCAAAATAGGAACCTGGTGGGTCCAAAATGGGAACTGGCTATAAAGCTGGCTTAGCCAGTGTCATAAATGCAAATATGAACATTTGCATGCCTAACAGATCATCATAAAAATAATTAATCATTATGAAAAAGCTTACTCAAGTGCCCACCATAGAGAGTGCTACTATTTTATTTTTTATTTTATTGATGTGTTATAATTTACCTAAATTTTTTATTTGATTAGGTACTACGAATTATTGTAATTACATAATCTTATTGCCATGCCATGCCATGGGCAAGGGTGGGTAACGGTAACATTTTAAGATTATATTTTTATCTACTACAATTGATAGTTAATAAAGAGATAAACTAATTTCTTGCAGCTGCCCTTGCCTGCCTCCCCCACCTCGGTACGCCCATGGCAGGCATACATAAACAGTGTACCTAATGGTATTTTTAATTTTAAGTCTGCTCGCTTAATTATTTTAACAAAATTAAACATTATTCCAATTACTAGCGTACCTATCTACTTCACTTAGGTCGCTTTCAATTTGATTTAATTTGGTTTGCAAAATTATTGGATCCGAATTTACATTTTGCCTATAAGCTTATTAAATACATATATGTATTATCCAATAAAAAGAATATTTTTGTTTGTAAATGCGCAACTTTTTTTAAAATTTATAATATTAAAACATTATTTTTGTTTAGAACCATTATAATAGTAAAGATAAAAATAAAAATTGTTTCCAAGACTACGACTAACTAAAATCAATATCAATTATCAATAGAAGATTTTCTTTTGCTGAATTAAAATTACTAATGTGCAATCATAGATATAGTGCAATCGACAGTGCAATCTATTATGTTGAATCCAACACTGAAAATTATAACTCGAGCTCTTGGAATAACAATACAAGTCTTCTTGTGAATGAAGAAACTTGTGCTTTTGCAAATCCAAAGTTCACATTGTTTTCGCTAGATGGCGCTAGATGACACTCATGTTCGTACCACATTTACTAAATAGTAGCGATCGAGATTTGACCAAATATAGTAGGTACTCTGTTCGATTTTCAAACGAGTTAATTTATGAGAAAAATGAAACTTGCCCGTTACAAACAGAATTTGTGCCGATATTTCAATAAATTTGCTCTATTTTATAATAAAACTAGCTGACCCGGCAAACGTTGTGTTGCTGTATAAATTATTATACATTTAAACCTTCCTCTCAAATCGCTCTATCTATTAAAAAGTCGCATCAAAATCCGTTGCGTAGTTTTAAACATTTAAGCATACATAGGGACAGACGGCGGAAAGCGACTTTGTTTTATACTATGTTGTAGTGATATATATAAGTAACAATTAGTCACATATCAGATTAATAATTGTAATATAGATTTGTGATTAATTGTTACTTTATATTTATTGTATAATTGTTACAGAATGCAGTGTCTAATAAAAACCCCGTCAGGAAATGTTAGGTAGGTTAATACAAATAATCTATAGGTATGTTCTTATTTGAAAGAAAGAAAGAAAGAAAGAAAATATTTATTTGCAAGAATATGGGTGTTACAAGTTGTTAAAAATAAATTAAGTTACCGACATATTCTACCAATATATGGTGTGCAAATATTTAAAAAAAATATCATTATATAATATTACATTTAAAACTATAAATTGTATCGATTTTTCAGAATTACTACCGGATCGGAACGCGGCCACACACTGAGAAGATCCGGCGGAAGAAACTCAGCGGGCTGGTCTTTTTTTCTCTAATTTATGTTCTTGTTATAAATATACAAGGATGATTCCATATTACAAAGTTATTTTTATAATTACAAGTTTCATATTTTGAGTAATTATTTTTTTTATAATTTACATAATGTTCACCATTTACAAAATTTTTACTACATTGAAATTTTTTTAAGGACAATTCAACAAACTTATATTTCTATCCATTAACATTTAATTTTATCGGCTAAAAATTCTTTAATATCATAATAAGTTTTATCTAACAGCAAATCAAACAACTTTTTACGAAATTTATTTATAGGCAATGATTTAAGACTATCAGGAATATGATCGTATATAATAATAGACATACAATACACATTTTTTGTAAAAATTAAAAAGATTATTTGAATTATTTTCCGGTTTAATTCTTGGTTTAATACTAAAAAGATATGGTATAGTACCTTTCTTCGGCTTTTGTATAGATTTGTCACTATTTTTTATATTAATTCTATTAGATACCAACTTTTCCAAATTTTCTTTATATTCACTGTATGTAATTTTTTTAGAGCTCAATAGTTTATTCTCAGTTATATTGTTATTTAGTTGACTAACTTTTAATTTTGAAAATGACAAAAATTTATTTTTATATTCCTGATAATCTATCTCAATTTTTAATTCTGTATACAAGCAGTTAATATAATTTTTGTGTGTGTAACGATTATACCTAGTTAAATAGGTATCCAAGTCAATAAGAGTACAATTATTATATTGATTTACAATTAAGTTCATTTTATAATTAAGAAGTCCTATATTTAAATACCTGCTGGACTGAATTTTTAACAAGAACACTTGTTTCAATGCCTAAGTTTGTCTAAGGTATTACTTAAATTGGTAAAAACAGAATAAGGATCACGATCATGAGTACCGATTCCAAGAATAACATAGTCTTTGTTACCTAAGTTAGAAAAGTCACTATAACTATGTAATATTTCCATTGAGGTCGCATTAGGCTTGATTGTTGACACGATGGTGTATTTATTTGATCCAAAGTCCAATAATTTGGTAGATAGGCCACGTAGTTTTTGGTCCCCTAATACTATGATTTTATTTTTCTGGTTATATATGGGATCTATATTACAATTTATTGAAGAATGTTTTGTTGTCGTACATACATTTTTTAGATTTTGAGATAGTCCAATATTAGTCTTAGATTTATTCTTTGAATTTTCCTCATAGTCTAAATTTTGTATTCTAATCTCACTGACACTATCTTTATTGTTATTTAATTTCGTATTTTTTGGTGTAGAACACTTGTAGTTTTTATTTTTAGTAGAACTCTTACACGGTGTGGTTTTTGCGACTTGTTTCAATATTACAATATTTTTGGATTGTTCTTCGTTTATTTTACGTAAAGAATTATTTTCTAATATTAAGTTCTGGATTTCGTTGTGCGCACTTTCTAATTGACACCTAAGAGAATTTATTTCTTCCTGGAATTCCTTATTGATACTGTCGTTAACGGCTGATAAATCCGGCAAACTTCTGGCTAAGTAGTCTGAGGTTGTCGTTTCAAACGATTCGATTGACGCGTTCGACATTGATACATTTTTCCTTCTCAAAGTAACATTTTCAAAAGTAAAATCCATTGCAACGTTTATGGGTACTAAAAGAAATATATTAAAAGTTATTAATACAACGAAAGTATAATAAAGGTAAAAAAAATATAACTAATACTTCCCCGGTTTTCCGTTCAAGGATTTGAAACTTTCTTCTTTGTTCAAAAGAGGTTACCGTTACTGTCGATCAATATTACAAACTTTGTTTCTTCAATTTTTGAAAACTATTATTAAAATCTATTATATCACAACGTTATTTGCCCATTTTTATTTATTTTATTGTACTTTTATTTCTTAAATACGCTTTAAATTTATAAATTAAGTAAAAATTAAAACAGCTGATCTAATTCGCTTTTGACAAGTTGATTTTGTGGATGTGTGGATGGTCTAGACTCTAGAACTTCTTGTATCCCTATTTGAGCTATATAGGTATTAGTTTTTGTTGTGAAACATCTTTATCGACGTATGGGGAGAAATTTTATAGCAATGTTAAAAAAGTCACATTTCGCCATGATGTTTATAATATTGTAAAGTAGTAGTTAGCAGAGAAAGGATATATTATAAGAAAGTTTCACTTCTTACGTGTGCACACTATTATACACACACACTTTTTATATCATAGAGTCGTAGTTGTAGCTCGTAGCAAACAAACAGTTGACTCCTTATTTAAAGAGAAACCATCGCCTATAGACCAAAGACGTTAGTGGTGTATCAATCTGTGTGCCGTGATGGTAATGCCACATACCTAAGTACCGGATACCTTACCCTCCAAACCAGAACACGAAAATGGCAAGCATTGACGCTATGTAAGATGGCGGAACCAAATATCCAGGCGACAGGTTGCTGAACTCTACCACATATTAGTGACGATTGTGAGGCATGTATAGCCAATAGATCGCCTTTTATAAACTGAGTGCTGAGTGTGAGTTTTTCTTTTCGCATTCGATCGTGAGCGCGTTTGGAGTTTACTAGGAATTTGTATGTGATTTGTACAGCGCCACCTAGTGGTAAACGTGAGAAACCAGTTTACCACTAGGTGGCGCTGTGCAAATCACATACAAATTCCTAGTAAACTCGAAACGCGCTCACGATCGAATGCGAAAAGAAAAACTCACACTTAGCACTCTGGTTGGTAGAATATCTAATGGACTATTCTTCAAAGGGAGCTCAGATTAAGACGTGTACAAAAAAAAGTTTATTCTTTCTATTTATCAATTAACACAATGACATTTTTACATATTACTGAATTCACAATTTTGATATAAATGGGCGAATATCATTACATCAAGTTTTCAATAAGAGAATTGTCTGTGTCTGTGTGAGTATATATATCTATTAAAAATATAACGGCTTAAACATCCTAGACACGAATCAACAGCCGTAAACTGCAGATAATTGTCGCTCTAGTGTTCCTGAGACTGCGGAGATGGCAGTGGAACGAGAGCGCCCACTCTTGTAACGAAGCCACTTATGAGAATGGCAGCTGTCTGTTACCAGTAGTAAGGCTAGATATACACGTGGAAAAAAATTGCAAGCATTTTAAATGACATGGCCTCCGTTAAGTTTAAATCATAAGGTCCTGAATTCGAGTTCTGGAATCTAATGATGTAAGCCGAATAAGAAAAACACTAGGCCTCGAGACAGGGTAAAATCTGTTGAGTTACCTACCCATGCTCTCTAACTAATATTATAAAAACGTGAGAAACCAGTTTACCACTAGGTGGCGCTGTACGAATCACATACAAATTCCTAGTAAACTCGAAACGCGCTCACGATCGAATGCGAAAAGAAAAACTCACACTTAGCACTCTGGTCAGTAAAATATGTCGATAGAAATCATCACTCATCACGTCAACTGACGTACCTGTTCACTTTTCTCTTGAAGATCCCCAGGTTTTACCCGACGGTGAACACAAACTCAGGAAGCACTCTTCTTACACCGCAAGGTAACCGGGCGTGATGATACATGTTTTGAAATATAAGTAGTAGTAAGCATGTAAAGATGCAGGTTCCGGTTATTGCAAATAATAAGCAAAGTTGATAAATTTAGCGAGGTGGATTACCAATTACTGCGCCAGCGCCACACCAGTTAAACTGAGTATGATTTTTTTATGTCATGAGATAGCGTATGAGCAGTTGGTTCCCTGACGAAAAGAGACATCCATCGCCTATAAACACCAATATTCTAAACTACCACGACAATCAAGACTACTAGTTTGTCATGTGCGGGTTTGGAACTACCGCGTTACCTATTCCTGCCGCAATAGAGTCAGTGCTTGTCTCTGTCGTGTTCCGGTTTGGAGAGTTAAGGCGAGGTATTTCGACGCGCGTCAATTCTATAGGAAATGGGTGGCGTAGTAAGTTCTGAAACCGCTGAGAAACGTGTTAATTTTTGGATAAATAAATATAGGATATCACCTGAAAACCAAAATTTAGCACATTCATTTTTGTATATACAACTAAATATCACCATATAAAAATCACGTGGAAGATTAGAAATATGATTAACAAATTATTTATTTTAGAGATTTTTTAGCTTGTTTTCGGAATTTTATATGATCGAGTAAAGTACATTCTATCATGTAACAAGTTAGCACATTCCTTAGATAATATCTTCAGGTATATCGTGTAATTTTTGTAAAATTGTTATTTAACAATCATTATAAAAAAACATGATTAAACAAACCAATTTTTTCCCGTTTGTCGCGATGCCTCGCCTTAAGTGGCCGGGCAAACTAATGCATGTGACCACAAGGATAGCAAAGCACCATTAATATATTTGGCGTTTATATGCGATGGATGTCTCTTTTCGTCAGGGAACCAACTGCTTATTGGTTGTTGCCATGGCAATTGGCATTGGTTCAGGTAAAGCGGTAGTTTCAAGCCTGGACATGACTGCGGAACCCTGCCAACTGCTGATGGCAGTTCGGCCAGTAGAACCGCAGATGGTTTTTTCTTCAATAGGCATTCGGATTAACATTGTATAGTTTGGTTCATCTGCACACTGTCTACCTCGTAAGAAAATGGGAGTGATAATATTTATTCTTCTAAGAATTCAAAAATTGTACCATTACATAATACGAAACAAAATTAAACGAATTCCAACACAAACTGTCAATAACAATTTATAAAAATGTCTCGATTAGATATATAAAGCTTGAGGATGATAAAAATTGCATAATTAAATTGTTAGCCGTCGGAGTGAGGTCACCATGGCCGCTTCATTACGGCGCAAGCAAATTAACTTCGTTAGTACAACTGGATAACCAGCTTTCAACACTTGTCGGAGTTTTTCTTGTTTTATACTGTAATAACGAACATTCCGATTATTTGATAACGTTGGGCAATGAAATAATTTTTAATTTACCATGTAGCGTCCAATAGGTAGGTTTTTATATCATAAGACAGCAATCAAGCTGATGGAAAGACGAATCATCCTTTATTAGATCCTATCCTATAGACACCACCATACCCTAATCTGACGCGCTTCAGTGTTTCCATGTCACTGTTTTTTATTTTACATTTTATTAATCTGTAGAATTTTTCCCCACCATTGAAATAAAAAACATTGTATAACCTTTTATTTTTCTTATAATTTAATCTACAAAATCCAATAGGTCCCTACGACGCTCGAGTAACTACCTACCCATTTAGCATCGTGGGCTCCCCTATTATAGATGCTACTGTAGGTACTCGCGGACGAAGATACACGGGTCAATTAGTCTATACTATTACAAAGAGAAAACGTTTGTAATTCTGTATGTTTGTAACGAATACACTTCTCCCGTGTTGGTCCGGGCTCCTTCGAAGAATAAACCAACTGCCGTTCTGTCGGGCATGTCGTAAAATGCAACTGATTGGGTATGCCTGTCACTACCATCGTGACTACTATATGGTGGAGTTCAACTACTCGCCTGGTACGTGGTACCACTGCCTTACCTATTCCTGCCGCAATAGCGTCAATGCTTGTCGCTGTCGTGTTTCGGTTTGGAGGGTAAGATAGCCCGTAAACTTATGCATGTGGCATTAGACCTCGCCACAAAATAGTAATCATTAATATCATTGGTGTCTATAGGCGATGATTGACTCTTTCCATCAGGAGACCCATCTGCTTGTTTGCTATTTTGTGATATAAAAAAAAACTCAAAAAGTACTGGACCGATCTAAAAAAATGTGTGAAATATGCTATTACCCGGCTGAGCAAAAGGAAGTAATGATTTTCAGTCGCGCGAATAAATTTTTCACCTTACGCCCACGTGACGGTAGCGAAACGGCCAAGCCACAATTTTGACTAAGGTTGTGAAACACCACACACCTCATCACCACATAGGTTGTGCAGTTAGGTCTTAGAGCTAGGGGGTAGAAAGTTATAAATACGTATTATAGGGTTTTTAGTATTTCACGCCTACCTTTTCAATTAGGGGATGGAAGTTTGTATGCGTTTTCTTCACAATGTCTGCAAGTTGCTAGACATTATAATTTTAGCCTAGCCTAGCGGAACCGCCAGATGACGCCCGAACCCGATTACAATAGAACCCGATAATTGCTGCCAATTATCGGGTTCTATCCAGAAATTCATTTTTTTTTCATATAACTTTAGAAATCTAATTATACACAGGTACACAGAAATAATCAAAGTTAGTCCAGCTATTTAGGAGTAGTTTAGTGATATACAATTTACACAAAGACTTTAATAACTAAAATAAACTTTTGACTTTCCTACAATTTTATTATATGTATATAGATATTCTTGTATTTATATATGTATTTCTATGTATTACTATCGGTGACGAACACCCATAACACAAACAAATAATTTGCTTACTTTGGGGTTAGATCAGTCATTGTAATTTGTCCCGTGAATATTTGTTTAATTTTTTTATTTTTTTTTATTTTCTTGTTTATATTTTTATACCTACTAAGAAACATAATGGAGAATACCCGCAAACAGTGACTTTTTGTTCCGGGCTTCCTTTGAATCTGCAAGTTCATAAATGGCGACAGATTAGCTATACGTGTGACAAACATCGTATCTACTAGGTGGTAGATTTCCGAAACATCTCGCCCAGGTATATGGTATTGTATAGGCCATTGCACATTTTGCAATGAATTGTAACACCAACGAAGTGTTACAGTACCACCGCCTTGCCTATTCCTGCCGCAATAGTGAGAATGCTTGTTATTATCGTGTGCCGGTTTGGAGTGTAAGGTAGTGGGTAAACTTATGCACGTGATAATACCATCATGCCACATGGTTAGCAACGCACCATGAACATCTTTGGTGTCTATAGGCGATGGTTTCTGCTTCCATCAGGAGAACCACTGCATGTTTGCTATCTAATGTCATAAAATAAACCGAAATTATATTACTTATACTAGCTGTTGCCAGCGACTTCGTCCGCGCGTACTTCGTTTACTCCGCACTGCTACTCCCCCGTAGGTGATAGCGTGATAATATGTAGCCTATATGTTGACCCCATCTGTTAGTAATATTCATGCAAAATTTGAAGTAAATCCATGCAGTACTTTTTGTGTTTACTCCGGACATACATACAGACAAACAGACAAAAATTGTAAAAACTATATTTTTGGCTATGATATCAATTGTAGATCACGCTCCAGGTTGGGTCAACATATAGGCTACATATTGTCACGCTATCACCTACAGGGGAGGAGCAGTGCGGAGTAAACGAAGCCCGCGCGGACGATATCGCTGGCAACAGCTAGTAGATAATATGTAGTATAACATGTGCTCTTGTTACTTTTGTTAAATTTGTCAGTCATTGCATCTTATAGGTACTTTAAACTAGCAATTCTTGTATATTTGTATGTAAGAGTTCTTAGAAACCGCTTTAACCATTTTGACAACATTTTGTATTTAGATAGTTTTAGTTATAAAAATTTATTAAGGTACGCGACATTTACGAGACAATTCGTTTTCACATAAACAAAATATCATCCAAGCGAAGCTCGGTTGCCCAGCTCGTAGGTTATAAATTGAGTAAGTTTTAGTGACATATACGAAAATTTCGGTGTCAGTGTTGTAATCCTTCCGACAGTCAGAGAAATGACCAGTTGGAAATAAAAATATAAAAACGCACCTGCCTATTCAAATCTAAAATTTTGTTCTAACATATTTGTTAATGTTATGTAACATGTAAATGTACCTAACTATGAAGCAATAAATAAGAAATTATCTCCACTTCCATTAATAAGGACTTTAATGTTAAAGCTTACAAGAAAATTGCTTGCAAATCACCAGCTTGCAATGCCTCAATGGGTATCTGACCTTAGCAAATGTAATTTACTATCGTGCATACGAAACAGTTAAATAAAAAGTTATTGAGAACTTAACGGCCATTAAGCCTTATTAAATTTCTAAACATATTAACTGTAATGTAACTACTCAATATAACACAATAATTCGCTTCAATAACATTCAAATGCACCCCAAAGTCAAACAAAATGGCGTCGTATCAACCGCCATAATTACTATAGACAATTTTTTTCATTTTGTCAAAGGCAAAGTTTCAAGTCGATAAAGAGCTTTTTGTAATTTATTACAATGTAATTTTTACATAATAGCTACAACACAAAAGAAGTACATGGAAGCTGGGTGTAAAATAACATTTTAAATGAATCTTTTGGCAGGGGTGCGATAATAGGTATTGCGAGCTCGCAACACTCCACGCACCCTGTAAGTAGAAATCAAAATGTTGGATTTTATGGCATGGCGTGTTTCGGACTATTTACAAAATTAGACTTTTAAAGAATATTTATGCACTTTACTAGTATGTAAAAATAATAGGTGCAAAGCGAATGTTTATAACATGGCTGTGTTGAGCGGGGTGGGGGTTATTAAATAAATACAAATTTAGTCAATGACATTTTTTTACATATCACTGACATTTAGTACTTATAGTTACCGCAAAAATCAAATATTTGCTCAGCTGTTGTACAAAACAATGTTTAGTGACTGCTGTAACTGTAACACTGCTGGCGCTATGTTCTCGGTAATATGGCGTCTTAAATTTGACATCGTAATGTAACAATGAGGCAATAGATGTTTCGTTTATTGAAATCTTATATTGCCATTCATGTAAAACGAATATTTGAAGTGAAAATGTTCTTGAACGATTTTTGATAAGGACAAATTTTGGTTTTTGTGTTTGCGTTCGCGTAAAAATTGGTTCGCGTGTTTGAGTAAGAACCATTGTTAATAGTTCGTTGCTATCCGTGTAGCCGGATGGTAATGTCAATGGCAAAAGTTTACTTCTAAACCGAATACGCGTGTTTTTTCAAATCATGAGATGGTAAACAAGGAAATGGCTCTGCTAATCGAAAGAGACAACTATCACCCATAAACACTAAAAGAGTTAATGGACTTAATGGTGCGTTAAACTGTCTGACTGAATGGAAATGTCAGATGTAACAGTACCAGCTGCCTTACTCTCCAAACCGGAACACAAGCAGTGGTACCAAAAAACACGGGGAAGTCATTATCCGTAACATTTTAAGACTATTTTTATCTTAATATCTACAACAGTAGATAGCTAGTAGAAAAGTAAATGGATTCCAGGGGGGGGGGGGGAGCTGCCCCCTCTCGGTACGCCCATGTTACAATGATACAATTTTTATTAGCCTAAGTACTTATAATTGTTTTAAACATAATTTAGAAAATCAAAAAGTGCACGAAACATTAGTTTTTGTAATTATCTTATTTTCACTGTCCTGATTAAAACCCATACAGGTAGCTAAGAAATAAGCATTGAAATTAATTTATAAAACCTATGATCAATATTAATATTTTTACATAAATAATAATTAATATCAATATTATTAATATAATTATTAATACAAAGACTAGTCAATTTGTATTTTTTTTACATTAAATGAAATATTTGTCTTTTAAAAATATCAAATGCGTTAAAACGAATATTTTTCTTGACATACGTATATTATTCCGTAAGTGAAATATAAATATTATAGAGACATATTTATTTCAGAAAGTTGTTTGATTTTGGTAAGGTGACCGCAACCTACGCTCACAGAGTGCAAAATAAAAAACTTAAAAGTTATACGTACCTACTAATCTAAGGTTTAAAATTTTCTCTTGTGTCGATAGAATATAATAGACTTGTTATTTTAATAAGAATTAGTTACATGTCATACAACTTATCTGCTATTTAAAAGTATAATACTTTTTAGTTTTATTGGGATTTTTCAGATACGTAAATTCAAGATACTCCGTATTGGATTTACTTAGCTTATCAGGTCGTTCTTGTAGCGATGCAAATTATCTTAATTAGAAAAACTATTTAGAGAACTTAATTGTGTAAATTAGGCTTTATAGTTCTTTTCATAATTAAAATAGAATAAAACACATAACCTAAAAATGTCCTTTGTGCTCTTTAGTTACACAGACTGTCGAGGGTAGGCGAGCGAACAAACGAAGTTACACAGTCAAGTAGGTAACGAGTGGCCTCTATTGTACCCTCCACGTAATGCAGTCAGACGGAGTACGTAACGTAACGTGGTTAGGACCGGGGCGCATGCTAATGCCGAGAGCGAAAAAAAAAGAAAAAGTCATCTGTCCGGCGCGTCAGTAAACCGAGTAGAAGTTTTCTTTTTTTAAACGTGCTTTGATTCGGCGCTTGGGGTTTTCAAATGAATTAGCTATGTTAAATGATTTTTTTTCAATTCTTCGTGAATTCACTTCATCATTAGTTGCTGTATCGTTATACCAAAAAATATTAACAAGCTTAACTCATCTGCCAGATAAAATAATAATACTTTGAAGTTTGACTAATTCGTGTAAACATTTTAATTTTTAATATAGGTTTTGCGTGCTTTGCGGGGTCTCCCAATATCATGCTTAAAATGAGTGCCCCAGCCACAGTATAAAATGTAATTAGATACCAACTTTATATTACGAAAAGTAAACGATTATTATTTTTTACGATACTACAAGACCACGGTTACGACAAGTAAACGATTAATTATTAATGTGGATACCTTAATAATACCTTATTATAGAAATTAGCTCAAATAATTAAAAACCGGCCATGTAGGGTTCCGTAGTTTCTTATCATTTTTTGGACTTTTTTTATGGTTTTAAACTGACATTTCGACTTATACGGATATATCCAAACTACTTGTAACGGACGCAAGACTATAACTTGGAGTGAATACCCACCTATACACATACACATTAGTCACGCCGATAAACTACTAAAGTAAAATATTAATAAAATTACATTTACAATAATTTCATTCCTACTCTATTACATACATAAAAAGTGAGAATGTCTTTTTTCTCGCGTACCTCATGATGTGAGGTGTCGTTGAATAGGTCTTTAAAAAAACTGCGGGTTTGTGAAAATAATTTTTCAGTTAAAGGAGGCGTTTGTCAAATAATAAGTTTAAAAATGCTAATTTTTGTTAGAGAGAAGTGCTTCCCCCTGCAAGCTAAATATTTCTGGATGTGTAAAAAAATCATGGTAGTTGTATATATAACGAAATAAAAGGGAAGACTATCACAGCTTAGTAGGCGTTACAATTTTATGAGTAATGATCGACACAATTACAAAACGTACTTGTAGAATTAAAAGCGGATATACCTATTGGCGTTGATCAGGTAAAATGTTCATAGTATAAAACAATATTTTCTATTTTATCTCGGGAAAACATAACTAAAAAATCCTTTTTCGAAGTCTACATTATTGGGCTGTGCAACTACGAAACTATACAATGCGCGTGGTCCTACTCGCATTTAGCTGGTTTTACTAATTATTAGTTAAAATGTCACATGAACATTTTAATAACTTAAAAATTAGCTCAATGCACACGTTTAATTACTTCATAAATATTACAAGAAAATATTTTTAACATAACACGAGATTAAATTAACGGCGCAAAAAATACGCCATTTTGAATGCGTAGCTTCATATTACAGCATCCAGTAACGAGACACCGCGTACCTGGGCCATTATATCGAATAATTTGATAAATATCTCCATTTCGGTTTGAAATTTAAAGCTTTTATGCAATTAAACAACGTTTTCAAATATGATTTCGTGTGACACGTCCATAGAAATGTGGCATTCTTTGTGGCTTTGATACGGGTGAGCTTGCATTCACTGAGGCTATTACAGGGTAGCCACATTCGAAAATATACACATGCGACATCATAAAAAGGTGTGTCCTTACATTTAAATGAAGTTTTTTCTTTTATGAATCTTTTTTTGGTTCGAATTTCCAAGGATTGGAACGAATTGCCCGGGTCTACTTTTTCCGAGGGCTATCTATAATCCTGGGTCCTTTAAAAGTAGAGTGGATAAGTTTCTTTTCTATAGGCGTGTACCACCTTCCTCTTCCTTCATCGACACTTTCTATCAGGTGAAATGGAGACAAGAGCCTGTTCCAATTAAAATAAAAAAAGTTCTTTATCGATATTTTGTATAGTCTTTCCTGTGTAAAAATTCATATCAATCATAAAGAAAAACATCACGCCGCGCCGGCGGGATAGGCAGAGTGAACCTAATGTCTATAAACTTTTCGGTTAATAATATATTTATTTCATTTTTTATTTATTTGCTTAGAATGTGTTACAAAGTAGATGCTTAATATGTAAATCATTCTACATATTTATTTAAAATTCTAACATGCAAATTTTAGCCAAAACTTTTGGGTAGGTACATTATTATACATTACATTAAACTAACTGACCCGGCAAACGTTGTTTTGCCGTACAAATTACTTCTTTTTGGTGGGGTATTTTAGGATTCCATAGCGGACCAACAGTATGACAAGTAATTTATATATATTAAGATAGAATTACAAGGATAATATGGTCATTTCAATTAATTTTGCCCCGTGTTGGTTCGAGGTTTCTTCCGTGTTGGTGCGGGCTCATTTGAAGAATAGAACAACTGCCATTCTTCTAGGCAGGCAGGTCGTAAAAGGCGACCACTTGGCTATATGTGTCACTATTATTGTGACTACTAGGTGATAAAGTTCCGCAACCTCTCGCCCGTTGATTTGGCACCAACGCCTTACCTATCCTGCCGCAATAGTACTAATGTTTCTCATTGTCGTGTTCTAGTATGGGGGTTAATGGAACCGGTAGACTCATGCATGTGGCATTGCCATTCTGCCACACGCACAACAACGCACCATTAACGTCTTTGGTGTCTATAGGTGTCTATTTTACCCCCGTGTTGGTCCCGGGCTCCTTTGAAGAATAGGCCAACTGCTATTCTGCCAGGCAGGTGGTAAAAGACGACAGATTGGCTATACGAATCATTAACATCGTGACTACTACTAGGTGGTAGAGTTCTGCATTGTCTCGCCCGGGTCTGTTACCACTGCTTTACCTAGTCCTGCCGCAATAGCGTCAGTGTTTGTCACTGTCGTGTTCCGTTTTGGAGGGTAAGGTAGCCGGTAAACATATGCATGTGGCATAAGACCTCGCCACAAGATAGCAACGCACCATTAACACCTTCGGTGTCTATAGGCGATGGTAAACCCATCTGGTTGTTTGCTATTTTATACTATAAAAAAAATAGGTAATGATTTATTTTTCCATCAGAAGTGCCATCTGCTTGTTTGCTCTTTAATAATATAAAAAAGAAATTACTACCTATATTCTGTTAGTTAGCTACATTTAGATACATTATTGCTCAATCATTACGATTCACCGGATTTGTTGGCATATTGGACATACCTCCTGTCTCGATTGTTGTCAATTGATTGATGTCAATTTCTCGGCCTAAGATTCAAATCGTTCTGAGTTGCTTATGCGTCTAGATCATAGAGAGTATACGTGTTATGTGGTCTAGATCCATGACGTGTATAATAGTGCTAATATTATACACGTCATTTTTTATTTCAAATACAAATCCATGACTTTGCGGATGGAAATAAACACCCAAAGAGTTTTGAACCCAAAAGAGTTCACAAGGTATATTCACGCCTGTATACCCGTAGGGGTAGGAAGTTGAAGCAGTGTTCCCACTGTAGATACTTAGTCTAACCATGTGATAGGTGGCAATCCTATCGACAACCGGGCACTTATACAATCCCGGGCAACGCTGTTTTTATTAGCTTACTGTATAACAGATACATCTGTTATATATATAGTAACTATATTGATAAAATTTGAACTGTCCCTAAGTTGGAATATATATTATTTATTACAAAAAAAATGATCTTGATATGCTTTGTATTCTCTAAAAATTCGTGGACAAACATCCATACTAATATTATAAATGCGAAAGTCTGTTTGTCTGTTGCGCTTTCACGGCTAAACCGCTGGACCGATTTTCCTGAAATTTGGCATGGAAGTAGTCGAAAAGCCGGGGTCAAACATAGGCTATTTTTTTTCAAAAATCATCCCTTATTAAAGGGTTGAAATAAGGGATGAAAATTTTATGAAAAGCTATCTTGACGACATGCTAATCTACTCGCGGGCGAAGCTGCGCGGGTCAGCTAGTATTATATAAACATGCAAACATGCACAAACATACATTATGAAATTTAGTATAGGTGCTCCGACCCCAAAATAGGTCATTATACTTACTTAAATATTATCCAATTCAAACAATATGTCAAACTAATAACCTTTGGTTTTTCGTCGGTAGAAAAGTATGACTGCATTATTTATTATATTTCCCTAATACCTATGATTCTCTTAACTGTGAAGATGTGTTGTTAGATTCTACAGTGTACGTGACAAAATCACTCCAACTCGTATATAAGGCAACAATTTGAGTAGGAGTCATCTTTCACTCGCACAATACATGGTTCTCCCCAATAATTATTAATCATCTCACGAAAGCCGACGGGCGGCCGCCCTGTCGGGCCCGTGTCGCCCCCGTCGCGACATTTACATCACAATCATCCCCTATGTACAATGGTACGAATCACTTTTTTATGTAGCTATTTTGAGCAATGGCAGTTTTGTTTCAACTAAATTATTTTTAAATCACCAGCGTTAAATAAGTTTGTGTATGTGAGCGTGTTTATATATAAATGCGTGCGTGTGTAACTGGGTTTATCATAGGATAGTTTTCCCCTGTATTGGTCCGGTCTCCATTTAAAGGATAGATTATCTGGCATTCTTCCAGGCAGTTTGTAAGAGGTAAAAGATTGGATTTACGTGTTACAACTATCGTGATTACTGGGTGGTAGAGTTCCGCAACGTCTTGCCTTGAAAATGTAAAACAATGAAGTATCCCATATCCCAAGCATATCCCTGAAGAAGAAGGTAGAGGTAGGTACACCAAGTGCGCCCGCGATTAGACAAAGATACTTAGTCACACAATGTGATAGGTGGCAAGCCTATCACCAACCGGGCACTTAATTTAAAACGTATGGATTTCTAACTATATTTCATGTGTTAGCAAATATTTCCTTGGTACCTCTCAAGACGATGCTTTAAGCAATGGCTAATTTATGATATAAAAAAGTTACTGTAGTTAAAATTTCAACCTCGTATTGATCAAGGGCGATAGTGTATTTTTCAAAGAATAGACTATTGGCCATACTGCCAGGCCGTGCGTAAGAAAAAAACAAGTGGTTACATCTGCCGCTATTATCATGACTACTAAGTTCACGAATTCTTGAACGTTTTGCCTGAATTTTATACCACAGCCTTACCTTAGGCTGCAATAGCGTCAGTGCTTTTCATTTATTTTTCCCAAAATTCAAAATTCGAATTTATTATAACTGACACAAAAGTTAAAGCCCATATAAAGGGAGTTTTGTTAGGCAAATCGTAAATTAAATTATAGTAATACTAGCTGATCCTTGCAGCGTCTCTCACGGGTTAAGTAATACGTTATCAATACAATATTTATCAATTAATACACTTGCACTGTATCACAATAAGGTAATTATAATTGATTTCAAACCGGTTTCGCTTACATAAGCATCATCAGGGTATTAACAGTCACTACGTTCTACGTAACGTACAACACGTAAGTACGTACGTACTATGTCCCCGTGTTGGCTCCGGGCTCCTTTGTAGAATAGATCAACTGCCGTTCTGCCAGGCAGGTCGTTAAATGCGACCGATTGGCTATGCGAGTCACTACCATCGTGGCTAATAGCTGGTAGAGTTCTGCATTGTCTTGCCCGGGTCTGGTACCACCGCCTTATCTATTTCTGTCGCAATACCGTCAGTGCTTGTCACTATCATGTTCCGGTTTGGAGGGTAAGTTAGCCGGTAAACTTATGTGGCATTAGACTTCGCCACAAGATAGCAATGCACTAACATATTTGGTGTCTATAGGCGATGGTTGACTCTTTCCATCAGGAGACCCATCTGCTTGTTTGCTATCTTATATTATAAAAAAAATACTGAATGTAAATACTCTAACATTATTATATATTATACCTTATTGTAAAACAGTGCAAGTGAGTTAAATCGCTGTCAACACCAAAAACGCGCACTCTGTCTATTTCTGTCGGATTTCTATATAGTTCTATCGCACTATGGGTCACCGCCTATAAAAACTTCTCTAAACACATTTTATAAGTTGGTCGACTATTACTCAAAAACTTGTAAAGCCTTCTGAGCCTCCTCCTTCTAAGTTTTCCTCATAACTTTACTACATTTAGGTACTACCGTGAATTTCTTTCCACCTCCAAAACCAACACTTAAGGTGGCGAAGTGGGAGGGGGGGGGACCTTAAATCAAAATTTACCACTTCAAAGCTTAAAATTTCACAAACGGGCCCCTTAAACAAAACATTGTTTTCACAATCCTACAACTTTTCTAAAAACCTATCTAATGTTTCCCATAGTTTATTGGACACACGAGAAAAAAACTAAAATCCCACTTACACGTAGAGGAGCAAATCTAAAAAATGATATGGTGTATAGTGTTAAGTGGTAACCCACTTTATTGACGGGACTAATTTGTATATTCGTGCCAAATTACAGCTATCTAGTACCTACTAGGATCCCTGAGCTAGACTGCGGACGGACGGACGGACGGTCATTGTGAAACTATGAGGGTTCCTAGTTCACTTAGTAACCCTAAAAGCAGTTTCTTCGGTAAACAATATCACTGACAAGTAAAGTACAAGTTAAATTATAATTTACGAAATTGTTAGGTACAGTAGACAAGTAGATTTTTTTTTCGGAATGTCTCAATTGCTGTTAGCCTTATGGGCTGTTACAGCTTCACCGGTCGCGGGACAAGTAGATATAATAAATTTGGTTAGTTTATTGATTCAGGCGTTACTTTGCGGAAATCCATTATTAAAGAAGATGAAATTAATAAATTTGCTATGATCCGCGTACTATATATCCGCGTACTATTCTATATGTTTTTAGCGATGGCACCAAAAAGAAAGACGAAGAAGGATAAGACTCATTGATGGTCCGGATAAAAAGAAGACCCCAGCGGCACAATTACCCACCCACATCCACCACACTTTTACAACCACGTCTCACGCCGGCACCAAACACAAAAGCACACAATTTACGTACTCAACGCACGTTTCACTTCGAAACCGTAGCATCTTCAAAGAGAAACCAACACTACCTCACTCTATTAAGCCGACGTCTTTCTTTTTGGTGCCATCGCGAAAAACACATAGAATATTACACGGATCATAGTAAATTTATTAATTTCATCTTTTTTAAGAAGTTTTTTGTCGAGATAAGAAGACTGGGGGATATACAACGTGAGATACCTAATTTTAGTGTCTCTTTTTCAATAAAATATCGCACATTGCAGAAATACTGTTCAATACCTTCGTGAAAAAAGTTGTTTATTTTAGATTTCTCAAATCGGTTCAAATTTTCAGAAAATTATAGTTTAGTAGAATAAATTATAATTTAGTAGAATAAATTATAGTTTAGTAGAAAAAATTATAGTTTAGTAGAATAAATTATAGTTTAGTAGAGTAATGAACAGATATACAATGCGAATGTGGAAGGATGTAGGTACCGGTGAATCCCGCGAATTACATTGCGAAAGATGCCAAATTTCATTCTCCTCCGTTCAGGTGATTATCGTAAAAAGCGGTATAAAATTTTCGCTTTACGTGCTAATATATAGAAAAAAGATTCTTATAAGTACATATTATAAGAGATATATTTAGAGGTGTCTGTATATAATCAATACAAACAAAATCACTTGTATCAGCTAGTTCATAACAAAAGATGAATTTATCCGTACTGTAACTGTTGTAAAAAGACCTCGCAGCAATTTGAAGTGTCACTGTCAAGAGCCGTTATCAGAGGGTCGGGACGTGCTGCCGCATCTGCAGCAGTCACGTCCGTCCCGCGGGAGATGCGGGGAGATACACCGCTGTTATATCACGCGATTTGTGAGGAATTAGGTAACTTCTACCGCTATAGGTACACACCTAACTATAGTAGGCGATATAAACATTTGATTTAGGTTTAAGCAAATTTTTTTTTTCACGGGACAAATTACACTTAGGTACATCTAACCTTAAAGCAAAGACCTACAAAAATAGGTGTTAGTCAACGATACTAATACATAGTAATACATATTATATAAATACTGAAATTAAATAAACACCTAAACCCGGAAATACAAACATTTATGCTCATCACACAAATGCTTATCCCCATCGGGGATCAAATCCGAGCCCCGTCGATTGCGTAGTCAGGGTCACTAACCACTCGACCAACCGGGTGGTCAAGTCAAAATACATGTAAAAATATGTTGTTTTTTTTTCATTATTATGATATATTGTGTTTAAATAAATTAATCAGTGGTTTTTGATCATGAGGTCTCGGGTTCGATCCCTGGGTTAGGCATAAGTATTAGAGATTTCCGTGAGGATTTTCTCGAAAATCTCGGAAGCTTGGAGTCTGGCGGGTGGTGTTTTACCACTCCTGTGCCTCTGATGCGCAGTTAAAGCCGTCGGTCCCGCTTATCACTAGAAGTACTCGTAGTCAATAATAATCGTTATATGGTCGGTGAAATACGGCGATGGAAATCACCATTAATCTCGCCAACCGACAAACCGGTGAATCTTGGTGAACCGAACATTCTGTAGACGTTCGGTTTATTTTGCCTACCCCGAAAGGAACCGGGCATTTTCTTTTATAGAAGAGGGGGCAAACGAGCAAGAGGTGCACCTGATGGTAAGTGATCACCGCCGCCCATGGATATCTGCAATATCAGAGGTCTTGCAGTTGCGTTGCCGGCCTTTTAAGAATGAGTAAGCTCTTTTCTTGAAGGTAATTGCCCCTGCCGGTAATTGATTTCACAACAGAGTAGTGCGAGGCAAAAAGTGTCGGGAGAAACGCACAGTTGTGGATTTCCAGACATCGAGATGGTGAGGATGGAACTTTAAATTTTGACGCGATGTCCGATGGTGGAATTCGGCGTCAGGAATTATTCCAAACAACTCGTCGGAACACTCCCCATGATAAAGACGATAGAAGACGCAGAGTGAACCTACATCTCTGCGTAATGCCAAAGAGTCGAGCTGTTCCGAAATAGCCTGGTCGTCAACAATTCGAACCGCTTTACGCTGTACGCGATCAAGAGGAAGAAGCTGGTATTGGGGAGCTCTGGCCCAGAGATGAGAACAGTACTCCATGTGAGGCCGAATCTGTGCCTTATAAAGTTGAAGGCGATGGGCCGGCAAAAAGTACTGTCTCGCTCTGCTGAGCACACCGAGCTTTTTAGAGGCTAATTTAGCCTTGCCTTCCAAATGACCGCGAAACTGAACGTAATTTGATATGTCGACTCCCAGGATTCCGACACTAGCTGAGGCTGTCAGGAGAGTATCCCCAAATCGAGGTGATACGACAAAAGGTGTCTTTTTTGCGGTGAACACGCAAAGCTGTGTCTTCTTGGGGTTAAAAGTGACTAGGTTTTGACGACCCCATTCAGAGACATCGGTAAGTCGATTCTCGACTTCAGACACAAGCTTGTTTCGGCACTCTTCGACGTGTTCCTGAGAAATACCGCTTCGGCCGAAGTATGTAGCATCACCAGTACTGTCATCCGCATAGCAATGTATGTTGCGAATTCGCATCATGTCGTTGATATGCAGAAGAAACAGAGTCGGTGATAGCACGCAGCCTTGGGGAACACCAGCATTGACAGATTTAAGGTCGGAGCACGCACCGTCGACAACGACCTTGATGCTCCGATCAGCCAAAAAACTGGTGATCCACTTGTATAATTTCTCGGGAAGCCCATAGGAAGGCAGCTTCGCGAGAAGCGCTTTGTGCCATACCCGATCAAAGGCCTTGGCTATGTCCAAACTAACTGCCAACGCCTCCCCCTTGGACTCAACCGCTTTTGCCCACCGATGAGTTAGGTATACTAGAAGGTATACACCAGCTGAACGGCCGCGACGGAAACCGTACTGACGGTCGCTAATCAGCTGGTGCTCTTCTAAATACTTGAGGAGCTGAGAGTGGATGATCGTCTCCATAATTTTGGAGAACAAGGAGGTTATGGCTATGGGCCGATAGTTAGACGGATTAGAGCGATCTCCTTTTTTAGGGATGGGATGAACCAAAGCTGTCTTCCATGAATTCGATACCACGCCGAGTGAGTAGGAGAACCGGAATAGGCGTGTTAATCCTGGCGCCAACTCTGGAGCACACACTTTCAGCACGATTGGAGGGATGCTATCCGGCCCACTCGACTTGTGGATGTCCAAGGAAAGTAGTGCTTTACGCACAGATGACTGCCGAAATTGTAGTTCTGGCATGGAACTATCACACTGCGGGATGGTAGGCGGTGCGTTCCTTTGGTCATCCAGAGTCGAGTTGGCCGCAAAGAAGGAGCCCAGGAGATCGGCCTTCTCCTTTGCGGTATGGGCCAAAGAGTCATCGTCTCCGTGCAAATATGGAAGAGAGGGCTGTGAGAAATTCCCTAAGACAGCCTTGGCGAGAGACCAGAACGCACGGGTCCCTGAAGGAAGGCGAACTAATTTCTCGCCAATTTTGCCTATGTTTCAGATTTTGTCTTGGCGATAGCTCTTTTGAAGTACCTCGAGGCGGAATTGTACTCCTTACGTAATATGCTGGTTTTTTCATCACAAGATGCGGACGCAGCAGCCCAAGCCCGGTAGCACTCCTGCTTTCGGCGTGAAGCCGTTTTACAAGAGCGACCAAACCAAGGCTGAGACTTACCACCAATTGGTACCGCAGAAAATGGAATGAAAAGTTCCATGCCCTGCAGCACCGCATCGGCAATAGAGTCAGCGACTACACTCGGATCATCCAGCGGGAAGCCCAACCGCCCCCATGGGCAGGACGCAAAAAAAGACCGCATCCCGTCCCAATCTGCTGACCTATAGTGCCAAACGCGACGACAGCCTGCTAAAGGAGGCCGTGATAGGCGCGAAACCGGCACTTTACTCCGGATCAGGCAGTGGTCTGACGAACCAAGTGGGACGTCCACAGATACTTGATAATTGTCCGGATGAGAGGTCAGCAGAAGGTCCAACAGTGAAGGCGTATGGTCATCCACATCGGGAACTCGCGTGGGCGAAGTTACCAGTTGTGTAAGACCATACGCCAAGGCAAAATCGTGAACAGACCTCCCCGCTTGATCGGTGGTGCGCGAACAAAGCCATTCGGCGTGGTGGGCATTAAAATCGCCCAAGATCACGATCTCTGCGGAGAGGGTCTGCTCTAAGACGGAATCTACAGCCGTTTGTAAATGCTCAACGAGCCGGTCAACTTCAGTATTCCCGCTATGGGACCTGTATAGGCACGCATAGCTGCGTGGATGGTCGTCGCAAACTACGCGTAACCAGAGGATGGATAGGTCCTGACCTTCAAGTCTTCAAGGGCATGTAACTTTCCGGGCCTATTGGAAGACCCTTAACTATTTTCTTGCTAAATTTCATGAAAATCGGTTCAGCAGTTTAGCCGTGAAAGTTGACAGGCTTTCGAATTTGTCTTATTAGTATGGACAGGTACTAGATGAGCTCTTTGCACTATAAAAGTTTTTTAGTGAGTCCCGAAGAGACCAATGTATTGTTCTCACACAAATAACCTATTTTTTTAATAAACCCCTAAGGGACTGAATTAGTGGATGTAAGATTATATCGATGCCCTCTTTTGTTCTATTCCCAGGCAAAGCTGCGCAATCGAGCTAGTAGAGTATCTATCTATATGTACCTATATTAATACGTGAGGTAAAAAATTGATATTTCTTTTGATGGCTCAGCCGCACTTGCGTCTATCGTCACAAAGCATGGTGCAATGACACGATAAATATGGATGTATCGGCTAACATCGGCTATTGTCGCATATATTACGGACTGCGTGTGCCTTAGCGTGCTAATAATATCTTCGGGACGATACACGCAGGTGCGGCCGCAGCATAAGACAATTGCGCGAATGGTGTAGTATGAAATTTGGCAGTTAAAGTTCATATTGCGGAGGGACTGCAGACACCTATAATTTCTAAATAATATGCATTGGGAATATATTAAACTAGTTGTTGCCCGCGACTTTGTCCGCGCACTTTGTTTACTTCGCTCCTACTGGTCGTAGCATGATGCTATGTTACCTTCCTCGATAAACAGGCTATCTAATACAAAAAGAATTATTCAAATCGGTTCAGCAGTTTTCGATATTAGCGCGTTCAAACAAACAAACAAACTCAACAATTTTATAATATTAGTGATAGATTAAAAAAAAATATTACACTACATACATGTGAGATAATAATAATATATACATGTATAAAAATTTCTTTATGGTTTAAGGTTTGTCGCCAAACTGAAAAGAGATTCTATTATTTAGCTATGGTCGAATTTCGGCCACAGACTATCGCTAGTATTTCTTAATTTAGCCACTTGAACGTCCAGCACTGCAGTAGACACCCGCTACCTAGTAGAGAAACATTCGAAAAATGCAATATTATTAAAAAATTATGACTTTCCTGTGGTTAATTAAGGTAAAGAAACTCAGATGGCATCTAACACAAAATAATAAGACTTTTCTCCCTATTTTAAATTCTTAAATTAAAACTAATTGTCATTCGTGAAAACATGTCGACGAGTATCGCCGTAATTACGTTTTATATTCCTTTGGTTGATTTTAAAACCTAATTATTATAATATTATCATTAAATCATCATCAATAGTTATGTTTTAAACCAATAAATATAAATTTATTTTCAAAAGTCAAGAAATTAATTAATAAATATTTCCTCAATCAATTGAAGGGAGATATGCTAATATCCAGAGTTTATTATTGAGTTTCAGTATGAAAATGTTAGTATAAAACATGTATTATCATTGAAATGCGTTCTGTATATGCTTACGTAAAGAATGGTATTGCTTATTTTTTGTACATATAATTTCCTTTTTGTAAACGTTTTTACCAAGGAACGTAATGTGGGTTTTAAGTCGCGCTTAATGTCGGCTGCGTTCGGACGTTTGAGGCGTTTGACAACTCGCGGCGTGGACGTTCAAGTGGTTAGATTGGACTAAACCGCGGATAACGGCTAGTATTCTAAAAATAACACTTGACGAATTCATTATGCTGAGATAAGTTAAATATTATTGTATCATGGACACATTTTTGTGACAATGGTCAATCCCGGCTCCTTGGAGTGGTCTGCTATTGTCTGGTCACGTAAGCCCTTTGTCTGCACCAGCCAGGATGCTGTGTTGTTGCAACTGGGACGGGATTTCAAGTGATTATTATAATTACCCCGTTTCTAGTGTTTACATTCGAATTTTTTGGTCAATAGAGCTTGAATTACGTAGGTGCTTTAGAATATTTATTGTGTTTAACGTTATAATAAGCTGTTGTGTATTTAACTCTCTATTTTGTATAATACAATTCAAATATCGAAAAATAACATAGAAATAAACCAAATATCACTTAAATATTAAATTTTAATTTAAACCAAATGTAAATAAATAATAAATGAATATTCACGGGACAAATTACGCTTACTGATCTAACCCCAAAGTAACCAAATTATTTGCTTGTGTTATGGGTGTTAGTCAACGATACTAATACATATATAAAAACTGTTACATACATAATAAACACCCAAACCCGGAAATACAAACATTTGTGCTCATCACACAAATGCTTGTCCCCGTCGGGGATCGAACCCCAGCCCCGACGATTGCATAGTCAGGGTCGCTAACCACTCGACCAATAGGGCGGTCAAAAATATATATCTATTGATGTAAAAGATTTTGCCTACGGCTTGCTTTTATCTACCTCCGTCTTTTCGTGAATACCTTGATAAAACTTACCAGTAGTCAAGTCCACACTCTGGAACCATCAATAGTCAGGTCGGTATTACCTCACAGAGCAAATACCTACTTGAAAAAACGAGGCAGCATTTAAAGTGTTAAATGCAAATTAAGTTTGGATGTTCCAAAACTGCGTTTTAAATATTTCTTCAATGCTTACAATGTCACTTTTTAACCCAATTTGAAAAAAGAGGTCTTCAGTCATATGTATGTTAGAAAAAAAAGTTTTTTTCCAAGCTTACAATCTCACTTTTTAATCGACTTCAAAATAAGGAGGTTATTAGTTTGACCTATATGTATGTATTATTGTTGGATTGGATAATATTTGAGTATGATGATTGATGATTTATTTAGGCGTCCAAGCACGTATGGAAAATTCCATAAGTTTGTTTACAAATTTCTCGGAAATTAAAAAAAAATATCAAGATGATCATTTTGATTTAAATTAAGTATATTCCAACTATAGGGAACAATCTAAGTTTCATCAAAATCGGTTCAGTAGTTTTTGTTTTGAGATATGGGTATTATAGTGGACAGATATTGAATCCGGTTTTATTTTTTTCAATTACTTTTATTATTATGTTAGTTAAGATTAGTCTTTACTAATCCTATCTTTCGGGTCATGTTCTTTTATCTCTCGGCAACTGTCCTCAGCTCACACAGAGAACTAGGAGACTTCCAGGGCATTCATCTATCCCTCGCAATCTTAGCTTATTTTACCTGCGTAATCTTTTAGAAAAATGACAAATAAAAAAATCTCGGGCAAAAAGTATCTTCACGCCCATATCCCCGAAGGGGTAGGCAGAGATACAACAAGTGCACCCACGATTAGCCGAAGATACTTGGTCCCACAAATGTGATAGATGGCAAGCCTGTCGCCAACCGGACACTTTCCAATCCCGGGCAACTTTGTGTTTCTCAGAAAATTGAAAAAACACTTTTTATGTGCCCGACCCGGGAATCGAACCCGGGTCGGGCACATAAAAAGAACATTCCAATAATTTAAAGAACTAGACGTAACTCAGGAGGGGTGGAATTGTACTTATTGCTCTTGAATCTGCGCCTGTTAAGTTTGGTTAAGTACAGGAAACATATGTTTCGTCTGACTTCATTCTTCTTGTATTAACGAATGTTGTTTCCGTCTATTTGAGTAAACTTTTCCGCCGTGTTGGTCCCGGCCTCCTTTTAAGAATAGGCCAAGGAACTTATATATGATAACTGGAATTGTTACGAAGCAATATTTGAAAAATAAAAATGTACTTTATTTCGTTACTCATAAAGTTGACATTTGTTTCTTACTTAACAGAGGGGAAAAAAGTTCTGAGCAAGACAACGACATGAGTGGATCTTGTCCCTTTCTTGCAATTGCCAGTGTTCAAATAATACTACTGATGGTAGATTTTTATATATTCGGTAATCGTTAAATCCCTTTTATTCATACACGTCGATAAATACATTAGCATAAAATGTATTGTAATTAACATAGTGAGTTCTAAAATGTGTTTATTTTAATTATTACGCAATTATTTATGCAATGCAAAAACTGTTTCTCAAATTAGTAGATTTACTTAGTAGTAATTTTCAAACTACGCATGGCCGCACTTACATATGGCGATTGGCGCTTTATTTGGTAGAAAGAGACACACTCCACTCATGTCGTGGTACTCTTCGGAACGATTTTGAAGCGCGTGTGAATATTCCGGGTAGAATGTAACTTCCTTGGTTTCGTCTGACTTCATTCTTCTTGTATTAACGAATGTTGTTTCCGTCTATTTGAGTAAACTTTTCCGCCGTGTTGGTCCCGACCTCCTTTGTAGAATAGCCCAACTGCCGTTCTACCAGGCAGGTCGTAAAAGGCGACCGATTGGCTATCGAGTCACTACCATCGTGGCAACTAGGTGGTAGAGTTCTGCATTGTCTCGCCCGGGTCTGGTACCACCGCCTTACCTATTCCTGCCGCAATAGCGTCAGTGCTTGTCGCTGTAGCATTTGTAGTGCCAGATTAGCGCTTAAGAAATTAAATAATCGCTTAGGACATCACGTTTTAGAGGGCACCAGATTTAGCATCAAAAAAGTAGGTATTCACTAACACATGACGGGTAAAGCAGTTCTAGATAAACTACACCGTTACACTTCGGTTTTTTTTATAAGATAGGAAACAAGCAGATGGGTTTCCTGATGGAAAGAGTCAACCACCTATAGACACCAAAGATGTTAATGGCGCGTTGCTATCTTGTTGCAAAGTTGGATTCTACATGCATAAGTTTACTGGCTATTTTACCCTCTAAACCGGAACACGACAGTGACTAGCACTGACGCTATTGCGGCAGGTATCAGACCCGGTCGAGCCGATGCAGAACTCTACCACCTAGTAGTCACGATGGTAGTGACGCGCATAGCCACTCGGTCGCCCCTTACGACCTTCCCGGCAGAAACGGCAGTTGGCCTATTCTTCGAAGGAGCCCGGGACCAACAAGGGGAAAATTCGAAGTCGAGTTATTAATAATACTAGCGGTCGTCTGTGGCCGACCATAGACTAAACGATATAATAATAAATAAATATCATTGGACAAATTACACGAATTGATCTGACCCCAAAGTAAGCAAATTACATGCTTGTATGGGTGTCAGTCAACGATACTAATACATAGAAATACATATATAAATACTCTAATATATTTAATAAACATCCAAACCCAGAAATACAAACACTGTGCTCATCACACAAATACCTGTCCCTGCCGGGAATCGAACCCGGACCCCATTGATTGCGTAGTCAGGGTCGCTAACCACTCGACCAACGGGGCGGTCAAATCTCTATATAATAAATCTCTATATAATAAGCTCTTTTAAGTTTGACAATTTAGCCGTAAAGAAAAGGAAATAGTCTAGATGGGTGTATGTCATGTTTGCCACATTAGTGCACTGTGTGTATTTATTTTTAATAAATTAATATAATCGCCTCTGTGGTCTAGTGGTCTAGCGTTGGCGTCGACCACATGAGGTCCTGGGTTCGATTCCCAGGTCGGGCACATAAACAAAAGTGTTTTTTCAGTTTTCTGAGAAACACAAAGTTGCCCGGGATTGGAAAGTGCCCGGTTGGCGATAGGCTAGCCACCTATCACATTGTGGGACCAAGTATCTTCGGCTAATCGTGGGTGCACTTGTACCTCTGCCTACCCCTTCGGGGATATGGGCGTGAAGATACTTTTTTTTTAATAAATTAATGTATCTTTTGTGCATTTTATATCAAAATATTGGATATCTGCAGTCCTTCACAATGTCAACTTTAAGCGTACCAAATTTCATACTCCAACGTTCGCGCAATTGTCTTAAAAAGGGATCCAAAGTTTTGCCTTCACGTATTAATATCTAGATAATATATTAATAACTAGCTGAGCCCGAGACTTTGTCCGTCTGAAAAAAATTCGAAAAAAAGTAGCCTAAGTTACTCCCTATCACATCAGCTATCTGCCCGTGAAAGTCCCGTCAAAATCGGTCTAGCGGTTCCAGAGATTAGCCGGAACAAACAGACAGACAGACAAAAGTTTTAAAAAATGTTATTTTGGTATGTGTACTGTGTATACATCCATATGCATTTAGTAAAAAGCGGTTATTTTAATATTACAAACAGACTCGAATTTTATTTATTTGTATAGATATAATAGGTATATCTGGCATCGCTGGTCGGTATTAATGAAGGGTCAAATAGTGATGGAACCAGCGGGCCAGCTTTTGTCAGACGACGTCATAACTGTGGAGGTTGATGACGTCACACAAGGACAAGGAAGGGGAAAAGAAGATCTTCTCAGCCTGGCAAGGTGTACTGCCCGGGGACCGAAGTCCATTTGAGAAGCGTTACAACTTGTATATAGTGTGTACAAGATAAATAATTGTGATATCACGATTCAGGATTTTATTTTGAATTTCATTTTTTATTATATCATTTTATTATATCACCGCTACATATATGTGTAATAAATACGGTATTACTTTTTTTTACTAGCGATCTCCCTGTGGTCGGAATTCGACCATAGACTAAACAATAAAATCTCTTTTAAACTTGATAACTTTAACCGTAATAAATAATAGTTTAAAAAAACTAAAAAACACGCTTTTTATAGAAAACCGAACTAAAAAAATAGAAAATAAATTTTAATAAATTTAAATTAAGAATAGTGTTAAAAATTTCAATAATTATAAATTAATAATAGTATGAATAAAAAAAATTAATTTTATTTTAAAAAAAGCGTGGGGTGCTTTTAAGATATTACCGAAATGATAATCACTCTACTCATATGTGTCAATAAAATATTTATAACTATTGACACCATGCATCCCATGCTTTTTTTTTAAAATAAAATTATTTTTTTTATTCACACTATTATTAATTTATAATTATTGAAATTTTTAACACTATTCTTAATTTAAATTTATTAAAATTTATTTTCTATTTTTTTAGTTCGGTTTTCTATAAAAAGCGTGTTTTTTAGTTTTTTTAAACTATTATTTATTTATTGTCATTTGCACGTAGTTTTTTTTAAATATTGTAGAAGATTAAAAATTGTTGGTAAAAAATTTCGAAGTTAAGTCGAAAAAACACCTTTTTCTAAATTTTTCGTTAATGATAACTCCCGACGTTTCGTCGCGTTCGGTCAAAATCGCAATCGGTAAAATGACTGAAAACCCGTCAAAATAGCAAACGAATTGATATAATACAAAGTGTTGTACCTTAAATAAATAATGTTCAATGTTAATGCTTTTTATTTTTACTGTCTATTTGTACACATCAACTAACATATTACCACAAATTATATTATGTAAAGTAAAATATTTGACCAATACGATCTTGACTATTTGCCAATTTGTTTGCGATTAGAAAATTATGTCCACTTGACCATTTGCGACATGGACCAATTACTATAATGTCAATTTTGCGATATGGACCAATCGCTATATTGACCGTTTGCTACTTTGACGGTTTTTCAATCATTTGACCGATTGCGATTTTGACTGAACGCAACGAAACGACTCCCGAACTGATAAACCGATTTTGATGCAATTTACGAATTGGACGTAGTTTTTTTTAGGAAACGAGCTGTTTCCATTTTATACTCAATCGGTACAATAATCTGGAAGATCTATTAAAAATACTGTTCCGCCAAAAAATTTTTTGAGGTTTTTTCAATAATATCAAAATCTGCTGGACCGAATTGGTTCAAATTTCAGAAAATCTAAGTTGAGCGGAATTCAATCGAATGCCATCAACTGCATTTCGATCAGTTAAGCCGTTCAAAAGTTGTAAAATGTTTACATACACACACACATACACACGCGCGCGCGTGCGCGCACACGCACACGCACACGCACACGCACACGCACACACACACACACACACACACATACATATACATACATACATACATACTAAAGTCATCGTTAAAGTAGTCGGCAAAGATTCCAAGGACCTCAAAATATGGAAGTTTGGTGGAAACTCGATTTTCGAAAATCAGGGCAAAATCAGTAACTTCCTTATTAACATAAGTACCGGGAAGTTAAAAAACCCGAAGTGCAATTTCACCTTTTCAATATTGCGGTTCGTGTATTTATGGATATCCTTGTGTGTAAGTTATGTTAATTTTTCTTTCTTAATGCTATAATCATAAGGTACAATTTTACAAAATGTAGAAATCCAGAAATTCAGGCGTGTCAAGAGAAATTGTCGATATGCCGAAATTGTTTGGTGTTTTTTAACAAATGGTCTAAGTTAAAGCCATTAGTACAGGCTGCGGCCATGTATTTACGACTGTTGATATTTTTTTACACCCTTAATATGTTTTGTTATTAAGGCTTTTTGACTTTTGGTTTATGACAAATAGTTTCAAATTCCTATTGAAAATTTTAAATTTAATTTATGGTGCTAAAAACATTTTTTATATATATGTTATAAATACGTAAAAATTATATATACGTATGTATATCTAGCGATCAGTACAAGCGACGGAATTGATCATATACCAAAGAAGAATTTCGTCACATCAACCCTGACGACACTAGCTCAGTGGTAGAGCGTCACAGCTTTAGGGAGATGGTCGCAGGTTCAAACCCTGCGTGTCGATATTTTTCTTTTTCTTTGTTTTTGGTGTTTCGTTGATACAAAGAGAAACCTAAATTTAACTAAGTAATGTTGTTCTGAAATACGAATATATATATATATATATATATATATATATATATATATATATATATATATATATATATATATATATATATATATATATATATATATATATATATATATCATCGCCTCTGTGGTCTAGTGGTCCAGCGTTGGCGTTGACCACATGAGGTCCCGGGTTCGATTCCCGGGTCGGGCATATAAAAAAGTGTTTTCTCAGTTTTCTGAGAAACACAAAGTTGCTCGGGATTGGAAAGTGCCCGGTTGGCGATAGGCTTGCCACCTATCACATTTGTGGGACTAAGTATCTTCGGCTAATCGTGGGTGCACTTGTTGTACCTCTGCCTACCCCTTCGGGGATATGCAGTAACGTGTGTATATTATGTATATATGATTAAGTAGCACGATCAAATATTTCATACCAATCATTGTATCTAGGTTTTAAATAATGCAACAATCACTTAATTTCAAAAAAAAAAACGGATGATTCTACTGATAATAAATAATAGTTTAAAAAAACTAAAAAACACGCTTTTTATAGAAAACCGAACTAAAAAAATAGAAAATAAATTTTAATAAATTTAAATTAAGAATAGTGTTAAAAATTTCAATAATTATAAATTAATAATGGTGTGAATAAAAAAAATAATTTTATTTTAAAAAAAAAGCATGGGGTGCATGGTGTCAATAGTTATAAATATTTTATTGACACATATGAGTAGAGTGATTATCATTTCGGTAATATCTTAAAAGCACCCCACGCTTTTTTTAAAATAAAATTAATTTTTTTTATTCATACTATTATTAATTTATAATTATTGAAATTTTTAACACTATTCTTAATTTAAATTTATTAAAATTTATTTTCTATTTTTTTAGTTCGGTTTTCTATAAAAAGCGTGTTTTTTAGTTTTTTTAAACTATTATTTATTTTCTACTTTTTAGTTTGGTTTATTTATAATAGCTTGTTTTTTAATTTTAAACTATTGCACGACTCATGATGCGAAGCATCAGAGAGTGCTTTACGATCGAAAATTTTTTTTTCATATATACATATCTTCACGCCAGATCCCTTACGGGATAGGTAGAAAGAACCGAGTGCCATACATCACGATCCTTGCACACTTGTCTCGCTTCCTCCACATTCATCACTCTTTTCATACACACACGCCGGTTGCGAAGACTCTTGATACCACCTTCGGAAATTTTTTTCGCCTTATTTTGGCAACTATTTTTAGTATTATAGCCTTGTTAGTTAACGGAATCAAGATATTTTGCATACTATTGTCGAGATAATTTAATGGAGATTAATTCTATACTTGCTAAAAATTAATTTAGTGCAATAGAAACGGAAAAAAATATGAAAATAGGTCAAAAAATTTTCATGTCCGTCATGTATACGGAAACACTGTAACTTATGAAAAAATCAATTATTTGAGTTATTTTTTTTAATTCTAATCGGCAATTGTAGATCATCTAATGCGAATAGCTAATAAATTCAGTGTCGTTTAATTACAATTAATAAAAAACGAAAACTACAAGACTGTATATCTATATATATCCATGTAAAATTAACATGGATGGTGATATATCTATATCTATAAATATTATGTACATTTATTTTGTTTTTTTTTTTTTGTTTTTTTACTCAGTCAATTAAACTCAGTCACAGAGACGGTGGCGGGCTCTTCGTGGCTCGTGAAATCTAAGTTATATTCGCAGACACTGTTGCAAACTCTAATGCGTATACCTAGACGAGTGCCGCGGTAGAAGCACGGAACTACTTACACGCTTATAGACATATGTGTGTGTGTGTGCGTGTGTGTGTGTGTGTGTGCGTGTGTGTGTAAGTGTGCAAGGCGTTCCTGTCGTACTCCCATACAGGACAATACGACGGGGCCAGATATGGGCCATGCTTAGCGCAATGCTGTCTATCTCTGGCCCATGCTTGTAAACCCGCTTTGGCCCAGCCTTGGTAGAAGTAGACTCGGTAAGATCCAAGAGCGTCTAGCGAATGAGTCTTTTGAGCAGAGAGCTATTAGAGTTGTTCTCATTATTGAGCGATCTAGCGAACTAGCGACTAGCGAGAGAACAACTAGCGAACGAGTCTGCCGAGCAGAAGGCTCATAGAATTGGTCTCATTAAGGAGCGTTTAGCTAAGGAGTCCGCCGAGCAGAGAGCTCATGGATTAGTAGTGATACGAAACCGTACAGCAGTTGAGTCTGCTCAGCCACGTGAGAACCGCCTAGCGGTAGCGCGTCAGACGTCACAAAGACTTCGTTCAATTACTGAGCGTAATTTTATAACCACCATAAATCAATATGCTGAAGTACCATGTACAATCTGTAAGAAATTATTATATCCAAAACAACAGACGTCATTAGTTAAAGCAAGTCTTGATTTTTTTTTTTGCTCGACTACCATAAAAAAAGAAAAGTTCCTTCTCAGGCCTACTGGAACAACATGGAAGTTATATCTTTACCTCTTGAACTGACCGACTTGACAAACGTAGAACAAAGACTTTTGTTAAGAGTAGTTCCTTTTACAACTAGTTTCCACCCGCACCAAAGTGCTCGTCAACACGAATTAAACGAGCCCAAACTCGATAGAGTTGTGTCATTTAATTGCTGAGCTCCTATGGTCACCTTCTGGCTTCATGATCGAACCCTGCAGGATCCTAGTTAGCATCAAGCACCAAAGTGCTCGTCAACACTAATCAAATGAGCCCAAATTCGATAGAGTTGTGTAATTTAATTGCTAAGCTCCTATGACCATCTTCTAGCTACATCATCGGACCCTGCAGGATCCTCGTCACCATCAAGCACTAAAGTGCTCGTCAACATGAATCAAATGAGTCCAAACTCAATAGTCTTGTTATTAACCGATTTTTAACCATTTAATTATTAAGTTCCTGTGGTCACCTTCCGATTCAGATTCATCAGATCAGCTCCATGTCATAATAAGGTTTCATTGTCATTCAATTAACATACGTATACAAAATTTCAGCTCAATCGGTAACCGGGAAGTGGATCAAATTTACTTGCGAGATTTGATTTCAGACATCGAGATAGGTACAATAAATAAAAAATGCTCATAGAACAAAAACTACTGGGCCTACCTGAATCAAATTTTTATGAGACCAATTCGAAACTATTTCGCATCAAACAAAAAAAGAACCACGTAATTCGGTTCAGAAACCTCGGAGAAATCGGTGTACATACATAAAAAAAATATACCAGCCGAATTGAGAACCTCCTCCTTTTTTTGAAGTCGGTTAAAAATGGAATAATTTTATCAAATTAGTGTATTGTCATCGGTCCTCGATAAATCTACAAAGTTTGAACGAAATCTGGCCGTTTAAAGTGGGTCAAAATCGCGCCCAAAGAAGTCGGTTACAAACAAACATACAAACATACAAACATACAGGTGAAGTTAATAATAAATAAAAGCGTGTAAAAATAGCATAGATGTATTTTTTTAGTATTATCATGTACTAGCTGTCGCCCGCGACTTCGTCCGCGCGGACTTTGTTTACTCCGCTCCTGCTGGTCGTAGCAAGATGTTATATAGCCTATAACCTTCCTCGATAAACAGGCTATCCAACTCAATAAGAATTATTCAAATCGGTTCAGCAGTTTTCGAGATTAGCACGTATAACCAAACAAACAAACAAACTACAATTTTATAATATTAGATTAGATGTTACGTGAATGTAGTGTTTTATCAGTAGTAGGGATTCGTTGGTTCCCGACCACCCGGGTCGTTGGGTCTGGATCCCTGTTTCTGTCCCACCTGTGTTTCTGACCCACTTGGTGGTCGGTCAAAACTAAAAAAAAAAAAAAAAAAAAAAAAAAAAAATTTGGTGTCAAAATGGGGGTTTCCGGGTACGCCCGATCGATTGCAAGCATCCGTTTTTTGATATCTCGCACGGTTGCAAAGTTAGCATTCCTGGCTCTCCTTCGTTATCTAATCACCTCATTATCATTAAGCTCGAACGCCCGTCACACAATCGCACTATTAAAAGCTCATTAGGACGTCTCGCATTGCGTATCACTTGCAACTAATGAATATGGAATAAAATAAATATCATCAAGCTGATTCCCGTGTCGAGAAGGCAGAGCGAGCGTCTTAACGTTTCACTGCGATTCACCTGTTCAGCGGACAAAAGCACGATTATGGCGATCATTCTATTATCATTTTAGCAGGCTGTAAGACTTTTACTTTTTTTTTTCATAGTAATTTATATCATTAACATCGTGAGTACTGACTAGTTGGTGAGTTCTGCAACGTCTCGACCAGGTTGAGTACCACCACCTTGACCCATCTTATTACATACATCATCAGTGCTAGTCGCTGTGGTGGTGCTATTATTACTGGGTCTGTGTGCTTATTAAATATATTCCAGTACTTGTATGCATGTAAAAAAGTATCTTCACGGCCATATCCCCGAAGAGGTAGACAGAGGTACAACTAATGCTCCCACGATTAGCCGAAGATACTAAGTTCCACAACGTGATAGGTGACAATCCCGACCCAGGAATCGAACCTAGGACCTCATGTGGCAAGCATCGTCACCGCACCATTATGCCGCAGAGGTGATTTGTTTGAATGTATTTATTTAGTGTTGTTGACAAACACCCATATTGCATGATGTCTGGGCTAGCAGGATCGGTCACTTCCGGTATCAAAAGCTTCACATGCTCTTAAGGTATGTGGGTGTTTCGCAATACACAAGTATGAACTTCACTAACGATTCATTGGAATGTTGTATCATAATTGCTAATGCGAATGTGATGAGCAACAAGATTTGTAACAGAACGTGTTCGCTAATGTTAATTGCTTAAAACTTCCTATATAAACCTTGGATGAAAGCACATCTACAATATATCAAATAATTATTTTAACAGAGATAGTGCTACATTATTGTAACGTGTGTGTGTGTGTTATTGTGTTCACGTGCTACTTCGATAATATGGATGTAAGTATCTCATTTATTGCTCTTATAATATCTTATATATTAAATATGTGTAATGAATGTAGATATAATATTTTTGTCGTTTCATATTTTTACAATATTATTCATGTATTTCACCGGAGAGGAAAGTATACTTGTATGATGAACGTACACATATTTTTTCAGATTTGGTTAGAAAATAATATTTATACCTACATGCACACACAGAAATGATGTATGTGTTAAATCTATACATATGTGTACTACATGTATACTGAACAGAAATTTTATTCAGTCGTTAAGGCGTGTAAGAACTTGTAACAAATATACACGCACAAACTTTAGATTTATAACATAGTATTAGGATTTTACGTTAGCTATGTCGTAGTGTCTAATATTTGGTATTATGTCCTTTACAGAATTCCTCGAGCATCCTTGAAGAGAACACTTTAAAACATTATTATTATCCACTGTCTGACGACGACGAGTCAGATTTACAATTGACACAGCCATTGAAAATAAAAAGAACACGTAGCAGCAGCAGTTTGGACGACCTATTTGAAAAGCCAGCCAAAAAGAAGAAAAAAATGTCGTCCTGCGTTGGAAGGGCGTCTCGAGATGGTGGAATGGCATACATATCAACCAATACCGACGATGGGGCGCAAGCCACACACTTTGTAAAAATAGAAGTTTACGATCTAAAAAAACTGGCGAGGATACCCCCAACTGATCATTGGAAACATGCAACCACTCGGATTAAATATTATGCGGCAAGTCATAGGCTCAACAAAATCAATGAAGTGATCTATGATATATCTAAGGAAATAGCCGATGCACCTGACGTAAAAAAATATCACTTCGACAAAAATACTTGATATTGTTCTTTCAATGACTGATTTTTTAAGTATGCTATTGTATAAAGTTTCAATGTAATTAGAGATAATAATGTGATTAATACTTGAATACTTAAATAAAGATTTTATTTTTGTTATCCCATTTGTTTTTTTTGTATTCCTATGACATACAGGGTAAAATAATACAACGAAATTTCTTTATCAATTATATTTTATTACAGAAAAAGTATTTAAACAAATTATTTACAATTTTATCATTAATAACAGTATTAGTAGTAAACATATTAGTGAAGTTAAACATACATACTCCATAATATCTGAAATATATAAAAACTAGACAGTAAATTCCACACATAGAACTAAAACAATTTTGAATTACTTTATTATTATAATTCCACTTCTTACAATTTGTTACCAAAAATGACTCATGATAACCAGTTGGCTTTCTCCCGAAAGAATCAAAATATTCCCCAACACCATGTTTATCAATGCATATTGCTACCCAATGAGAACCAGGCTTTGTATCAGGATCTAAATTTGATATAGAATAAAAGGGTAAGCTAACATGTACTGGTATACGATTAGCTGCAAAAACATTAAGCTTTAAGCTACCATTAACCATATCCAGAAACTTTTGGATTTCTATAGAATCCATCATAGGATTTAATTTTTAAAAGCGTCTATTTTTAAAGATATGCTGAATGAAATTGACAGTAAATACACTAGCAATATAATATATAAGTACTATTTCATAAATTAATTAAAATTAAGATTAGCTATTATAATCTATAATAACCTCTCTATTTTTGTTTATTTCTATAACATTATCAAATTCTGCATATACTATACAATTTACTGTTGATGACAAAGTGCCTTCAAACCGTACTTCTATTCTAACACTTCCACGTTTTACTAAATTCCAATGAGTTGTAGAGTTTGCACTTAAGTCTGGAGTCATATCAAAAGCCATTAGACAGTACCCGTTTGCAAAAGCTTCTTTAGATATCGAATTACCTTCATTTAAAAAGTGTATACCGGTCCCAGAGAATAATGTATGATAAACGCTGGTAAAAGCATTGTCGGAAAAATTGGGAGTTAATGTTTTCGGTGGTATTTGCTGTCCATCTACATATACACTAAGCAGATTGAGGTTGTTGTGTTTAAAATCGAAGGGATTCGTTTCGAAACTGCCATTAAATGCTTTATTGCTAACGAATCCTATAATACACCTTTTAGGCATTTGCCCAAGAAATACATTATCAAGAACTTTCCCTTGAACACCAGATGGAATAGTTAATACTTTTACTTCAGCTCTAGCAACTGGGTACTTAGCTGTGGTTGTTGCTAGTACTTTTTCGTGTGCAAGTAATATTGATGGATTGATTCTTGCTTTACGGATTATGAGCGAAGCATTTATTATATTAACTTTGAATTTATTTTCTACTGTGGACGATATGAGATTAAAAGAATCTTTCGAACGAACTAATTTTAACCGCATTTCAATACCATTAACTAAAAATTTCCCTTGATTAAATATATCACCATGTAAATGACCTATCATTTCAATAGTTGAACTCTGCTTTGATAGTTGCTGTCGCTTAGCAAATCCTTCGTTAGTTGCGTCACACGAAGTAAACTTTCCTGGAGTATCTTCATACCATAAACCACAGGTAAGATGGGAAGCTTTCGCTGCTGGACCATAATTTAATAAAGTTTCTATATACGCACGATATGCATATGTGTTATTTGGTGGAGAAACAAGTTTCTGATTTAAATAAATATCCAACTGACTAAAAAGCGAGTGTAGCCAATTATTTACAGGTGCAACATTGGCATCGACAGCTAATCTTGATGAATCAATATTTTCTATTCGTGCACTGATACTAATCATTGTGTGTGATAAGTCAATATATTCATCACCAGCACCAGGTATTAAAAACTCGATAGGGCCATCATCAGTTAGCGATGATATCGGACGATATTGCATCCATTGACCACTCTCTATACTTGTTTGTGTTGTCGGTAAAGCAAAGATATCCAATTCTGATTTCACACATTCACAAGAATTATTGTGTAGGAACGCCATTTTTAATTTCCAAAAATATCTTTTTTATTTTTGAGAGCTCCTTTAAGAGTTCTTCTTTGTTTTGATGTCTTCTTGTGAGTGATAGACTTAAGTCTTTGCCTTTTATTTTTATAACCGGATCCTGCCATTATGGAGTCGAGTTTTTCATCAGCTTTTCTTTTTAAATTAGAAGTAGCGGTTCGGAATCGAGTTTTTATCGATTCATCAAGAGGTTGAGCTCCAACCAAATCACTTAGAAGACCAACTCCAGCGTTTAATGCTTCTTTTCCAAGAACCTTTGCGCCACTTTTTAAAATTGGAAATACTGACCTAAATAAACCCCCTAGAAAACTCCCTATGCCATGTCCACGTTGATATGGTGTTCCTTTATAAATTATACCTACACCAGATCCTGCTTGTGCAGAGTAATAGTGATGATAGGGACATACCATTTTTATATATTTAATGTAATATTAAGAACTTATTTTTTTGAAATGAAGCTTAATACATGAGGTTCCAAATTGAAATGGTACTCTTTCACCAATGCTCGTTCTTATATCAATTTCTATCACATCAAATTCCCTACGTAAAACAGGAAGATAGTGTGCAGGAGAAAATACATTAATTTTGTAGGCTCCATAAATATATTTCGTAGGATCTAATGGAATTATTCTCAGTAAAGATGACATTACATCTCCTATTATCTGTGGATGTACTATATCGGAGTAAATAAATAGTTGTGACGGTAGACCTAAATGTAAGTTTATTGGATACTTACCAATATTCTGCCTAACAAAATTTGTATTGGGTTCGAACCCAAGTTGAAGTGACAATTTGGGGTTAGCTGTTATTCGAGTAATGTTACTTGTCATATTTGTTACGGCGACAAGTCTTGATATTTCATCGTGTTGAAACTTTACTTTCCCATTTAATAAAGGATTTGCATTGAATGCGTTTAAGAAGTTACTAATATTTTCGTAGTTTGTTGCTGGTATATGGGATTTATATTCAACGTTAGCATAATCTGTTTTTGAATCGGGTAAATATACTTTTTTAGAAATGTATACTACATTTTCATGATCCTGTACATTTAACATACTACACGGATAGTGACATTCAACTAGACCGACCACCCATTCTCCTTCTAGCTTAATAGTTTTAGGTAGTTTAGTGAAGAAGTTTGCTGTTGTGTTTTCTGGAAAGTAGCCCATGGAGCTGTTACTAAGTAACGTTAAATAAAAACTATTATCCATTATATTTTCTTTAAATTTGATATAGGAACCCAAGTATTAAATTTATTCGGATAACCTACCCACTTCACAAGCACTTCTTTTCTGATTCCAGAATAACGTGAACCTATTATTTTATCAATTTTAAAATACGATGTGGGGTCATAAGAAACTTTTTGTAATTCATTCTCATAAAATGTACCTACAATTCCCTCGTTTAGAATATCTTTTATGGTATAAATCAATACAGGCTTACGTTTTACCGAGGCCACTATAAAAATTTCATCACTCCAATTAGTCTCATAGCCTTTTTTAAATATATGCTTATATTTAGTAATTCTAACGTAGTCGCCTATACTTAATTTTGGATCCTGATTATTGTGTACCATTTTTTTCCCCTGTAATCGTCCTTCGTTGATATTACGCCATACAGTCATTATATTATTAAAATTAACATCAACTGGGCGCATTTTTATAGTCGAATGAAAACTATAATTATAGGAATAGACTAATTCTTGCAATATATCTATGTATCTATATGTATTTTTGTGGGTGAAGTATCGCCACATTTTCGTTTTGAGAGTTCTCTGAAACCTTTCCACTATACTAGCCTTAATATCAGGGTTATTCGTTGTGTAATAATTAATATTCTTATTCATTAAATATTGTCTTACATCTTTTGATACGAATTCGGTTCCCTTATCCGATTGTATGTGACTAGGTGTGGCCTTTGCCTCGCAAAATATGCTCTCAAAACAATTTTTTATTGATTGTGAATTCTTTTTAATTAAGGGTCTAACAAATGCATATTTACTAAATACATCAATAACACACAAAATATAATTATAACCATCATTATATTGACTATACTTTCTCATATCACTTAAATCTACTTGCCAGAGTTCATTTAAGTTTGATAAGATATATCTGTTTCTTGGAAATTTTCTTTTTATAGGTTTATGAAGAGTATAAGTTTCCTGTTTTTGCAGCCATTCTTGAACTTGTTTTCGATTCATTTTACCTTTCATTGCTCTAGTTAATGCATTTACACTACTATATCCCGCCGGATTTGCTATATCATAGTAAGTACTATGTATATCTAATAAGGTGTCCATCTTTCCCAATCTATTTTTCTTCCTGGTTTAGATAATTTCGGTGTATTTAGTTTTGTAGGAGTATTAAGACGAAAATCTTCTACATACAATTCATTCATGAATTTATTTATTTCAGGATTACCAACACATATTAGTGGTACTTTAATATCTTTTAATGCTTTTGCAAACTTTTCCCACCCATCAGGTTTATATTTTAAGGGTCGGAGAGTTATATTTATGAGATCTATTATATTGCTTTGAGGTAAATGTTCTTTGTTGATCACAACAGTACCATCATCATTCCAGGAAATTTTATCGTTATTTTTATAAAGAGTATCTAAAAGAATGCTACCTTTCTTTTTGTAAGTTTTAGGAATAAGTCGTTTCAAATAATCAGCCGTGTAGTGTTTTAGTAATATATCTGGAGATTCCGGTGTCTGTACGTCCTGAACTGGTGATAACTCTTTTACAAATGGAATCATCTGCTTCTCGCTTGTGTTGTCTTTAACTTCTTCAATTGTGATAGGTAACTTTAAAGGTTTTTTATCTTCTTGTATTAAGTGTAAGTATTTCTGTAATTCTTGGAGGTATAATGACCATTTTTCACGATCATCAATTTTACTTTTTAATATTTTTTGCATTTCCTTGTCTAATCTTGACAAAGAATCATCAGAAATATTTTCTCTTTTCTTTAGTCGCTCCAATGCGTCTGGTTCAATCAATATCATTTTCTTTGTAGTATCCATTTTGTTTTTATTTATTTATTATGTAATTCAATAATCCACTTAATACTGTGCTAAGAATAATAGGAAGAAAAGCCCCACCTTTCTGTATAATGATTCGCTTTCTTAACCTATGTTTACCCTTCGACACTAGCAAACGCAACAGCTTTTTATATTTCTTTAATTTAGACTTTTCTGTTTCCTTCAATATTATTTTACCATTCAGAACATTATAAATACATTCACAAATACAGTTTATTTCCTCATCGCTACAGACTTTTAATAAGGCTGTACGATGTTTGGGTTTCAGTGTATGTAAAGCTCTTAATAAATCTTGATGTGTCTTCACTCTTTTCGACATAGCTCTACACTGAGAAATTTTAAGGTGTAAAATAGTTTATAAACGGTATCAAAAAACAACTGCACTGCAGAATGTTACCCGAAGACTTAGTGACATCTGCAAGTTTTCCATCAAAAATTTTATAAAGGTTTTCACAAATAAGATCTAATTCATTATCACTGTAAGATTGTATTAAAAGTTTGCGATATTTTGATTTAAAAGTGTATAAAATTTTTCTACTGGACTTTGCAGTAGACGCTGTTTCACCGACACCATTCATCGGATACTATTAAGAATCTCATCGTTCAAATCGTATTTAAATCCTTTTTTCGGTACATACACTATACAATGTTCATTTAAGGGAAATATTTTCGTCTTAAACCGATATGCGTCATTCGTAGCTTGTTTTAAATCTATCATCAAATACCCATGAGGCTCATTAGTAGCATCTCTGTAAGATTCTTCCACGAATTTTGGATTGTCGGGAAACACCTGACGGGCCAAATGTTTTATTTGTGTCCTATCTCGAGGATTTTTGAAATATATGAGATAGCTGGTATTTAGAGAAATATCTCTCTGACCTCTGCCCTGATGGAATAAGTTTTGGGTTATGTAAAATACACTTAAATTTCTGTGGTGGCTTCCTTTCGTGAAGATATCAACTATACGACCATCCGATTCTCTCATAAGATCATCGATAATGAGTAATTGAGGGTGTTTCCCATTAAACATATTCATATCAGGTATTCCTTGGATATATGTCACATCTATTCTATTATAAAGTGGTTGCATTTCATCATAACACCATAATATTTTATCAAACTTGACATCACATATATCTTTTATGTAAGTCAAAAAATTTGAAACAAAGTTAGACTTTCCACATCCACTAGGTCCAGCCACTATCGATGTGAATGGATGAATAAAGTGAATCATTTTTATTCCGTATTATATTAAACGTCTACCTCTTTATAAACAATAATTTATAATGGCATATGAAGAAATAAAACAGAGTCTTTATATACAAATAAATTTATTGCTCAGAACACATTTATACTATACATATTTTTACACAAATTATTTTATTTATTTATTTATTTTATAGAAAGAAACTTATTACTATACAAAGTATGTCATTTCACTTAAGTGCTACGGAGTTTATATTCTTAAAACTACAGTTACAAATATTAAAAATACTTAAAACTACGTTACATTTATTACAAATTACAAACAAAAATATTTACAATTTCTTTAAATTATCTTATTGAATAATGCCCCCATGCGAGGGTGTCTGTTGAATTAGGTATTAAATACCTTTTAGTATCATTAGAAGACAAACAAATCTTATTAATTTTTTGAGTAAAAACTATGTGCTTAATCGATCTGAATCTATACATTTCCGCTAATTTGATTGTGTTATTCATTAAACAGGACTCAAAATCTTTGAATGTTAATTTCTTAGTAACACTCTTATTAACACCCTTAGCTTTAGTTATTAATTTATTATCAACTATCATTGAATACATTTTTGATCGCAACCCAACAAATTCACGAAATATTTGCCCATTATTTTCATCTTTGAAAACCCCGATTTTTTTCTTGTTTATCAGGTTATAATTATAAATATTATTTTCCGGGTAATCTGAAGTATCGAAATATTTTTCTAAATCTGGTTTAATATCACTGTAAAAGTTTTTCGTATATATTTGGTATATTAAACTATCTGTATCAGTATATAGTAATTTTGGGCTTAAAAACTTACTTTTCATATAGGTGTAATGAAAATCAAACATTAAGGTTTTTGAAATATCCAGTATACAAAATCCGAGATATATTGGTTTATTGTATTCAAGTTTTACCTTTTTGAGTTGAACAGCTACTAAGTTTTCGGAAAATATAGAAAGACTATGAAATTCGGGACGTGCAATAAGTGATTGAGCTCCTTGGGTCTTTCCAAGATTTTCCCAATGGGTAAGTAACTTAACATCAACTCTTTTTTCTATGTTTTCCATCGTTTTACCAAATATTGAATTATTCATTAACTTATAGAAATCTTTTTCAAACTCATTTTTTGATAAAGTTCGAAGAGATGTGTTAAGATCTATGTATTGTTTTAACCAAGGACTTTGTCTAAATTTTAAAATTCTATGAACCTTTTTAAGTATTAAGCCCAGTGACAAACACTGTTTAAGATTTCGGTAATGAATTACGTATTTTGTTTTATTATTTAAATTTGTTACTAATTTGGGGTGAATAGATTGGTCTTTGCAAATACGTTCAGGACATAAAGGTAAATCTGAGTGAGTATCATGTAGGTTTTCAGGATATTCCAAATCTACTTCTACTATGTATCCATAATCAGAATCGTCAGAAACATCGAATTTTGTGTTGACATCTACCCATTCAAAGTTATTTATTGGAAGATATTGTGACATTGCCCACCCATATAAATTATTGGCATCCAAATATATCAGATAGGAATCAGGTTGTTCCTTATTATAATCTTCCATGTATTGATTGTTTGCTTTAGCATAGCGATTACTACACTGTGAAATACCACCTCGTATACCTGATTTTAAAAAAGAAATTATCTCAAAGTCTGTTAATAACTCCAATTCCACTTTTGTTAATTTCATCATGGCATCCCAACTTAACCCTGGTGCTGTGTAATAGTGACATGGATCCAAATAGTAAGTAGTTAAACATACATTTCTAAAATTCTCGAATACATCGGTCAGCAATAAAACATCTGTTTTTAAATATAGATCGGAATAATCACCCATATTTTTACATTTAAAATGTTGCCACACGTCCTTTGCATGTTTATAATCTTCATCTGACACATTAGAATCGGACATTGAATTATAAAACCTTTCCTTAGGGGGTAACGTTGTTAAATTTAAAGAATGAAATGATTGCATTTGTTCATACGGATAAATTCCTTTTCGCTTTACACGTACAAAGTCCTCATTATTTGGAAAGTTTTTACGTAATTCAATAAATTGTTCATTATTTAGGTTTTGAGATAATTTTTCTAAACTACTGGACATAAACTTTAAAGAATCTATAAATCGTATACTAATACTACGATTGTTGATCTTTATAGTTTTTGAAAAAGATATGTATTTTTCTTTGTTTTGTGGTATTACTTGAATGTTACCTTCAACTACGTGTAAAGCACGGACTATAAAGTGAGCATCATAATGGCTCATGTTATGTAATATGACTGGTACAAAGTCAGGCGTTACATATTTCTTACCACAAATTGTATGTGCAAAACCTTTAAATTCGCCGGTATATGAATCATACACGGTGAAATCTTCACAATTTAAATCTAAATCACAAACGTAACATTTACTATCATGTGTTGTAAAGTTTACATTTTGTTCAGATAGTGGTTTTGGTGATTTGCGGAAAGTGTTACGTTCTATAATGTTTTCTAAATCCTTAATTAAACTCTGAATAAATACACACTCACAATCATTTCCTTTATAAGATACATATTTTGAAATGCTATCATCATATGAACATTTAATATAATAACCAAAGCTATATACATCATGTTTCTGTACATTTTCTGTGTGTGATGCACATGGATTATTCGAACAACTATAAATTGGCTTTAAAAATGATTCGAAATCTGCATATATTACAAATGGAATTTTTAGTTTTTTGTGATAGCTTTCAAATTTTAACTTATTGCTGTGTGTTAATGTACCAAACCAATCCTTCCTTAAAGCATTTACGGATGGAATTTCCGTACGGATTTGCATACAGTCACTTTTTTGGTGATTCATTAAAGCATCTTTCTTAGTAAAGAATAGTAAACACCCATCGCAAATAAAAATTGCATTGTTTCGATTAGTAACTTGTTTTGACAATAAACGAGATAAGTTTTTAATGTAGCAATAATGATTAGTGTTGCCATGTGTTAATAACAATAAATTTACGTGAACAGGTCTACGTTGTTTTGTATGGTGTAAAGGCCCAACTACGATATTTTTTTTTTCTTTTTTACTGTACTCTAAACCAAAAACATTAATGCTTAGATTATTTAAAATTTCAAATTTTGAAATATCACGTAATTTTACTGGGAATGCTATTTGATTAAATTTTAATTTATTAGAGTGTTGGCTATAAGCAGTGACTCTATCAGAATGGTTTTGTGCAGGATATAAAGCGGAGAGAATTGCCCATTTGAAACAAAGAACATCTGTGTTTTTCACATTAATAACTGCCTTTTTAGAACGTATGTCACGTGGCAGCTCAATAAAAGAACTACCCCGACAGGGATTAAACTTTCCTACATTCAAATCTAATTCGGTCAGGTGTTGAAGGCTCCAACCACTATCTTTCCTTTCAAATTCACTAATCTTATTGGTTAAGATACTATAAACAGATGTAATTAGTTCATTAACATCAGTACTCATACAAACAATATAGTTGGAAGTCTGAAAATCAAATGAATTTTTTAAATCTTTCGTTTGCTGAATAAAACTCCCCCGCAATATAAAATTAACCTTAAATGTAGTAAATTGTTTTATACATTCGGAGAGTAGTTGCACAACACTGTTATTGATTGAAGAAAAATATAATTCCGGGGTTGTAAAATCCTTGGAAGAATTCGTACCTATCCTATATGTTAGTAATCGGTCTTTAAATGCAGTTTCAATTATATCTACGTTTTCCAAGGAGTGTTTCAATTTAAATAAGTTATTTTTATGTAAATGACTATTAACATGATTGGAAAAATACCTTTTTTTTACATTAACGTTGCAAGTAGTACACTTCATCATTTTCACAGTAGATGGTGTACATTCTTGAATCGACGTCTCTATATTATGAAATGTATGATCTTTAGATGTAGATGGTATTGCACCTGGTTCTCCACAACCCACTTGGATGAAAGTACTGAAAATTTATTAATAATTTAGAAACTGCATATAGCGGATATATAAATAATAATATTTCATATAACAATAAATTGCGTTTACCTTTCAATAGTTTCACACATGTTGTAGAGTTCTGAGTCTAAATATTGAGAGTCAACGAAAGGCTGTGATCTATTTCGGTGACCATGACAAAACTCATCTTCATTGATTCGGCGATGTTTTTCATGATTGCCATTTTGATAATTATCTTCAGATTTACGTTTACATTGAGCTTGTTCCTTCTCTACTTTGCAACATATTTCATATAGTTCAGCATCGTAGCACGAATCATATAGTGACTCAACTAAAGTATCGTTACTTAATTCAAAATATAAACTTTTTATAAAAGACATTTTTACAGTTGGTTGTACGACAACTGCGTTAAAATATACAATAATAGCACTTGTTTAGTGCAACGCTGTTATATATATGGCACCTTTCCACGCCCACTTCATTAACTAAAGACCTTTAAAATTCTTTTAAAATTGTTAACTGATGACTAAAATTAATCACCAATCACATTATTATCTCTAATTACATTGAAACTTTATACAATAGCATACTTAAAAAATCAGTCATTGAAAGAACAATATCAAGTATTTTTGTCGAAGTGATATTTTTTTACGTCAGGTGCATCGGCTATTTCCTTAGATATATCATAGATCACTTCATTGATTTTGTTGAGCCTATGACTTGCCGCATAATATTTAATCCGAGTGGTTGCATGTTTCCAATGATCAGTTGGGGGTATCCTCGCCAGTTTTTTTAGATCGTAAACTTCTATTTTTACAAAGTGTGTGGCTTGCGCCCCATCGTCGGTATTGGTTGATATGTATGCCATTCCACCATCTCGAGACGCCCTTCCAACGCAGGACGACATTTTTTTCTTCTTTTTGGCTGGCTTTTCAAATAGGTCGTCCAAACTGCTGCTGCTACGTGTTCTTTTTATTTTCAATGGCTGTGTCAATTGTAAATCTGACTCGTCGTCGTCAGACAGTGGATAATAATAATGTTTTAAAGTGTTCTCTTCAAGGATGCTCGAGGAATTCTGTAAAGGACATAATACCAAATATTAGACACTACGACATAGCTAACGTAAAATCCTAATACTATGTTATAAATCTAAAGTTTGTGCGTGTATATTTGTTACAAGTTCTTACACGCCTTAACGACTGAATAAAATTTCTGTTCAGTATACATGTAGTACACATATGTATAGATTTAACACATACATCATTTCTGTGTGTGCATGTAGGTATAAATATTATTTTCTAACCAAATCTGAAAAAATATGTGTACGTTCATCATACAAGTATACTTTCCTCTCCGGTGAAATACATGAATAATATTGTAAAAATATGAAACGACAAAAATATTATATCTACATTCATTACACATATTTAATATATAAGATATTATAAGAGCAATAAATGAGATACTTACATCCATATTATCGAAGTAGCACGTGAACACAATAACACACACACACACGTTACAATAATGTAGCACTATCTCTGTTAAAATAATTATTTGATATATTGTAGATGTGCTTTCATCCAAGGTTTATATAGGAAGTTTTAAGCAATTAACATTAGCGAACACGTTCTGTTACAAATCTTGTTGCTCATCACATTCGCATTAGCAATTATGATACAACATTCCAATGAATCGTTAGTGAAGTTCATACTTGTGTATTGCGAAACACCCACATACCTTAAGAGCATGTGAAGCTTTTGATACCGGAAGTGACCGATCCTGCTAGCCCAGACATCATGCAATATGGGTGTTTGTCAACAACACTAAATAAATACATTCAAACAAATCACCTCTGCGGCATAATGGTGCGGTGACGATGCTTGCCACATGAGGTCCTAGGTTCGATTCCTGGGTCGGGATTGTCACCTATCACGTTGTGGAACTTAGTATCTTCGGCTAATCGTGGGAGCATTAGTTGTACCTCTGTCTACCTCTTCGGGGATATGGCCGTGAAGATACTTTTTTACATGCATACAAGTACTGGAATATATTTAATAAGCACACAGACCCAGTAATAATAGCACCACCACAGCGACTAGCACTGATGATGTATGTAATAAGATGGGTCAAGGTGGTGGTACTCAACCTGGTCGAGACGTTGCAGAACTCACCAACTAGTCAGTACTCACGATGTTAATGATATAAATTACTATGAAAAAAAAAAGTAAAAGTCTTACAGCCTGCTAAAATGATAATAGAATGATCGCCATAATCGTGCTTTTGTCCGCTGAACAGGTGAATCGCAGTGAAACGTTAAGACGCTCGCTCTGCCTTCTCGACACGGGAATCAGCTTGATGATATTTATTTTATTCCATATTCATTAGTTGCAAGTGATACGCAATGCGAGACGTCCTAATGAGCTTTTAATAGTGCGATTGTGTGACGGGCGTTCGAGCTTAATGATAATGAGGTGATTAGATAACGAAGGAGAGCCAGGAATGCTAACTTTGCAACCGTGCGAGATATCAAAAAACGGATGCTTGCAATCGATCGGGCGTACCCGGAAACCCCCATTTTGACACCAAATTTTTTTTTTTTTTTTTTTTTTTTTTTTTAGTTTTGACCGACCACCAAGTGGGTCAGAAACACAGGTGGGACAGAAACAGGGATCCAGACCCAACGACCCGGGTGGTCGGGAACCAACGAATCCCTACTACTTTTATCAGACTACCTAAAAGGAGGTTATCACAGCTGTACGTTTTTTAAATGTTTGTTACGTCATAACTCGGTCATTTACGAACAGATTTTGAAAATTCTTTTATTGATTTATTTGAATTTGATGAAAATCTGACGCAGGGTTCCGGAGATATAGGAGTTGGGAAGTTGGTTGCTTTTAAAAAAATATTAAAGATCTTATGCATGTGGCATTAGACCTCGCCACAAGATAACAACGCATCATTAACATCTTTGGTGTCTCTAGGCGATGGTTGACTCTTTCCATCAGGAGACCCATTTGCTTGTTTGCTATCTTATGATATAAAAAAAAAGATCAACTAGTAGGTAAGTTTACTTATGTATAGACTGTACCCATGGGCGTACCCAGGTTCTGGGCCAGGGGGGGGCAACCGTAACTTTTAAAACTATTTTTATCTTAATATCTACAGCAGTAGATAGATAGTAGAGAGGTAAAGAAATTCCAGGGGGGGCAGCTGCCCCTGCCTCCCCCCCCCCCCTCGGTACGCCCATGACCGTACCTACACACATGGATTGCTTAGGGCTTCTAGTAGTGTTAATCTGGTACTGATCATCAGCTGCTAGTGTTTTTTTTGTCCACTGCACGGTGACTTTTTTAGTTGTGCCCAGTGTTGGAAGTACTTCTTTCATTTCGTACACTTATAGTCTGCTTCTTGTATTGGTTCCATTAAATGCTTTTAGGACAACTTGGCTGTCTGTAAAAACAGCTAGGTACCCTTTGTCCTTATTTGTCTTCCTATTAACGTTACGCAAAATCTCACAATGATTAGTGAGATTTTGCATTAACGTTGGCAGGAATTAGGTATTTGTTATGCTTACATGACTCAGATACCTACATATTTCTGTTTCTCAGAATTAAATATTATTCGTCTTTTTCGTCTTATTAACATGTTTGCAAAATATCCCAACAATTTGTGAGATTTTGCATTGCCGTTGACAGTGGATCGTTATATGACTAAGATATGTATTTTTTTTCTAGATTTAAAAAATGTAGGTGAGTCAAGTAAACGAATACCTAAGCTTTTATAATGTTTGTTAGCCTTATGTCTTCGGTTTTCATTTTTTATTATATACCTGCTAGATATTTGCCAAAATCAATGTTTTTTGCGGCGTAAAAGGAGCCTAGCATAGATTATTTGTAAATCAATTTCATTTAAATCCGTTGGCAAACCAGTCGGCTGTCGGAGGTGTGTCAATTTAATATCATAGGATAACAACCACCTAAGTAGCTCTCTTGGAAAAATAGTAGGAATGGATAAGGGATAATACTTAATAGGTACGGAGTAAAAGCAGAACTACCACTAAATAGTACATACTAATAGTAGAGTCTGGTTTGGTCAATGATTCGCCGTGTACGATCTGTCAGGCGAAGAAGAAGATGGTCAATTTTTTAAAAGAGCTCAGGACTAACACGAAGAAAAAGTAATACCCATGTTATGTCACTTTCTCATGCTGAGCTGTTTAAGCAGATTTTGATGAAATTTAGTATAAGACACCAGGTTGTCTTTGATCACACTTAGCTTATACAAAATTATCCCCGTGTTGGTCCCGGGCTCCTTTAAGAATAAGCCAATTGTCGTAAAAGGCGACCGAGTGGCTATGCGTGTCACTACCATCGTGACTACTAGGTGGTAGAGTTCTGCATCGGCTCGACCGGGTCTGGTACCACCGCCTTACCTATTCCTGCTGCAATAGCGTCAGTGCTAGTCACTGTTGTGTTCCGGTTTGGAGGGTAAGGTAGCCGATAAACTTATGTGTGTGGCATTAGACCTCGCCACAAGATAGCAACGCCCCAATAATCTTTGGTGTCTATAGGCGATGGTTGACTCTTTCCATCAGGAGACCCATCTGATTGTTTGCTATCTTTTTATAAAAAAAAGTTTCTTTTTATCTATAAAAATACATTTGGATTCTCTAAAAGCTTGAAGTGTGCAAAGCGGGTCGCTGGAGTAGTATCCTATAACAGTGTTATTTCTTAAAGTTGATCAGTTTCAGTTTTCAAACCAAATTAAGCTAAAAAGGGGTGAATGTGTCAGTATTAGTAGAATTTAAGGATACTTTATACTCGTTTAAAGTACAATTTAAAATACTTTTTAACAAGGCAAGACAGCAAAGAATAATTGGTACGGCTTTCAATGATACCTAATACCTAGGTAACTTTCAATTATAGCTACCTAATAGGTACCTAGACATCAACATGTTTTTTGATCATTATTAGATATCATTATCATTATTACTTATCATTAGATAGTAAATAAGCAGATGGTTCTCCTGATGGAAAGAAAAACCATCGTCTATAGACACCAAAGGTGGTAACAGTGTGCTGCTATCCGTGTGGTGGAATGGCAATGCTACATGCAATTATTTACCGGCTACCTTACCCTCTAAACCGGAACGTGGTGGTAAGACGGTTTTTTTTTTTTTTTTATATCATAAGATAGCAAACAAGCAGATGGGTCTCCTGATGGAAAGAGTCAACCATCGCCTATAGACACCAAAGATGTTAATGGTGCGTTGCTATCTTGTGGCGAGGTCTAATGCCACATGCATAAGTTTACCGGCTACCTTACCCTCCAAACCGGAACACGACAGCGACAAGCACTGACGCTATTGCGGCAGAAATAGGCAAGGCGGTGGTACCTGACCCGGGCGAGACAATGCAGAACTCTACCACCTAGTAGCCACGATGGTAGTGACTCGATAGCCATTCGGTCGCCTTTTACGACCTGCCTGGCAGAACGGCAGTTGGCCTATTCTACAAAGGAGGCCGGGACCAACACGGTGGTACAATATATTAGGGCGAGACGTTGCGAAACACTACCATCTTTACTAGATAGTAGTAACATATAATATAGATAATTGTTCGCCTTTTCCCTGGCAGAATGGCAGATAGTCGGTTCTTAAAATGGGGTTCAGATCAATACAGGGTCTTAATGTGGTATATGTGACAGGAATTTAAGGCCATAAGCATAAGTATTGCCAGCGTTTTCTCCGTAAATGTCTGGGTTCTTTAAATAATTAATCAATTTTCGCTCTGCCAGGCAGGTCATAAAAAGTGACCGATTGGATATATACGTGTCACTATCATCGTGACTACTAGATGGTGCTGCATCTAGCACCTGCATCTGCAACGTATTGCCCGGGTATTTGTTACTACTGCCTTACCTATTCCTGTCGCAATAGCGTCAATGCTCGTCATTGTCGAGTTCCGGTTAAGAGGGTAAGATACACGGTAGACTTATTCATGTGGTATTGCCATCCCGTCACATGGATAGCAACGCAACTATAGGCGATGGTTTTTCTTTCCATCAGGAGAGCCATATGCTTGTTTACTAATGACGTAAAAAAAGCTCCAAGTCTGAACACGACAGTTACAAGCACTAAATATATAGTGACAAATAACCAAAGCTTTTATCATCAACATAGGCGTTATGTTGTAGATATTAAAAATTCATATTTATTTATTACCACAGATAACTGCAACGTGTTAGAGCGGGCATAGAGTATCGCACGTTATGTCAAAGAGGCGTCATTTGTCACATTATATAGTCTGTGATTTCGATGCCGTTATAAATCTTTCCGTTATGTATTGATATTGTGGGTGGACTGTAGGTGTCCGTGTGTTCATGTCTGGGCGGGGTCGCTACCAGCCAATCCAGTAATTGATACCCTACTTCTTCTTAATAAAAAACACGTGAATTCTATCTCTATTTTCAAGTGTATAGCGTTGAAAATCGATTCACAGCTGTAGGAACCTTTGTAAACGATATCCCTAGTTCTTCTTTTAATATTTAAAGGAAATTGTATTTTATGTGTCGATCATATGGTTTAATTTTGCTCTGTGTTGCGGTGTAATTGATATGGTTGGGTTTATTGCTGTAGTTTAACGGTTATGTCAAAATTGGTTTAAATTACATGCTGTTAACTTTGTTTATATTACATCTATGCATTTCAATTCGTTTCGTTCGTTATATACCTATTTCTAAATTATTTAATCTGTTACAATTTTTTATATTTATTAGGATAGTTAACAAGCTGATGGTTCCCTGATGGGAAAAGATAACCATCGCTTATATACACCATATAGGTTAATGGGGTGTTGCTATCCATGTGGCGGGGTTAGAATGCCACATGTATATGTCTACCGGCTGTCTTACTCTCCAAACCAGAACACGGATAAGACTAATGCATGTGTATGTGTCTCTGCCCACGCATCTTTGGTGTCTATAGACGATGGTAGTCTCTTTTCATCAGGAGAGCCGTATGCTTGTTTGCTATCTTTTGATATAGATCGAGACCTTGTAGAATTATACCACTAAGTTAATAGTCACAATGATAGTGTCACCTTCTAGCGTTCCTCATCATTTATGCAATTCCTAACAGCAGAGCAGTAGATCTTCAGAGTCTTCACGCCCATATCCCCGAAGGGGTAGGCAGAGGTACAACAGACGCACCCACGATTAGCCGAAGTTACTTGATACTTGGTCCCACAAATGTGATAGGTGGCAAGCCTATCGCCAACCGGGCACTTTCCAATCCCGGGCAACTTTGTGTTTCTCGTGTTTCCCAGAAAACTGAAAAAAAACACTTTTTTATGTGCCCGACCTGGGAATCGAACCCGGGACCTCATGTGGTCAATGCCAACGCTTGACCACTAAACCAGAGAGCAAGAGTAGATCTATTCTTCAAATAGGACTCCTATCAACACGGGAAGTATCTATATAAGTTAATAATAAAAATGATGTGGTGTCGCGGGACACCAGGTAGGAACGAACTTCCTTCGGCTAAACGGCACTACTCGCTTGTGTACGCGACTGTCGCGCCTGCGCACCTCTCATTTAACGCTTTTATTCCACGCATTTTTCTTACGGTTTTTCTATCACATTTTTTTCAGTTCGGTCGCGCAGCAAAATCCCTATCCCCTCCAAGCCTGCCGTAAGGAACTTCGTTTCAAAAATAAAATCATCACGAAATATCTCTTGTGAGTTAGGCAGAGTAAATAAAATCGTTAAACATTACGTTTTGTGCATCACCGGTGATATGTGTGTTCCGTTTTGTTTTGCTACATTTAGTAGGTACCTGACATCTTTAAATTTTTATAAGATAACAAGAACAGGTGGCGCTAAGCTCTCTGAGGCGCGGGAGTTTTAAAACATATCCATTAATTACCAGATGTCACAAATTTGTACATAGATATATTTAAATTACTTTAAATGGAACAACCCACGCACGACCATTTTTATCTAACCCAAGGATCCATTTTAGGACCTCATGTGTTTATATAACAAATCTGATACCTACTATTTGACCTAAAAGGTTACTTTATATACCTGTACATTGTATCTTAAGATATATTACTTAAGATTGCCTAAGTGAACATAACGACAAAAATTCAACTTAAAAATAATATCACCACCATGTCTTCTTTTGTAGAGTAGACAGAGTGAATAAATAAATATGCTTTCAAAAATTATACGAATTGATCTAACCCCAAAGTAAATTGTGTGCTTGTGTTGTGGATGTTGCTTAACGATGCCAATAAATGGAAATACGTATATAAATACTCAAATATATTTAATAAACCTCCAGAAATTGAACATCTATAGTCATTACACCGACCGATACGACGGAGTGAACCAAGCGCCTATACCTAGATACCCAAGCTCACCAAAGTTCATCACATTTTATTACCGGTAACATTAGCAGACGCTACTGCCGCGTTAGATTAGTAGGTGAAGAAACAGGTATGTACATATGTAAATACCAGCATGAGCTCAGTAAAGCAAACAGGTATCAGGGTATACATCAGCATGAGTTTGACCCATAATCTAGTTGCTCGCCTTGGCATAGAGAAGTTACTTCAACAGAACCTTGGTAGGTTTCAAGAAGGTTTCGTATCTATCTGGTGCTCATTACGCCAGCGAAGAACCTTTTTTTTTATAGAAGAGGGGGCAAACGAGCAAGAGGTGCACCTGATGGTAAGTGATCATCGCCGCCCATGGACATCTGCAATACCAGAGGTCTTGCAGTTGCGTTGCCGGACTTTTAAGAATGAGTAAGCTCTTTTCTTAAAGGTCCCTATGTCGTATCCGTTCGGAAATACCCCTGCCGGTAATTGATTCCACAACAGAGTAGTGCGAGGCAAAAAGTGTCGGGAGAAACGCACAGTTGTGGATTTCCAGACATCGAGGTTGTGAGGATGGAACTTTAAATTTTGACGCGATGTCCGATGGTGGAATTCGGCAGCAAGAATTAATCAAAACAACTCGTCGGAACACTCCCCATGATAAATACGATAGATGACGCAGAGAGAACCTACATCTCTGCGCAATGCCAAAGAGTCAAGCTGTTTTGAAGTAGCCTGGTCGTAAACCGCTCTACGCTGAATGCGATCAAGAGGAAGAAGCTGGTACTGGGGAGCTCCGGCGCAGAGATGCGAACAGTACTCCATGTGAGGCCGAACCTGTGCCTTATAAAGTTGAAGGCGATGGGCCGGCAAAAAGTACTGTTTCACTCTGCTGAGCACATCGAGCTTTTTGGAAGCCAGTTTAGCCTTGCCTTCCAAATGAACGCGAAACTGAACGTAATTCGATATGTCAACTCCCAGGATTCCAACACTAGCTGAGGCTGTCAGGAGAGTATCCCCACAATCGAGGTGATACGACAAAGGGTGTCTTTTTTGCGGTGAACACGCAAAGCTGTGTTTTCTTGGGGTTAAAAGTGACCAAGTTTTGACGACCCCATTCAGAGACATCGGTAAGTCGATTCTCGACTTCAGACACAAGCTTGTTTCGGCACTCTTCGACGTGTTCCCGAGAAATACCGCTTCGGCCGGAGTATGTAGCATCACCAGTACTGTCATCCGCATAGCAATGTATGTTGCGAATTCGCATCATGTCATTGATATCCAGAAGAAACATCACATCACATCACAACAAGCAGAATCGGTGATAGCACGCAGCCTTGGGGAACACCAGCATTGACAGATTTAAGGTCGGAGCACGCACCGTCGACAACGACCTTGATGTTCCGGTCAGCCAAAAAACTGGTGATCCACTTGCATAATTTCTCGGGAAGCCCATAGGAAGGCAGCTTCGCGAGAAGCGCGTTGTGCCATACCCGATCAAAGGCCTTCGCTATGTCCAAACTAACTGCCAACGCCTCCCCCTTGGACTCAACTGCTTCCGCCCACCGATGAGTTAGGTATACTAGAAGGTCACCAGCTGAACGGCCGCGACGGAAACCGTACTGACGGTCGCTAATCAGCTGGTGCTCTTCTAAATACTTGAGGAGCTGAGAGTGGATGATCGTCTCCATAATTTTGGAGAACAAGGAGGTTATGGCTATGGGCCGATAGTTAGACGGATTAGAGCGATCTCCTTTTTTAGGGATGGGATGAACCAAAGCTGTCTTCCATGAATTCGGTACCACGCCGAGTGAGTAGAAGAGCCGGAATAGGCGTGTTAATACTGGCGCCAACTCTGGAGCACACACTTTTAGCACGATCGGAGGGATGCCATTCGGTCCACTCGACTCGTGAATGTCCAAGGAAAGTAGTGCTTTCTTGACTAAACTTGACTATGTTAAACAAGTTTAACGGTTGCCCCGTTGGTTACAAGAGGCTACCGCAGAAGACGAAACTCAAGAGTATCTATTAAGTTCTACTGATTGATCGATGTTTCGTAGATATGCACAGTAGTTTATCAAGACGTAATTCAACAAAGGTAACATTATGTTGTTACCTTCATCACCGTATTTGCCAACTTTAACAACTATCACTTACTTACCTACTTTTGCGTGGCACGGATGTATTAAAAACATGAGGTGTTCAAAATTAGACTCCGTTTCTAAAAAATCAATAAGCTGATAATCGAAATAGTGACTACACAATTTGAGTCAAACAGACTTACTAGTCCCCACCAACAAGGCAGTCATAATATGTAGTATTTAAAACATTTCAATTCATTTAAGTGTTACTGTATCGAACCGAATGACAGAAATTACGACACCATTTGCATTTCCTACAAATCATTCATCAGTCGTAACAATTAACTATTAAAAAGCAATCATCGGAGTAGGACTCGTTGTGCAATCGCTGAAATAACCGTTAAAAATGGCCACCGCTACTTTTTCGTCCAACATTGAAGTGTTCACAAAAAATATAGAATCTCCACCTGACGCAGGAAGTCATTAGTAAATAGATGGACATAAAACGACTGATAACACCCCACTCTACTCGAAATTACTAACCACAACATTATAAATCAACAGAGAATTCTTCATTTCTAACCCTTATGACACTAGCTGAGAGTCTAAAATACCCCAGCACGTCATTTTACACGAAAAGATAACTTTGTTTGTTTGTATTGAAAAAACGGCTGACGACACCCCTATTGAATAGTATCTATTGTTACGATCTCCCCGAGACGTCTTTTGGGTATTCAAAATGTCCCCCGATAAGGTTTTTTCTCATCTAATAGCAGCTTAGGCTAAGTAATTTCCGGGAAAGCATTGCTCTATTGATTTATGAGGATCTTTTTGTCGATATATATTTTTAAAAATACGTACTTTATATAATCTCAGCTATAATAAGTAACACACTGATATTAAAGACGAGCTTATATGAATCTTCATATATGAAACCCGATTTTTCTGCCTAGGTAGGTGCCCTGTAAAGAACTTGGTATTTTAAGAGATCTTATTCCTCAGAATCATGCTTACCTTATCAGATATCACTCTTTTGAATTGAAAAACACTATTCAAGTAAGTTACGTGTTATTTTAATATAAAATTCAGTGTAGTGCCTTTATTTGCCGGGCGAAATGCCTTAGTATTTTTGAACGTGCTTTTTCTGTTAAGAATACTTCATTATACCCATTTTTTTATTTATTTTTACCAAAATTAATATCTCTCTGTATTTTTTTCTAGGTATTCTTATTTGATAAGTTACTTCACTGACGAGATTGGTGGTGGGTTCTATCTTTACAATTTAACATGACCTTTGTCATTTTACGGTAACTAGACTTAAACTATAGATATAAACTATATATTAAAAAAAATAACACTTTAATTCGCTAATCACATGATGTAAACACGACGGAAATATGACGTAATGAGCTCTCAAAATTAGTATCCTTGAGAATCAAAAAAAACGTAGACAGGCAGCAGCTGTAGATGGGAAGACGAAATATAAAACTGATGTACCTATCACGAGAGATATGGCTCGCTGGACAAATTAAGAAGAAGTAATTAAGAAGTTTTTATTTTTAGTAAAGTTATTAATAGTTTGTTTAATCTCTAGGAACAAAGTTTAAAATATTAATTACTTATCTTAAACAAATTTAGTTTTAGAATGGATAATATATACTTATACCTATTTACAGTCACTTTCCAAGGTAGATATCAATTTTTAGTATCTACATTAACGTTAAATTTCATATATATATATATATATATATATATATATATATATATATATATATATATATATATATATATATATATATATATATTAGAGATGGGCCGAATGTGGTTTGAACCGAATTCGAACTTCGGCCGAACATTCGGTAAAAATAAAACATTCGGCCGAATTTCGGCCGAACTTCGGTTCAATTCCTGCGCTTTCTCGAGAGCAACAAGTCGTGACTTGTTTAAGAATTCACTTTAATTATTTTATACTAGCTGCTGCCAGCGACTTCGTCCGCGCGGACTTCGTTTACTCCGCACAGCCTCACCCCCGTAGGTGATAGCTTGATAATATGTAGCCTATATGGTGACCCGACCTATTAATAATATTCATGCAAAATTTGAAGTAAATCTATGAAGTACTTTTCGAATTTACCCCGGACATACATACAGACAAACAGACAAAAATTCTAAAAACTAAATTTTTGGCTTCGATATCGATTGTAAAAAATATTCAATGTACAGTTTTGACTTTCCTACGATTTTATTATATGTATAGATATCGTTAGTAGTTTTCGCAGTGCATGCGAAATAACGTCTTATTGGCAAAATTATGATACATCGGGTTACATTGTTTCAGGTTAGATAATCTCCAATTTTTTTGAAAATATAATACAGCCTAGATGTTACTCGAGGATGACATAAAGTCCTTCTTATGATGAAAGAATTTTTTAAATCGGTCCAGTAGTTTTTGAGTTTATTCGATACATACAAAAATACAAATATTTCTTTTTTATAATATAAGTGTAGATTTCAGTCAAAATATAATATACATTTTTCTATTGCCGAATGTTCGGCATTTAAACCGAATTTCGGCCGAATGCCGAAGTTCGGTTCAAGCTGCCGAAATTCGGTTAAACCGAATGTAAAACGAATTTCGGCCCATCCCTAATATATATATATATATATATATATATATATATATATATATATATATATATATATATATATATATATATATATATATATTATTTCCACTTACTTTACTGCCAAATGTATTAAGTTCATTCTGAATACGTTGTTTGTTGGTTGTATGAATTAATTTTTCGTTAAATTAACTTATATTACTTGTTATTTAAATGAGAAAGAAAGTATATTCACGTCCATATCCCCGAAGGGGTAGGCAGAGGTGCAACAAGTGCACCCACGATTAGCCGAAGATACTTGGTCCCACAAATGTGATAAGTGGCAAGCCTATCGCCAACCGGGCACTTTTCAATCCCGGGAAACTTTGTGTTTCTTAAAAAAACTGAAAAAAAAAACACTTTTTTATGTGCCCGACCCGGGAATCGAACCCGGGACCTCATGTGGTAAACGCCAACGCTGGACCACTAGACCACAGAGGCGACAATTTTAAATTTAAATGAGGTTTTTTAATAATACATATTGATATTTAGGTATATAAAATCTACTTATAAAAACGTATTACTTTACAAATAAAAAAGGTAAAATATCTGTACTAGGTAAAACTCATATCGTCATCATCAGTCATAACAAGTTGTAGCGTGAACCCTCGCTTCCGAGATCTGCGCATATTTTTGCGGGGGCACCAACCCGTTCCTGCTTATTAACTTACCAAAACCAACAATCGTGATTAAATCGCGCGTGAACTAATAAAATAATAAGACTCGCTTGCTCTCTAACGCTTGACATAAAGGAAGGATTATATAACCCTTTTTAAAGAATTTTTTTTATACCATAAAATAGCAAACAAGCCAAGGCATAAGGGCCAAGACTTATAAAGATCGCTATCAAGAAAATAATAATGATAATATTCACACATTTTAGACTATTACAGCAATCTGACGAACACAGAATATTTTTTTTTATATCATAAGATAGCAAACAAGCAGATGGGTCTCCTGATGGAAAGAGTCAACCATCGCCTATAGACACCAAAGGTGTTAATGGTGCGTTGTTATCTTGTAGCGAGGTCTAATGCCACATGCATAAGTTTACCGGCTACCTTACCCTCCAAACCGGAACACGACAGCGACAAGCACTGACGCTATTGCGGCAGGAATAGGCAAGGCGGTGGTACCAGACCCGGGCGATACAATGCAGAACTCTACCACCTAGTAGCCACGATGTTAGTGACTCGCATAGCCAATTGGTCGCCTTTTACGACCTGCCTGGCAGAACGGCAGTTGGTCTATTCTTCAAAGGAGCCCGGAATCAACACGGGGAAAAAGAGTAGTGTATGTATTTAAAATAACGGGTAGATATATTATACTTATAATTTATACTAGGTTTATCAGATGGTACCTATACTACTTTTTATATTTTTGTACCTCATAAGGAAAACAAGACATTTACGGGATTATTTTGTTGACCATCCCTGTGATTACTCTTAAATAGGTAACTTAAGTGTAAGTCTTTTTCTTAAGAATGCTTGAAGGTATGTTCAGTTCAGAAAAAAACAAACTTGTAAGTCAACGCGATCAAAAGATATTACCATTTATGTCAGAAGTTTTGTTGTTGAATTGAATCAGAATTGGGCAAGAAGAAAAGTGTTTACAGCACATGTTAAGAAAAAAATATATATATATATTTTTGCAAGTGATGCTAACCGTGTCTAAGGATTAAATGGCAAAGTTTGATGCTATTTTGGCAGAAATAGGTTAGCCGGTAGTACCATATACTCGGGCGAGATGATGCGGAACTCTACCAAGTAGCAGTCACGATGGTAGTGACACGCATAGTAAATCAATCGCCTTTTACGACTTGCCGGGCGGAACGGCAGTTCTATTCTTCAAAGGAGGCTGTGTCCAAAACAGGGTAGTAAAATTATTATAACTACATATTTTATAATAACATACTAGGTTAAGCTAATTTCAAGGGACTTTTCAAGAGGTTGTCATTTCGGCTGTATGTTTTTTAATGTTTATTACCTCAAAACTCGGTCATTTAACCGATTTTGAAAATCCTTTTTTTGTTTTGGTGTTACTGCGCTAAGAAATTATCGCGAAAAATAATGTTCTTTTACCCGTCTTTGTATGACAGATAGAAAGGAATTCCACAACCAGACTGCATGAACACAAAAAATTTAGACTTGAAAGAAGGAAAACGTAAGAGAGATCTGACATTAGTACAAGTAGGTAGGTAGGTACTAGTCGAGCAATGGAGATAGCGAAAAGGCTCATGAAGATAAATTGCAAACTAGGATTATGAAGAATATTTATTATACAGCTGCTTTAAAATATTATATACTACTTGCTCCCCGCATCTTCATTCGAGTGCCTCACAAATTACTTCCTTATGATTAGCCAAGTAAAAAAGTAGCCTATTTTACTCAGTAATGATGTTGATTAGATAACGATAATGTAGTTTCTGAGTTTATTAGAAATAAATAAATTTTACCTCATTATCTTATTGTACAGATATGCTGTCACACCTATACCCTGAAGGGGTAGGCAGAGGCACTACGTGTGCACCCACAATTAGCTAAAAGTATTAAGTTTTATGATATGACAGGCGGCTAACTCATCGAAATATCGGTATAGATTGCATAATAGTTACTATTATTAGGCACATATTCTGTATCGGGCATATTATATCTTCGAAAAAAGCTAATACCTAAAATTTTAACGCGGTAAGACTGCAGCAATTGACTTCCCATTTCCTGTATCTCATGAACCCTGCACTAGATCTTCACCAAATTAAAACGGAACTAACTGGGACGTATTTAACTCTTTGGAACAAAAATATAACGTTCCAAATCAGTTCTGGTGTCTTCAAGTAATCGGAGAATATGCATAAAAATAATTTCACTAAATTAAAATAGAATCGCAAGGGGAGTATATCCGCCCAAACCAAAATATTAATATTCAAAATTGGTTCATAAATAACCGAGTTCTAAGTTAATAAACATAACAACAAACCTACAATAGCCGAATTGATAATCTCATCCTTTTGGGAGAAGCTCCTCCGCTTGAAAAATCTAAACATCCAAATTTTCGCATTTATATCTAAAATAAAAATAGATATACATATACATTGTATCTGTATTTATAAAAGGTAAAATCGGTTATTACTAATAACTAAATATTTTTAATATTTTACAACAAATTTCCTTATACACATGTAAACCAATCTTTATCTTTGAGGGGTCTGAAGAGAGCAGGGGGTGCTTAAATTTCATTACAATTAGCTGTCGCAGCGTATGAATAATTCATCAGCGGGGCCGTACCGACCCACAGCCGTGCAAACACTGAAGGGTTTATTGCCAGATGACCAGTTAGTACTTTGAGTGTTTGCTAGAATTATCAGTAATTTGTGTTTGACGTCCGTTCATTAGCACAGACAACAGATTCACAATTCTGTTACAAATTCGCCGGTGTTTTGGGTAATTGAATTAATAATAACATAGATTAGCGTATTTGGGGCCAGCTAATCCAATTCGTAATTATTTATCGCGTACAATTTAAATTAGGTTAGGTTCGAAATAACAGACAAAAGGTTTGTAAATAGAACCAAATCGAATTTTCAGAAATAGCGTTCAAGTAGAACCTATATTTATTTTTTGTCATCTGTGGTTAACTACAGCTGAATTAAAGTAAAATAATATTGTAGGAAAAGCACATGACACTTTAAAGTGATTCAAAATCGTATTAGTTAAATACAGAAGTTTATTAAAAAAAACTGGTCAAGGGTGTAACCGAAGATTTACGGTTTTTGGATTTTTCTCTTAACATGTAGTGTAAGATACTGCTTATTGCCAAATTTTATAATTTTAGGTTAACGGCAAGTACCCTTTAGGTTTTGAGGCCCTTTTAAAATCACAAAAACTCGCAAAATATGCGACATAGATGATCGATTCGCATATTTTGATAATGGTAATCGCCTGTGTGGTCTAGTAGTCCGGTGTCGGAGTTGACCATATGTGGTATCGGCGGGGTTATCACGTAACTCACAATGCGAAATTATCGTAATTGTTTAGTTATTGCAAGTCACATAACAGCCTTGTATATTAGTGGCAGTCGTTACCGCTCGATTAGTTTTGGTACTGTGCCATTGCAAAAAGTGCATCTAGCGACCAGCAAGCAATTAGCAACATTTTTGATGAGTTTTTGGTTACGTTTGAAAGTCATCGCTGATCGCTGGAGGATTGTAAACGTTAGGTGATACGTCTGCGGGTTTGATTCCCGAGTCGCAATTCAAAAATTCAAAAAAAGTTTTTTTTGAATTTTTTTTTGCCTTGAATTGGAATTGGAAAAGTACCCGATTGGCGATAGGCTGGCCACCTATCACATTGTGGGAAAGTAGCTTCGGCTAATCGTGGGCGCACATGTTGTACCTCTGCCTACTTCTTTGCGGATACCGGCGTGAAGATACTTTTATTATATAAATGGTCATGCACACTTAAATACACTTGTACTGTTTGACAAAACACTTTTTATCTAATACCTTTAAACGAGTAATTCTTGTACTTATATACATATACTAGCTGTTGCCCGCGACTTCGTCCGCGCCAATTTCGTTTACTACTGGTCGTAGCAAGATGTTATATAGCCTGTTAACTTCCTCGATAAACAGGTTATCCAACGCAAAAAGAATTATTCAAATCGGTTCAGCAGTTTTCGAGATTACCGCGTACAACCAAACAAACAAACTCTACAATTTGTTAATATTAGTGTAGATAAATATAAATTTTGAAATTCGGAAACCGCTCCAACGATTTACATGAAATTTAGTATGAAGGGGTTTTGGAGGGTTATAAATCAATCTAGCTATATTTCAATTTTAGAAAACGTCGTTTTTACCAAAAAAAAAATACCGAGGAAAGCTCGGTCATCCAGGTACTTTAATTTATACGCCAACCGATTTCAATTTTTACGTCATCCTCAAGGCCAAGGCCATGACCTTGATGATGCCGTAAAAAGTGAAATCGCTTTACCTTTTATTGCATCTTCTTATACTTCTAAAATATTAAGTTTTTGCAGTCCTCCGAAATACAAACTTTAACTGTCCTAAATTTCATACTAACGTACCTATTTGTCATAAAAAGACAAACTTTTTGCGTCACGTATTAATATATAAATGGGAGTATGGTATAATGTTGATTGCATATGTTCACGGTATATATTTAGCTATGCGATGTGTTGACATTGCGTTTGGCAGTTCATTTCTGACGCGTCACGAGTCACGACTGTCTTCAGACAAGCGATCACCTCCCGACCTAACTGATCGAGTTACTGACGTGTCGTGTGGCCCAAGTTGCTGTTACCAGCGATAACATGCAAGAATTTGTATGACTTTCTTTAGCCGCATTTTGGGGAAACAGGTGCACTTTATACACTGCGCGCTTATACGACGCTTGTAGGATCATTTCGTTATCCGTCTGTCCGTGTGTCAAGATCTTTTTTTGTAGGATTGCGTAGAGGTATCAAGTTGAATTTTATATCAAATTCTTGGATCTGCGGTCTCTCTGTATGACCAATTATCTATATCATTACATAGTATAAAACAAAGTCGCTTTCTCTGTCTGTCCCTATGTCATTATGTCCCTATGTATGCTTAAATCTTTAAAACTACGCAACGAATTTTACGCTACGCTAGTATCACATATTTTGCTATTTCACAAAGGAATTCAAAACCTATAAGGTACTTCCTGTTGATCATGAATCGTGAAATTTATTTGTAGCTAAAGTTACTCCAAGTTTGTACAGAACTCTTGGTGTGCGAGTCCAACTCATACTTGACCGGTTTTTTATACCATAAGAGAGAAATTTAGAAGTGAAACTTTTACTTAATCGCCTTATACGTCTAGCAATATTGGCCTTTATGTATATACTGATGAAGTCCTAGTTTCATATCCCAGATACCGTATGTTGTCTTAAATATGTTTTTTAGTTTATTTTAAAAACAATAATTTCACATGATGGATACTGAAATATATTTAATAAACACTCAAACCCAGATATAAAACTCATATGCTTATCATTTAAATTTTTGGCCCTATCGGATTTGTACCAATGCCGCATCGATTGCAGTCAGAGTTGAGAGTTAGCTACCTCAGCAAAGATTATTTTTCTATATTGAAAAAAGCCAATAATATCTGGCCAGATCCAGGACTGTAATTTGTTACTTCACTGATATTGCAATGTTATGGTAACTTAAACATGAGGCTGCTCGATTCCTATTCGAACATCATCAGCTCTTTTCGTGTTTTGCTCTGCAACTTATGTACATATAGCAAAAAGGTGGTCAGATGAAAACGCAATATGTCGGAAGTTATTAAATTTTTGATTCAGAATTTGTTTTGTTTCTAACTACAAGGATTACACATACAAATACGTAAAATGTCGCAAAATAAAATAAATTACAAGCCTAGTTAACAAAGATTTTTTGATTACATTTGATTTAGGACTGGATTTTTGTTTTTTAGGTTTTTAAATTTTTTAGCAAATTATAAGTGCTAAAATCACAGATCATATGATTACTAATAGAAATGGCACGGAAGGAAACGTGTCGCCACGCATATGAGTAAACGCTCCCATCACTGTCAACGCATTGGCAAAAGTGTCATACATTTGTAGACATTTTTTTTTTTTTTTTTTATGTCATAAGATAGCAAACAAGCAGATGGGTCTCCTGATGGAAAGAGTCAACCATCGCCTATAGACACCAAAGGTGTTAATGGTGCGTTGCTATCTTGTGGCGAGGTATAATGCCACATGCATAAGTTTACCGGCTACCTTACCCTCCAAACCGGAACACGACAGCAACAAGCACTGACGCTATTGCGGCAGGAATAGGTAAGGCGGTGGTACCAGACCCGGGCGAGACAGTGCAGAACTCTACCACCTAGTAGCCACGATGGTAGTGACTCGATAGCCAATCGGTCGCCTTTTACGACCTGCCTGGCAGAACGGCAGTTGGCCTATTCTACAAAGGAGGCCGGGACCAACACGGCGAAAAAAACATTGTGAACAGACATTGTGAAAAAATAGAAATAAACCATGTTGTACTGTTTTATCGTACCGAATCAGATGACATGGTTTAAAAATTACCCTTCGAGTGATTTTATTTCGTCGGTAAGTAGTATAACTCTGTATTTCTGTGTATGAATGCGCGCTACGCTGACAACGTAAGACATTGCCTTGAAAGGCGTATCCAATTAATACGTGGCTAACACATATAGTTAAAACACGTGAACTTCTCATCACTTACACCATACATCTTAGTATACTGACAAGCACCAACTGGTAACATCGGCGCCGGCGCATCCGTTGCTCCAGAACAGTAACTTAAAACCCGTTTAATTTAATCAGTGTTCCGTACTCACCCTAAATAGAAATTACATTTAAGCTAAAGATTAACAGCCTTATTAATAAAACGGATTTGAACAAGCGATCCGAAATGTGCTCTGCGTGGTTAGTTACTGGGTAGTAGAGTCTTGGAATATCTCAAGCGAAATTCGCTTCACGTGTTGATCCGGGTTCCTTTGAAGAATAGGCCAACTACCGTTCTGCCAGGCAGGTCGTAAAAGGTGACTGATTGGTTATGCGAGTCACTACCATCGTGGCTACTAGGTGGCAGAGTTCTGCATTGTCTTGCCCGGGCCTAGTACCACCGCCTTACCTAATCCTGCCACAATCGCGTCAGTACTTGTCACTGTCATGTTCCAGTTTGGTTGGCATTAAACCTCGCCACAAGATAGTAACGCACCATTAACATCTTTGGTGTCTATAGGCGATGGTTGTCCCTTTCGATCAGAGACCCATCTGCTTGTTTGCTATCTTATGATATAAAGAAAATTGTACTATCATCTTGCCTATTCTTTCTGTAATAGCTTGTCACTGTCGTTTTCCGGTTCGGGAGGTAAGGTAGACGGTAAACTGATGTGGCATTAACATCTTTAGTGTCTATAGACGATGGTTATTATTAGATATTATTTTTGTCATTTTCAATTTTTATTTTGTCCTTTTATAAACAGGGGTTTTAAAAATCTCAATCTTATGGACGAAGTGTGGGTGAGATGTGTGTGTATGTATCTGTGAATGTGTGTAGATGAGTGTATGGTGTGTATGTGTGTTTCTGTGTATCCACACAACAAATATAATATTTTCGTGTGTGTACCTATCTATCTAATCTAATCAAACCATTAAACGAGCAATTGTTATATATATATATATATATATATATATATATATATATATATATATATATATATATATATATATATATATATATATATATATATATATATATATATATATATATATATATATATATATATATATATATATATATATATATATATATATATATATATATATATATATATATATATATAATTGGAATCTCGGAATCGGCTCCAACGATTTTCATGAAAGTCACAAATTAGGGGTTTTTCGTGTCAAGGAATCGATTTATTAAGATTCCAGGTCCAAGAAAAGCTCGGTTCCCAAGATATGAGTATGTGAAAAACCGAGCAAAGCTCGGTCAACCAGGTACAGAAAAAAAATATGTATTCTATAGGAATCGATTTATCAAGGTTCCAGGTCCAAGAAAAGCTCGGTTCCCAAGATATGGATACGGAGCAAAGCTCGGTCAATAAGATATTGTGTCCTTATGTGAGCTAAGATTATTATTCTTTCCCGTGTTGTTCCGGCTCCTTTAAACAATAGACCTTCTGCCAGTGCGTGCCAGGCTATGTGACTCACTGCCATCGCGCCTGCTGGCTGCTGGCGGTCGACTCCTACATTGTCTCACTCAGGTCTGGACCACCACATTACTTATTCCTGCTGCGAAAGTGTCAGTGTTTGTCGCTCTCGTGTTCCGTTTTGGAAGGTAAGATACCTGTTAAAATAACGCATGTGGCATTAAGACCCTGCCACACTGTTTGCAACGCACCATTGACATCTTAGGTGTCTATAAGAGATGGTTGTCTCTTTCCATCAAGGGAGCCTGCTTGTTTGCTTTCTTTTGATATAGGTATATAAAAAAATATCAATTTTCAAATTATATTAAAATAAAAACACATATCATCCAGTTGTTTCACACAACACGTATCATATCGGAAAAAAAATATGGCGCCGGCGTTCCGTATCCCAAAACTTAATAGACAAGGGTAATTTTATACTTAGGTTTTTGCAAGACTTCATCATAATGGGGAAAGCATATCGGAATGTTTATTTAGGATCATCTCAATAGTTAAAAATGTTTTGTCAGCCAGTTTCAAATATTATTACAATATACAGTTCCTTGGGATAGGTGTTTCCGGCTTACAAGAGTTTAAATACAGTTAAATTGCAAAAACATCCCATAGGAGTGTACTATTTACATATATGGCGTCAGTACGCGATAGTTATTTCTTTAAGAAATTAAATTAAATGCTAGTGATAACCTATACATATTTTAATGGTTTAGAAATATTTTATAATATTTTTTATATCATAAGGCAACAAACAAATCTGCTTGTTTGCTGTGTTATATAAAAAAAAGTTACACAAAGGCTTTCCTGAAAAGGGAAACCATCGCTTATAGGCACCAAAGATGTTAATGGTGCATTGTTATCCGTTGCATCGGACACGCAAAAATTCGCGGAAATTTTTACGTGTCCGATGCAACGGATTTTTTAACTAGTTTTCTTCGTTGAAATATGAATTTCCGCAAAGTAACGCCTGAATCTGTAAAATACCGTCTTACCTGTTCCTGACGCAAAAGCGTGAATGCTTGTTATTGTCGTGTTCTGGTTTGGAGGGTAAGGTAGTCGGCAGACTTATACATGTGGCATTACCATCCCGCCACAAGGATCATACACACATCTTTTTGTATCTATAGGTAATGTTTTCTCTTTTAATTATAAAAGCCATCTTCTAGTTTGCTATCTAATGATATATAAAAAAATCATTCATTACAGATTTGAATGTAATTTCATATCCAGTCTCAATGTATTTTAAATCCTAATTTAGACTTAACCAGCGCCCGCCCATTAAGTTGTAATATCACTCGCTGACCTACTTATTTTGAGTTTAATTTATTATGGAAGGGTGGAGTCAGAATGCATCACCGACCACACAACCCATAGACCCCTAATAACAGACGAATGGCTTCTGTCAACACATCTGACTTATAGTTCCGATGTAAATGTCCATGCACCAATACCCAATCAGTGTCGACCAATCAGATTCTCTGTACATCACTATCTTTCACTGTGGCCTTGAGTGAGCCAATCACGATGTAGCAGCTCAGCTCAGCTAGTTGCCAGAATGCATTCAATACGGAAAATCGAACATTAGGCGTCTATGGGCTGTGTGGTCGATGGAATGCATGAATTATAGAAGATTTTTATCTACTCTCATGTAATAACTTTCCATATTTAATAAAGTATTACCTAGTAAGCTTTATCTATCTCAGTAGCTAGTTTTTTTATATCATAAGATAGCAAACAAGCAGATGGCTTTCCTGAAAAGGGAAACCATCGCCTGTAGACACCAAAGACAGTATCTAATGGCGCGTTGCTATACGTGTGGTGGACTGGAACCTCCAGACTGGAACACGACATGACAAGCAATGACGCTATTACGGCAGGAAAAGGTGAAGGTATCAAATATTCAGGAGAAACGCTGCGGGACTCTACAATTTAGTAGTCATGATGATAGTGACACGCATAGCCAATATTTCGCCTTTTACGACCTACCTGGCAGAACGGCAGAATGGTCTATTCTTCAAAGGAGCCGGGACCAACACGGGGTACTTAACGAAGTCCAGTTAGCTTTGCGTTCAATGGATAGCAATTTCTTGTTTAAGTATCACGATTTTGTGAACGTCTTTCAATTCTCCTTATTTTCTATTGATTTTATAAAAGGAGGCTTTCAGTTTGACCGGTATGAATGTGATATTGATAATATTTGAGTAAGTATGATGATCCATTTTAGGCTTCTAGGCATGTGCGCTAATTTTTGTAAGCGTATGTATGTTCATTAACAGTCCACGAATTTCTCGAAAATTGAAAATTATATTGGGATGATCCTTTTTGATTTAAATTCAGGTATATTCATAGAGTTGTCCAAGTTTCCTAAAAATTGGTTCAGTAGTTTTTGAGATAAAGGTAGGCATAGGGGTAGGTAGGTATAGGTGACAGATATATGAAGTCGATTTAATGGTTTTGTTAAATAGACTGGGGCCGCCTCTAAAATTAATTGAAAATTAAAAAAATAAAAGTAGGATGAAACCCACTGAAATAGGGAAGAAAATAAAGTCAAAATAAAAGGAAAAATAAATTACGGGGATTAGGGTTTGATAAAAATAAAAAACCAAAAAGTCTGTTCTTAAAATTTTTCGCATGAGATCCCGGGTTCGATTCTCGGGTCGGGCAGTTCAAAAAAGTGTTTTTTCAGTTTTCTGATAAAAACAACGTTGCACTAGATTGAAAAGTGCCCAGTTGGACCAGTTGGCTTGCCACTTATCACATTGTGGGATTAAGTATCATCGGCTAATCGTGGGTGCACTGGTTGTGTCTCTGCTTTCCTCTTCGGGGATACGGGCGTGAAGAAAATTTTTGTTACCAACTAAACTAAAAGTTTTGTGTAAAAAAAATATATATTTCCCATTAGTGCTTAAATGCATAGCAAAATTATAGCCCCTTTTAAAGAATACACTACTTGCTATTTCATTTGCGAATTCTTAAATGGTGAACGTTTGGCCAAACCACAGGTGTATCACCTAAAATTTGCAATTTGCCAGCGATAAGCGAAGACTGTTAAACATAACAAAAAATCATTTAGGTAAAACGTCACCAATTGCTCGCTGATTGTTAGAGCACCTTGCGATCTCGCAGCACCAAAAATAATCAGGCGGCAATGACTACCACTAATATACCAGACTGTTATGTGACTTGCAATAACTATTATTTATTATAATATTACTAACAGGTCGGGTCAACATTTAGGTTTATTACATTATATTATACATTTAGACAACATTTAGCTAGTATATTATAATTACGATAATTGCGCGTTGTGATTGCGTGATACCCCGCCGCTCACTGCCATCGTGTCTACTTGGAGATAGAGATCCGCATCTTCTCGTTCTGATTCGGGATCACCGCTTTAACAACTCCTGTCTCCTACCACAATAGCTACAATGCTTATCGTATTTCGGTTCGGAGGATATATTAATAGTAGGGGACTTTTTTCTCTTTTTATTTTAAATAGAGTAAGTTTAACAACGCCCATAGGCACAAAGTAATTACTCATTTTCGGTTAAACAATGCTTACAAGTCATTAACATCGAATTTCACAACCCAAGTCATCATGACCAGCAAAAATGTTCGCAAAAAAACGTTAATACGTATTTAATTAAAAGGAAGTGCGCTGATGAAGTCATCTTATAATTACAGGTTTGGGGAGCACCAGCGGGATCGCGACAAGGTGGACTGACCACCTGTCACAAACAATATTTATATGACGACAAGTGAGATATTATGTTTTTTAATAGTCCGACAAAAAGAGGATTTAATTTGCCATCCTAAAGGCAAGCCTGCATTGTGATTTTTGGGGTGGTTTTTAATTATTTTCTACCCCCTGAATAAAATTCAACATTTTTTAACTATAAATCCTAAAATCAAAAACATATTAAATATAAGTTTTAAAGACATGGTGAAACAACAAACGTCGGAATCCTAAAAACGCAAACAACTATCATCTCCATCTCATGTCATCGGTGAGAGGTAGTTTTTGTTTGTGTCGTTGTGTATGTTTGTTTGTGGACTCTGTTTGTCTCGAGGCGCCTCTACAGACCGGGAAACGAATATTGTTTTAAAATCGATCCCGTAACTCGAGATCTTTATTTACTTTAAACACACGTCACCAAGGATGAACTCACTAGATAGGGCTGACACTTATAAAATATAAAAATTATGTGATTAAATGTATTATTTATCTGTATTTAAATTAAAAAGTTACTGGCAGATCAGAGTGCTAAGTGTGAGTTTTGACTTTGTGGCGCTGTACAAATCACATACAAATTTTTAGTAAACTCGAAACGCGCTCGCGATCGAATGCGAAAAGAAAAACTCACACTTAGCACTCTGATCAATTAGATTAGCACAAAATGCTGCATAAATTGAAATTAAATTTAGCATATAGTGGTATATATAACCATATATAAGAGTAGGTATATATAACTATTACCTACGACATAATATATGCGTCCGATAAGATTATGAAAAACTCACCTATTATAATAACAGGGATTAAAATTAATAACGGTGACAACGGGGATTCAAACCGGAATTAACAGTTTACATGTTCTTTTAACTATAGTATATAGGTATATATCATTAGGAAACCTTAGACTCCCACTGATTTATACACTTTAATAAGCATATGTATATGATCTATCTATACATATAAGTAAGTAGTGTCTTATTAAACAAATATTTGTCACGAAAATGGATGAAACATTTAATTTATAAACATTACAGATTTTTATATGTAGTATTCGCTCCGTGCGAAGCCATGGTGGGGAGAAACTGATTTACCGTCAGCGCTACCCGTGGCTATATCCGGTACTACGGGGGGCTGTTTTTATGTTTCGAGTATATACAAGTGAATTGTTATTTAAAATTTATTTAAATAAAATAACATAAAATGAGTCACAAAAGTTGTTGTGTTGTAAGTTGTAAGAATACAGGTAGAAAAAGTGCTTGTCATTTTTATAAATTTCCAACAGCAAGTTGGAAAATAAATCAAAGGAAAAAATGGATAGCCGCTGTTAGGAGACAAAAGTAAGTAGAATCATCACTTCACTATCCGTAACAATCACCTTACTATCCGTAATAATAAAAATCTTGAAAGGAGTAAAACTTAAAAAAATAGTAAGTTTAGAAAATGCTAGGAAATATTATTATTAATTAAAAAAAAAATTAAAAAAAAATTAAATTAAATTAAATTTAGCATAATTATATATTAAAAAATAAGATTGAATTTTTTTATTATAAACTTTTCATTAATTATTTAAAATTTATTTACTCTTTGCCACTTATTATATTAAACAAAAAGATTATCCATATCAATGATCATAAATTTTAAATAATAAATATTAAAAATTTTCAATTTTCCTTGCAGTATTGATGGCTCATTGTGGACTCCAAAGGCACATGATTATATTTGTAGTGATCATTTTATTGGAGGCCAAAAGTCTGACATAGAATCAAGTCCCAGCTACATTCCTACTAAATTTCCTACAGCTTATAAATCTCGAAAAGTTAATGAGTTAATGGTTACGAATAGGTGAGTAATAATATATTGAAATTTACATAATTTAAAAACTAAATAGGAGAGTATTACTATAAATTTTAGATATTATTTTATAAACAAATACTGTCGCTAATAAAATTTGTGACTATCAACAATCTAATAATATGAACTTTTGTGTAATAAATTTTTCAGATTTAAGCCCTTAATGGACCGCCGGCAGAACAAAAATGCATCTTCAGCACTCAATCGTAAGCCTGAAGTTAATGAATTGCAAGAAATGATTACTGAAGATCCGCCGACAGTAACTCATTTGAGAGTTGAACAAGAGTGTCAAGTTAACTTCGATTCAGAGTCCGATGTCAATTTTTTGTCAATCGATTCAGTCTGATTTCAGTTAACCTATCTTTATGTGTGCTAACTTCTATGCTACTTTTTCGGTATTAACTATACTTACATTTTATTTTTTAATGCACAAGAACACTTTACATTAACAAATATTTATTATAAATATTCCCTTTAATTAAAAAAGCATTTTTTTATTTATCATTCGATATTATTATTACTGACAGCCATTCAATACTTAGTAAAATATATTACAATAGCCCCCTTTAGTTCAAACGTACCATGGCGCTGAAGTCGCGCACAGAGCGAACAGATAAAACATGGAGATGTGGAATACAAAAATTAATAGTACAAGGAAGTATATCAAAGTTATATTATTAGTTAATATGAAATCATATAATTTCATAAATCATCACATAAGATCATGTTTTATCCATTGAGAGATCAATGAAAAGACACGTCTTTTAATACCTATAGGTAATAAACATGTTTTTGTCATGTAAAGTGTCTCTAATATGTATATTTTGTCTTTTATATGTGTATGTGTACTTTTCTTTGGTCTTGAATCAGAATGATTATTGTTTAAATCAGTATTTTTTGTAATTATGCACGTTGCATTGCGGGGATGATTAACCAAACTTAAATTCAAACGTTAACAAACATATTTTTATTCTGATGGAAAGAGATAATCGTTGCTCAGAGATACTGAAGTTATTAATGAAACTAAGTAAAACTGTCTACTGCGTTTTAATATATAGATTGAAACCGCGTATAACAACCCTGTGGCTGTAGAAATGCGAGCCGTGGCCAGAAGTAGTTGGTGTTGCCAGAAGTGGTAAAAACATCCCAATGACAAACACGCGGACAGCCGAGTAGCTTCCCACGTTAAACATATCCATGCGGTCTTGACGCATCATATCTTCAGATAGGACTCTAAAATACCTACTTATGCAAAAGTCATAGTTTCGTGAGTCATCACTCATCACGTAAGATCATATTTTACTTCTTGAAGAAAGACTGTTAAACTATACAAAAAATGTTTTGGTTATGTGAACCACATATAAAGTATCATTACGCCAGTCTGCTTGCTAAGTAGGCAGTATGTGCCAAATGCCAAATATCACCATGATTTACTGATTAGATGGTTGATGAGATGAACATCATCAAAGTTTTTGACCTGATTTCTAGCGATAGCCGGGACCAAAAGCTTTCAATGCTCATCCTAGGCATGAAGGTTTTAAAATATCTTTACCAAACTCCGATCTGCTACTGAGATTTGCATTTTCGGGATAATTCTCGAAAAATTCTCATAAACACTTTTTCCCGACCTAAGAATCCAATCCGGAGCCTCGTGGATTAAACTGCATAGGCTCACCACAAAAGCTGTAGGTAGGTCCGAGCCCCTTTTCAAGAATTGACCATCTGTCATTCTGCCAGACAGTTCGTAAAAGTCGAACGATTGGCTATACTCACTACCATCGTGACTGTTAGGTGGTAGAGTTCTGCAACGTCTCGCCCGAGTTTTGGTATCAATGCATTGCAATGCATTTGCAATGCAATGCAATTGCAATGCAACCTTTTCTAAGTTAGTCGGTAAACGTTTATCTACCGATAATTTACCTTCTAACTCTAGATTTTATGTCTTCTTTCTCTGTCCAAGCGGTTAAACTGTAGAACTCTTTACCGGTAGATATAAGGCAAGCAAGGAGCAAAATTAGCTTTAAAAAGATGGCCCATGATTTTTATTTCAAATCATGTAGTTCCTAACAGGATAAATATTCACTGCAGTGTATAAAATAATGTTATTTTTCCCCTAATTATATTAAGTGTTAATTTAGCTTTGTGATGTCTTTGTCATGTAATTTATATATTTGAAAGTTGTACCTTGTCCTAGTCGTGTTTTTTATTACTTGTACTGTGGTTGTCTGGAAGAAAGCGCTTGTTAGCGATAAGACCACCTTTTATATCAGATTGTTTACTTTAGATTGTATTACTACTTTAATTTATATACAACTTATATTATATACTAGCTGTTGCCTGCGACTTCGTCCGCGCGGACTTCGTTTACTCCGCACTGCTCTTCCCCTGTAGGTGATAGCGTGATAATATGTAGCCTATATATTGACCCGACCTGTTAGTAATATTCATCAAAATTTGAAGTAAATCCATGCAGTACTTTTTGAGTTTACCCCGGACATACAAACAGACACACAGATAAACAGACAAATAGACAAAAATTCTAAAAACTATATTTTTGGCTTCGATATCGATTAAAGATCACGCCCTAAGTATTCTTTTAAAATAATATTCAATGTACAGTTTTGACTTTCCTACGATTTTATTATATGTATAGATAACTTATGTTGTACAATAAAGAATATTATTATTATTATTATAAACTGAAACACGATCTTGACAAGTATTAATGCTATTGCGGCAGGAATGTGTAAGGCGGTGTTACCAAAACCCGGACGAGACGTTGCGGAACTCTACCACCAGGTAGTCATGATGGTAGCGACACTCTTGGCCAACAGCCACACTGATAACAACGCACCATTAATATCTTTGGTGTCTATAGGCGATGGTTTCGCTTTACATCAGGAGAGCCATCTGCTTGTTTGCAATCTTATGATATAAAAAAATATTGTCAGTAAAAAAAATATTGTCTGCGTGTGCCTTAGTGCGTTAATATCTTCGGGACGATACACGCAAGTGCGGCCGAGGCATAACGCTAAGGAAAAGTTATGTTGTATTAGTAATATTATAAAAAAATAAAAATGAACGCCCCGTTGGTCGAGTGGTTAGCGACTCTGACTACACAATCAACGGGGCTCGGGTTCGATCCCCGACGGGGACAAGCATTTGTGTGCTGAGCATAAATGTTTGTATTTCCGGGTTTGGGAGTTTATTAAATACATTCTAATATTTATATATGTATTTCTATGTATTAGTATCGTTGACTAACACCCATAACACCAGCAAATAATTTGCTTACTTTGGGGTTAGATCAGTAAATGTCATTTATCCCGTGTATATTGTTATTATTATCATTATTATCTATAGTTACGAATGTGTATACCTACCAAAGAGTAATACATACATAAAGTAGATGGAGAGATAAAATCATGCCTTATAGAAAACAAAGTTGTTAATAGTACGTTGGTATTCGTGTGGTGGGATGCTAATGCCACATGCATATATTTACAGGCTACCTTACTCTTCACACCAGTACATGACAGTGACAAGCATTGCGGTTATTGCGACTGGGGTCAGCAAAACGGTGGTATCGAGCTCGGAGTGAGTGAGTGAGACGTTGCGGAACTCTACCGTCCAGAGTGCTAAGTACGAGTTTTTCTTTTCGCATTCGATCGTGAGCGCGTTTGGAGTTTACTAGGAATTTGTATGTGATTTGTACAGCGCCACCTAGTGGTAAACGTGAGAAACCAGTTTACCACTAGGTGGCGCTGTACAAATCACATACAAATTCCTAGTAAACGCGAAACGCGCTCACGATCGAATGCGAAAAGAAAAACTCGTACTTAGCACTCAGTAGTCACATTGGCAGTGACACGTGTAGTCAACCGTTCGCCTTTTACGAACTGCCTGGCAGAATGGCAGATGATCTATTCTTTGAAAAAGCCTGGACCAACAATATTTAACTATAAATATACATTGGTTATGCTCACGGATTAAATGGATACGCCTTTCAAAACAATTTCTTAGTTTGTCTGTGTAGCTTGCATTTACACACAGAAGTATTCAAGAGTAATTTTAAACCTTGTCGTTTCATTTGGTACGAGAAAACAGCACAACAAGGTTTATTTATATTTTTTCACGATATAATATACCTACAAATGTATGACAAGTTTGACAGTGATAGGAGCGTTTGCTCATATGCTAGGCGACACATTTACTGCCCAATGGCGTGTCTATTAGTATTCATGTGGTCTGTGGTAATGCTAATGCTATTCTTTCAAATTCCAATAGCACTAGCCGTAAACGGATGGATAATTAGTGCTTGCTATGTATATATTTTCACGTTAAATATGTGTCGAGGTAAGCAGAGAGATTTAAGTAGGTGCATCATAATCTAAGGAAACTTCCTTGCTTCATCCATGTCAAAAACTTATATGACACACACGATGGAATCATAAAATTTCAAGATATTCTTAACCTAGTATCTATTCCATGAATATTTACTTAACTAGGCAAGTAAAAAATTCGACAGTACCAGATCTGAATAAAAATTTAACTCTCAATCAAGCGCAGTCGGGTCAAAATTATATAGTTTAATCCATCAAACCGTTTAAGCTACAGAGCGTGTGAGAAAAATACACATACATACAAACATACATAATTATTGTAATTGATTAAAAATTATAATTAAAAAAAAGACATCCCGGCGACTTTTTCCGCCGGATCTGCTCAGTGTGAGTTCACGTTTCGAAATGTTGGTAGTTATAAAATTTTCGATCCGTCAAAAAGTGCCAGTAAAGGTGAATAAAGGTAAATAAAAAAATGACTGAAATATGACTTTGACATACATTGACTAGTAAAACATACACCTCCTTCTAGCGCAGTTAAGTAAAAAGTAATCGGAACGTTGGTGCCGAAATTATAAACAAGTTTCGTTCTCAACAAGTATGCAAGTAATGGCATGAAAGAATCTCGGCTCAGTGTCAGTTCCCAACAGTGTAAGTCGAGACAGCTATACTAGTTGACCTGTTAAATAACTCGCCTGCGCTATTACGGCGTCAGCCGGCAAAAACTGATGCTACTGGAAAAACAATCAAAAGGCGCCGCGCATCTCAGATCAGACGTGCCGACTTCGCGACAATTACTCCCCTGTATAGCGCAAGGAAACTCATTTTCCAAAGACTACCCGACCCGGGGCTTATTACATGCGCGCAACTTTAAAATAACACCTATATTTTAATTCATACCCATATAACATTGTGATAGAGTTCATATTGGTATAAAAATAACAAATCATCTACATAAACGAATTTGTATCTTCACAAGGTTACAAGTTTGTACATGAATCTGATAGAATCCGTATTATATATAGGGGTTCTTATTACAAATGCAGAAGGTTGATTGTTGTTATTGTTGTTTTTAATGGCATGCAAAAATGAAATTGCAAAATAATACGCGTTGCGAATCGGCCGTCAATCATCTCGCAATCGAGCGCTGACAAAGGAAAAATCCTTTTACCAGCACGCGAAATAATTCAAGAATGATCAAAGTGCTTCGGTGACACCTTAAACAAACTCCTGGTGTGTTAATTTTGCTTTGATTGAATTTGTAACAATTCAATTTGTTTTTTACAATCACTTTTATTGATTAGCTCTTGGTTTATAAAGGTAATGAAAATCATAACTGCCATCAAATTGTAATAGCGTCATTGCTTGTCACTGTCGAGTTCGGGTTCGGAGTATGGAGGGTAAAGTACCCGGTAAACTTATGCATGCATCCCACCATACACATACCAATACACTGTTAACATCTTTAGTTACTATAAGCGATGGTTATCATTTTCCATTCGAATAGCATTCAGAGTAAACGAATCAGGAGAACGATTTTCCTTTTCTCTATCTTATAAAAAACTGCTTTATGTTTTTTATAAGATAGAAAAAAGGTTTATATGATGCAGCGGGCTGCAGCGTGCAGCCCGCTGCATTATAAAAGTTATTGGCAAATCCCGCGGGACCACTTAATTTTTCCGGGATTAAAAGTAGCATATGTGCTATTCCAGGTCGCCATCTACCTGTGTGGCAAACTTCATTCAAATCCATTCAGTAGTTTTTGCGTGATTGAGTAACAAACATCCATCCAAACATCCATCCATACATCCAAACTTTCGCGTTTATAATATTAATATAGATATAGATGGATCTCTTAATGTTAACATATAGCTTTTGCTTACAGACAACAGAGAAGTTGATGGTTGTTAAACGTGGCAAATTCGGTGACCTCAACTTATTTAATATGGTGACAAACTGGTAAATCGTAGTGAATTAACCATCTATTGTTCCGACCACTTGGTTTGCCTCGGTTTTTTTTGTAATGCATATCGTTCAAAAATTTTAACGATCGGCATTTTTTCTCCATATAAATTTGAATTGTGCTAAAGCTCATTTTTTATATCAAAAGATAGCAAGCAAGCTATTGGTTCTCTTGATGAAGAGACAACCATCGCCAAAAGACGCCAAAGATGTTAATGGTGCCTTGTTACACGGTTAACGGGATAGTAATGCCACGTGCAAAGTTTACTGGTTACCCAACCCTCTACACCGAAAAACGACAGTGACAAATTACGCTATTGCGGCAAAAATAGGTAAGGCGATTTTCTTTTGTCCTTTCTTCAAAGTAACTCAGACTACCTAATCTTCATGAAAAATGGTGCGAAGTTTTAGCTTAACATATTAATATGATAATAACAAAATTGGAGCTAAAAATGAATCCTTTTTATTTATGTACGGTAAGGTATTTAACATTAAAATTTATTAAAAGCGGTTCATGCTCACTGATCTACAAATCTATGACCTAATATAAGATTTAGTAGGTACCGCTATGATTTTTAGACACTATAAATTATTTGACTTCGTTCAAAAAATTGTTGATTCCAACCCTTCCCTTATGTAAAGGTCGTCGTAGTTAATTATACGTAAATAGTTTCAATCTAGGTTCTCTTAGTTTGTTTCCAGTCTTATAAATCAACGTCAGTCAGTTCGCGCGAGACGCGAGCGGCGCATTGTCCCCATAAACGGCTAATTGATCGAACGCGCCGGATATACTGAGTGTCACCGCCTGCCATTTTGAATGCGACCCCAAATGAGCATATAATGCTTGCGGTGATTGCTCAATAAAATACCACAAAAGAATGGCCTCATTGTGGAGAGGAAACGGAGTAAGGAAGCCTAGCATTGTGCGGTGTCAAAGGCTACCGATTTGTATGGAGGTATTTCTGCGAAAGATGATCCGCAAATTGGAAGGTGAAATTAGTAGGAATGTTTCTCGCTTCCATCCTCATTGATTGGAGGGTTATCGCATTTCGAGGGGTTTTTGTGAATGCGTCGCTTTCTATTTTGCAGATTTCGCATTAAAGGGTTTAAGACGTTTAATTTGGTTTTGTTTTATTCGTGAGATTGACGGCAACTGTTTTTAGAGATTCTGTGGGAAAATTATATTTGTTTATACTCTTTGGTGTCGAGGTGGTAGAGTTCTGCTTTGTCTCGCTCGTTTGGAGGGTAAGGTAGAAGGTTAATTTAAACATGTGGCATTAATATGGCAATAAAAATAGCAACGCATCATTAACATCCTTGGTGTCTATAGGCGATGGTTGTCTCTTTTCATCAGGAGAGCCATCTGCTTGTTTGCTATTTTATAATATATATAAAAACCGGCCAAGTGCGAGTCGGACTCGCGCACGAAGGATTCCGTACCATCATAGCAAAAAAAAAACGAAAATAAAAATTATGTGGTGTCGCGGGACACCAGGTAGGAATGAACTTCCTTCGGCTAAAAGGCACTACTCGCTTGTGTACGCGACTGTCGCGCCTGCGCATGTCTCATTTAACGCTTTTATTCCACGCATTTTTCTTACGGTTTTACTATCACATTTTTTTCAGTTCGGTCGCGCAGCAAAATCCCTATCCCCTCCAAGCCTGCCGTAAGGAACTTCGTTCCAAAAACTTGTTTATTGTATAGAAACCCCTTAATATTTTAATTTTATTATTTTTTGTATTTGTTATAGCGGCAACGGAAATAAATAATTTGTGAAATTTTCACCTTTCTAGCTATCACGGTTTATGAGATACAGGCTGGTCTGGTGACAGACGTACATACGAACGGACAGGCACCGGAGGCTTAGTAATAGGTTTCCGTTTTACATTTTAGGTACGGAATCCTTTAGGATTCCGTACCTTCAAGGATCAATTTGTCACAGCATTACGAGAACTGCAGTCTGTGTGTGCTTGTTTGGTGTTCAAATCATATGACAGCAAAGAAGAAGTAAATAAATAATAAATAAATAAATATTCACGGGACAAATTACACTTATTGATCTAACCCCAAAGTAAGCAAATTATTTGCTTGTGTTATGGGTGTTAGTCAACGAAACTAATACATAGAAATACATACATACATACATACATACATATATACATATCTTGATGTCAGATCCCTTACGGGGTAGGCAGAGAGAACCGAGTGCCATACATCACGATCCTTGCAGGCTTGTATCGCTTTCTCCACCCTCATCATTCTCTTCATACACAAACGCCGGTTGCGAAGACTCTTGACACCACCTTCGGACAGTACTCGATCAATCTGATCATGGTATGTCAGTCTTGGTCTTCCCCGTTACCTATATCCTTCCACATTCGCGTTGTGTATCTGTTTTGTTAACCTTTCATGATAATATATAGAAATACATATTATATAAATACTTTTACATACATAATAAACCCAAACCCGGAAATACAAACATTTATGCTCATCACACGAAAGGTGGTTCGTTTGTTCGTGGAGGTGGTTTGACGAAAAGAAATAACACCAAATACGTTAACGATGTATTGGCCAGGTCAGGTATTTAATATCACAAGCATAAGTGTACTACTTTACATGACATGACATTGATAAGCACTGATGCGGAGGAAACTGGTAATAATATTGTCGCTTATAATATAACATAGCCAGTGCCGTTCATGTAAGAAAACTTTAATTGAATCGAAGCATTTAGGGTTCTTACACACGTAATCGCATTGTGTATGAAGGGGCGGCATCACGTGTAGGAAAATGTGTAAGACCCCTAAACGCTTTGATTCGATTAAAGTTTTGTTAAGTGAATAGTGCTTTTGTACATCATCTGTTTGGTTGCTATCTTCATTACATAGTATAAAACAAAGTCGCTTTTTTTGTCTGTCCCTATATCCCTATGTCCATATGTATGCTTAAATCTTTAAAACTACGAAACGGATTTTGACGCGGTTTTTTTAAATAGATAGATTGATTCTTGAGGAAGGTTTTAGTATATAAATCTTTCCAATATTTTCACGGAAACAAAAGCTACGCGGGTGAAACCGCGGGCAGGGCAGGCAGTATAATAATAAAATATTTTTAAATTATATATTTGGACCCGTCACTGACGATGTACAGTGGAATAAATTATACGAAAAACGAGGCAGTTAAAATTCTGTTCTATCTCAAAACCGTTTATTCAATTATAGTGATTCTGTAATCATCATTATACCGTAGCAGTGTCACTCCCTACGGGTTAATGATAACGGAGTAAGGTTACAAAGTAGCGCACGTGTCCCGTCATCAGGGCCTTTTGTGTCACCGTGATTACCAGACGGGGCTGGCTGGAATATTCGGTAGTCGTTAATGAACTCGCTTAAGAATTCAAATGTAGACTAAAATCTATATGAAAATTGTAAAGTGTTTTAGTTTAGCTATAGGTAAGTTCTGACGATGCGTTAATACGCAAAACCGGTTAAACGCGAACGCGATGAATAGGTAAAGAAATATATATATATATATATATATATATATATATATATATATATATATATATATATATATATGTATATATATATATATATATATATATATATATATATATATATATATATATATATATATATATGTCTGTCTGTCTCTTACGCTTTCACGGCCAAACCACTGAACCGATTTGGATAAAATTTGGTACAAATATAGTTTGAGACCCAAGAAAGGACATAGGATAGTTATTATCCCGGAAATCCCACGGGAACGGGAACTATGCGGGTTTTTATTTTAGAATTATTTCCACGCGAACGAAGTCGCGGGCACAGCTAGTAGCGATATATAAAGACAAAACTTTGTGTTTTTGTATGCTTGTAACATTTTTTGTGTATCATTAGATAGCAGACAAGTAGATGGTTTTTCTGATAGAAAGAGACAACTATCACTTAAGTCCCGTTTTAAATTTGATTAGTTCGCGTGCGAGTGTTTAATGCATGTGCTTAGTATTAAGCCAAAAAAACGTGAAGGCAGCAGTTGATCAGTGCGAGTGATTAGTATTCAGCGTAGTAAAAGTGAATAGATGCTCAAAAAATTTGTATACCAGTTGTCTGGTGAAATAAGTGAAGCAATATTAATATAAGAACATCATAATGTACACTATTTCAAACAAATAAAGAATTTATTTATTTACTAATCACTCGCAAGGATCAACGGCTGTCTTCACGTATTTTTTGCTTAATTCTAAGCACTTGCATTAAACACTCGCACTAATTAAGTCAAAACGGGGCTTAAGGCACCAAAATTTCGCAAAAAAAATTGTTTGATTAGCTATAGATAAAGCATATTAGCTAATTTTTAGCTGATAAGATTAAATGTTAATAAATAGAAATAAAAGTTTGTTCAACACATCTTAAAATTTAAATGTAATAAAAATTTAAATTTTGTTAATTGTAAAATAACTTTGTTTGTATGCATACCGCCCCGTTGGTTAAATGGTTAGCGACCCTGACTACGCAATCGACGGGGCTCGGGTTCGATCCCCGACGGGGACAAGCATTTGTGTGATGAGCATAAATGTTTGTATTTCCGGGTTTGGGTGTTTATTAAATATATTCCACTATCTATATATGTATTTTATGTATTAGTATCGTTGACTAACGCCCATAACACAATCAAATAATTTGCTTTCTTTGGGGTTAGGTTAGACAGTAAGTGTAATTTGTCCCGTGAATATTTTTAATATTTATTTATTATATGTAACTTTGTAAATTATAAACATTTTGATTGAACATAAGACAAAGTATTGTAAATTGTAAAAATACCTTTTTTGATGCGAAAAAATTCTTGTAAATATAGTAACACATAAAATAGTTGTTATACATAAAATTGGAAAAAAAAACAAGCTCGCTGAGTTTCTTCCGCCGGATCTTCTCAGTGTGTGGCCGCATTCTGATCCGGTAGTAATTCTAAATCGACTGAAAATTAAATGTTTGCGCCATATCATGGTAAAATATGTTGTTAACTTTCAATTAATTTTTGATAACTTGTGACACCCCAAATATTTTTCATTTATATTCATTTCATTTCAAGGTGTTAATAGAGCGTTGTTAAAATCCGTGTGGCGGGATGATATAGTCATTTACATTAGTCTACCGGCTACCTTACGCTCCAAACTGGAACACGTCAATGACAAGCACTGACGTTATTGCAGGAGAAATAGGTGAGGAGGCAGTGGTACCAAATACCCTGGCGAGAACTTGTGGAACTCCACCATCTAGTCGAGTAGTAGTGACACGTATAGGCAATCGGTCGCCTTTAACGACCTGCCTGGTAGAACGGCAGTTGGCCTATTCTACAAAGGAGGCCGGGACCAACACTTGATACGGTGAGATGTAGACTGTAGAGCGTACTTCATTGACGCTCCGCTTATGAGGCATGCAAAAGTTTGATCGTGTGCTTACTTCGGCGCTCATTCTGTCTCGTACATTACCATATTTTGCTATGTCGTAGTCGATGCGACGGAATAACACCTGTTTACTCACCGAATAGGCAGACAATATTTTTCTATCTGCCTTACCTTATTACGACGAAATTGTTCGATTAACGAAATCTTCATAGTATTTTTTATAAGATAACAAATATGCCTCTGTGGTCTAGTAGTTCGGGGTGGGCGTTGACCACATGAGGTCCCGGATTCGAATCCGAGTCGGGCGAATCAAAAATTTATTTTTTCAATTTTCAAAAGTGTCTGCAAAGGTTCATTCGAAGAAAGCATTTCTTGGATTTGAGTTTCTCAAACTTCACCGGGCTGGTTAATAGATGAAAAGTATATTATATTCAATAAAATATGTCAATATTGAAAAAAATTCAGACCAGAATATGTTTTTTTGCATTTCACTGGTTTGGTTAATATCATCGTTAATAGGTATCAATATCAATCTAATAAACATGATTAGTACATACTCCTACGCACGGCGCATAGAAGCTTGTTGTTTACAAATAGCGATTTACCCAACTCGTAACTAGACTCGTTAGTCAAACATGCGGTGGCCATATTTTTTGAATATTACTATAACAATTTCCTTGAGGTTTACTATGTAGTTAATCTATACTTTCATTTTATTATAATTTTATTATTTACAATCGCCTCTTTGGTCTAGTGGTCCGGTGTCGGTGTTGAGCACATGTTGAGATTTCAATTTTTTTAGTTTTTTGATTAAAACAATGTTGCCCGGGATTTGATAAGTGCCCGGTTGGCGAAGGCTTGGCACCTATCACATTATGGGACTAACGGCCGGTTTCCGAAACGCAAATTAATTTTAACAAGCAGTGTTTAAGATAATTTTTAGAAGTAAATGTTCCGTTACATACAGATTAATTGCTTGTTAAAATTAATTTGCGTTCTGGAACCCGGCCGTAAGTATCTTCGGCTATCTTCGGCGGCTGCATTTGTCGTAGCTCTGCTTATCTTTTCTGGGACATGGGACGGAACATACTTTTTATTGCTAACTTATGACTAAATTAACTATCGTGTCCTACAATATGTACAATTTTTCCCAGTCAATCTTTATAAGTGAAAAAATAAACCGCGCAAGTTCAGCCCTGAGTGTGGACGAAAATCGCTCCCCACGTCGGCTGGTGTAATTTTCAAATTAGCGAGGCACCCAGATCAAAGGATTCAACGATTTGCCGCTTTTCGATAATGTGATAAGTCTCGCGCGCGATTACTTCTAAGGGTGTCACCATGGATACATTTACTGAAGCTGTTTATCCGATTGCGAACAATAAAAGAGTAGTTTCTGTTATAGCAACTGCTTTAATGACAAAATATGTCAAGAGAAAGAAAGTTTATTTGCAAAAATATGGGTGTTACCAGTTGTTAAAATTAAACAACAGATCTACCAAATATTATGTATTTAATATAATATGTATAATATTATATATATATATATATATATATATATATATATATATATATATGTAGGAAGTGGGTCAGATATGATAAATAAAATGCGGATGTGGTGATATAACATCTCTTTATATTTTGTTTAACTTGTATCAAAAATATAACATAAGATCACTATTAAAGCTTTCCATTATTAATGACTAGTTCTCGTTTAACAATTCCAAGTAACATAATTAATCCTTACTACAAATAAGTCATAATTTGAGCAATAGATAATCAATTATAAATTGTACTGCGACTAATTTATAGTTGACAATAATAATTAACTTGTTTGCACAAATTAATTATCCAAGAGTCAAGGATAAGCTACTAGCAAGATACAACAAGTGTACCGAGCCACGCCAGAGCCAAGACTGCTAGACATGAGCGTTATTTCACGTCACTGGTTACAGTAACTAGCTACGCGACATGTAACGAAGTCACTAGTTCCGAGTCAAATGACAAGTAGTGATTTTTGTAAATGCGTTACTATACTGTGATTGGGCGTGATTAGTCGAACACAATGTGCGGACTGCGGTGCGAAAAATGTGCTCGACCGGCCGAGAAGGCGAGACGGCTGATCAAGACATGAGGAGTGAACGAGACCGCATGATACCATTATTGTCAATAGATCTAAGCGCACACGTGTTGTAGAGTACCTACTGCCCGACAATCGATAACAAAACAGCCTATAAAGTATTAGCATACGTTTAATTTTCATACATAATCTTATAAACATAGAGAATAAAACAGGTTGAATTCTGTTTTTAAATAATTTTAGAAAATTAGCTCGGATTCCGGGAAGGAACAGGGACTTTCGAACAAAATATTTTCTATTGTTTGTTTTAATTCGAGTTCACTGATTGTTTTCGATGAAATTAATGAGCACTTGTAATTTGCTTTGTTTATGGCACAAAAAAAATAGAAAGTTTTAAATAAAAGTCCAAGACAAATGACAGTAAAAAATACTGCAAAATCTTGAACTATTCTAATCCTCTATTATATCTTATATTATTTATATCTTATATTACTAGCAATCTTGAATTTACAGTTTGTAAATATAATAACATATTTATTAAATCTATTATTATTTTTTATTAATTATTTTATTAATTAAATTAAATTTGATTTAATAAGTATATTATAAAAAGTGTAAATGAAAAGGTGTGAATATATCAAACGTGTATATAAAATTATTATATATGTTTTTTATAGTTTTATTTGAATACACACACATAAAACTAAAAAATATATGTATGTAATAAAATTAATAATTTTAATAAAATCAGTAATTAATAATCAGTAATCACTAATCAATTATCATCAAAGTAAAAAGTAAGTAAATTTTAATTCTTAAAGTACGAAGGGAAGCTAATTTATGTCATTTAGTAATACGTTATTCATGTAACTGTATAGCTATAAACACTTGTTAGTGATATAATCTAATTTCGTTTCGCACGTAACTGTATAAGTTCGTAAAATTATGTGCTCAAACAATCACAGTAGCAGAAGTAACTAGTTACAAAAATCACTACTTTTGAAACTAGTGACTTGGCCGGCGTCACTAGTTTCATTACGTTTCTTGAAAACGACGTAACGACCCATGCCTAAAGACTGCCCGAACGGAGGGCGCTCAGAGCCTTTTATACAGGTAGCAAAACAATTTGAGTAGCAGGGATATCGAACGATGCGCTCGGTGGCTCAGGCGTACACTTGTTGTTTACAATATTCTTGCATTTGATGACGCGGACGCCGTCACGGCCATACTGACATGCACACGTCCTCGTGTGCGCATCTTTATACATCTGAGGACAAGGAACGCCTCGTTCATCCTGACATATCTTTTAGAAAACTAAACGTAATCTTATTTTTTTACAACTTTATAATTAGCGTGATCTTTAGCGAAATGGTACAACAGTGTGCTGGTCTGGCAACCTCTTTAGAAACTACAACTATTAAACCCCCTCGTCAGTTTTGAAACCGGAGACTGGATTCTACTAAGCTAGGAATCCCTAATCAATTAAAAAACCGGAGACTGGATTGTACTAAGCTCCCTCTCATCAGTTAAAAACCGGAGACTGGAGTGTATTAAGCTCCCTCTCATCAGTTAAAAACCGGAGACTGGAGTGCACGAAGCTCCCTCTCATCAGTTAAAACCGGAGACTGGAGTGTACTAAGCTCCCTCTCATCAGTTTAAAACCGGAGACTGGAGTGTGCTAGGCCGGAAATCCCTTTAGCTACAGTGCTAGACCGGAAATCCCTTTAGCTGAAGTGCTAGACCGGAAATCCCTTTAGCTGAGAGTGCTAGACCGGAAATCCCTTTAGCTGACAGTGTTAGACCGGAAATCCCTTTAGCTGACAGTGCTAGACCGGAAATCCCTGTAGCTATAACTAGACCGGGTTGCAATCCCTATAGCCAAAAGGCTAGACCGGAATGAACCCCTTAGCTGAATCATTGGACCGGACACTCCCTTCAATGACTCTAATCTTCCTACAATTTTTTCCTTTTTGTCAATCCTACATCTTTTGTTTCATTACTTTTACTTTTTTGTTTATTTTACATTGATTTCTTTTCATAGTTTTATAAGACTCCCATTTCCTTTATTATTTTTTTTTGCTTTTCTTTACTTACATTTTTAGTGATATTTTTTTATCATCATTTTACTACATTTTTTTTTTCGTTTACTTTATATCGTATTTTTTTGCTGATGATGCAGCCTCATGAACAGTGGCATTAGTTATTACAAGATTAGAGAATTTCCTTTGCAGGTAGTTCGAAGATATTAAAAACTCTGACTGTTATAACTATTTACAATATACACTGCAGTTCTATTAATACTGTTTGGACCAGTTTTATGAACAAGATCACTATCATGAGTATACGCCGTCACGTCATCCTTGTTATAATTTTCATATAGGTGCCTCAAGAAACCCTACAGGAATATGGGGAACTTCACAGAGGCTATCATGGGCGCACTTATATGTCCTATTAAATCTATTGATATGTCTTAATTCGTACTTATTGTTTTCTAAAATTGCGGTAACTTTTAAGGAGCCCTTATATTTTGAATCAAGTTTCGTTTAATGTCGTTCTTCAAACAAAACGTTCCTAATAAAGACAAAGTCACCTACACTAAAAGGTTTAACATTTTTTTACCTCTACTCAACCGTAAAATGTCCGATTAGACTGATTTTTCGATTCTATTGGATACACTGGATCTTCAAAGCTTGTACATACTTTTGCGAGTTTTAGTAAGTTGCCTTGAATACCGAATATCAAATCTATGGGGGTAAATCCAAATACCCTACACCTAATTTTGTTGAGCGCGTGTTGAATATTACCTAACCGCTCTTGCCATGATTTGTCAGAGTTATACTCCGCTATCATTATTCAACCCTACAAGATTCGCATCACACGTTTGGACTGACGTTAGCTCTATATGTGCCTGTCGCAAGAAGATGTAAATCTGTATTGTTTTTTTTAAATATTAATTTGAGTTCAGTTGGTAATAAACTTTAAGATCGTTATTAGCGGTCTTCAAGGGGTCAAATAAATCAATTAAAGCTCGCCGGAATTAATTCAATTGGTTGTCAATTGTTTTTTTAAAATATCTATCAAGCGATCTTTAGCTTTACCTAGAAGGTCAGTTTTTACCTCACCCTTGCTAACAGATTTTGAAATTGAGCAGGATTAAGTGTTTAAGTATTGCTAAGCATTAATCTGTTGTTGCTTAGTTCCTATTCTATCTTGCTCCAAAATTTTGCGACCTAACGAAAAAATTTTTATTAAGTCTCATCAGCTCAAACGTGAAATATAACCTCCAAATTTAAATTTTGCCCTGTGGTTAAACATTTGATCTGTTGAGTGGAAACTACATAAGGACAAGCGACTACTTAGATTCTTGTTCATAAAACCGTTCTCTTACAAAGGAATCACAAGATATTTGTTAGATATGGCCTTCTGAACCAGAGTCAAATATAAAAAATAATTAATTTTCACTTAGTGTAATACACCATGTGACGCTCTGGAACAGATGTTGACTGGTTTTCTGTTTTCGGAACTTGATGTGGCAATTTCTTTCTTCTTGTAGCGCTTCGGACAAATGGAAGCTATGTGGCTGGGCCGGGGTCACAACATACATAGCAGACCACTGGTGGTCGGCCACTGGACACGCCACCAGAGATATTGGTAGATGACCTGCTTTCGCTGCAAGCAAAAATTATTTGAGATAAGTTTCTGTTTATCACGGCAATAGTTGTTACGATGTTCGATTCTATCACAAAAATTGTAACTTCCTCGAAATACAGTGGTGCTCTTAAATCGGTTCATATCTAAGTCTAAAAGGAAGAGATCTTCAAGTCATAATATAGCTTGCCAAGACAGCAGCTTGTGAAGTAGGTGACGGCATGACTCTTAAGTGAGTGAGTAGCTACAATGATCAGATCAACCCCGTCTAATTTTTTCTTTTCTATATTTATTTTACTTGAGGTACACCAGCTAGTAAGTTACATGACAAAAATCCTACGAGTCAGATGAAGGGTCTTTGGAACGACAGAAGCATCTCATTAAAAACAAAGCAGAGGCTGGTTTGTACGCTGGTGTTCTCCATATTTACGTACGGCACAGAGTCATAGACACTAAGAGCTGCAGACAGACGTCGCATTGATGCGTTTGAAATGTGGTGCTCGAGGAAAATGTTACGTATCCCTTGGACAGCACACAGGACCAACGCCTTCATACTAAAACAACTTGGAGTAAAGACCAGACTGTCTGCTACGTGCCTTCAAAGAATTCTATAATACTTCGGCCACATCTCTAGAAAGCAAGGAGACAATCTCGAAAAGCTAATAGTGACCGGAAAAGTAGAAGACAAAAGACCGCGTGGTCGTACGCTTATGCGATGGTCAGACCAGGTTTGCACCAATCTCATGTCTAAAAACTTTTATGATTCTCTGCACGCCGCTGAAGATAGAGTCCAATGGCGTAATATTATGCTATCAAGAACGATCTAATGAGGAGGTTACGACCCTTAGTAATGAAGAATACGAAGCAAGGAGGAAGATACCAGTTAGTCATATCGTCTGCTTCATCAGAATCAAAGTGTTCAATTTAATGGGAGTTACAGAACGTGAATTAATATTTTTTACTATTTTTCAAAGAATAGTTTCCACACAACAAGCGAAAAGAGACATTTACTATTCTACATAATTAACCGAAATAGTTTGATGCTGAAGTGGGAGTGAATCCGATCCCACTTCTGATGTAGGAAGTGGGTCAGATATGATAAATGAAATGCGGATGTGGTGATATAACATCTCTTTATATTTTGTTTAACTTGTATCAAAAATATAACATAAGATCACTATTAAAGCTTTCCATTATTAATGACTAGTTCTCGTTTAACAATTCCAAGTAACATAATTAATCCTTACTACAAATAAGTCATAATTTGAGCAATAGATAATCAATTATAAATTGTACTGCGACTAATTTATAGTTGACAATAATAATTAACTTGTTTGCACAAATTAATTATCCAAGAGTCAAGGATAAGCTACTAGCAAGATACAACAAGTGTACCGAGCCACGCCAGAGCCAAGACTGCCCGAACGGAGGGCGCTCAGAGCCTTTTATACAGGTAGCAAAACAATTTGAGTAGCAGGGATATCGAACGATGCGCTCGGTGGCTCAGGCGTACACTTGTTGTTTACAATATTCTTGCATTTGATGACGCGGACGCCGTCATATATATATATATATATATATATATATATATATATATATATATATATATATATATATATATATATATATATATATATATATATATATATATATATATAAATCAATGGCACTTTGAAGCACGTAACGTGCTGCTAGTTGTAAATATATATTTAAAAATTCGACAATTTTATATATCTAAATACTTACTACCTAATTGTGTTGAGAAGAAATCTTAGAAAATACACATTAAATTTAAAACTTATTAATTATCATATTTTTTTGTAATTAAACAATAAAAAATATTAGACTAATAAAAATAAAAAGAAGTATATTCACGTCCGAATCCCCGAATCCCCGAAAGCAGTAGGCAGAGGTAGAACAAGCGCTTCCAGAAGCCACTTTTAACTAATTCTCTCTCACCTAAAATTTATTACCTTTCATATTTAAGAAGGCATTCAACCACAAACATTCCCCAATTCACACGTCAGTTAAATAATAACGGAATTAACTGACCCGTTAAAATTAATGTTTATTTGATTAACGTAAGCCCTTTCCCATCCGCTGTGTTTGTCCGTCTGTCCTACAATTAGACGTAAAAACGATCCGCTTACGGACAATGGCATAAATAAACCTTGGGGGTGAACGGAAGCCTCTTAAATTGTTTTCAAAAAACAGTTTGTTAATGTTACGAGGTCTTGATGGGAGGACAAAGGCTAGATGACAGCTCGGCTGTGCTACCGACGCGCCTCAGTGATTATTTAAGTTTTGACTTGCAGTAAACGAGGTATAGGCAATGACTACTATTTATTAGAGTAGACAAACCGTATGGACAACACAGCTTAAATTGGACCGGCAAAAATGTATGACATAAGTGTGCAGAAATACAAAAACAGTTTTATTTAATTAGGGAATTCAGGGATATTATTATCATTAAAATGATTTATATTTTTTCTTTCAATTTTCCAAAACGTAAAATATTTTCTTTAAATTCATAATAATTTTGCTGTAAAATCAGTGTAATGGACTTGTGAGGTTGAATTCTGAAGAGTATGCAAGTCTGTTATTTTATTACGGTTAAGATTTTTTTTGACAGTCTTCTGCTATTTATGTTACTGCTAAAATTTTCCGCGAAAGAACCTTTTGCTTTGAACAAGAATAAAGATTTTAGTCTTAAACGCACAATAAATTAACTAAGACCCAATAAACATTTGCTTGACTGCGGCAATTTAAAAATCCTTGACTATAACAAATTATTGACGTCATTAAAATATAAAAATACCGTTTGCTTTATAAAACAAATAACAAGTAAGTATAGTTTAATGAGATAAAACATGGATACCATAAGATTGGCCTTGATTAGAAATAAGTAATGAAGGAATTTAAAGGCGTTTTTGCCGAGGATTAATTATTTTATACCTTCTAGTGGGACTGAAACTGATCTGTTATAAAAAAATTATAAATAAATAAATATTCACGGGACAAATTACACTTACTGATCTAACCCCAAAGTAAGCAAATTATTTGCTTGTGTTATGGGTATTAGTCAACGATATAATACATAGAAATGCATATATAAATACTAGAATATATTTAATAAACACCCAAACCCAGAAATACAAACATTTATGCTCATCACACAAATGCTTGTCCCCGTCGGGAATCGAACCCGAGCCCCGTCGATTGCGTAGTCAGGGTCGCTAACCATTCGACCAACGGGGCGGTTAAACATTAGATGATATATTTGCCGTTATATAAAATTTCTATAAGACATGTCTATCGCGGTTAATATAAGTGTTTTGAAATGAGTGGCAACTTTTGTAATAGAACGTTTGTTTCATAGGTATGTGATAATGACCGTCCGGGGTGACCATTCTTTGTTGTAGTATGCGTTTTTAATTAAAACTACTTAGTTGCTAGGTATAATTTGCAATTATTTGTGTTATTAAATGAGGTGAAAAATTCATCACCTGCTTTATGGTGTTTATTGGTTTTTGGTTGTACCTTCCAAATCCTCCAGTCAAAGACTTGGGGTCAGTTTTTATGAAGAAGATGCATATGTAAGTGTGGTAGTGCTTTGTGTTAAGAGATGGGATTTTCGATAAAATTTCAAATCCTGGTTATCCCCGAACTAACACTTTAATAATGTTATGAGTTGTCGATCTATCGATCTAATACCTTTAAACGAGCAATTCTTTTGTAGGACACATAGTTTCCGTGATATCGCGAAAAAGGTATTTGTATTTACCCCTTTTTCCAAGATGGCGGCCGGGTTACAAGGGCGGCAACCCCACAAACTTGGAGTTAAGCTTCTATTGACCCCCCCACACATGTCATAAAAATAAAATTGCGTCCTCTATAAAAAGTACCTAAAGCTCATGTAAAATTCCAATGCATTAGCCGGATACTTGTATATATAACTAGCTAACTCGAATGAAACAAAAACACAACACAAAGTACAGTAAAGTGACACTTCGCCGATATAGTTTTTTATACAAACTTTCATTCCTCATTTTACTCCTTTAGGAGACCCCCCCTTTTGGAGATGATTTTTTTTAAATTTAGCATATGTTTGACCCTGGGTCTTCAGATGTCTCGTTGCCAAATTTCGTCAAAATCGGTTCAGCAGGTGAAAGTGAACAAATAGTCAAACAAAAGTTCGAATTTATGTAAAACTAGCTGACCCGGCAAACGTTGTTTTGCCTTACATATTGGGAATCCATAGCGGACAAACAACGTGACACTTAATTTATATAAGTCTACGGGATTAAACTTTATATGGTGGTTAAGTATTCTTAAATTTTCTATTTTTCCGCGCAATTTTCTTAATATTTTCTTTTATAAGAACCTTCTCCTTACAATTACAAAACAACAAAAAAAAATTACTGAAATTGGTCCAGCCATTCAGGCGTGATGTCGTGACCAAGGAAAATAGGGATTGATTTTTATATATATAGATATTATTATGGATATTGTAGGGGGAAAAGTAGAGGGACTCATCATCTTCCCCCTACTTTTTCTTTCACTCATACTCAGTTTTCATATTATGGGATTTAAACATCGACATAGTAACCTCGATTTAAAGAACTTTCTCGTCTATATTTCAAACATTTTCTATCATGCAAAGCCAGTCCTGATAATAGCAAACATAACTAAAAAAATATGTCTAATATGGTGAATTTATTCCGAAGTTGCGTACAAACATTTTTAAATATAGATAATATTTTGATATAGACAATTATTTGATTAAATTGTTATTAATTATGACGCAATGAAATCGCTAACCAAATACAAAACAGATACAAATAATTATTATAATTAAAGTTATATCAGTTTAATCAAACACATTATATTTTACAGTGTATTAAATTTTTTGTAGTCAATATAAAATTAATATATGAATAAATACCATGAGACCGTTTTCCGTAGTAGGAAAAGTTAATGAAACGTCATAAATCACTCTGGTTTACCACGATTCGCTGGTTTGCAGATTGGTGAGTTGTGACACTCACCTTCATTTAACCGACTTTATAACGCCTACCACATGCTTCTGGCGACCACCAGATATACGTGTTCATCAAAAACCCATATCACCTAATTGTTAACCCATATCACCGGTATTATTAGTAATTATTAGAGCCAGCATCCACGTTCCGCCATCGCACTACACGCCGCAATGAGGGATTCCATCCACACCATATTGATGATTGGTCATCTATGACTGCTCGATTTGCACGTATTTTCTTTACACGTTTTTCTGAGTTGCTTAGAAATTGGAATTTTTTGAGGGTAAACAAAGTTTTCAGAAGCCGGCATTCCAATGCAAAACTTTAAAAACAATAAAGAAAAAATCTCCACGCAGGGATTGAACTTGCGACTCATTCCCTAAAGTCGGGATGCTCTACCACTGAGCTAGTGTCGACAGGCTCGACGTAGCGAAATTCTTCTTTGCTATATGATCGATTCGTCGACACTAGTTCAGTGGTAGAGCATCCCGGCTTTAGAGAAGGGGTCGCAGGTTCAATCCCTGAGAGTCGATATTTTTCTGTTGTTTTTAAAGTTTTCCAAGTTTTCTCAAGCACGGGGTGAGTGCTTATAACACAAAAATAATTCCATCGGAAACTAACTTTTTGTGTTTCAAATGTCCGTGGCAGTGTTGACTTCTTATCAGGTGGCCTACTCGCTCGTATGCCCGTAGATACCCACTATAAAAAAAACTACCATCACATTCTGAGGTGGTACTGAGAATTTGATTTTTCATTTAGCAAGATTTTAATAATACGAAGACTTCTATAATGGTCCCCCGTGTTGTGCCGGCACTTTTGAAAATAGACCATCTGCCATTCTGCCAGGCATTTCGTAAAAGGCGAACGATTGGCTAATAACGTGCCACTACCATCGTGACTACTAGGTGGTAGAGTTCCGCAACGTCTTGTATATGGTACCACCGCCTTACCTATTCCTGCATCAATAGCGTTAATGTTTGTCACTGTCGTGTTCTGTAGAGGGTAAGTTAGCGGGTAGACCTATGCATGTCACAATGCTATCCCGCCACATGGATCTAGGATTTTGTTCAGCGGTAAGGGGAGGGGGGGGGGGGGGGGAATCTTACGTAATTTCACCTGCTTAAGCTTTTAGAAAAATATCAAACGATTTCAATACCTAATATGAAGAATTGGATGTAATTCAGGTTCGGGGTTAATTCCAACTCCCTCTTGGATATGCGCCCCACCACACGGTTAGCGACGCACCATCGATATGTTTGGCGTCTACAGGTGATGGTTTCTCTTTTCATCAAGGGAGCTCTTGCTATGGTATATTTTATCATGTACCCTGGCGCTTTGCGTGTACAACACAACTCTATCTTTTTCATGCGCAATTTTTTTGATGAAAAGTTTTTCATTCCGGTCCGCCTAAAATATTTTTTTCTGTTGATTTTGCCGCTGTATAAATGTTTTATTTTACTTTTATTATAAACTAGCTATTACTCGCGACTTCGTACGCGTGATCCCCAATCATTACTTCTTTTTGTTCACTCGGTAAAAGTAAGCCTATGTCTTGCTTTATCACACCTATCTTTCAGTGAAAGTTCCATAAATATCGGTCCAGCCGTTCCAGAGATTACCCCGTACAAACAGAATGACAGACACTGAAATTTGATGGCCAACTAGCTGTCCCGTGACTTCGTTCGCGTGGAAAAATTTCGAAAATAAAAGTAGTAAGTAATTCCTTATTACCGTGGCTTTAAAGTAATTTCTTATTACCGTGGCTTAAAAGATAGACAGTCCCGGGGTTTTACCCGCATAGTTCTCGTCCCCGTGGGATTTCCGGGATAAAAACTATCTTATGATCTTTCTCGAGTCTCACACTATTTTTGTACCAAATTTCATTCAAATCGGTTCAGTCACTTAAGCGTGAAGTAGAGATAGACAGACAGAGTTATTTCACATTTAAAATATTAGTATGGATAGTATGGATTTTAAAATGTTTGTTTAAGTATTAGTAACTTAAAGATAACAAACTGCACTTAAAAAACTACATAGTTATTTTGAAAAATACGACAGACGGCGTACAGATATCAGACGGCTCCCTTGAAAAAGATCATCACACTCACATCACAAACATCAACTGACAACAACAAATACTAAGTGGTAGAGTTCTGCATTGTCTCGCCCGGGTCTGGTGCCACCGCCTTACCTATTCCTGCCGCAATAGCGTCAGTACTTGTCACTGTCGTGAGACCGATTTGCTTGTTTGCTATCTTATGATATTAAAAAAAAAACTCATATACCTGCTTATATAATTGCAAGTTTCAGAGAAATCCCAGAAAAAAAATTAATAGTAGCTTATCTTGATCCGAGGATTGAACATTGAAACTCTGAGACGAATAGCTAGCATGGGCGTAACTATAGCTTTATAGATGGGGGCGTTCAGGGGTTCCAAAATTTACAAGGACTAGTTTGACCCCGATTTTTTTACTGGTGCAATAAAATAAATCCCATATTGATACAAATTGTGAACACCTATTACGAGAATATATGATGATGAATGTATGATTTCTTTAGAGGGGGTAGAGGGTCTCCGTTTCCCCTAAACACCATTCTTCTTGATAGAAGGATAAAGTTTAAAACTTTTTGTTGATAAAAAAAAATATTGTAAACAATAATATGTTTATTTCGATACATTTCGTTCACACGAATTCCCTTGATCAGCGAGTCCGGATACAAAAGGGCAGCAATGCTCTTCCATTCACAGCGAGGATAACAAAGATTGACATTGCACGGTCTTGGGCGTACTACATCCGCCAATAGAGCTGATCGCGGCTTCCTCATTGAGGAACAGGATACCGCCAATCTGAGTGACGCCCATTGCGCTGTTGTACACGTCACAGTTCCCCGACGGTGTTTGTTTTTACGATCATAGCTTAGTACCTAGGTATAATACAACTTATCTATACATATAATAAAATCGTAGGAAAGTCAAAACTGTACATTGATTTTTTTTAAAAGAATACTTGGGGCGTGATCTACAATCGACATAGAAGTCAAAAATATAGTTTTTAGTTTTTTTGTCTGTTTGTCTGTCTGTATGTATGTCCGGGGTAAACTCAAAAAGTACTGCATGGATATACTTCAAAATTTGCATGAATATTACTAACAGGTCGGGTCAACATATAGGCTACATATTATCACGCCATCAGCTACGGAGGAGGAGCTTTGCGGAGTAAATGAAGTCCGCGCGGCCGAAGTTGCGGGCAACAGCTTAGTATAATATATGTACCTACCTACGAGCTGACCCAGCACCCCCGTTTCGCCTAACAGTCAATGAATAAGCGGATTTAGGATTTTAAAATTAATACATTTTATCTTTCGTACCTTTAACATCTTTGGTGTCTATAGGCGATGGTTGTTTCTTTCCATCTAGATAACCAACAGCCTGCTTGCTATACTTTAAGGTAAAAAAACCAAATTTAAAATTTACTGTTCTGTACCTAGTGCAAGAAGGTAAGATTAACGATTGAACCTACGTATAAATCCTGTATCATTTAGTGCTAATTAAAGAAATATCTTTTTCTTTTTATCATAGATATATTATATACTCAAAGGTTTTTATATAGGTATATGCCTCTTAGATCTGACTTGTATTGTTGATAGCGTCCAGCCTTATTTAGATTCATTCCTGCTAATCTATATTAAGCTATAAATGCGAAAGTCTCTCTGTAAATCCGTCTCATTGTCTATTTGTTACGCTTTCACTGCTAAATTGCTGAGTCGATTTTGATGAAGTTTGACAAAGAGGTAATGAAGATCTGAGCTCAAATATCAACACCTAAGGCGCTGAAATATGGGATAAAAGTGTGTATGAAAAACCATATCTTTTTTATTTCATAAAAAAACAAACATCAGAGGGCTCTGCTTATGGAAAGAGAAAATCCATCTCCTATGATGTTAATAGTGCGGTGAAATTCGTGTGACAATGCCAAATGCATTTGTCAACCGGTTACTTTAAGCTTGACACTGGAACACGACAATGACAAGTATTAACGCTATATTTTGTAGCAGAAATAGTTAAGGCGGCGGTACCAAATATCCGAGCGAGTCGTTGCGGAAATCTACCACCGAGTAGTCCCGATGGTAGTGACATGTATAGCTAAACGGTCGCCTCTACGACTTGCCTAGCAGAACGGCAATTAGTCTATTCTTCAAAGGAGCCCGCAACAACTTAGGGTGGCTAATCTACTGATGGGCGAAGATGCAGGGGTACCTAAATTAGTTTGTTAATAAATGAATGTTAATTTAAGCGTAGTTAAAATGTAACAGCCGACTCCCACATCCATACAACTTCTAACTTACTTTAACTTACCTTATTATAACCATCTGTATTTCTAGAATCCTGAATCAGATCTTTATTAAATTTAAATGGAACCAAATGGTACTTTGATAAATAAAAAAAATTGCAAACCCGTCTACATATTTTTTGATCACGGTGTCTCCTACGTCAGGTATGTCTATGATGAGCTATGCCTGAACATACACAAAAATAATAATAAAATTATTAAAATAATAATAAAATAAGAAATATATTATAATAATAAAAATATCTGATTTAAGAACACTCTTCTTTCTGGGAAGGCGGTAGAGAAAGAATATCGGAAAAACGTTTAATGAGGTAACAATTAAAATTATATTTACCTTTTGTTTTTTATAAAAATTAATTGTCACTTGTGACGTTACAGTTAAAAAATATTTTAACGAGACAGAAGCCAAATTATTTAAAAGGAAGCAAAACAATTTAAGCTGACAGAAGCTCATTGAACAGCGAAACGTATTCAAATATCTGAAATTGTTGACAAATTAAGTTCCCCGCTCGAAGTTGAGGTCCCTCACCACTTGAGAGCGCGACTTCAAAATTGTATTACAATCTTTTTAGTGCGATCGTTTCTAAATCCACTCGCACCAAGTTTGAAGTTGTAAAGTCCAAATTCCTGTGGCATTAAATTTGACACGATACTTTATAAAGCTGTTCGGATACGCGAAGGGACGAGTCGGAGATGTTCGTTTTACTAGTTACTCAATTAGGCCCTTTGTATTTGTTTATTTGAGTTTGTATAGCTACAGAGAGGGAAAGAAATACGCTGTTCGTGTTGTTAAAAAGGGAGAGATTATGTAAAGTAATTTGAGACAGTTCTTTTCACGGGTAATACGTTCCTATTTTGAATGGCAACACAGACCGGCGGGAAATGCATTTAGACGTTTTATTTTTTCATCGTGGCCGGTGTGGATTTTCTTTGATACGTTCGTAATGTTAATTAAAGGATAAGTAAAGGTTAAAACTGTTTTTAGTAAATGTTTCCTTGCGGGTTTATGTTACCAATCAAATATTGTTGCAACGAAATTAACAAATTGTAATATGTAGATATAAAATAAACAAATCCTAATAATATTAATGCGAAAGTGTGTGTTTGTGTAAGTGAGTGTGTGTGTGTGTGTGTGTGTGTGTGTGTGTGTGTTATGTACACGTCAGTAGGTACTTTACGTTACGTTCACGTAGTTTTCTTACGCCGAAATAGCTGGAGAAAGGCATTATTTGGTAGCTTAATACAATCATATCTGTATCAGTATTTTGTGGATATTGATTGATACATTTTTAAATATTTGCTTGATTTAAGAAGTTGCTCAAGTTGTGTACTAAAATGAAGCACTTTAAAATACGATATTATATTTGTTTTAATAAAAATAATTATTTTACAATGAATTTTTAAACTAACGTGTTCTACCATCATTTTTAAAAATATGTAAACGGGTCAAAAACGCTTACTCAGCGGAATCAACGTGGTCCACTCGTGACCACGGCCCACGGTCAATGTAACTTGGCCGAAACGTCGAGCTTTACAAGTTTTATATATTATGTACTCGTTTTTGACCTGTTTATATATTTTTTAAAATTATTTTACTATTTTTTTGATAATTTCAATGACCTATCCTATATACCTCTTGCGGATAGGACAGGGCTTTTCTTACACACTCACTGTACATATATAGAGTTATTAATATATATATATATATATATATATATATATATATATATATATATATATATATATATATATATATATATATAAGTTTCATTTTGCATTGAGTAGTAAAATAAAATGTCGATGTATACGAAGTGATGTGATGATATAAGTGAAGACGTATGGTATAACCAGCCATTACTCGTGACTTCTTTTGCGTGATCCAAAATCATTACTTCCTTTGGATACTCAAGTAAAAAGTAGCCTATATCCTGCCCTATAAACTCCTCTATCTTTCATGAAAGTTCCATCTTAATCGGTCCAACCGTTACAAAGATTACGCCGTACAAACAGAATGACAGACAGAAATATTAAAAATGGTTGTTTAGATATTAGTATCGTCAAAGTAGCCTGTAACACACTGCACATGAAAAAAACCACAAAGAAACACTTTGATTTTATTTATGTCTATAGATGTGACGTTTGACGACTTGGCTAAGCGATATACTCCTAAAATACTTGTTCTCATACCGTTGACGTATTCCTTCTGATGCTGACACCAGATACCAGATAAGGAACTACTGGTTGGGCGGCGTGTTTCTTAGGTTGATTTGATTTCAGTTTAACTGCAATTTATGTTATTTTTTAGGGTTTCGTACCTGAAAAGGCAAAACGGAACCCTCATAGAATCACTTCGTTGTACGTCTGTCTGTCTGACAAGAGTTATTCTCAGAATTCTACAGTCCTCAATCGTAAAAAATCAAACTTGTAAGTCAACACGATCAAAAGATATAACTATTTATGTCGTAGGTATATATTTGCGATTTTTGCGATTTCGAAAGGGAATCAAAACCTATTAGGTACTTCCCGTTGAACTAGAATTATGAAATTTGGCAAAAAGCAATGTCTTACAGCACATGCAAAGGAAACATCTCGAAAAAAAATTTTTAGTTACATTACAAAAAAGCGCTATTTTTTATAGTATAAGATAGCAAACAAGCAGATGGGTCTCCTGATGGAAACAGTCAATCATCGCCTATAGACACCAAAGGTGTTAATAGTGCGTTGCTATCTTGTGACGAAGTCTTATGCCACATGCATAAGTTTACCGGCTACCTTACCCTCCAAACCGGAACACGACAGTGACAAGCACTGACTCTATTGCGGCAGAAATAGGTAAGGCGGTGGTACCAGACCCGGGCGAGACAATGCAGAACTCTACCACCTAGTAGCCACGATGTTAGTGAGTCGTATAGCTAATCGGTCTCCTTTTACGACCTGCCTGGCTAAAGGGCAGTTGGCCTATTCTTCAAAGTAGCCCCGGGAGCAATAAAGGGAAAAAATATGACTTACTAAAAGATATGACAGTTTGTCTCATATTTTACGATTTCACAAGGGAATCAAAACTTATAAGGTACTTCTATGTGTAGCTAAGGTAAGCTACAAGTTATACTGACCTACGGTATGTAAGTCCAACTCGTGCTTGACCGTTTTTTTTACTTTATATCTTTGCATCAAAAACAAGCACCGTATTGATTTGTGCCCTGTCGAAGAATAGATTAACTGCCTTACTTCTAGGCATTTCGTGAAAGACCAAAGAAGGCTACTAAGTGTCACTAACATCGTGACTAGATGGTAGAGTTCTGCAACATCTTGCCTGAGTTTTGGTGTCACCGCCGTGCCTTTACCTGCTGCAATAAGTACGGTACTTGTCATTTGTGTTCCGGTTTGGAGGTTTAAGTAGCAAGTAAATCTATGCATGTGGTACTCCATCCCTGGCACACGGATAGCAACACACCTTTAACATCTCTGATGTCTATAAGTGATATTTTTCTCTTTCTATTAGGAGAGTGTAACGTAAGAGCTTCTCTCTCTATGAAAGTAAAGAAAGAGGTTCTTCGTCAAGAGAAGCTGTCACCAGATTCCCTCAGACTCGAGTAGCCTGGTGATACGAAAAAGGAAGCTAAATAAAATACTAAACTTCACAAACGTATAATAAAGTGTCTAAAAGTGGCCGGCAACGCAACTGCAAGACCTCTGGTATTGTGGATGTCCATGGGCCGTGGTGACCACTTGCCATCAAGTGTATCTTCTGATCGTTTGACCTCTTCTATAAGAAAATAAATGAAAATCTAGTAAGTGTCTAGAGCAGCAGAAGTTAAAAAGTTCGGCTTGGTGATGCATCAGGCCTGCGCTGATCCAACGCTTAACTCTAGCTTGTAGAGTTCTGCCTTGTCTCGCCCGGGTCTGGTACCACCGCCTTACCTATTCCTGCCGCAATAGCGTCAGTGCTTTTCACAGTCATGTTCCGATTTGGAGGGTAACGTAGCCAGTAAACATATGTATGTGGCATTAGACCTCGCCACTTGATAGCAACGTACCATTAAAACCTTTGGTGTCTATTAGGCAATGGTCGATTCTTTCCATCAAGAGACCCATCTGCTTGTTTGCTATCTTACGATATAAAAAAAGGTTCAAGCTGGTTAAAAAAAGGCCAGCTCGGTGACAATCGGCCAGTGCTAGGCAGTCCTAAGCCCTAACTGACTGGATAAGACCAGCGGAAGGAGCCTGCCAACAGGATCGGTTACTTATACAGTCATATTGTCGTTTTTCACTCCTAGGAGTTTACTAGTCTAAAGCTTGAGATCGACTCACTGAGATTCGGCTCGTACGGGCTTTTATAAGCCCCAGTTAGAAGCTGTATTTCTGTCCGTGTGATGGGGATGTTGTGCCACATGGTGACATGCATAAGTCTGCTGTAACATTACCCTTCAAACCGGAACACAAGACACTATTGTAGCAGGAACTAACCAAATTGCCTGGCAGGGAGACAGATGGTTTATACTTCAGAAGGGGCTCGGTCTAATAGTTAATTCAGTATGTTACGAGTGCGCGAGATCGCTAGCAATTCCGATAGTCATCAAGATTTTGTGGACAAAATTTCTATTCTGTTTTTCAAGTGAATTTTCTTAAATACCATTGACAACTTAGCATGATTCTGAAATGCTTTCAAATAGCCCTGTGGTATAGTGTTTCGGTGTCGGTGTTGAATAAATCCGGGTTCGATTCCCGGATCGGGTAATCCAAAAATGTCATTTTATCAGTTTCTGACAAAAGCAACTTTGCCCGGGATTGGAAAAGTGCCCGGTTTCCATCGCCAACCGGGCACTTTTCCAATTAAATTAAAAAATTGTGTATGCAGGACAAAGACCTAAGTTAACTTCCTAAGATTAATTTAGGTCTTCAGACCTGAGAATTTATGATTGCTTGACGCGATTATATTATGCTAAGATCGATTAAATTATGCTACTCGTAGCGTACTTACTCCAATATTTGAATACTTTCCAATAATATTATGAGTAGAATTCGAATTTGATTGTAGGATCGTTTGTATTCGTGTCATACAGTCGTAGCGAGTGAAAAACTTGTTCACCCCTCAGTTGATCCGTGATTGAGCAAATATAAGCAGGTGACTTTGTGCGATCGGCGGCCGATGGTGCATAAAACATCGCTGTGAATCAAACAAGACTGAATAGCGTTATGCATCATTCACTCAGTGAGGTTTATATTACTACATTTTATTTATAACATATGTCATGTTACATTTTATTAATAAACTAGCGTTTTTCGCCGTGTTGGTTTAGGTCCCGTGTGAAGACTACGAGTGGACCGTCTGACATACTGCCCGGCAGTTCGTAAAATGGAAACGTGTTTAACCACATCTTACTTTTAATCGTAGCTACCAAGTTCTACCACTAAGTAGACACATTATTTATTTTATCTATATATTTACACGAGAAAGACTTTTGACCCCTTTTTAAGACAATTGCGCGAACGGTAGAGTTTAAAATAGGCACAATTAAAGATTACGGAGGACTGCAGAAACCTAATATTTTTAATAAAATGGATTAGAAGTATATTAAATTAATGAAAATAGACATACACTTGGATACTAAACTATTTTCTGTACGGCTGAAGTCAGTTGCCAAATTTAAAAGATATTTTATTGTTAGTCTATGATCAAATTTTGGCCACAGGCGACCGCTAGTTCTTATGATATTGTAAATAGAATTTGATTTAGATTATAGGATTGTTTGTATTCCTGTCATACAGTTGTAGTAAGTGAAAACTTGTTTATCCCTTAATTGATCTGTGATTGAGCAAACATAAACAGGTGACTGTGCGATTGGCTGTCCATGATGCATAAAACATTGCTATAAGTCAAGACTGGACAACGTTATGCGTTAGCTTTATACTTAACGTGACTTTGAGCCAGAGCGGGACGCTTACAAAATTTTGTATATCAATAATTACTTTATAATGGCGGGGGAGGGGTGTATATTTAAACTATTAATAATTAATAAATAAAAATAAAGCTTTTATTTAAATATTCAATCATTCATCGTCTATATGTCAGTCAGTTACTAACTTTCGTTAATTCCTGTCTCCATATGTTGTCTTCTGATTAATTTGAATGCAATAAATTTGATGTGAATAGAATAGAATAGATGTGAATAGTATATAAAGTGGTATTGTTTGCAAAAGCGGGACATTTTTGCTCTTGTTGGGGACGGCGGGATAGACAATCTGAAAGCGGGACATTCCCGCCCAAAGTGGGACGTATGGTCACTTTATTTATATTACATACTATTGATACACTACCTGTACCCCGTGACTTCGTTTGTATTTCCTTCCTACTCAAAAAAAAATAAGCTATACTACTGAGTGATAACTGATAATGTAGCTTTCATATTCTGTCCTGTATTTGTCCTGTATTTGTGTATCGGTACTGTATTTTTTGTTTATTCATTACGAACTATTTTGCATCACAGATCTTCTGTATACAGACGAGGCATATATAATGTTTTATATATATTAGCAATTTTCTTATATATAAGTAAAAAATTATAAAATGCAGGTAAATTACATATGCATCATGTGTACAATGCTTACATTTATTTATACATACTCATAACAAATTTGTTACTGGTCGTAAATTACGATTTTGTTATGGGTTACAGTGCTAGTCAGTATTTATCCTGAAGATGGTTAAAAAGTGAAACCGGTTGAGTAATATACCAAAAATATATATGCTGTGAAGTGAAATGAATGTACAAGTATATTGTTAATTGTGTGTAATAGTAATGAAATTTCACCAAGTGCCGACGATAAAAAGTATAGAATATAGTATTGTTCCCGTTTGGAAGGTTAGGTAGCTGGTTACAACTAATGTATGTAGTATTACTATCCCACGACACATATTTACTTAACAACGCATTATTAACATCTTTAGTGTCTACATGCGATGATTGTCTCTTTCCATTAGGAGAGCAAGTTGCTTATTTGCTATGTTATGATTTAAAAAAATGACATATTATTTGAAATGCTTATTTGAAATTTATAAACTTGTATTGCCAAAAATTTAAAATAATAATTATGATAGAGTTACATCAAGTGCCGATATGGTGCCGATGATGGAGACTGGAGAGTATAAATTATACCATTAATTTACCAGTAAGAGTAGGTACACATTATGCGTAAACAAATTTTAAAAAGTTCTCTTTCTAGCATAGTGTTGTCCGCGTATGCACACAACCCCTCGGCAAGGAGTCGTCGCGCAGGGAGACGTAATGAACTCTTTTAAACTGTGGACGTTACAACGTGGGCCTTGTCGAATCCCTTTACTGATGTTGACTTTAAATCATACGGGACTGACAAATTGTTGCTTTTTATTTAAAGTGTAATATCTGTGGAATATCAGTTTAATATTACAACACAGACAAGCAAATGGTTCTGATGAAGAGACAATAATCACATATAGGCATCAATGATGTTAATGTAGGTGTGATGGTGTTAAATGCAATAAATGATTTATTGATTGGTTATAGAGTTCATCACTGTGGAGCTTGATGACGACACATAAGGATGGTAAAGAGATCTTTTTTTTATATCATAAGATAGGAAACAAGCAGATTGGTCTCCTGAAGAAAAGAGTCAACCATCGCCTATAGACACCAAAGATGTTAATGGTGCGTTGCGAGGTCTAATGCTACATGCATAAGTTTATCGGCTACCTTACCCTCCAAACCGAAATGAAGTGTTGGTATTAAATCCAGGAAAAAGGTTGCAGAATTCTACTAATTAGTCACGATGACACGTTTGGCGTTTTACGAATTGCCTGAACTAAATACAGAGGTTCTATTAGTTCAGGGAATCTGGACCAACCAGGCGATATCTATATTGATTTTTTCGGTAGTTAGGTATATCATATACATGTGTCTTTAAACAGCAACAATTGTCTTGAACTGTCGTAGCAGTAGAACCAGCCTCCAGAGGAATCACGTTATTCTTTTTTTTTATGTGATTAGATTGCAAACAGATGGCTCTTCTGATGGAAAGAAAGAAAGAAATTATTTATTTTCCAAAATATGGGGGTTACAAGTTATTAAAATTTGATTAAGTTACCGACATATTCTACCATGATATGGTGTGCAAATATTTTAAAATTATAATTATTTATTATGAAATTAAAAATACTGTGAGTCGATTTTTTTACAATTACTACCGTCGCAAATAGACACAAGATGGTGCATTGCTATTCTTGTATCGGGATGGCAATGCCACGAGCATAAGTCTACCGGCCACCTTACCCTCTAAACCGGAACACGACAATGTTTTTTTTTTATATCATAAGATAGCAAACAAGCAGATAGGTCTCCTGATGGAAAGAGTCAACCATCGCCTATAGACACCAAAGGTTTTAATGATGCGTTGCTATCTTGTGGCGAGATCTAATGCCACATGCATAAGTTTATCGGTTACCTTACCCTACAAACCGGAACACGACAGCGACAAGCACTGACGCTATTGCGGCAGGAATAGGCAAGGCGGTGGTACCAGAACTGGGCGAGACAAGCGGAACTCTACCACTTAGTAGCCACGATGGTAGTGACTCGCATAGCCAATCGTTTGCCTTTTACGACCTGCCTGGCAGAACGGCAGTTGGTCTATTCTTCAAAGGAGCCCGGAACCAACACGGGGATGTCAATATCAAGTTTTGACGCTATTGCGGCAGGAAAAGATAAGGCGGTGGTAACAAAAAGTCGGGCGAGACGTTGCGGAACTCTACTATCTAGTAGTCACGATGGTAGTGACACGTATAGCCAATCGATCGCTTCTTATGATCTGCTTTATTGTTCAAAGCAGCCCAACCAAGACGAGGAAAGCCTTTTACGACCAGTCTCGTAAAACGGTAGTTTTGCAAGACTGGTCGTATATATATTTTTATTACAGGCCCGAAGCAACACGCGATAGCTTTCTTAGAACAACCATGTTATTCGCAGAATCATTATCAGAGGAACCATCTTATTCCATTCATATTATACCATCCATTAGATGCTACCTGTAAGCTTTAACAGTTAAATATCCTGACAACAAGCTGAACGTTGCAATTTATAAAAAATACATATTCAATAGTTATAAAACCTTTAATATACACAAAAAACATAACGGTAATAGTCTTTAGAACTTCGACTTCAAGCAAAGGGTGGTGTACTTAAGAATGTTGAATTAAATGAAAAATTATTGTTATAAATTCACACGCTACATTCTCAAAAATCAAACCTAAGCAATAACTAAGTTGAAATCCCTAACACCTGGCAGAAAAAATGCTATTCCTTAAAGCCCTTAACACGAAACAATTAAGCACTATTAAAAAGTCAAAACCTTTGCAATAAACACTGTTAAGTCAAAATTACATGTTGCCGCTCTCACCGCAGTAACTATTTTATAATTTAAAAGCAATCTCTTCAGTAATCAAGAGGCACTCGACGGGCCCTCAAAGACAAAGGGCTCCCGTTTAGCTGTGTTTCGTAAACAACCCTCCAACTAAGTGAAAAGCTATTCGTTTTATGTTAACATTTGCGTATTTTGTTTCAATTTTGACTTTTGTTGTGAAGTTTCACGTGGGAATTTGTTGGTCATATATTCTTATTTAGTGTTCTTATACGTATTATGTTTTTTTGTACAGGAGGTGCGATTGCGAGTTCTTGCACCCATCCTTAAATTATACTGGTGGTCCGATTTGGATTGTATTGCGATAACTTATTATTTGGAAATAATAAGTTATAGGTAACACTAGATATTCGGATACCTCCAAAATTAAATGCTGGGCATATTTGGACCCCTTCTCAAATTAAGTGCTATGCTAAGACGATACAATTAAAAATACTGCCTTGTGGTCTCGGGATTAGCCGATTGGCTCGGAACATAAGATCCCGGATTCGATCCCCGGATTGGGATAAAATGTTATTTAGGTTTTCTCGAGGTTTTTCTGAAAATTCAAAATTTCAGTAGCAGTTCGGATTCTGGCGGGTGGTGTCTTGGATGAGCACGTAAAGCCATCGGTCCCGGTTATCGCTAGAAGCAGTCGACACTCGTTATCAGGTCGGTAAAATGTGGCGATGACGATCATCACTCATCTCACCAACCGACAAACAGTTGAATGGAGTTGAACCGAAATGTCTATAGACATTCGGTTTACTTTGCTTACCCCGCAAGGAAATCGGGTGTGATGATATTTAAAATTTAAAAAATGGCAGATATAAAGTAAATAACAAAGACTTTTTTCATTAAAAAAAGTTTTACGTTAAAGATTACTACATGCATACACTTATGTGCACTTAAAACTTTTTTTTAAACAATTCTAGAATTCAACACAAGCTATTTTGGATTTTTAAATCTTTTACATGTCTTTAGGAGTGATAAATACTAGATCAACCGGAATAACCTTCTACGTTTTTTAAATGTATCAAATAAAATATATCGCTAGGAATAATTATACAAAAATATTAATATTTTGATTGAATTTTGTTATTATAGGTTACCGTTGAACAAAACTTTAATATTATGTTTACATTAAAACATTAATAGATAAGTTTATATATTGTACTAAAGAATAGACTAAAGCTAATTTTTTTTGTTATATTATACAACATACTTGTCTAAACGTTGGCTGGCAAAAGTATATAATGTACAGTAGTTTTTTACAAAATATGAAATACATGAACCTACATTACATATATTTATATATAAGAACCTATGAAAAATTTAGTGGATTTGACGAAAATGTTGAATAACAGTTGGATATAAAATTGTCTTCTGGATTCTGTCAGATATAAAACTGTTTTCTAGCGATTTTCATGCACATATATGTATAGAGCTATTATAAAGCGCAGTTAACGAATGACTCTTCAACCGTTTAACGATGCACTCCGACGGCCAAATCCGAAGTACTCATTACTAATGAAACGGGTCAAAAAGGTATTACATAATTCTGCGGCGGTCGCTAGTCGCGGGTTAACTGCACGTGAACATAATTTTTTGAGATTAATTTGTGTTATATCAAAAATAGACAATTTTTAAACAACACTAATACATGATTATTTCTGCGAAGTTTCTGCTCTCTATTAAGACGCTGTCAACAACAAAAACGCGCACTCTTTTTCTATTGGAGTAAACAAGAGCCTACTATTAGTGTAACTGGGCGGCCAGCTTATAATCTATATCTATACATATAGTAAAATCGTATTAAAGTCAAAACTGTATATTGAATATTTTTTTAAAAGAATACTTGGGGCGTTATCTACAGTCGATATCGAAGCCAAAAATATAGTTTTTAGAATTTTTGTCTGTTTGTCTGTATGTATGTGCGGGGTAAACTTAAAAAGTACTGCATGGATTTACTTAAAATTTTGCATGAATATTACCTACAGGTCGGATCAATATATAGGCTGCATTATCACGCTATCACCTACGGGGGAGGAGCTGTGCAGAGTAAACGAAATCCGCGCGGACGAAGTCGCTGGCAACAGCTAGTAAATAAATAAAATGAAATAAAAAAGTGTAGATTATTTGTCAAATACTTTAAGCATATTAATTTTGTGCATTTCAATATTAATTAAATAACATGTAAATCATCAGATTATTATTATAATGCACAAAACTAAGATGCTTGAAAAAGGCTCAATAGATCAAGACAATCTTTTTTTATATCATTAGATGATAGCAAAGAATCAGTTCTCCTGATGGAAAGAGAAACCATCGCCTATAGACATCAAAGGTGGGCTGTTGTATATAATTTTTGAAAAAAAATCACCTATAACATTTTCGTACCCGAAAACAGAAGATGATTGATAATTCACTCATTGTTTATATACATTAAGTTTTTTTTTGTTAAAAATATATTATTTTTATTTCCCCCGTGTTGATAATTTGAAGAATAGACCAACTGCGTTCTGCGAGGTGGGTCGTAAAAGGCAATCGATTGGATAAGCGAATCACTACCATCGTGTCTACTAGGTGGTAGAGTTCTGTATTGTCTCGCCTGTGTCTGATACCACCGCTTTACCTATTCCTGCCAAATAGCGTCAGTGCTTGTCACTGTCGTGTTCCGGTTTGGAGGGTAAGGGAGCCGGTAAACTTATGCATGTGGCATTAACCTCGCTACAAGATAGCAACGCACCATTAACATCTTTGGTGTTTATAGGCGATGGTTGACTCTTTCCATCAGGAGACCCATTTGCTTGTTTGCTATCTTATGACATTAAAAAAATATTTTATTCATAATATTTTCGTTCTTTTTTTAGATGTAGAAGTATAAATAAAAAGGTTATTGTACAAAAACCCGTGAGCTAAAGAAATAAATGTGGACATTGTAGCTAAATCAGTGAATTAAAAACGAAATGGCCGCCGGGGAGTGCAGGCGGCGGAATAACACAATAATAGACGACTCTATCAACATTCGCAATTAAAATTAGTCGTATTTTTGACGGAACTCAGTCTTAACAATATTTGCCGCGTCGCTTTTCCCGCCTTTGATTTGATCGCGATTCATTCTTTTTGTTTTTTTTATATAATTGTGTATTTTATATTTAACGATATAAATATACTAATCGTAGGTGTTTATAGGCTTATGTTTTTCTATTAGGAGTAATTAGGGGGATTGTCATCTCTCTGTTATCTCTCTGTTGTTATATGTATTAAAAATACATACATTTGCGTAATATCATTGCATAGATACGTTTGTCGTCGTACATGTCGTCCATAAAGTTAATCATTCAAAAGTTTTTCATTCACACTTTCAGCCACCTAGAAGTCGATTATTTAAAAGTTAAACTATGATTGCGCCCGGATCTTCAAATATACCCATGCCAAGTTTCATCAAATTCGGTTTAGCCGTGAAAAAGTAACAAACAGACTTTCGCATTTATAATTTTAATGTGGAGTATGGATAAAATAAGTTTAAAAAAAATTTGAAATGCCTATGTCCATTCCAAGACTTTAAAATATCGCTATATGAAATTTCATCACAATCGTCTCAGCAGTTTGACCGTGATAACGTCACATACCGTCAACCGTCGCCTATTGACACCAAATAGGTTTATAGTGGGTAGCTGTCCTTGTGGCGAGGTTTTAATGCCACGTATACACATAAGTTTACCGGCTACCTTACTCTTCAAACCAAAACAACACATGGGTTGATTATATCTACTATACTATAGTAATAATAACTCTAAATTAAAAAAAAGTAGTAGAACTTTCTTTCTATCGCAGTCGGGTTAAAAGGAAAACCTCAAGTACACACCGAATTACGCATAGCAGAAACATCCCAATTTCCATAGCTTATTTATTCACTGCACTCGTTAGCAAGCGGCGCATGAAACATTGGGTTATTTTCTCATTTAAAAGATACCAGATGCAGTAATTGTATTGGGATTAGGGTATCGGGTTACCCGTGTGGGGTTCGGTGCTCGCGGCGGGTAAATCAAATTCTATTAGGTTATTTCTGTATAATAGATAATGCGGCATTATATCGGTATTGTAATGAGAATCTTCGGTTTCTCAATTTTAAATTAAAAATCTTTGTAAAATTTCTTTGTAAAATTGTATAAAATCTTGGTTTTAACTTTCCTTGAATAAAAAAAAAAATATTTAATTATATCATCGAAGAGAAAAACACTTATTTATTTACTTTATACTAGCTGCAGCGTGCAGCCCGCTGCATTATAAAAGTTTTTGGCGAATCCCGCGGGATCACCTATTTTTTCCGAGATATAAAGTCACTTATGTGCTATTCCAGGTCATCATTTACCTGTGTACCAAATTTCATTTAAATCCGTTCAGTGGTTTTTGCGTGATTGAGTAACAAACATCCATCCAAACATCTATCCAAACATCCAAACTTTCGCATTTATAATATAATATAATATAATATAATATAATATAATATAATATAATATAATATAATATAATATAATATAATATAATATAATATAATATAATATAATATAATATAATATAATATAATATAATATAATATAATATAATATAATATAATATAATATAATATAATATAATATAATATAATATAATATGCCCCCTACAAGTCTAACTTCACGTCCGGCTATAACACCTAGGCCACGTGGGGGGCGGACATCAGCGTTTTGCGGCGAAAATAACTCACTGATGGCAAACAAAGCAATAGCACTACCTTCCAAAATGAAGAGTCGATGTAATAGTTCAAGTAAAGGGCCGCTTCCCGGGGGTGAGCGCCGGGGCACGTCTGGAGCTGACGCTGGTCGTGACAGCATGCAAACCGTCAGCGGCTCTCTGCTAAGCAGGCGGGCGAGAGCCGGGGGACCCGAAAATATTACAGCCGATCAACGGGGTGGGGGATAACAGGTGATGCTTTGCAGAGTGAGGCTTCGCCTTTCGAATGCTCTGCCGGCTCATCTGCAGCGACCACGATTAATAACGTAAGTGACGATAGACGAAGAAAGTGGTCAAACGAGGAGATGGAGGAGTTAATGTATTGTTATTTTAAAGCACAGTCTCAAGGACCAGGTTACATAGCTAGATTAGAAAGATTATTCACTGACAGAAATTTAAACAATCCCAAAATTCATAAATTTAATGGCAACACACTATCTAATCAAGCCCGTAGAATACTAAAACAGAACATAATTTCTCAAGAAGTACTGAACCGAATCAAGAGGAGAGCCGAGTCATTAGAATTAGAGGCAACCGAAATTTACACACAAATTTGTGAACAAACTGCAACACACACGCAACACGACACACAAATCACACATGACAACTTACACAATTACATTACGCAAAACACAGAACACAACACTCCACAAGAATACACAACGACACAAGCAGAAAACATAAACCAACTAACCCAAAATATTAACGTAGATGAAGACCAAGATCCATTAATTCTAGATTTACTCCGAACACTAGCTGAAACTAAGGAACAAGCAATAGCAGATCGTTATCTTTTACCGAAAGCTAAAATAAATAGTCAGTTTTTGCAAAATTTACACAAACTTAATGAATATTTACCTAACCTACTAATAATAAATAACTCACTTAGAGAAATTAATGATATTATATACGCCACAGCGAAAACATTAATATTAAACAACAAACAAACACCATTTTTGCCTAGACCTGTAATTAAAATGAAAACGGAACCAAGTTGGAAAAAAAGGATAGCAACTAAATTAGGGAAGTGTCGGAAAGAAGTCGGACACCTAATAGAAATAAGTAGAGGAATCAATTCACGTAGAATGCAGAAAATAAAAGATAAACTGTACTCGAAATATAAAATAGAAAACGAAAATGATCTTAGAAACCAGATTGAAGTTTTGACTCAACGAATCAAAGCATTAGCAGCTAGAATAAAAAGGTATGATGATATTAATAGTCGAAAAGAGCAGAATAAACTATTTAGTGTAAATGAACACAGATTTTATAGAAGTTTAGGAAATAATAATAGTGATAACATGGACCACGTAATATTACCTAGTAAAGATGACATAGAACAATTTTGGAAGTCAATTTTGTCAAACCCCATACACTACAACAAGGAAGCTAAGTGGATAAAAGAAGTAGAAAATTTAACAGATGAGATACACAGGAATGATGCAGAAGGAATTACAGTAGAACAAGTAGAGACGGCAATTAGAAGATTACATAATTGGAAAACACCGGGGATAGACAAAATACATAACTATTATTTAAAATATCTAACAAGTACTCACAAATATCTCGCTTCATTATTCACTAATATAGTCAAAGGCAATGAGCTGATTGAGGAATGGTTCACTACAGGTCAGGTAATATTAATTCCTAAAAATGAGCACACCGAAGACCCAAAGAACTGGAGGCCGATAGCCTGTTTACCCAGCATCTACAAACTACTAACATCAGTACTAGCAAATCAATTGTACTGCCACTGCCACGAGAACAACATTATGGCAGTGGAACAGAGGGGATGCCGACGGGGTGCTAAGGTATGTAAAGACCACCTTATGGTCAACAAAGCTATTTTAGAAGATGCACACTTATCACAGAAAAACTTAAGCATGGCATGGATAGACTACCAGAAAGCTTTCGACAGCATTTCCCACAAATGGCTTCTTAAGATTCTGGATGTCTACAAATGCCCACCCATGATTAAAAGTTTCCTTCAAATTGTAATGCCGCAATGGCGGGTTATAATGATTGCCCGTGGCTCTCATAATACAGTAACTACTGAACCGATTTATATTAAATGTGGGATATTTCAGGGCGACTCGTTATCACCATTGTTATTCTGTTTGGCAATAAATCCTCTCTCTTACATTCTCAACAAATATGAACTGAAGGGATATAAACTCAAAGATAGCGTATATATTAATCACCTCTTGTATATGGATGATGAAATGAAAATTTATGCGAACCACGGTAATAACTTAAAAGTTTTATTAGACAGTGTAGAAATATTTACGAAGGATATAGGTATGAACTTTGGATTGAATAAATGTAATGTTATACATCTGAAGTCAGGATTTAGAAGCAGTACAATAGGAGAAGGGCACGTACTTTTAAGTGGAGAAATATTTAGTCAGTTAGCTATAGGAAATACATATAAATATTTAGGAGTTCATGAATCGGGAAAAATAGAACATAGTGTAGTAAGAGAACAGATTACTAAGAAATATTTTAAAAGGGTAAAATTGTTGTTAAACACACATTTAAATTCACGTAACTTTATCAAGGGTGGTTACATACGCTATCCCAGTTTTGTTGTATTCATTTGGTATAATAATTTACAAAATTAGTGATTTAAGAAAAATAGATGTAAAAACAAGAAAACTACTGAACATCAAAAAGGCACACCAACAAAAAGCAGACGTAGAACGATTATATTTACCGATTACACAAGGGGGAAGAGGATTAATTAATGTAGAAAATATGTATAAAACACAAATCATAAAATACTTACAAACACAGGGCGATCATCTTATACAAGCAATAGTACAACATGATGAAAATAGAAATAAGTATTCCATTTTAAAAGATTTTGAAGAAATAGAGAGGGTATTGAGTTTGCCACAGGGAAACACTCACTTCAATAAAGATATTAAGGAGGCGATTATTAAAATTCAAAATTACAGATGGAGGAAATAAACAGTTACACGGACAGTTTCCAAAAACAGTTTTAGACCAAGCCAACGTAGATAAGGAGCTTTCATTTAAGTGGATTAAGAAGCAAAGAATATCATCATCATTAGAGTCATCAATAATTGCTATACAAGATCACTTACAAACAGGTGAACTTCTTGCTCGTTTGCCCCCTCTTTTATTAAAAAAAAACTTATGTATGTGGCATTTCAGCCCCGTCACGCGGACAGCAATGCACCATTGACATCTTTAGTGTCTACTATCCGTAGCGTGTAGCTTACAGTACAATAAAAGTTTTTGGCGAATTCCGCGGCATAATCTATTTTTTCGGGATAAAAAGTTTCATTAAAATCGATTCAGCGAAAAGAATAACAGACAAACAGACTTTCGCATTTACATTACAAGCTGCAGCGTGCAGTCCACTGCATTATAAGAGTTTTTGATGGATCCCACCGGAACAACTTATTTTTCCAGAAAAAATAGCTTATGTGCTATCCCAAGTCATCATCTATCTGTGTGCCAAATTTCATTCAAATCCATTCAGTAGTTTTTGCGTAATTGAGTAACAAACATCCATCCATCCAAAACTTGGTCGCATTTATGATTTAACCCTAACAAGACACAGCTTGCGCGTTCATCGCAAAAAACACACCCCTTATCGTATCACTTGAGAATACTTTTTGAGACCCAATTTGAGAATACTCTCCTGACAGGCTCAGTCAGTGTCGGAAACCTGGGAGTCGACATATCGAATACAGTTTCGCGTTGACTCCTTGGCATTATGCAGAGATGTAAGCTTGCTCTGCGTTATTTATCGTATCTATCATGGAGAGTGTTCTGACGAGTTGTTTGGATTACGTCCTGCTGCTAAATTCCATCATCGGACATCGTGTCAAAATTTGAAATTCCACCCACACCATCTCGATGTCTGGAAATCCCGGCACTTTTTGCCTCGTACTACTCTTTTGTGGAATCAATTACTGGCAGAGGTTTTTCCGAAAAGATACGACATGGGGATCTTCAAGCAAAGAGCTTACTCATTTTTAAAAGGGCGGCAACGCAACTGCAAGACCTCTGGTATTGCGGTTGTCCAGGGGCGGCGGTGATCACTTAACATCAGGTGCACCTCCTGCTTGTTTGCCTCCTCTTTCGTAAGAAAACCTAAAGAGTTATAGCACCTATATAATGTCACAGCATAACAAATATAGCGGCAACATGTTAGAAATGGTCGAATTTCGGTTTATTACTATGCGAATCATTAAAGAGCCTTTACGAAAGATATATAATATGTGGCTATAAGTAAATAAATCTGGAACAATATCGTCTAACAGAGTCTGCGGTCGCCGCGGGCGATGTAGGGTTACTAGCATAGAGCATTATGTCTATTATTATTAGGGCTACCTCAACATAGATTTTGTAGTGATATATTTTTGATTTGAAATATCTTATGCGATGTGGCCTTAGAAAGAAAGATACCCTGAAGAGTACTCAGCCCCATGGGAAAAGAGAAATTAATATATTTTTAAGGGCCTTTGCTAGGTTGGCAAAATGACTCAAATAGAATGTTGAAAGTCGGTTGCAGCAGTTTTAGTATGTTAAAACTATAATTGCACTAGAAACATCTTTTGTAACAATCACAACGATAAAACTGCAGAATTAGTTACCCTACTGTCAACCCTGTTTGTGACGTCATGCGTGCACCCTATTCCCTTTTGAGGCACAAAACAATATGCCGTTAGATGGATTGTCAAAATTATGTTACGGATATGATATTTGTGTTATTGAAATAATGATAAGCAAGTTATGCCAAAGTACTCTGGCGGTAACGGCTTTGGTACGGATGAATGAGATATTCGTGTCGCCGATGAGGGCGTTAAAATATGATTTTACCGAGACTGGATATGTGCCTGATTTGTTAATATGGTGATCACATGTCATCTGGGTGGGTGCACAAGCTGCACCTTCTTTAAAGACACAGGTGTGAGAGTAGTTATTTTTTTTATTCAGTCCCCCGTGGACTTAAAAAGCCAATCTTATAAAGGGCCAAATTGTGTTAGGATCTAACTATTAATAGAATTTAATATCTGCTTATTTATTAGCAAGGGATAACAAACAGACTGACTCGTTCCATTAACCATGTCCTATTTTAAGATAGAAAAATACAAAACTTACAACGAATATCTAGGTCATTTCGATCCCCAGGAGACTAGAAGACAATATAATCCCACCAAAAACATTTTCATGTAAAATGTTGCCACAATGAGACCATATGGATCGCATTGTCAAAAAGTATAGGGATTTCACGTATGCTGCGGCCGCACTGCGTCTATCGTCACAAAGTTTCGCGCATGCAGATGTGATCGGCTATTGTCGGCTATCGGCCCAAACATTCCGACTGCGTGTGCTTTTGTGCGTAAATGTCTTCGGGACGATACACGCAGGTGCGGCCGAAAGGGTGGAATCAATCTTTTAACTCTAAATGCCCTCAGGCTACAAGCCCGTGCTAACATCACAAAGTCACCTTAGTCAAAATATGTGGCTTAGCCATTTCGCAACAACCAAAATTATTGAAATTTGTCCCATCAATAATGTCATATTTTATAACAGATTAATCCAATATTATCGTATTTTTTGACAAAAGTCTAAAACTTACGAAAGTCAACTGGGGTCATTATGTCCCAAAGAGATTTGAAGACGAAACGATGTTTTGTAAACAAACTTATCCCATCAGAAATGTCGTATTTTGTGACAGATCAATGCTAGACTTACGAAGGTTAGCTGGGCCATTTCAACCCCAAAGAGACTTGAAGATAAAATAATATGTTCAGTAGCGAAACTCGTCCCATCAACAATGTGATTATCCATGTTTCGTTTCAGGAAGGAGTCGACACAGATTAGCTTTGTGGGACTAATTGGTGCCCTGCGGGTGTAGCGCGATGCTTAGAGCTTGCTAAGTGCAATTTAACCGTTTCATGAGGTCGTCTGGCTCACAAAGTGATCGTTTACGTGATATTCGTCTCTGTTTTCGGGTTAAAATTAATAAGCTTTGGAATGATTGAGTTGATTACAAATGAAATTGTTTTGTATTGAAGATAGCTTTAGTGACTTATGTTGCTAATGTATATATTGAAATGTTTGGGGCCTTAACTCAAGGTTTTTTATATTATAGGATAAAAATTAAGCCTAATGTCGGTCCGAGCATCCATCGAAGAATAGACCATATAAAATTCGCCAGGCAGTTCGTAAAAGGCAAATTGATGGCTGTTTGTGTCAATATCATCGTGACTATTAGGTGGTAGGATTCTGCAAGATCTCCTCAGTCTTACTTATCGCAATAGCGTCAATGCTTGTCGTTGTGTTCCGGTTGGGAGCGTAAGGTGGTCGGTAAAATCACGCATGTGGCATTGCTATCCCACCATACGGATAGTAACGCACCATTCACATGTTTGTTGTCTTTACTGTTGTCTGTTTGTTGCTACCTAATGACACAAAAAAAGCAGCTAGCTTGCCTGATGGAAAATACAACCATAGTCTATAGAGACCAAATATATTAATGGTGCTTTGTCCTCCGTGTAGCAGGGATCTAATGTTGATAGTAATAGTTAACAGTTACTTGCTACATTGCTCCAAACAACTCCAAATCGAAAAACAGCAGTGACAAGTACTAGCAATAATACGACAAGAAAAGATTACGATAGTCCGAATTCGATAGCGTTGGACTTAAACATCTAGTAGTTATAATGATAGTGACAGGCTCCGCCACCGAAGGCCTAAAGTCTGTGGAAAATACTTGGGACCCGAGGACCAGAGCCGAATAAGGTTATCTCTATATCACGAGGTCCTATAAAGTCTTTTTCAATTCATTATCTTTTACTAGTATTGATTAAAGGTATTAGAAACCTTATAGTCTCATTTCACGGGTGCCATGTCTTAATACACAATACTGCGATTTTGACATTTAATGAAGTAAAAAAGTAAAGACAGTGACGAAAAGGAATTCTTTCAATAAAACCTCAAAAAACTATTTTTGTTACTTATGTATCTTTTGTCGCATTAAGGGAAAAATTGTAAAAGTGAATTTTTAGAATGCCCGCATATAGCGACATGACAAAAAAATTCACAACTCTAAGTTAGTCAGAAATTTTCTCTTAATGTAAAGTAATAACGATACGCTCTCACATCGACACAGAATATGCAGCTTGAAGTTATTGAATAAGTTTGCATTTAGTTTAATCTGAAGTGATGCATATATCAGTATATTTATTTCAGTATTTACACACAACACAACACACACACACACACACACACACACACACACACACACACACACACACACACACACACACATGTGCTGTGTATCGATAAAGATATTTATTGAAATGTCACACATTTTATAAATTGTTTCTTTTTTATATATATATGTATAATAATTTCTGTTAGCCCAAAGGTTGACAAGGAGAGAATGAATCTAGAATTAAGTCCGCCTTTTGTACAACTTTACCATGTAAGTGTATAATAAAGTTTAAATAAATAAAAACAAAAAAATAAATCATGGCAAAAGTGTTTGGTAATTTGGTATGGTAATTTGTAATTTAATTTCTTAATCTGTAAGTTTCCTAATCTGAATTGCTTCTAGTTGATTTTGAGAATGCATAACGGATGAAATCGCTTTTTAATTCCGTTTTCCGTTCTTTTTAAGTCTGTAATTATGATTGTACTTATAAGAATATTTTATTTTCCTAAGGACCACATTTTAATAACAGACAGACGGCCTCTTGTTCATATATTGGTTGATTTTGATCACAGCGCCACCTGTTGGATTCAAGTGAAGTAATATCAACCCTTTATGAGTATCATGAGTATACATAATTTCATAGGCATTTTTGCCTTAAGTACCAATTGAGTAATTGTTACTGTCGTGTTTTTGAACATACGTTGCATAATATATATGTAAATAAATAAATAAAAAATATATACGGGGCAAATCACACTTACTGATCTAACCTCAAAGTAAGCAAATTATTTGCTTGTGTTATGGGTGTCAGTCAACGATACTAATACATAGAAATACATATAAAAATACTAGGAAATATTTAATAAGCACTCATACCCGGAAATACAAACATTTATGCTCATCACACAATTACTTGTCCCCGTCAGAGTCAGAGTCACTAACCACTCGACCATCTAGTGGTCACCCTGGTAGTGATAAACCTTTCGCCTTTCACAGGCTGCCTTAGCAGAAAGGTAGAGTTTATTTTTAAAAAAAGGCTACGGCAATATATTTCTTTTAATCTATAATTATTATTATAAGATCTAATCAATTAAAATATGACTGGATCATACAAAAATATCTATGCATAAATTGACTGGCATAATAACTTATTTCTAAAGTTAGCCGTGTCCAATAAGCGTCCAATTAAGTTAATAAGGTGACACAAGTGTAATGAACAAGTTAATCGATGAGCCGCGTGGACGCGCCTTTACGCCTAATTACGGTGTCCGGTGAAGATTGCGATCATTGTCATTGCCCCATCGCTATAGCGACGTCACTAGCATCCCTTGGGTTTTTGATAGCGTAATAAGGCCGAGGAAGTAATATACTACTTTGGTTTTGTATTTGGGTAATGTACAATGAATGAATGAAATAATAATTAATGCATGTACGTATGTGGAAACGTATAAATGAATGAATGACGTGATAAGACTAGAAACTAGGCAAGGAATATATTTTTAAATTCTTTTAACAGTGCGGTTGTTAAACCCAGCTTGGCTATAACGTTTATTTTATTTATTTATTTATTTGATTGATATCAACATAATTCCACAGCATAATTTATAGAAAAATAACTTATAGTAGTATATAAACTAAACATTAGCCAATTACGGATTACACTTTTGCTTTCCCACTTTATAAACATATAGTAGTCGAGTAGGCGGAAAAGTAACAAAGCATATATGTATATATACACAAAGTCGTTGATTGAAATTAAAATTATACTAATACAAACTACAAACTTAAATGAATAAAAGGAAAAAAAGAGGAAAAGAAATACGCTTATTCGCTAGGTATATGTAGATAGATTTTTTCAGTTTCCCCAACATTTAGATACTACGTGGTAGAGTTCTGCATTGTCTCGCCCGGGTCTGCTACCAACGACTATTCCTGCTGCAGCAATATCATCAGTGCTTGTCACTGTCGTATTCCAGTTTGAAGGGAGTGTAGCGGTTAAATCAATCTACAAACGCTACCAGAAAAAATAATAAAAAATAGAAAAAAATGAAATTCAAAATAAAACCCTGAATCGTGATATCACAATTATTTGTCTTGTATAAGCTATACACAAGTTTCAACGATTCTCAAATGGACTTCGGTCCTCGGGCAGTACACCTTGCCTGCCTGAGAAGTTCTTCCTTTTCCGCTTCCTTGTCATTGTGTGACGTCATCAACCTCCACAGTAATGACGTCACCTGACAAGAAGCTGGCTCGCTGGTTCCATCACTATTTGACCCTTCAGCGGTATGGACCAGTGGCACCACAGGAGGGTAGCCGGTAAGCTTATGCATGTGGCATTAAGACATCGCCACAAAGATAGCAATGCATCATTAATATCTTTGGTGTCTATTAGCGATGTTTGGCTCTTTCCATCAGGAGACCCATCTGCTTGTTTGCATGCATCTTATGATATAAAAAAGTTAGGTACTTTAAAATTACTGGTCCTCCAAAGCTCCTAAGTGACTAATAAGTAAGTTTTGTTACAAGTGGACGTCTGATGTCCTGGTAAACAGACACCATTGGCGTCGCCAGGATAAGTTTTAGGGAGGTGCATCTGCGATGTGCATGTGTACCTACACATTATATTATTAACTATGATATAAAATATAAAATCATACATGTATATTAATTAGGTAATATAATTGTATTTTAATTAGGTTATATACAAGCATTACTCGCGCTTGTACTAGTTTCATCGTCTGGAGATATTTTACTGTAAACAACTTTTCACTTCTTATGTAAAAAAATTCATGTAAAAAGAAATCCTAATTCCTATTTATATTGGCAAACAAATGTGTACGAAATATTCCCTAAAACGGTCAGTGTATATTTACTTTTTAGGTAATCGTGATAAAGTACATATTTGAGGCTTCAGCATGTTATTAATAAAGAATTCAACTCAAGCTATGGGTTGTTTATGTGGATTATATTCTCAGCAGTAGCTTTGCGGTTAACATCATAACATCAGTAAAGCCTGGACATCAGGAAAGCTTTCACTATTAAGCTATAACCATTTTTGAAGAATACTATCATTTTATCTATATGTGATGTTAAGCTTTCTATAATTGAGATATTACGCTTTACTAACAAATGAATATATTTTACTTCCTGAAGAAAAAGTTTTATTTTATTTTAAAGAATTTCCGGGTTCCGTATATATTGTCTTGTTATTATAAGTAATAGAATTTGATTCTGTTTCAGATTTTTCATAGCATTGTTTCTTAATTTCTTAATCTTTAAAGAATCCATCGTAATTATAAATTGTCGTTATAAATATTCATAAAATTTATCTTTATTGTGTATTTTCATTATATTGTTTTTATATCTTTTAAATTCATAAGAAAATACAAAGGAAAGATCTATAAAATCTTTAACACATACATGTGTTAAAAATATCAGTATCCAACACAGATTAAAAACACGTTCGATTCTAATCTCTGGGATTTATTTTCGGCCAGCGACTCGGCTACAGTTCGATCGCCATACATCATTACTAACCACGTTTTTATTTTAATACATTGATACATATACTTATCCGTTACACTTTTGATAATATATTGGAAAACTTGTACCTGACTGTAGCAGCATAGATGCTCAAACTCACTAAGGATCTGTCAACTTCGTCGGATTTGTCAACTTTTAACGCCTAACACTTTTTATTTGACAGCTGTTCCTGCGACTTTCTATGCGTGTAAAATATTTTAAAATAAAAGTAGTCTAAGTTAGTCTTTATCCTTATAAGTTATCTGCCAGCGAAAATCCCGTCAAAATCGGTCCAGCTGTTTCAGAGATTAGTCGTAACAAATAGACAGATATACAAAAATTGTAAAAAAAATATTATTTTGGTATATTATGTACTGTGTATACATCCATATGCATTTAGTAAAAAGCGGTTATTTTAATATTACAAACAGATACTTCAATTTTATTTATTTATATAGATATAGATAAGTGATATAAGTAGGTTTATGTCCTTATCCGAAGCATTATGTGAATGGAATATTAAGCACATACCAACGGAAATTCGCTTCGTTCAGATATGTACTTCTGATCGAAGAAAATTCACAATAACATTTGGATCAACAAAATAATCTCGTTCTACAACATATTCAGAACCATTAAAATTCCTGATTTGTACGGGTATAGATGTTACAGGATTAAAAACGAGTGATAAAAATATCACAAGACACTAAAGATGATATAATCATTAAATTATATTTTATACCCGACCAAAACTGAATATTTTCAACATTTTTCAGTTTGAAAAAACTGTAAATAATATACTAAATATAAAAATCGGGCTTTCTGTTGATCCCCATAGCCATATTTTAAATGTACAGATAGCCATTTAAATGTTCTTACTTTTTATTTGGTTTAAATAAAATTAAGAAATATTTTCAAGCCCTTATCGCCTTAGAGAAATTGCTCTATTTAGAGGTATAACACAACAATATTAAAGTCCATGGTGTTATAGCTCAACACCATGGACACATGTTACACATTTTCAGTCAAGCAGGTCCATTAAAAACAGAAATGGCTACAAACAAAAATTAGGACTTCAAGCGTCTTTAATTTCTACCCCGTATTAGTTCGGGCCCCCTCTCATGCATAGACCATCAGCCATTATTCCAGGCAGTTTGTAAAAGGCAAACGATTGACCAAACTTGTCACTATAATTGATTACTAGGTGGTAGAGGTCTGCAGCGGCTCGCCTGTACCTGGTATCACTGCCTTACCTATTTCTGCCGCAATAACGTCACTGCTTGTCACTGTCGTGTTCCGGTTTAGAGGATGGGTAGCCGGTAAACTTACGCAGGCCATACACACTAGGGTGTACTTGAGAGGTTTGCCTGCACAGTTTAACTGTTCCTATAGGTAAACCGGAGTGTGTATGTCACACAACCATGCGCATTTTGTTCTCTACTCCACTCAAGTTTATCTGTGCAATTAAACTGTACGAGCAAACCTGTCCGATGCACCCTAGCGTGTATAGCTGGCTTTATGCTTGTGGCATTACTAATCCGCTACACGGAAAGTAACGCTCCATTAATAACTTTGATGTTTAAGGCAATGGTTTCTCTTTAAATCAGAATTTGCTTGTTTGTTATTCTATAATATAACGGTCGAGCCCTCTAACCACTAAGTTAACCGAATAGTTATCAAAAAATTAAGTTTTCTTTAAATTGTTGGAGAATTACATATAAATGGGTGTATACCCCTTTTTTAACAAATAAATTATTGATAAGATATAGCACACACTTTTAAGTTTCGTTTAGATATACAATATGCCAGTAAAAACGATCCAGAGATTCCAGTTCACACCTTTATTTCAATTGTAAGGGCGCTTGTGCACTGCAATGAATTTTACTGTCTGAAATCCTGAATGTTCAAAGACCGATATGGCACGCTATGAAAATATATACTAGCGTGTACATATACTTTTATGGCGTGCCATATCGGACCATAAAAAAACAGGATTCCGGACAGTAAAATTCATTGCCCTAAAGGCTAGTTTATCTTTAATTATAAGGTATCTTGCCATCAATGTACGAAACAGCTGATTTTATGAAATTACTACTTTTTTTACCGTAGTTTTTAAATTTAATTGTAAGTTATAGAGTTCTGCTTCCATTTGCTGAATTATGGTGTCTATAACTATTTCCCTGTGAAAGTACTCAACAGATTAGCACATACGGGTTTATATTTGTAAACTCATTTTTAGAAAGCTAATAAAAATCAAATTGGAAAGAGACAACCATCGCTTTTGACAACAAAAATGTTAATGGTGCGTTGCTATCCGTATCGTGGGATGGCAATGGCACTTGCATCTACCGGTTACTTTACTGACAAGCACCGATGCTGATGATGCACCGACCTGGGTGAGACAATGCAGTACTTTACTACATAGTAGGCACGACGTTAGTGACTGGTATAGCTAATCGTTTGTCTCTTTCGAATTGCCTGACAGTACAGCAGATTACCTATTCTTCAAAGGAGCTCGGACCAACATAATATTAGTATGGACAACATTTTGACATCATGTTTTTGCTTTCTTAAAAAGGCTTTACAAAATAATCAATAAAATATTTCCTGTTTTGTAATAAGTTTACTTGGTTAAATAGAGATTCTTGATTTGATTCCCTGATCAGGTAAAATTTTAATCCAGAATTGATAGCATTATAATTGTACTGTCCTTATTGCCCTGGCATGTACAAACGGAGCATAATACCGCGTTATATGCTCGCAAGACACCCGGCGGCAATTAGTCGAGAAATGCCATACATTTGAATACAACAACCCTGTAATTTACCCCGCAAAGGTGTTAATACTGTATCGCGCTCGCCGCTCACGGCTGTAAACGGTTGTTTTTCGTTATAAATATTGATTTTATCTTTCATGAATTAAGTTAACAAAAGATGTTTTAATGTCTTAATTATGTTTTTGTAGGAAAGATGTTTTCTTTTTATGTTGAGCTTTGGAAGCAATTTTTATATTATATGACCATGAACGAGCAGATGACTCTACTAATTAATTAAATATTTTACATTTCATTATTACTAGTGTTTGTGGTTATTACGACTCCGAATTTTGCGACAAGCGTACAAAAGTAAGTTTATAGGATAATTGTCTATCAAAGTGTCAATGCTCCATAAAATATGTATGCAGTAGTAGAGAATAAAACAAGTAAAATATATAGCTTACAGCGTGTATGGGACGGTGTACCGAAAATTAAAAAAACATGGTTTTTGTACATTTTATTTATGATGGCAGTTCATTTTCTTGTGAGCAATGCAATATTTGCGTTTTATATTTTTTTCTTTCACGCATGCAATGTAACAATGCACATTGCTCAGGCTCGTCGCGCCGGCGGAACTCTCGAACCAGTCGTTTATTTTGTGTGGTATGTGGCTCATAACACATAGCTTGTGTTTTTTGAAAAACAACGTAGAGTATTAGATATATAAGTCAAATTATACAAAGTTAAGTTAAAAAATTGTCAAAAATATCGAATATATAGATACAACACAATCTTCCAACAATTTCCGTCTTAGAATCATGGTCCAAATCTCTATGGTTTCAAATTTCAGTAGACCGTCCAAAACGCTGTATATATTAAACATATTATTTATGATTTAAGGTTACACATATCTAATAAATATATGCTTAAGGTTATTATTCTGAAGCCAATATTAAAATTTAGGTACTTGATGGGAAGTAGCCAATTATTATAAAAAATAAAATCTGTGACCCAAACTGAAAAACATAACACTCCTTGTAGCGAAGTCGAGTAAAACATATAGGTTGTTATTCTCACAATTAAGACGAGTCTATATAATGACACCTCTCAAGCTTAAATCCGTCAAACTGTTGAGACTACAGAGCGTGCAAAAGAATTTACATACAAATATACATATTATGTAATAACATACATCCATACATGTTATGATATCGATATGTGCAACTGAGTGTACCTACGTCAAATAAATGCTACTTGATTGATTCGACGATATTACAAAATTAAGCAATAAAATAATCCCATTTTTAATAATAAAAACATTTAAGTACATTAATATTTATTACAAAATGATTTTATGCCATTAGATAGCAAAGCAGTTAGCTCTCCTGATAACCATCCCGTCCCGTCCCGATAACCATCGCCTATAGACACCAAATATGTTAATTGTGCATTAATATCCGTAGTGTTGGATGGTAATGCCACATAAATAAGTCTACCGGCTGCCTTACCATTCAAACAGGAACACGACAATGACAAGTATTGACACTAATATCTAAATAAAATAAAATCTTCGTATTTACCCGTCAATTTCTTTACGTACTGTTACACCCCTTATAGTCTTAATATATTGCTGATTTGCAATCATAACTGCAAATCATCAATAATGTAGTATATAAACAGATGTTTTTCAAAATTTCAGTCAGTTAGATATTCTCTAGTCTAACCGCTGCCCAGCTACGGACCCGGTTTCTGCCTGCCGGCTGGCCTGCAGCAAAAAGAATAGTGCTATATCCCGACTCCGGGTCGTTATAACCCTAAACAAGGGAATCGCGAGTAAATCCAATAGTAATCCAAGTTGTTCAAGTTCCAATAAAAGTATAAAATATTAGTAGTAAATAATAAACTTCTGTTCACAAAAGTGCCTTTTTTTTATAAGTGCCTGAGTGACAGAGCTAACATTACGTACCTATAAGTTTACCAATCGCTTTATCCTCCAAAAGAAAACGACAATGACAAGCACCGACGTTAATGCGGCACCAAAAGGCAAGGTCACAGTATACTGGAGACTAACAGTTAGTAGAGTAATCAATCTACACACATGTGATATTCGAGCATCGCACACATAGACACCTCTCACGGACGCGATATCTCGGAATGGTTCGGGACAGTTTGTTCCGCACCAGTCCGAGATATCGCGTCCGTAAGAGGTGTCTATGTGTGCTATGCTCGAATATTACTTGTACGTAACATTGACTTCCGTTAGTCTCTGAGTATTCTGTGACAAGGTGGTAACACCGAACCCAGACTAGCCATAGCAGAGATGTGACGATAGTAGTTGCATCTCGAATACTCAATTGGTTTCACAAAGTGCCCTGCGGGACAACAAGTAGTATATACTTCAAAAGTGGCCAAGGCTTCTTTTACCAGCCTGTACTATAAAATAATCCTCTCCATTAGTTAAAAAGCAATATTAACTCTCAGAGAATGCATAACAAATCGACGCCATATATCTTATTTTGAAGTTAAATCATAACTTGAACCCATTAACTGGTAATTAATAGACAAGGCGTCAAAGTTCAAATCAATTCGTGTGGCGTTCGCCATGTCTTGTAATTATAGTGATTACAGATATAACCAAACCGTTATCTCAATTGTATAACTAGACTAGTTTACACCCACAACTTCGCCCACATTGCATCGTGTACCGCCCCTATGTCAATAAAACTATAAATTAAAATATTTAAAACTTAACAAAGACATATTTTAACACGATAGGATTTGAACTTACGACCGTGTTTCTAGCCCACACGCTCTAAACAAATGAGTTACTGTCGGCAGGTTCAACGTGGCGAAATTATTTTTGCTTTGTGACCTATTCCGTCGATCTGGTTAAATGAGTTCATCATTACAGATGAAATTCACATTTATCATACTAGTATATTATATTTATATAAATTACGTGTCACGTTGTGTCTCCGAAACTACTGAACCGATTTCAATGAAATTTTGTAGATATCTACTGCTTGGTCCAACTTAAAAGGTAGGATAGTTTCTATCTCAATTACCTAACTCCCCTCCCCTCTCAATTAGCCCTCCAAAATATCCAATACAAGTAATTTATATGGCAAAACAACGTTTGCCTGGTCAGCTAGTAATCTATATCTATATTCTATATTAATATTATAAATGCGAAAATTTGGATGTTTGGATGGATGTTTGGATGGATGTTTGTTACTCAATCACGCAAAAACTACTGCACGGATTTGAATGAAATTTGGCACACAGATAGATAATGACCTGGAATAGCACATAGGCTACTTTTTATCCCGGAAAAATTAGGTGATCCCGCGGGATTCACCAAAAACTCATAGTGCACGCTGCAGCTAGTATTATATAAATGTGAATTTCATCTTTAACGTTGATTTATATATTTTTTAAAATCCCGCTTCTTTCCTTCTCAGCTCTTTTCGAATTTTGCTTTGCAAATAAAAAAAAATATTTGCATAGCAAAACTCGAAAGGAGCTGATGATCTTCAAATAAGAATCTTTGGATGTTTGGATGGATGTTTGGATGGATGTTTGTTACTCAATCACGCAAAAACTACTGAACGGATTTGAATGAAATTTGGCACACAGATAGATAATGACCTGGAATAGCACATAGGCTACTTTTTATCCCGGAAAAATTAGGTGATCCCGCGGGATTCACCAAAAACTCATAGTGCACGCTGCAGCTAGTATTATATAAATGTGAATTTCATCTTTATCGTTGATTTATATATTTTTTAAAATCCCGCTTCTTTCCTTCTCAGCTCTTTTCGAATTTTGCTTTGCAAATAAAAAAAAATATTTGCATAGCAAAATTCGAAAGGAGCTGATGATCTTCAAATAAGAATCTTTCAGCCTCAGGTTATTTCGTATCGATCAGGCCTGTACCAGCTATTTAATTCCTTTCATCGTGTAAGAAGAGCTGATGACCTTAAAACAGCTAAACCAATTTTGATGAATGTTCGGAGATTCTTAGACCACCGATAGAAAACCAGCTCTCAAATAAAAAACCGCTTTTAAATTGGTTAACCCATTTTTTTGTTATGGGTGTTAGTCAAAGATACTAATACACAGAAATACTGGATATACATGTATTTAATAAAGACCCTTTTTGTGTAGGGGTCAAAAAAGCAAATATAATCTAGTTGGGTAATTTACACGGGAGACAAAGTGAACTAAATAATGTGTAAAAAATATGTTAAACCGAATGTGTCACAACGTTCAGAACATACTGCCTACTAATAGTAGAAGAGCTGGTAGACTATTTCGGGTAGGTTTTAGACACGCTGCGAAACTAATAGGTACTTAAGACACTAATACTTATGTAGTAGATGAGGAAGTCACTGATTTTGCCCCGATTTTCGAAAATCTAATTTTTACTAGATCTCCGTTTTGAGGTCCTAGGAACCTTTTACAACTATTTTCACGATGGCATAAGTATGTATGTGTCTATGTGTGTGTATGTGCGTATGTAAACACCTCATATCTTTTGGACGGCTTGACCGATCGAAACATGGAATTTGATTAAATTCCGAGCTATTTATACTTCCTAAAAATTTGAACTGAGTCGGTACGGGGGATTGTGAGAAATTTTGGAAAAACCACAAAAAAAATTTGGCAAAACTGTGTTTTTTTAATATCACTTCCAGATTAATGTACCGATTGAGTAAAAAATCTAATCAGCTCTTTTCCTCAAAGAACTGCGTCCAATGCATAAATTGCATCAAAATCGGTTTATGTCTGTATGGCAGTTATCGTTGATGAAAAATTTTGAAAAAAGGGTTTTTAACCAACAATTTTTTGGCCTTCCACCATGTTGCCATATAGTAGCTAAGAAAACATTGTACACTCAAAAATACGTTAAATGCCACTCAAAAGATTAAAATCGATCATCGTTTCCAAAATATACAGCTTTTCAAAAGTTAAATTGCTGTCATTTATAACAAAATTTAGATTTTTGAACTTTGAAATCTATGCTTACAGTTTTTGTTCCTTTGAGCTTAAAATACCTTAAGTTAGCGGGAAATTTCAAGGATGGCCTGCAGGGTCAACCGGTTTATAGATTTTTTCTTAAAAGTACCCATGGCCATTTCGCTATTCTTATACCTATCTTTAAATTTGACATTTAATAAGGAGTATAAAAATTAATGTCAGAACATTTAGTTGGGGGCGTGAATTTTGAATGGGGCTTGCAAAATTAAGCAATAACTAAATGATCTTAGTCCTGGACAGTTTCTAAGCGTCTGGGATTTGAGATCACCCTATAAGGAAATGCATTTTAATAATCGGGCGCCTCTTTTGCAATTCTTAAAGCTTCACAGCTTGCGAATGTCAAGCTGCCGGGCCCGTGCTGTTTGAAAAAAATCGCAATGTACCACTACGAATATGTATGAATATGTGTGAATTTACAAAGTGTATGTTTGATTTATGTTTAAAATACTTTTTTACTCAGAAAATTTTATTAAAAAATAATAAAAATGTAATAATTATAATGACCTACTTGAAATTCATTTTCATTAAGTATTATTTTGCTACTGTTACTTTAGGTATTACAGTGTCCTGTTTTATGCTGGATGGTGATGGTTTTTCCAAAATCCATTTCAAAACCTAGTTTTTGAAATTTGTCAACCCTAGACCGAAGGAATTTTCTAAATCGATTTACAAATGACCGAACTCTGAGGTAACATGTATATAAATACAGAATCCTCCTTTTTGGGAAGTCGATGGACAACCATTTCATTTACATAACCTCAAACATTCAAAGACACTAATGGAGATATTTGGATCGTCCGCGCTATCATGTTAGCCATAAATCTGAGGAGTGCCGGCGGCGCGAGCACTACGTTACAAACCTATTGTTAAGAAATCGATATGTATCATACATCTGTTATAAAATGTAGTGTGAAATGGGTGTGAATATTGATGGAGATATTATTTACAAGATACTTGATAAGACATTTAAAATAAGATTTAAAAAAATCTCAATAAATCGTATACGCACTATTTTAGAGAAAATTAAGTTTTGACTGTCTTGTGTTGTAGGAGTTAGCCTATTTGACTAAGATCATGAAGTACCGGGTCCCGATTCAAGAGAAGTGTTTTAATTTTTTTTCCAATACCATGGTTTCGATTTTCGGTAGATCTTGTATAAAGTGAGGATTGAAAAAAAAGTATTTTTATTTCTACGTACGCCACCAGAAATTGTTCTTTTTCAAAATGGCCGACATTAAATATGAATATGGCTGCCTTCATTTTATAATGTTCAGCTTTAGTTTAAATAACTATTCGGTGCTGCGTCAAGATACGTCGATTAAAAACAAATTACAATTATTATATTTTAATTATTTAAATGTAAAGCAAGAGTTCTGGAAATGAAAATGCTGACAAAAAGTTTTATTTGCTGATCTCGGAATGATTCTTTTCCCACGTCGACTTATTATTGTAATGGCTTGTAGTTATGCGAGAGTGTGTAATTATAGTCAATCACACTTGGTTAGCTGCGAATCTGGAACGGTTTGCACTTATTTCCTTTTTACCCTCAACCAATCGGATCCGCCATTCTCTGTAATTACCAATGGTAAAATGGCCGCTTAATATGGCGGTTCTTGTACATGGGTTTTGTGTTTTGTAAATATTACGACGTAAGAAACCATAACTGCGCATAGTAGGTATATGTACAAGTGTAATGGCTCAGCTGCACTGCGTCTATTGTCACAAAGCTTCGTGTAATGGCACGATAAGTGCAGATGTGACCTCTGCATTTATCGTGTCATTGCACGAAGCTTTGTGACGATAGACGCAAGTGCGGCCCCAGCCTAAGAGCCTAGTGTTCCTTGCGTTGAATCGGACCTGCCTTTTTGATTTACTATTGCAAAGAAATAAGAATTAGAGCCTGTCTTGACTGAACTTCAAATATGTGACCCTGACCAGAAGGCTGGATCCGCCCTTGACGGTTTGAAAGCTAAAGTAACCGAGAAATTTATGAACGTGAATTATCTGTGCACCCCATTGTAAATACTGTTTTCAATTGATTAAGGTTGACTGGTAAAGAAGTCGTGTAGCATTAAGTCCACCTCTATACAAATTTGTACATCTATATATATAAAATCGTAGGAAAGTCATGTACCTATGTCCGAAGTAAACTCAAAAAGTACTGCATGGATTAACTTCAAATTTTGCATGAATATTACATAGAATATATTACTAACAGGTCGGGTCAACATATAGGCTACATATTATCACGGTATCACTTACGGGGGAGGTGCTGTGCGGAGTAAACGAAGTCCGCGCGGACGAAGTCGTGGGCAACAGCTAGTAAATTTATATAAATAATAAATAAATAAATTACCATCCCGTGACACAGATAAGAATAAGAAATTATTTATTAATGGATATTTACCATACAAAAAAAAGAAACAAATCGAAGCTTATGCTAAAAAAAACTTACTACATATCATTAATTGTCTCCATTAGGAGAGCCAACGGCTTGTTTGTTATATTCAACTGACTGCCCAAAAGGAAGAGGTTATCAATTCGGTTGTATTTTTTATGATATAAAGAAACATAAAAATTCGGAAAGTGTTGGTTCGAATTGATGCAAATTACAAACGATACCTAAATCCTAATGGCAATCTTTTAGAGAATATCTATACATATAATAAAATCGTAGGAAAGTCAAAACTGTACATTGATTATTTTTTTAAAAGAATACTTCGGGCGTGATCTACAATCGATATCGAAGCCAAAAATATAGTTTTTAGAATTTTTATCTGTTTGTCTGTTTGTCTGTATGTATGTCCGGGGTAAACTCAAAAAGTACTGCATGGATTTACTTCAAATTTTGCATGGATATTACTAACAGGTCGGGTCAACATATAGGCTACATATTATCACGCTATCACCTACGGGGGAGTAGTTGTGCGGAGTAAACGAAGTCCGCGCAGACGAAGTTGCGGGCAACAGCTAGTAAATAATAAAAAAAATCTCAGCGGCACAATTATTTATTTATCGCGTAGGTTACGGATTAGAAAAGAGCAGCAACCTAATTCCTGTATTTCTGGATCAAATCTTCCCCAAATATGAAGTGTACATTTCCAAACAATAAAAAAATTGCACATCTTTTAATAAATGACGTAGATGTGAGGTAACGAACAAAAACTATACAGCCGAACATACTTAGCATGCTTAGCGTTCACCTTTCCAAGTTGGTTGACAATAATATATAGTATTTTTTTTATATCATAATAGATAGCAAACAAGCAGATGGCTCTTCTGATGGAAAGAGTCAACCAACGTCTATAGACACCAAAGATATTAATGGTGCGTTGCTATTTTGTGATGAGGTCTAATGCCACATGCGTAAATTTACCGGCTAATTTACCCTCCAACCCGGAACGCGACACTGACAAGCACTGACGATATTGCGGCAGGAATAGATAATGCGGTGGTACCAGACCCAGGCGAGACAATGCAGAATTCTACCACCTAGTAGCCACGATGGTAGTGAGTCGTATAGCCAATCGGTCGCCTTATACGACCTGCCTGGCAGAACTGCAGTTGGCCTATTCTTCAAAGGAGTCCGGGACCAACACGGGGAATGGGATTTATTACATTTTATCAACCAATTTCCCGAGTTTAAGTTTAATATATTTTTATTGTTGTCATAATGTAACTCGCTATACATATAGTTCCTAGTATTTGAGTGAGTTTATGAATCGCCAACAAATAAATCACTATCCATTTGGGCGTCACTTATAAAATTGGAAACTAAACATGTTTAGAAAAATGAGACAGCACTGCCTTGAAATAAAATCGCGCAAAAGATTGCGATGAGATGCACGTGTCTAGAATATTAGTGTCATTGCAGTGTGATAGGGTCCTTAGACATCTAGACCTTCAGTGAGTTATCTTTTTTTTTGGTTACTTTTCTTGTTTCGTAATTTTGCACTTAGCTTTACGTCTACGGCAATCACGGTCACTTAAATTAAAAAGACGAGAGAAAGAACATTATTTGACACGAAAATAATATATAAAATACATAGTAGGTTATGAAGTAGTTTCGTATGTTGAGTACAATTTTTGTTTTTTTTTTCTTTCTTTTTTAAGTTTGAAAGGAGAATGATGAGGCTCCATACAAGTTTGGCCTAAAATGCAACACATGATGATAGCTGCTTACCGTATTGTAATACATTATTAATTTGTTCTGAAACGTAAATTGTATCACGGATACTTTTTATATACTATAATTCACAAAATTCCTTCAAAGATTAATATTAATTGAATTTACAATTATTACATTCCATTTTAAGCCACTCACATCGCAATATTATATCATCAACATAAATATAATTCATTTTTGTATCACTCATTATAAAGGTTATTTGATTTTAACCACTTAAAAGTTAAAAAACAATATAACTTTTGTTTATATTTAAATATTTGTCACTCGTTCACAGTATAAATAGATGACACTTGTTTTTTTTTTGTTTTTGTACTTGTGGGTTTCGACTATAATAATAAATATTTTAATTTTCGTTGCATTTTATGCAATGGTTTGTTAAAAATTTTGCGTCTTACCTATCTGACATGCTTATAATTTATTTTGGTTAGTAAGAAATCAAAGAAAGTGTTAATTTTAAGGCAGAAAAGAAAAATCTTTGCTTGATTTAGAAATAAGAAAAATCGTACAAGTTTGATTATTTCATGACTTTCCAACTAAAATCCTTTTAAAATTAACTTGCTATTAAAAAGTATCCATTGAATTCTAATACTGACCTATTGTAAATTAAATAAATTAAATAATTTCGGGTGATGCTATATTTTTGTAGCCCTTTTAGGCCGATCTCATCACTCTCCTTTATGATTTCTTTTTCTCGCTATCTCTACATTTTCTTTTCCTATGCTTATAATTTAGGGTTACTAAAAATACGTGCACTTTTGTTTATGTTGTGCACAATTTTTATGTTCGTTTACTGTCTTAACACTGAAAGAAATCATATTGCATCATTTAATAATGTGTCATTAATTTTTTTTATTTAACTGTATCTGCACCATGGATAACATATGATGTGCACAATAAAGTATTCAACAAATAAAAATCTCTAAATATTTAATTGCCTTAGATTATTTCTTGAACAGAAAATTTTCATCCTTAAAAATTTAAAAATTGATATTATATATCAATTTTTAATTTGTACACATAACTTTGGTCCTACCAAATCAATTACTACAAAAAGCTGCAGTATTCGATCCGGTTGTCGGTAGGTTCTGGGCAGCAAAGCGCGGTATGCGCGCTATGGTCGCTATGCACCCCGCAGTCTGATGCTGCCAGCCATTTCACATTTAATTGTTCCGTATCATCGCATACTGAAATACTACTTAATTTTTTACGAGACGCCTCTATAATGACATAATCGGAAACATAATTTTTAACTGTGTACTTTTTGCGGCCGGTTTTTAAGAGGACAATGACCATTTTTGTCTTGTTCCTGATATGGCTTCAACTTTGTTATAATTTAAATTATTTCCGAAAAGCAGAAGGATCTCAAGTCACGTGAATCTTTTTCTAATATTATTGGTAATCGAACAAGCAAGTAGCTCTCCTGATGGAAAGGAGTCTACATTTGCAATACTAGTATATTTTTTTTAACATTTCTCATACATCTATTCATATAATAAAATCGTAGGAAAGTCATGTATGTCCGGGGTAAACTCAAAAGTACTGCATGGATTTACTTCAAATTTTGCATGAATATTACTAACAGGTCGGGTCAACATATAGGCTACATATTATCACGCTAGCACCTACGGGGGAGGAGCAGTGCGGACTAAGTCGCGAGCAACAGCTAGTACATAATATTAATCAAAAAACTACAGAATTAGGAAAAATAACCTACAAAGTAGCTGCACTTACATTACCAACGCTAGTTAAACTCTACGAGATAAATCAAAGGTAATGTTATACGAATTGTATACCATAAAACATATGACTACTGGGTGGTAGAGTTCCGTAACGTTTCGCCCTGGTATGTGGTACCACTGCCTTACCTATTACTGCCGCAACAGCATCAATGCATATTATTGTCGTGTTCCAGTTTGAATGGTAAAGTAGTCGGTAGATTTATGCATGTCGCATTGCCATTCCGCTACACAGATAGCAACGCACCATTAACATCTTTGGTGTTTATAGGCAATGGGTCTCTCTTCCCATCAAGAGAGCCATATTATGCTTGTTTGCTATCTAATATAATAATAATATCTACATTGCACCCGTGCGAAGCCGGAGCGGGTCACTAGTATCATATAAATGGTAGCTGTACAAAGTCGTTATTATCCATCGGTATTCGCTACCACAGAAGCAATATGCCACGAGCTGCAGGTGAGAATATTATAGTTCTATATAAAATACGAAGTTTACCATATCTAAAATGTTGACAACGTTCAAACTTATTTTTCCTACCGACCAACAATTTTGTTTTTTCCTAATTCATACAAATTTTATCCTTTTTGCAAAGTGCATAAAGCACTTTTTCCTTATCATGAATTTTTGATATTAAGTGCTCGTATTGGCCTCTTACTATTCATGTTACCACTAAACGTGCAAAAATTCCTTAATGATAGAGACATTTCATTAAAATTGATAACAAATCATCTTAAGTATGGTACGGGCAATAAAGTCTTGCCATAATATGGCGGAACATGTTGTATTATTTATATTGTTTTGTATTTATTCACACCTGATATGAAGCTATTAATTAAAACTTTAATGATATACAAACTGCACAAATAGTTATGTGTATGACTGAGTTCTACCTCAAGCTATAATTTTGTTTATGTGAAAAGAAACAATTATGAAAATATAAAATAGTACTTCTATAAGTATAAATAGAAGTGAAAATGTAGGGTACGTTTTTTTATCAAACATTATAGATATTAAAATTTTTATTGTAAACGTGTATTTTTAAACTACTAGCTATAACCCGTTGCCGAAATTCGACCATAGACTAAGCAATAAAATCTCATTTTAACTTTTGACAACTGCCTTTAGCCGTAAAGAAGGAAGGTAAAGAAAATAGTATTCATTGTGTTTATTATCATGTATGTCACATATGATATGTACACAATGTAGTGTATGTAATGTTTATTTTTATTCGTTTAGCGTATTTTTAACGCATTTAATTTGAAAATATGAGGTTTCTGCACTCCTCCACAATGTAAACCCTAGCTGTGCCAAATCACATACTCCACCGTTCGCGCATTTGTCATAAAAATGGGTCCAAACTTATTCCTTCACGTATTGATACATAGATAATTTGTAGAATCAGAGGTTGCTTTGCGGAAATCCATAATTCAAAGAAGTAAAATTGATAAAATTATATATTTAAATATTATATATATATATATATATATATATATATATATATATATATATATATAATTTTAATATATATACATACGTTAAATAATAAAAAATTGTGTGCTTTTGAGTTAAATTCAACTAAAAAAATCCTAACTTGCTATGAATTTGAATATATGGCTGCAGGAAAGTCGTGTATGACTGTATGGACTGTATGGCAGAAGGAGTGTTGTTCTAAGAGAATATCAAGGTTGTCAGAAATCTGGAATTTTTGTGTAAAAAGACTACTGGATGTGTAAGAAACAAGAATTATTTGCATGGCGCTTACAAAAAATTAAAGATGTGGTATTTTCCTACTCGAACACAAAAATATTGGCTCTATTTTACGTGTTTGGGATAATTTATAACAATTTTGAAGACATTTTCTCTTTCTCTCGTCTCTCTTGATATATTGAATTTCTCTGAAGAAAATAATATATTATATAGCTCTTAAGGAAACAAATGCTTTATCGTTAGTTAGCACATTTGGCTGTAGAATTGGAGCTAGCTTCCATTATATTTTTTACACTTTTACTGAACACGTCCATAGTCCAGGTCTTATAAATCCTTAAATAGGTACTCATTGTCAGTAAAACGCCATATTTGTGTGATAATACTATTCGTCGTTAAATACGACGCTACTTATTTTGACATTACACGTTTATTATAGCACATCAAGTATTAATGATCCAGTTAAGTAGATATATTTCAAAATATAAGGCGTTAAAAATAATGCTAATACCTTTTGTATTAAATGAATATAAATTAATTTAAAGAAGCCAATGTTATTAGTATAAACCAGAAAAAAATACACTACCTTTCTACAATATATTGAGATACTAGTTATTGCCCGTATCTTTGTACTCGTACGGCTTCAAATTTAAATAAATAAAGGTTCACTGGATAAATAACATATTACGTCGATCTAATCCCGAAGTAAACAAAGTATGTCCATGTCCATAACATGAATATAAGTCAACAATACCCCTTAATAATAATAATAAATAAATAAGATAATAAGCTCCGTTTAACAAAACAATTGCTAGACTATAGCTATAGCTTTGAGATTTCAAAAGGTTCCAAAATTTACAAAATCTAATTTTACCACGAACTTCTTACAAGTTATATAAATCCTTTAAGTATTAGTCGGTTTAATACTTAAAGTATTACTATAGTATAATCCCATATTGGAAATAAATTGTAGACAGTTACGGATCCTGAACCCGATAACACTCGCATTGAACAATTATAATACATAGAAATACTGAAATATATTGTGCAACCTAAAATTTCGTCCCCTATCTCTAGGGGTAGATTTAAAAAAAAGCCTGTGTTTGTCGATAGGTTTTCAAAAGTGACATGTAATTTGTCATGAAAATCAATTCAGCAAATTCGGTAAAGCGTAACTGATGTGTTGGGCCCGGGCTTCTTTGAAGAATAGGCCAACTGCCGTTCTGCCAGGCAGGTCGTAAAAAGCAACCGCTTGGCTGTTCCAGTCACTACCATCGTGGCTACTAGGTGGTAGAATTCTGCAGCCCGGGTCTGGTACCACCGCCTTCCTATTCCTGCCGTAATAGCGTCAGTGCTTGTCAGTGTCGTGTTTCGGTTTGGAGGGTAAGGTAGCCGGTAAACTTATGCACGTAGCATTAGACCTTGTCAAAAGATAGCAACGCACCATTGACATCTTTGGTGTTTACCCGTGAATATTTATTATTCATTTATATAAAAAAGTTGTTGCCAATTTTCATGAGAATCAATTGAGCAGGTTCAGTAAAGCAAACTGATAGTTAAATAGACAGACTGACGACTTATTGGTGGGGATAGGAAGCAGGTGGTTATCTTGATAGAAAGACATACTTATTAGGTGGTAGAGCTCTGTACTATCTCACCCGGGTCTGGTGCCGGTATATGCCGGTCACCTTAGGTATCTATTCCTGCTGTGATAGTGACAGTTCTGTCACTATCGTGTTCCGGTTTAGGTGGTAAGGTAGCTGAGGAAATAAGGCCCGTTTGCCTAGGATTTGATGTAAGATATTTGGTTCCTCCTGACGATACGTTAAATAATTGCGCGTGAAGGAATGCCTGTCATGGTATGGACAGAAAGTCATGCTACGGAATAGTCAGAAAGTACAATGAATATGTTAGATTAAAACATATCTGGCCGTTCTATAAGCTTTTCAATTTATTGTAGTCATAATGTTTTTTGTATAGAGTTGAGAATTAAGATGACTGCTATCATTATGTTTAGGCGAATTAACATATTGATGAAGATCGGATAAAGTAGTAAGAATGTAAAGTGTAAGACAAAACAAAAGCGTTTATAAGTTCCAACAGGAATGAGATACATATGTTGTCAATATTTTACACAAACATATTAAAAAGGAGCATATGCGGCCATCAATTTCTAAATTGTTATGTCGAAATAAAGATGAAGTGTTAATTTTTACTTATTATTAAAATATCTAATGAAATATTATGTATTGTTAATTATTTAACGTATTTTACACTAATATGATTTTTGAGCTGATATAAAGTCAACTATTTGATTAAGGTTATTATTAAATCAATAAACAGTTAGAATAAAATATTATAAAAGGGCTGACAGATATGTTTCGAGGCATTCGTTTTTGTGAAACTGAGAAGTGAAGTGTCGTAATATACAATAAAAAGTCAACAGTCGTGTATTTTGTATTTAATTAATATTAATATAATTCAATATTCCGTCAGTTGTTGTTTCAATTAATAATTCTTTTACCCTTTTACCAAGTGGAGCGAACACATATTAAAAATAAAATTCTACATATATTGTAAAATAAAGTAAAGTATCTTCACGCCTATCTCCCTGAAGAGGTAGGCAGAGGTACAACCGCGATTAGCCGAAGAGACTTATCGCCAATTGCACTAACATTGTCTTAGCTTATCCATGATCTAAAATATTATGCTGTCACTTCTTGTCTTAAATGAAAAGAATGTGACAGCATACTATTTAGGATTGTCCTAAGATAAAATAATATTAGTGCAATTGGCCATCACTCCCACAATGAGATAGCCAATTTTCCAAATCCCGGTTATTTTAATCAGAGAACTGAAAAAACAAATTTTTGAATTGCTCGACCCGGAATTAAAATCCGGGACCTCATGTGGTAAACACCGATACCGGACCAATAGACCACAGAGGCAATCACATATTATAAATAAGAAAAGGTAGTGTTTGGGTGATTAAATGTTTAGCTGTTTGGACGTTTGTTACTTAATTGCGCAAAAATAGCTATACCAATTTGAATGAAATTTGGTACATAGGTTGACGATGACCTCAAATAGCACATAAGATACTTTTTATCCCGGAAAATTAGTTATTCCCGAGGGACTATAACACGCTATCATAAAATAGTTTATTTAAACGAGGTCTCGACGACGCGGACGTATTTATGTGTGTGAGAGTCCTATGCGCATCAACTCAATTACGCGAATTCGGGGGCTAGTAAAAACTTAACATAGAAAAATATTGACACCACTGAAATTTGTTTGTAAAATTTTCAATGTATTTCCTAGAACAGGATAAGTTCTTAAACACATACATAGATATAGCCAATTTAACGGTGCACGCTATCTGTTCAACGGAACCTTAATCGTGTTGCGTCTCTGTCAAACTGTCAAAACGTTATTAGAAAATAACAAAGCATTGATCGTTAAAACTAAAGGATTTAAAACGTCATGTCGATTTAATGTGTCCGTTTGTGTATTTAACACGTAATTATATGTTATTATACGTTAATGGATGTCAGTTTAAGAGCTGGTTTTTACTAAATGATTTATAGTACAATTGTATTTATGATATACAAGACATTTATAGCTTAAGCAAAATTTATAAGATTTGTGACCTCGTTTGTAGAGTTTTTTTTAATAGAAATTGATGACGTACGAGCAAGTGGGTCACCTAATGGAAAACAGCCACAACAGCCAAAGGAAATCAGCAATAACACACAATAGGCCGATATCTGAAAAACTGTTAAGTTTCTTTTTAAATATTCATGTCAAAGGACCCTGGAAATACTTTGCTATTTCCCGTTCTAGAGTTTTACTGTACGGGCCAGGACTGTACGTGAAAAGTACAGTCCTGGCCCGTACAGTAAAATGTGCGGGCCTGGCCCGTACAGTAAAAGTACATGAAAGGTAAGGGAGCTGGTTCCTAGCTGACATAAAATTTACTTGGTGTTAGTCCAGGCTCCTTTTAAGGAATATATCATCTACTGTTCTGCCAGGCAATTCGTAAGAATAATTATTACATATTTGGAACGAAGTTCCTTACGGCAGGCTTGGAGGGGATAGGGATTTTGCTGCGCGACCAAATTGAAAAAAATGTGATAGTAAAACCGTAAGAAAAATGCGTGGAATAAAAGCGTTAAATGAGACGTGTGCAGGCGCGACAGTCGCGTACACAAGCGAGTAGTGCCGTTTAGCCGAAGGAAATTCGTTCCGTACTACAATGTAAATAAATGTTATTATATAAAAACTATGGTGTTTGGGGCGAGAACAAACGCGAAAGCTAAAACTACAAAACGCTATTTTACAAGTAAAATAATCTTCACATGTATTATATATATATATATATATGTATATATATATATATATATATATATATATATATATATATATATATATATATATATATATATATATATATATATATATATATATATATATATATATATTATTTTTTATGTGTTTTTTTATATTATTACTTATTATTGTCAGTGGAAAATCTATACTAATATATTATTGTTGAATTTTTAATCTTCTTGTTTGTTCGTTTAACTGGGTGGTAGAATTCCGCAACGTCTCGCACCGCCTTACCTATTCCTTCTGCAAAAGCATCGGTGTTTGGATCTATCTTGTCCCGGTCATCATTGCCCAAGGATAGCAATGCACCACTAATATTTTTGGTGGCTATAGGTTATGGTTTTCTCTTTTCACCTATAAAACTATCTGCTTCTTTTGCTATTCTATGAAATAAAAAAAACTGTCCTTAATTCTAGCAGTTCATAAAAGCCAAGTGATTAGCCTAACGTTCCATTATACTTATTTTTAGCTAAAGATAGTATAATTCTTAATACAACTTCTCGCTGACGTTTTGATACCACCGTTTTACCCACAGACCACACGAATACTAATAGACACGCTTTTGGGAAGAAAATGTGTCGCCGCGCATATGAGCAAATGCTCCTTTTAATGTCAAAAATGTCCATACATGTTGGTTATATTATATTATGAATAAATAGAAATAAACCATATTGTACTGTTTTGAGATGACAAGGTTTAAAAAAATTACCCTTAAATTATATTTCATCGGTAAGTAGTATAACTCTTCATTCTGTGTGTAATTGCTAGCTACACTGACAAACTAAGAAATTGTCTTGAAAGACGTATCCATTTAATCCGTGGTCTTACCCGTTCCAGTTATCCGTGTATTCGCCTCATAATAGTCAGCGCTTGTAATTCGTTTTTCAGTTTGGAGGGTAAGGTCGCATGTGAAATAATGATGAGGCATTTGTCAAACGGATGGCAACGCACCATCACTTTTGTGTTTATAGGTGTCGTCTTTTTCTATTATAAGAATCACCTGCTTGTTTGCTATTCTTGAATAAAAAAATAATTAACCACTATAAGCAATATAAGCGTAGCTTGCAGTATCAAAGTGTTGCTAATATTACATTACTAAGAACTAAATTATATCTCGTGAGCCCATAATAATATTAACTGTAGTGTCGGTACGTAACACGTTTAAGAGTGTACTTTATTTGACAAAAAGTGCCCCAGCTTGTAACGGCCATGCATCGCGTCACCCCGTAACATTGCCCCGCTCATGACATAAGAATTATATAGAGCTGCATTTCTAGAGATTGACTGGTAAAACAATGAGAAGGACACGATAGTCGATGGTCATTTTTTATAGCATAAGATAGCAAACAAGCAGATAGGTGTCCTAATGGAAAGTTTCAACTATCGCTTATAGACGCCAAAGCTGTTAATGGTGCGTTGCTATCTTGTAGCGAGGCCTAATGCCACATGCATAAATTCACCGGCTACCTTACCCTCCAAACCAGAACGCGGCAGTAACTAGCACTGATGCTATTGCGGAAGGAATAGGTAAGGCAGTGGTATTAAATCCGGGTGAGACAATGCAGAACTCTACCACGTAGTAGTCACGATGGCAGTGACTCGTATAGCCAATCGCTTGCCTTTTACGACCTGCCTGGCAAAACAGCAGTTGGCCTATTCTTCAAAGGAGCCTGGGACCAACACGGAGGATTTTTTAATATTTTATATATAAATAATAAAAAATATAATAAAAAGAGAACATTGCTTAACTACACAGTAAACCTTAACGAAATTAGTGTAGTAATATTCAAAAAATATTGTAATACTAGCTGTAGCGTACAGTCCGCTGCATTCTGGAAGTTTTTGGTGAATCCCGCGGGAACAACTTATTTATTTCGGGATAAAAAGTTGCCTATGTGCTATATGTCATCGTCTATCTATGTGCAAAATTTCAACCAAATCCGTTCAGTAGTTTTTGCGTAAATGAGTAACAAACATCCTGGATGGATCCATACAAACATCCAAACTTTCGCCATAGAAATCACTGCGCGGGCAAAAGCGGCCTGCGAGTCGAGTCTAGTATGTTTGATATAATGTAAAAACATGTTTACCTTCTTGCGTACGTAAATAACGTTCGGAAGGGTGTAGAGTGTACGTATACGGTGTCAAAGGTCACCATTGTAAACAATGACCTTTGATATCTATGCACAGGTATTGGGTATACGAATAATTAGGACAAAGTATAATAGATCATCATAGTCAAATATCACCGGCACACAAAAAAAAGTTGTCTGTGCACCGGGCGCCACCTATCTACGGGCATGTTTTTCGACCCGGTGAACACGAATTTCAAGTCAGTTTAGGCCGTCCGGGCTTCAATTTCGAGTAAATTGCAAAAAACCCCAAAAAATAGCGAAAATTCGAAGTTTTGGCAAGAAAAAAAATTTTGAGATCTAATGCAAGCATAATTTTCATGTATTTTGATCTGTTAAATACTAATTTCGATCGTACTTTAATCATAAACCGTTTTGAATCTAAAAAAATTGTAAAAAATCATCAAAAATTACAAAAATCGAAGAAAATTGGGATTATCTTGGTATAAAAAATTTTCAAAAATGGAGTTTTCACCATATGTCCACGTTTTGTGGTCTTAGGAACCATTTTCGACTATTTTCGCGATGACGTCAGTATGTCTGTATGTATGTTTGTGTGTTTGTGTGTGTCAACAACTCATAAGTTTTGTTAACGCCTGGACCGATCGAAACGCGGTTGATGGCATTCGATTGGATTCTGCTCAACTTATACTTCCTGAAAATTTGAACCAAATGGGCCCAAGAGATTTTGAGAAATTTTGAAAAAACCCGAAAAAAAATTGTGGCAAAACAGATTTTTTTTAAATAACTTCCAGATTAATGTACTGATTGAGTACTAATCAGCTCTATTCCTCAAAAAGTTACGTCTAATGCATAAATTGCCTCAAAATCAGTTTATTCGTTTGGAAGTAATCGTTGACGAAAATTTTGAAAAAAGAGTTTTTTCGACATTACTTCGAAATATTTCAACCAATCATTTTTTGGTATTCTACGATATTTTAGTACTAAAAAAATTACGTCGAATGCCCTTTTAAAAAATCAAAACCGAATCTTATTATCAAAAGTTACAGCTTTTCAAATATTAAAATTACGTTTTCTTTAGCAAAGTTACTTCATATTTTTGAAATAACTTTCAGGCTAATGTACCGATTGACTTCAAAATATTATCATCTTCTCTCCTTTAAAAACTACGCCACGTACCGTTAATTGGTTAAAAATTGGTCAATTTATTTTGGATCTATCAATGACGAAAATTTTTGAAAAAATGTTTTTTGACATTGCTTTGAAATTTTTGAACCTACCGATTTTTTAGCTAAAGCAATACTTAGATTTTGTTGAATGCCATTCGAAAGATCAAAATCCATCATCGTTTCCAAAATATACAGCTTTTCAAAAATCAATATACTGCCATTTTTATCAAAATAGATGTTTATACTTTTCGCCGTGTTGGTCCCGGCCTCCTTTGTAGAATAGGCCAACTGCCGTTCTGCCAGGCAGGTCGTAAAAGGCGACCGATTGGCTATCGAGTCACTACCATCGTGGCTACTAGGTGGTAGAGTTCTGCATTGTCTCGCCCGGGTCTGGTACCACCGCCTTACTTATTCCTGCCGCAATAGCGTCAGTGCTTGTCGCTGTCGTGTTCCGGTTTGGAGGGTAAGGTAGCCGGTAAACTTATGCATGTGGCATTAGACCTCGCCACAAGATAGCAACGCACCATTAACATCTTTGGTGTCTATAGGCGATGGTTGACTCTTTCCATCAGGAGACCCATCTGCTTGTTTGCTATCTTATGATATAAAAAAAAAACTGAAAAAACCTATGCTTATAGTTTTTACTATTTTGAGCTTGAAATACGTTAATTTAGCGGTAAGTTTCAGGGATGGCTTGCAAGATCAACCATTTACAGATTACAGACAGTGATAGGTGACTAGTCTATCACCAACTGGGTACTTTTTCAATCCCGGGCAACGTTGTTTTTATCAGCAAACTGAAAAAACACATTTTTGATTTGCCTGACTCGGGAATCGAATCCCGAGAGTTTCTCTGAGGGAAAAAATTGAAAAATTTATTCGTTGAGTTTCTACCGCCAATTCTTCGTGCCTGCGGTAAGTCCAATATTAATTCTAAAAATGTTGAAGGTTAATTAAATTAAATTTTCTTTATAAGATCAACTTTATTTTTAAAACTCATTTTTCCTAGAAAACTCTTTTACAAGAAAGTTACCATAAATAAAAAATTGATTTCTATCAATATTAGACTTCAAGAGCGAAGTGGTGGCGCGAGATATATTTTGAGTTGCTACATATTATAGGTAGGTACTATATTAAGGTAGACCAGAGAATATGGTGTAAAATATGTAAATAACCTTTATAATTGTTCTGTGTAGATAACATTGATAATTATAGAAATCTTGTTTTTAATAAATCAAGAAAATTGTAATGAATTTTCTTAAACATAAGTACTAAAAAATTATCTTAGAAACATTTTATTTATTATTTTGGTTTTATTTTTCTGCGCCTCCCTAGATACAAAGCCTGACGACGCCTTTGATGCGAATATAATAAATAATTTCCATGATACATTAAAAGATGTTAAAGTCCATGATACATTAAAAGATGTAATTCGCATAAAAATACTTTCCTAAGAATATTACTAGGTAATATAACTTAGCGAGCCCTTACAAAGCTCTGCTTTTGCTAGTCTATATTTAATTTCGATAGGTATTTTCTTCCTATTAATATTACTGAACTGTACTAATTTAGTTTTGTTAACATTAATATTCAAATTATCATTCTGTAACCATTCACTTATTTTATTTATTGTATGCTTAAATTCATTTTCATAATTGTCTTGCATTTTATCAATACGGTTGTGTCATCTGTATACAAAATAAAAGGTTGGGTGTCATTTTTGAAAGATAATTTATGTATATGAGGAAGAGTAGAGGTTCTAAAATACTGCCTTGTGGCACACCAATTCTGTTTATACAAAATTTTTGTGTGTGTGTGTGTGTGTGATGTTTTAATTCCATTTACAATTTTTGTAATTTCCGTGCACTGTTTTCTGTTCAACAGATAGCTTTTAATCCATTGTAAATGTTGACAGATATTTGAAGTCGGTTTAACTTTTTTGAATTACTTTTATGTTATTATTATGAAGACCATTGGTAATTAATTAAATGTAGTTTTAATGGGTTCCTGGATGACTAAGATCAACAATTCCATTTTTTTCTTTTTTTATATCATAAGGTAAGAAACAAGCAGATGGCTCACCTGATGGAAAGAGAAACCATTGGCTATTAAAACCAGAAATCTTAATGTTGCCTTGATATCCATGTTGTTGGATGGCAGTGCCACATGTTCAAGTCTACCGGCTACCTTACTCTGCAAACCAAAACACTACAATGACAAGCATGAATGTTATTGCGACAGTAGTTACCACCTAGTATTTACGATGGTAGTAACACGTATAGCCCGTCGGTCGCCTTTATGACCTATCTGGCTAAACAGCATTTGGTCAAATCTTCAAAGGAGTCCAGACCAACATGAGGGAGAGATTTAAACAGTTGGTTCAAATGACGGCTACTACGAAACCGAACGTTTCGGGCGGAGAGAGTTCTCAGCTAGGGACTGACAATTCTATCCACAATCATTGATATAAAAAACGCAAGATACACAATCAGTGTCTCAAAAACGTCCTCCAAAAATGAGCGCACAATTTAAAATTATGCCCTCATTTCAAATAGAATCACATCGGTCACGACACTCAATTTTATTTCTTTTTGTACATTGCTTTGTAAAAACAACTATAAATATTGCGCTTAAGATTGGATATGCAAAGACATATGTTTTGCCATATCTATAACTATGAAATAAGGGACACTTTTGAGTGTTAGTTTTGTTCGAAACTGTGCATCTTGGGGTTTAATATCAATATCCACACTTGTCAATAGCTCATCTGGCAACTCTATACCATTCAGACACAAATAAAACTGTTACAAAAGAGCAATTTTTATGAAAATCATTGGTAATTACTTAAATAAGCGACTCGGAGTGTTGCCCGCCTCGTATTAATTGCCGTATTGATGAGTTATGTGCTTTAATTAGTAATTACACCGGGCCCACGTCGCGCATCAATGGCAGGCGTTACTCGAAACCAGTGTTGATATCAAGTTTATTAAGTAGACTGTTTTTTTTATTTAGCTTGGTCTATTAAGTATTCGGAGGGTATTGTTTCAACTAGGGTGCCTACATTGTAATACGGTAATATCAATATAAACATTCCTGTGCCGTTTATTTATAACAAAAAGAAAGGACATAAAAAACAAAAATGGAATATTTTAGTTTTTATGTCTTTTTTTATAACTTATTATAACGTTTTTGTAAACTGCAAAGTTGAAGGAACAAATCTGTGTACCCATTGGTTTCGTAGGCCGTCATTAAAAACTTCAACTCAAAGCCATCAAGAAAATACTGAAGCATAGAATTTGAATCTCGAACAGTTCAAAAATCTAAAGTTTCTTTATAACGAAGATAATTTTTTATTTTTGAAAAGCTGAAGCTTTTGAACTTGTTTATCAATTATCTTTTTTGGACGGCATGCAGTGCAGCTTATAAGTTTTAAAAAATGTCACCTCCACCAATAATATAATAAGTACCGATGCTTTTGCGTGTGCAATAGGTAGGCGATTGTACCAAAACTCGGACGAGACGATGTAGAATTTTTTGACCGCCCCGTTGGTCGAGTGGTTAGCGACTCTGACTACGCAATCGACGGGACTCAGGTTCGATCCCCGACGCGGACAAGTATTTGTGTGATAAACATAAATGTTTGTATTTCCGGGTTTGGGTTTTTATTAAATATATTCCAGTATTTATATATGTATTTCTATGTATTAGTTGACTAACACCCATAACACAAGCAAATAATTTGCTTATTTTGGGGTTTGATCAGTAAGTGTAAAATGTCTCGTGAATATTTATTTATTTATTATTAACTCTACCACCTAGTTAGTAGTCACTATGACAGGGAAAGGTGATTAGCTTCCTCTAGAAAGGTAATCCTTTGTCTCGCTCCTCTCTCTTGTATGATGTCAGTAAGGAAATTAAAAATTTGCCCGGTTCACCACTGTCGAGAAGAGATTTACATGCACTCACACTCACACACATACACACACATGCGCGCTCGCATACATACGCAGACATACTGAAATCGTCATAAAGCTAGACAGAAAACTTCCTAGGCCCTGAAAACCTCAACATCTGATGAAAATTATTTTTTTTTGAAAATCGTGGTGAAACCAATAGCTTACTTAGTGGAAAGTTGAAAATCCAACTTTAGCTGAAAACATTGAAAGATAACAATAAAAATAATGGAAATCAACATGTAGTGAAATTTAAAAATACTTTGTTATTGCAAGCAAAACTTCTGGGTTTGGTTTTCTGGCCGGGCAAACGTCGTTATTCGATAAAAGTCGTATGGTTTTTTGGTATTTTTTTCGAAAATCAAAATCTCAGTAGCAGCTCAGTTTCTATAGGTGTATTTTAAATGAGTACATAACTTGTCATTATCGTTTTCCGGTTTGGAACGTAGGGTAGCCGGTAGACTTACACATATGGCAGTGCCATCCCGCCACACGGATAACAACTCACCATTAACATCTTTGGTGTCTATAGGCGATGGTTTCTCTTTCCATCAGGAGAGCCATCTGCTTGTTTACTGACTAATGATATGCAAAACTTATATAAATGTTTCTTGTGATAACGAGGTGACGACGGCTTTACGTGCTTATGCTGCACAGGGCATTATCCGAACTTTCTCACGTAAATTTTATATATTATTTCCTAAAACTCGTATTACGTTGGTTAAATGACAGTCACACATCAGATATTTATATACTTATACTTCATCAGATATTTATATACTTATACTTCATCAGATATTTATATACTTATACTTCATCAGATATTTATATACTTATACTTCATCAGATATTTGTATACTTATACTTGAAATGTGTTTATTAAACTGATGTGTGACTGTGATTTAACCAACGTAATATTCGTGACCACCGGCCGCAAAAAGGAAAAATGAACCCAGCGCTAGCTTCATGCAGAAGCCCTTCAGCAGCAACAGCACATTAGGCAACATCCATGGAAATCGCAGCTGTATCCACAACGACAGGAATACCAGGTTTTTGGAGAGATTATCCACACTTATGGTTCACTTAAGTAGAGGCACACACATTTAGACAGACACATTTACTAACTGATGTGTGACTGTCATTTAACCAACGTAATACCTAATATAAGAATCGAATCTAAAGGCTCTTGATCCGAATCTTATGGGTTAGATCAGTTTTAAGTTCCATATTTTATCATCGTCACTTAGTGAGTAACATTTTCGAAATGTGCGGATAGGCATGCGAAAGGGTCGTTTAATAATAATGAGTAAGCGCTGGCTGGCTATGACCATCTGAGGTCAACTATAACAAGAGGTTGGTCTGCCCTTTTAAGGACTTAATTAAGGACATTAAGTCCTTAAAAGGGCAGACCAACCTTACGGGGATAACAGATACCCAAGTTTCAGGATTTGAATCATTTTCATGATTATGACTCTAAAAATAGTGAAATAACAAAATAGAGATTTTTATGTGTAGGTATGTTTATATTGACTCTAATTTATAAGTAGCGAATTCGGCTGTTATCAAACACTCAAAAATGCGTAATTCCGTTTCCTTTGGAACTTCGAAGGAAAGTATATATAACAACACTAACCTGTTCAATAGATATGCTGTGAAATAATATCGGATTTTGAGTTTTTTAGACACAAACATACGAAAGATTTTTTTTTTAATAGTGATTGTTGGTTGGTGAGTGGCAATGCCGCCGCAGCCTCTTAGGGCTCAAACTGCATGTCGGCGATATACGAAGCGGCGCCGAGAGCGGTGCGACATAGCGCCGCTGTCATCCAGTTCACTTCCATATCGCTAGATCGCGCCACAGATCACCAAGATCCAGTTTAAGCGCTTATTGAGCTGTAACGGTTGTCACTTGTTGTATACCATACTAATATTATAAATGGAAAAGTCCGTCTTACCTGCTAAACCATTGAATTAATTTTGATGAAATTTTGCAGGAAGATATTTTAAGATTTGGGGTACATAGGTTATTTTTTCCAAAATCATCTCCTAAAATGCTGAATTTTGTAAAAAAAGGACGAAAGTTTGTAAAAAGACTATTAAATGATGCGTTACTATACTTGCGGACGAAGCTGTGCGGCTCATCTAGTATTCTGACTCTAGTATGAATTCTAACGAAGATTTTTTAAAATTTCACTTCGTGTTTAATTTCAACAATCTGGCATGACATTTATCGCCAAAGATTTATTGCCAGTCAAATAAATTAGTGAAACATTATAAGGTGTACTTTAGCTGAAATAAAAACTCGCGAATAGCCTGGCAACAGAGTGAGAACACCGGCTCATTAACAATCTACAAGCACGTAAAAACTCAGATTAATCGTGCCGGTGGAGGCAAATTGCCGTGACGACGTATTGTGTAGTGTGGCAGCGCTATAAATCTAGTTCACTTGAAATCCTAGGCGGTCACGCTCGTATTTGCATGCTACTATTAACACTTGTAAATAGAGTGACCATTATACCTGAAAAGGAAAAGAAAACACAGTTAAATATTTAAAAAAAATTAGTTCGTCGACCTAGGGACGCAAGAATGGATTTTTAATTCGACGTTGCTAATTTATATAAATTAGCGATCGACCCGTGTTCGAAATTCGATTAGACTAAGTAACATAATTTTTTCCCCCGTGTTGGTCCCGAGCTCCTTTGGAGAATAGGCCAACTGCTGTTCTGACAGGCAGGTCGTAAAAGGCGATCGACTGGCTATACGAGTCACTACCATCGTGGCTACTAGGTGGTAGAGTTCTGCATTGTTTCGCCCGGGTCTGGTACCACCGCCTTACCTACTCCTGCCGCAATAGCGTCAGTGCTTGTCACTGTCGTGTTCCGGTTTGGTGGGTAAGGTAGTCGGTAAACTAAGTTCGGCGAAAGAAAGCGACTCACTTAGTCAATCGGCGAACGATTGACTAAGTGAGTCACTTTCATCGTGGCTACTAAGTAGTATTAGGTACTTGGTGTGTACAGGTGATAAATTTATTTCTCCATTTATCAAGAGATCCATCTACTCGGTTGTTATACTTTGATATAAAAAACATAGAGACTACATATTGTAAGCTTTTAATAAAAACAGAAACAAAAAGAACAAACACATACAACCTATCCTTATTGTAAAAATCTCCCGTAAGTTTAGAGGTAGAAGGACATCGCATAAAGTTTCACCAAGTGGAGAATAGGGTTGGAAAAAACGCCAAAACCGCCTCACGTAGTTATGTACGCACCCTTACGAAGAAGCAGCCAAATTATATTTTTTTAATATCCTGTCTAATAAAAAGCTGGTCACCCTAACTGATATGTAGATAATACGCGTGGTCGCAACGCAAAGTACTAACTAATTTATTAATAGTTGTGAAACGTACTTCGACCTGCGCCTGCGCGCTAATGATCGAACAATAGCTGTATTGGGAAACGGCTTACTATGTTAATGTTCGATTACGGTAACGTATGTTATATAGTGAGTGGTTATTTATACATATACAAGGGTGGATGATCATCATATTTATATCGAAATAGGTGTTGCAAATTGCTGGGATCGCGTGACGATATCTTAGACTGGATACGCGATTGAATCCCACCATGCCACTAGTTATAGTGTACAAGGCAGAATAAAACTAGTGAATTTTTTTAAAAGAAGTGATTAATTTATCAATACCTGTACTATGTAAGAGTATTTATTTAATAACTAGCTGACCCGCGCAGCTTCGCCCGCGAATATATTAATAAGTCGTCTAAATAGCTTTTAATAAAAATTTCATTCCCTATGTCAGCCTTCCAGGGACTGATTTTTGAAAAAAAATTAACCTATGTTTGACCCCGGAGTTTCAAATATATCCATGCCAAATATCATGAAAATTGGTCCAGCAGTTTAGCCGTGAAAGCGTAACAGACAGACAGACAGACAGACAGACTTTCGCATTTATCATATTAAGTATATAGTATATATAGTATATAGTATAGTAAGTATATAGTATATAGTTAGTATATAGTATGGATAAAGATTTTTTCATTTGTAAAATTATTTATATTTATTTTGCCTCAGCCATTTTTATATATTTGTAGGAAGTGGGTCAGATATGATAAATAAAATGCGGATGTGGTAATATAACAACTCTTTATATTTAGATCAGAATAACATTAGATCACTATTAAAGCTTTCCATCACTAATGACTAGTTCTGGTTTAACAATTCCAAGTAACTTAATTATTCCCTATTACAAATAAGTCATAATTTAAGCAATAGATAGTCAATTATAAATTGTACTGCGACTAATTTATAGTTGACAATAATAATTAACTTGTTTGCACAAATTAATTATCCGAGAGTCAAGGATAAGCTACTAGCAAGATACAACAAGTGTACCGAGCCACGCCAGAGCCTAGACTGCCTTATCGGCGGGCACTCAGAGCCTTTTATACAGGTAGCAAAACAAGTTGAGTAGTAGGGATATCGAACGATGCGCTTGCCGGCCCGGGCCGTGCATTTGTTGTTTACACTTTACAATATTCTTGCATTTGACGACGCGGACGCCGTCACGGCCATACTGACATGCACACGTCCTCGTGTGCGCATCTTTATACATCTGAGGACAAGGAACGCCTCGTTCATCCTGACATATCTTTTAGAAAACTAAACATAATCTTATTTTTTTTACAACTCTATAATTAGCGTGACCTTTAGCGAAATGGTACAATAGTGTGCTGGTCCGGCAACCCCTTCAGCAACTACAACTATTAAACTATTCTCGTCAGTTTTGAAACCGGAGACTGGATCCTACTAAGCTAGGAATCCCTCATCAATTGAAAAAAACCGGAGACTCGATTGTACTAAGCTCCCTCTCATCAGTTAAAAACCGGAGACTGGAGTATATTAAGCTCCCTCTCATCAGTTAATAACCGGAGACTGGAGTGCACTAAGCTCCCTCTCATCAGTTAGAACCGGAGACTGGAGTTTACTAAGCTCCCTCTCATCAGTTCAAAACCGGAGACTGGAGTGTGCCGTCATCTCCCTACATTTTTTGTCAATCCTGCATCTTTTGTCAATCCTAAATTTTTTTGTTAAATTACTTCTTTTACTTTTTTTTACATTGATTTCTTCTCATAGTTTTATAAGACTCCCATTTCCTTTATTATTACTTTTTTTTTTGCTTTTTTTTTTTTTTTACTTACATTTTTAGTGATATTTGTTTTTATCATCATTTTACTAATTTTTTTCGTTTACTTTATATCGTATTTTTTTGCCGATGATGGAGGCTCATGAACAGTGGCATTAGTTATTACAAGATTAGATAATCTCCTTCGCAGGTAGATATTAAAAACTCTGACTGTTATAACTATTTACAATATACACTGCATTTCTATCAATATTGTTTGGACCAGTTTTATGAACAAGATCATTATCATGAGAATACGCCGTCACGTCATCCTTGTTATAATTTTCATATAGGTACCTCAAGAAACCCTACAGGAATATGGGGAACTTCGCAAAGGCTATCATGGGCGCACTTGTTTTCTAAAATTGCGGTAACTTTTAAGGAGCCCTTATATTTTGAGTCAACAATAATTTTCGTTTAGTGTCGTTCTACATTCCTAACAAAGACAAAGTCACCTACACTAAAAGGTTTAACCTTTCATTACCTCTATTCAACCATAAAATGTCCGATTGGGCTGATTTTTTTTCAAAGCTTGTAGATACTTTTGCGAGTTTTTGTTAGTTGCCTTGAATACCGAATATCAAACCTAATGTTGCTGAGCGCGCGTTAAATATTACGTAACCGCTATTGCCACGATTCGTCAGTTACACTCCGCTATCATTATTAAACCCTACAAGATTCGCATCACATGTTTGGACCGACTGTTAGCTCTATATGTGCCTGTCGCAAGAAGATGTAAATCTGTACTGTTTTCTCTTTTTTTTAATATTAGTTTGAGTTTAGTTGATAGTAAATTTTAAGATTGCTTATTAACGATCTTCAAAGGGTCAACTAATTCGATTTCAGCTCGACGGTTTTAATTCAATTGGTTGTCAATTGTTTTTAAAAATATCTACCAAGCGCGCTCTGTCTTTACCTACAAGGTCAGTGTTTACTATACTCTCGCTAGCAGATTTTGAAACTGAGCAGGGTTAAGTGTTTAAGTATTGCTAAGCATTAACCTGTTGTCGCTTAGTTCCTATTCTACACTGGTCCAAAATTTTGCGGCCTAACGGAGCATTAAGAGTTATCAGGTCAAACGTGAAACTACCTCCAAATTTAAATTTTGCCTTGTGGTTAAGCATTTGATTTGTTTAGCGGAAACTACATCAAAACAAGCGACTATTTAGAGATTCTTGTTCATAAAACCGTTCTTTTACAAAGGAATCACAAGATATTTGTTAGATATGGCCTTCTGAACCAGAGTCAAATATAAAAAATAATTAATTTTCACTTAGTGTAATAGACCATGTGACGCTCTGGAACAGATGTTGACTGGTTTTCTGTTTTCGAAACTTGATGTGGCAACTTCTTTCTTCTTGTAGCGCTTCGGACAAATGGAAGCTATGTGGCTGGGCCGGGGTCACAACATACATAGCAGACCACTGGTGGTCGGCCACTGGACACGTCACCAGAGATAGTGGTAGATGACCTGCTTTCGCTGCAAGCAAAAATTATTTGAGATAAGTTTCTGTTTATCACGACAATCGTTGTCATGATGTTCAATTGTATCACAAAAATTTCAACTTCCTCGAAATGCAGTGGTGCTCCTAAATCGGTTCATATCTACGTCTAAAAGAATATAGTTTGCCAAGACAGCAGTTTGTGAAGTATGTGACGGCATGTCTCTTAAGCGAATGAGTAGGTACAATGATTTGATCTACCCCGTCTAATTGTTTCTTTTCTATAATAATTTTACTTAAGGCACACCATCTAGTAAGGTACACCACAAAAATGCTATGAGACAGATGAAGTGTCTTTGGACGACAGAAGCATCTCATTAAAAACCAATCAGAGGCTGGTTCGTACGCTGGTGTTCTCCATATTTACGTACGACGCAGAGTCATGGACACTAAGAGCTGCAGACAGACGTCGCATTGATGCGTTTGAAATGTGGTGCTGGAGGAAAATGTTACGTATCCCTTGGACAGCACACAGGACCAACGCCTTCATACTAAAACAACTTGGAGTAAAGACTAGACTGTCTGCTACGTGCCTTCAAAGAATTCTATAATACTTCGGCCACATCTCTAGAAAGCAAGGGGACAATCTCGAAAAGCTAATCGTGACCGGAAAAGTAGAAGACAAAAGACCACGTGGTCGTACTCCTATGCGATGGTCAGACCAGGTTTGCACCAATCTTATGTCTAAAATGTTTTATGATGCTCTGCACGCCGCTGAAGATAGAGTCCAATGGCATTATATTGTGCTATCAAGAACAATCTAATGAAGAGGTTACGACCCTCAGTAATGAAGAATACGAAGCTAGGAGGAGGACACCAGTTAGTCATATCGTCTGCTTCATCAGAATCAAAGTATATCAACTTAAGGGGAGTAGATGCATTTACAGAACGTGAATTAATATTTTCTGCTATTTTTCAAAGAATACCACAATACCACAAGCGAAAAGAGACATTTACTGTTCTACATAATTAACCGAAATAGTTTGATGCTGAAGTGGGAGTGAATCCGATCCCAATTCTGATGTAGGAAGTGGGTCAGATATGATAAATAAAATGCGGATGTGGTAACATAACAACTCTTTATATTTAGATCAGAATAACATTAGATCACTATTAAAGCTTTCCATCACTAATGACTAGTTCTGGTTTAACAATTCCAAGTAACTTAATTATTCCCTATTACAAATAAGTCATAATTTAAGCAATAGATAGTCAATTATAAATTGTACTGCGACTAATTTATAGTTGACAATAATAATTAACTTGTTTGCACAAATTAATTATCCGAGAGTCAAGGATAAGCTACTAGCAAGATACAACAAGTGTACCGAGCCACGCCAGAGCCTAGACTGCCTTATCGGCGGGCACTCAGAGCCTTTTATACAGGTAGCAAAACAAGTTGAGTAGTAGGGATATCGAACGATGCGCTTGCCGGCCCGGGCCGTGCATTTGTTGTTTACACTTTACAATATTCTTGCATTTGACGACGCGGACGCCGTCATATTTTTTATAATATCGATGGACAAATTACAAAAGTTGATATAATGGTAAACAAATTATTTACTTGTGTTATGGGTGTTATCTAAACTAATACATAGAAATGCATATATAAATACTGTTACATACGTAATACACACCCGTAGACTCAGAAATACAAACATCTATGCAAATGTTTATCCCTGGCGGGAATCGAACCCGAGCCCCATCGATTCATAGTTAGGTTCGCTAAGCACTTGACCAAAGGAGAGGGTCATTGATAGGCGTTGATCAAACCGATGCTAATTGGAAAAACAATAAAGATACAAACAAAAATGTTTTTTTAAAAGTAAAATTTACAAAAATTGTCGCGTCTAAAGTTACAGAACTTCGAAAAAAGTATATAATTAATACCATACCATAACTAGCGGGATTCAATAGCGCATCCACACTTAATCCCGGCAAAAAAACTACTTCAATCTATGGTGATCGTGTAGTTTAGCTTTTTTAGATTTTATATATAACAGCAAACAAGCAGATGGCTCTCTTGATGGACACAGGCAACCATCATCTATCGACACCATAATGTTAAAGGTGCGTTGTCATTTGTAATGGCGGATTGTAATGGTTACTGGCTACCTTACCCTACAACCCACAATATTGCTGTAGTAGGAATAGGTGAGAACTCTATGACTTAGTAGGTTTTGTGAATAAGAATCTGAAAGCCGGTTGGCTTTTTCTTAAAAAAATTAACATTTTGAAATTTGAATGAAAGTGGTTAAAAATATTCTTACTACTATTATATATAGTATACTTACTCTCTTCGTGTTAAAAAATCTGAAGTTTGTGCGTTTAAAATAGCACTACTTTAATTTTTGAATTAAATGAAAGAAAAAAAAATATTTATGATGATCGAGCGATGAGCGATGAGCGATAATGACTTTTTAAACGGCACGCGACTCAATTTTTTGAGCCTTAAAATATGGTCTTGTATATATTTACATAAAATATAAATATCTCGGAGTTATGTCGAAAAATATATTTACAAAAATTTTGGCAACGAATCTCCCGCCTGTATCAACCAATTTTGATTTGATTTACAGCATACATTACCGTTTTAGTTATCGTAAACGATAATAGTCCTAAGGATTGGTAAGTAAGTATATTCAACGATGGAGATCGTCAAGTCTAAAACGTTTAGAGTTAAAACTTGGCGTGTTTATTTAATATTTTATACCTATTTATAACACATATATAACTCATAAGTGTTACCCAGCTCCTACTGGAGCAGAGACCAGTAATTAAGAAACCTCGAATTGACTGTCAATTGAATTGTAATCGTGTGACAATAGTAGACTTAAGCCCCAGACGATAGGGAAGCTCTCCCAAAGTAGGATGTCTCGTGGCAGAGCAATATAGACAATAAAACGGAAATCACTACCCTATTCTTCTGCAAATAAAAATAAAAAAAATTATTTAAATAAAACTTTATAGCTTTAATAAAATTGTTGACCCGTAAACACTTCTGATGAGTCGATAATTTTATTATTACACCCGGATCAAAAATCCGCTACACACTGAGAAAATCTGACGGATGTAATCTCAGCGGGTTTGTCTTCACGTAAAGGCTTCCGGCTCAGTTCAGCATCACCAATGTTTTATTCTTCAAGGGAGTGAACTTTCCGCAACGAATCACATAGAAACGGGCACGGAGGGTTTGCTTGTTACTGGCTCTGCGCTTGATGCAGGCTTCGTCAAGCCACACAACGCAGTAACTGACTTATCTGTCTTCTTTTAAAAAACACAAGTAAGGGTTTTAATAAGACTTATGTAAATTGCGTAGTAGCAATTATATGGCAGCGTTTTGGTTTAATGGCTATAGCGACAACCATGGCCTATGTTACTGGTGTTAATGGTGTGTTTCTATCCGTGTGTCAGTGTTAATGCTATTTGTATAAGTTTACCGGTTATCTTGCTTTCGAAACCGGAACACGACAATATATGAGGCGACGAATAGATATGGTCGTGATATCAAATAGCTGAGCAAGACGTAGCGAAACTCTGCTACCTAGTAGTCACGATAGTAGTGACACGTATAGCCAGTTGTTCTCATTTTACGAACTGCTTAAAAAATGGCAGATGGTATAGTAAGTTAATATTCTCTTATAGATTCAGGCGTTACTTTGCGGATATCAATTATTTAAAATAATAAAATTAGTTATTTTGCAGAGTTCGCGGGCAAAACAACTGATTTTCTTCGTTTGAAATTAATATTCCTTACCATTTCTTTATACAAATTTCTTTTACCATGCTTATTTGTAGGTAAAACCAATACGGGAAACATACGTCATGTAACCGGTAGAACTCGGAGAGTTTGAGCATAAAATATATTATGTAATAGGTAATAGAACACAAAAAACCTTATTTTAATTTTTGTCTATTTGATTTTCGCGCACATCTCTGAAAACTCAGAACAGATGTTAATTCTGTTTTTGCGAGTCAGAGTCGCTAGAAGCAGAGTGAAGAGTTTATTTCATTTATCATATGCATATAAGAATTTTCCAATGTCATAAAATGTCTGGTCATTAAAATATATTAATATTCAAATTAAATTTCAGACAAAGTCATAGGCAAAAGCAGCTTTTCATGGCTGGGTTCAGCCGGAGGTTGCCACTGGACCAGTTACAACTCAATTCTTTTATTATAATTTAAGACAAATACCACAAAATCATACCCTGACGAAACAGTAAAGTCTGCTGTGTTTTTAGGGCTCCGTACCTCGTAAGGAAAAAACGGAATCCTTTTTTTTCCATCAATCCGTCTGTCAAGATCCTTTTTCTCAAGAACGCGAAGAGGTATCAAGAAAAAAGAAAAAAGTATCTTCACACCCGTATCCCCGAAGGTGTAGGCAGAGGTACAACAAGTGCACCCACGATTAGTCGAAGATACTTGGTCCCACAAATGCGATAGGTGGCAAGCCTATCGCCAACCGGGCACTTTCCAATCCCGGGCAACTTTGTGTTTATCAGAAAACTGAAAAAACACTTTTTTTAAGTGCCCGATCCGGGAATCGAACCTGGGACCACATGTGGTCAACGCCAACGCTGGACCCTTAGACCACAGAGGCGACAAGTTTAAATTTGTATCAAATACTCGAATCTACGGTCCCTTATAGTTTTGAAAAAATCAAACCTGGAAGTCAACGCGATCAAAAGAAATGACCATTTATGTCGCATCTTTTACGATTTTTGCGTTTAGAAAAGGAATCAAAACCTATAAGGTACGTCCCGTAGACCTAGAATTATAAAAATTTTCAAGAAGCAATGAAAAGCACATGTAAAGGAAAAAATCCGAATACCGTAAATTTTTAGTTAAATCACAAAAAAATGCGACCACTTTTGACCGCTTATATGACCTTAATGTATTTACTAGCTATTGCCAGCGACTTCGTCCGCAGTGCGGCGTAAACGAAGTCCGTATCGTAATTATAATATACTAGCTGTTGCCCGCGACTTTGTTCGCGCGGACTTCGTTTCCTCCGCACAGCTCCTCCCTCGTAGGTGATAGCGTGATAATATGTAGCCTATATGTTGACTCGACCTGTTAGTAATATTCATGCAAAATTTGAAGTAAATCCATGCGGTACTTTTTGAGTTTACCCCGGACATACATACAGACAAACAGACAGACAGACAGACAGACAGACGGACGGACGGACAGACGGACGGACGGACGGACGGACAGACGGACAGACAGACAGACAGACAAAAATTCTAAAAACTATATTTTTGGCTTCGATATCGATTGTAGATAACGCCCCGAGTATTCTTTTAAAAAAATATTTAATGTACAGTTTTGACTTTCCTACGATTTTATTATATGTATATGTAGATATGACCGTTTAAGTCGCACATTTTGCGATTTCACAAGTGAGTCAAAACTTACCGTTGACCTAGAATCATGACGTTTACGTAATCTACAAGTACAGAACCTTCGGCATGCAAGTCCAACTCACACTCGCCAATTTTTTTTCAGCTAAGCAATGGAGATACAAATATCTGAGCTGACAATCAATCGAAATTTCAAGGGAACTTGCGCCAGCTAATTCAGGCGTGCTCATTTTATTTATGTCTTCATACGCACCGCCGATAGCCCCTAATTACGTAGCCGACGCAAAAACACTAATCGCACATCGTAAAGCCTCTGTCACATTGAAATCCATAGCCTTTTATTCCATATTAATTTCTACTCTATCACGATTGCGTGTGATTCAATTTTGCACAACTATGCACAGCTATACAAGAAATTGTTCTTAATTCTCATGTTGCAAAACTATTAAAGGAGCTACTGAAAAGCAATCTAAAATAGTCTTTTACGGTGGCGCATTTGAGTAAGTTTTACAATTGATTTGATACTAAAATCAAAGTGACCATTACTGTATACAATCGACTAGAAATGTAGTATTGTAAATTAAACTTTAATGATTCAATTTAAGGTTTATTCTTTATTAAAATTGCTTAGAACATTGGTTGTTTTGCAAAGCATGCTCTTGCGCATGAGATCCGTTAATGAGCGAGAGTTCCTTCAGATTCCTGGTCAGCTATGTTAGTGTATCGGCTTTTGTCGGCGCGATACGACTTTTTGCGATGGTCAATGATAACAATGAGCGGTGTTAAGAAAAGTGGATGCGAAATTCTATAGATAATAAGAAACGAGATAATGAACTGTTAATTAATTAATGTACACACAATTGTGTGAGTAGAACGCTGGGATCGGGCTTGGTATTACGCTGATTGCAATCTGAACGCGTCTTTAGGCCTGGACAAGACCTGAATAAAGATTTTTTAATACGTCCTAAATTAAGATGCAGTGCGCGTTTAATTGTGACAATTGCTTTATTAAATAAGACTTTGACTTTTCAATGAATTTGCAAACTCAATACTGAGTTTTGACTTTTGACTCGTTTCAGTGTATTTTTACTTTAGATAGATAAAGAAAATATTGGCCAGTTTTATTCGCATCAATAAATGCTATGATGATGAAATGAATCATAACGATTCACCGATTAGCGGTTAGTTATTACCGCATTTGCCTGGTGTTACTCCATGCGTATCTTGAAGCCACCCAGCCTTTTTCCTAACATTTGGTAAATCTATTTACCGCCGAGATTTACCGCCCCCTTGGTCGAGTGGTTAGCTGATTAGGTTACCCTGATTACGTTACCTGACTACGCATCAATGGAGCTCGGGTTCGATTCCTGATAGGGACAAACATTTATGTGATGAGCATAGATGTTTGTATTTCTGGGTTTAGGTGTCTATTACATCTATTTGAGTATTTACATATGTATATATATGTATTAATATCGTTGACTGACACCCATATTATTTTATTTATTTATGAAGCTATATTTGTCTACACATTCAAAATCTACCATTTAATATAAACAACAGATGTTCAATTTATTTGTTACTGATGTGCAGTCCCTCTTGGGTAAAAGACTCTTCCAGTTTGAGCCATTATTCACGGTGTGTGGCAACTTTTATCCATTCATTTCCTGCTATGCTTTTGATATCGTCCACTCATCTTTTTCTATGTCGATATATGCCTTTCTTATCTATTGGACCTTTTCACTTTGTCCTTTGGTATGCCCATCTTCTGTAACGATATCTAGCCGTGTATCCTACGCATTTCCATTTTTGCGTTAAACTATGATGGAATGTGTCAATTACATTGTTTTCTTATGGATGTCTGCATTCCTTGTTCTCGTATTCTTCTCAATTTCAGGATGCTTCTCTCCAGACATCCATACTACAAGCAAATAAAATGCTTACTTTAAGGTTATCAAACCGTATAATTTGTCTAGTGATATTTATTTACAAAACATGTCACTATCGGCATGCCCCTAAGCACTTGAGTTTCGTAATATCTTGCCCGTTTTTGCCATTCCCATAACTTTTCCTGCCGCAACAGCGTCATCACTTGTAAGTGTAGTGTTGTACTTCACCCAGCTAATAAACAAAAGCATGTTCCGTGGAGTGCCGTCTTTTGTGTCTATAGACGATGGTAATGTCTTTCTGACAGAATATTCTTAACTACTTCTTATTACTTATTATTTCTTATTATTTATATTTTAATTACTTATTATTTATATTTAATATTCTTAACTAATTATTATTACTTAATCATTCTTAACTACAGTGAGTAAAAGGCGAAAAATGTCCTAAATATTTTTACAATTAATGTAATTAAGGTGGCAGAGTCCTGTATTTTCTTACCCGGGTCCACCGCTTTATTTATTCGCAATAGCGTCAACGCTTGTCATTGTTATTTTCCGGTTTGGAGGGTAAGGTAGCCGGTAAACTTATGACTGTGGCATTAAAATCTCGCTACAAGAAAAACGCCATTGACATCTTTGGTGTCTATATGCGATGGTTGTCTCTTTGCCTCCGGAGAGCGATCTGCTTGTTTGCTATCTTAAGGGCCATCCATAACTTACGTCTCACGAATTTCATGATTTTTGACCCCTCCCCGTCTTTGTCACATCAAGTCACACTTGTGAGACCCCCCCCCCTACCTAGTGTAATGTCACAAATTTTACAATTTTACATTGGAAAATGATTTCCTTCGATTATTTTTTATCTACAGAGGTATTATATTGTGACATTGCGTGACAAGGGTAGAGAGGGCTCTACCCTTGTCACGCAATGTCACACTTCTTCAACCACTTCCCTCCCCTTAACGTGTGACGTAATTTATGGATGGGCGGGCCCTTACGATACAAAAAAGTATATTTTTACTAGCTGTCGCGCGCAGCTTCGCCCGCGAGTATAGTAACATTTTATCCATACATTATACTCACACACACTTGCATCCTCTATTCCAGTTCCTATGGGACGGATTAGTGAAAAAAACTTATATTTGATTCCGATTCTTCAGCTATCTTTCTGCTAAATTTCATCAAGATCGGTTTAGCGGTTCAGCCGTGAAAGTATAACAAACAGACAGACAGATAATCGCATTTATGACATTAGAGTGGATTATCAATGTTTTTAAGATTTTTTCCATATTTGTTGGTTTTTCGACCAACTTACAAAAAAGAGGAGGTCAATTCGGTTGTATGTATTTCTTCATGTTTGTTACTTCGGAACTAAGTCATTATAAATCGATTTTGAAAATGTGTTTTTAGTTTAAGGGGATATATTTCCCGTGTGCTCTCATCTGGATATACATGAAATGAAAAGTCGGTAGCTAGTTATATTGCGTTAAAAATATTTTTATATATGTGGATAAGACGTACCTATGTACCTACATAAACTTGAATGACTATATGATTTTGATAATTCTTCCATGCCAGCCACGGCTCTTTTAAATAAGAAATCAGAAATCAGAAATACTTTATTCAATAAAACTTTTTACAAGTTATTTTGACACGTCAACATTTTTTTTTAAAAACTACTTTTTATACTCCTGTTATAAATCTATGAAAACACTACTAGGCAGTAGAGTTCTACAATGATCCGGATTTGTTATCACCACCTTAACTTTTTATGTCGCCACGCAATCAGTACTTGTCTCTATCGTGTTCTGCTTTAGTGGGTAAGGTAGCCGAATCCGTTACACCCTTGCCACTAGAATGGCAACGCACCACTTATATTTATTTTAACAAATGACAGCCTTCATCCAACACAAGAAATGCTCAAGATTCTCAAAGTTTTAAGCAATGTAAAAAAAAAAACAAATTAATGCCGCAAAATAAACAAATACAAAGGCATTGCAGTCACTGAATTATGTGCTGTAATTAAAGACTACCGTATCGATGTGGACCGGTTCCGCAGTAAAATCGGTTTGATACATGATAAACGCTACATTTGGACACCGGTAATTATTTACTGGTAAATTGGAACTACAATTATTATTGTCTGAATGTGAGAAGGCTTTTCGTTGGAGCTCTTGGGTTCGTTGACTTTGTAATAATGCGACATTAAGGCAAGCCCTATTTAGAAATGTTTGTGTTTTGTTTTTAAATTCCTCTTCATGTTTGGGTGGATTAAGGTATAATGATGTTACAGAAACGTTGCCTTACTTTTTATTTAAATCATTAGGTTGCAAACACAGATGACTCTCCTGATAAAAACAGAAAACATCACCTAAAGACACTAAAGGTATTGGGTGCGGTGCTGTCCGTGTCCAATTTGCCAATGGGTTGGCTACTGTTTTATATAATTAGATAGCAAACAAACAGGTGGATCTTTTAATGGAAAGTAACAACCACTATCTATAAGAAAAGGTGAAATTAATTAAATTTGCGAACCCACACGATCGTGGAAAACAGCAAATTAAAGTAACGCCTGAATTAATAAAACAGGTATATTTTCAAAATGGTGACTTAGATAATTTGAATGGCTTTCAACGTAATTTTCGAGTTCTAAATTGTCATACTAGCTATAAAATCGATAGGTTAAAAAATGTCGAAGAATTAAAAAACACTTTTTCAAAAATTTTCGTCATTGATAAATCCCGAACGAATCAATCGAATTTAATCCACTTTTCGGAATCCGACGCAATGTTTTAAGTAGAAGAGTTGACTAGATTTTTAAATAAATTAGTATATTAGCTTGAAAGTTAATTTAAAAACAAGTAAATTTACTGTAAATAACTTAATTTTAATATTTGAAATGTTGTAACTTTTGAAAATTTGATTCGATTTTAATTTTGAAATCGACAGGTCAGGCATCGCGACAAACGGGAAAAAAACTGGTTCGCTAAATCATGTTTTTTGTATTGATTGTTAAATAACAATTTTACAAAATTACACGACATACCTGAAGACATTATCTAAGGAATGTGCTAACTTATTACATGATAGAACGTACTTGACTCAATCATATAAAATTCCGAAAACAGGCTAAAAAATGACTAAAACAAATAATTTGTAATAATATTCCTAATCTTCCACATGATTTTTGTGTGGTAATATTTAGTTATAAATTCAAAAAAAGAATTTTGGTTTTTCATCTGATATTTATTTATCCGATAATTAACACGTTTCTCAGCGGTTTCAGAACATACCAAGGCACCCATTTCCTATAGAGTTGACGCGCGTCGAAACACCTCGTCTTAAATTATTGTGGAAGATTAAAAAAAGAATGGTTGAAAACTTTCAAAGTTAAGTATCCCCCGTGTCAGTTCGGGCTCCTTCGAAGAATAGACCAACTGCCGTTCTGCCAGGCAGGTCGTAAGAGTCAACCCATTGGCTATGCGAGTCACTGCCATAGTGGCTACTATGTGGTAGAGTTCTGCATTATCTCGTCCGGGTCTGATACTATCGCCTTACCTATTCCTGCCGCAATAGTGTCAGTGCTTGTCACTGTCGTGTTCTGATTTGGAGGGTAAGGTAGCCGTAAACTTATGACCATGACCACAAGATAGCAATGCACCACTAATATCTTTGGTGTCTATAGGCGATGGTTGACTCTTTGCCATCCACGCATCTGCTTTTTCTTATCTTATGATATAAGAAAAAGTCAAAAATACATTTTTTCAAAATATTTCGTCAACGATAACTCCCAAACGGATAAACCAATTTTGATACAATTACGGTATTCGACGCAGTTTTTTAAGGAATAGAGCTGATTCGATTTTATACTTAATTGGTACCTTAAACTGGAAGTTATTTAAATAAAATGCCGTTTCGCCGAATTAGTTTTTGAGGTTTTTTCAAAATTTAAAATGGTTTAGATTTTCAGCACGTCCATTTTAAGCGGAACACAATCGAATGTCATCAATCGCGTTGTCATCGGTTAAGCCGTTAAATGATATGGGGTGATTATAACACACATGTACACACACATACATACATACATACAGACATACTGACGTCTTCGTGAAAATAGTTGGAATAGGTTCCTAGCACCTCGAAATTTAAAGATCTGTTAAAAATTCCATTTTCGAAAATCGAGGCAAAATCAGTAAGTAACAATCTTAACTACATACGTAGCAGGAAGTTAAAGAAAAAACTAAAAATCTTTTTTTAAAGAACCTAAGCCTTGAGAAATGCTTCATGGCAAAAAAATATAGAACTAGTGATTTCAAGGGTATATAACTCCTAAGAAGCCTAGCGGTCTTGTATTTTTATTCACGTCTTCCATGATATATTGATTTGTTTTGTGAGTTTAAACGAAGCAAACACGAGATTGAGACGCCATATCTCGAGATATCATAATTAAAGCGGATGGCGGCGTGTTCAAATTAAATTATGTCGAAATTAAACGTTACGGCGGCCATAAATCGAGGTGCAGTGCGCAGGCGCCGCCGTTACGCAGCAGTATGATAAATCGCACTGCAACTATGCGAAATCGACGTGTGGGCCAAGTTATAACTGAGTGCTAAGTGTGAGTTTTTCTTTTCGCATTCGATCGTGAGCGCGTTTCGAGTTTACTAGGAATTCGTATGTGATTTGTACAGCGCCACCTAGTGGTAAACTGGTTTCTCACGTTTACCACTAGGTGGCGCTGTATGTAAATCACATACAAATTCCTAGTAAACTCCAAATGCGCTCACGATCGAACGCGAAAAGAAAAACTCACACTTAGCACTCTGATCGTTATAATTGCAATCCCAATTATTATATTTATTATAAAACTAGCTGAGCCCGCGACTTCGTCCGCGTGGAAAATTTCGAAATTAAAAGTAGCCTAAGTTACTCCTTATCACATCAGCTATCTGCCAGTGAAAGTCCCATCAAAATCGTTTCAGTCGTTCCAGAGATTAGCTGGAACAAACAGACAGACAGACAGACAAAAATTGTAAAAAATGTTATCTTGGTATATGTACCGTGTATACATCCATTTGCATTTAGTAAAAACGGTTATTTTTGTATTACAAACAGACACTAAAATTTTATTTATTTGTATAGGTATAGATTGCATCACACGGCTATCTATATAGATTAGCGATCGTCGTCTAGTCGAAATTCGACAATAGACTAAACAATAAAATCTTTTTTAAGTTTGAAAACAGACTAGCCATAACAAAATTGTATATGAGTGTATATTATGACGTATGTCAAATTAATGGTAGTGTGCGTAATGTTTATTTTTATCAATTTAATGTGTTTCTAAAGCATATTATACAAAAATGAGCTTCTGCACATTTTTACCACGTAAACTTTAATTTTGCCAAATTTGATACTCCTGCCTTCGCGTAGTTGTCGTAAAAATGGATACTAAGGTTTTATTAATATACAGAATAATATACAGATGGTTAATCTAATATTTTTCGCTTTTCTGTACGACTTTTAAAGAAGATTATTTCAGACATTTTGTAGATTTAGGCGTTACTTTGCAGAAAATCAAAGAAGACAACAATTTACTTTGCAACCTTCCGCGGATGTGTGGCCTCTACGATGTCAGTGAAAGGAAAAGAGCCTTGTAAGAAATGGAATAAATTAGATAAAGAAGACTCTAAGGGTAGGAGATGTAATGAATACAATGAAACAGAACACAGGAAGACAGTGTACAATACAAACTAAATAAAAAAACATAATATTAAATAAAATTAAAAAATTATTTAATTTAATTTTTGGGCGCTAATTTAGTATGCAGATAACCAAACTAAAGAAAAAACTTATTTATTTTGACGAGAGGATAAATAGTAGAGTTTCAACTGTTTTCTAAAAGAGTAGATTTTATTATTACTGATGAACATTTTTAGTAGTAGCCAATCCGTAGTATTTTTATTTTTTTTATCGAAATCTTATCACTTGTTCCACAAGTAAACAGAAAATACAACTTAATCTGCCCAGCGCTCTGCATTTAGCCGTGTTTGTTGCCTCGAATCAATAAACCAGACAGTGTATTGAGCCTGATACGCACCTTACATTCGACTGCTTGGCAGTCATTGCTTTTTGTATTTTTTCATCATAATAATTACACCCGGACATATTTATGTTACACTAGCTGTTGCCCACGACTTCGTCCGCGCAGACTTCGTTTACTCCGCACAGCTCCTCATTCGTAGGTGATAGCGTAATAATATGTAGCCTATATGTTGACCCGACCTGTTAGTAATATTCATGCAAAATTTGAAGTAAATCCATGCAGTACTTTTTGAGTTTACCCCGGACATACATTGACTTTTCTACGATTTTATTATATGTATATAGATACTAGTGGTTAGTCAATTTGTCTGCGTTCATGAGGTCCTGGGTTCAATTTTCGGGTTTTCAAAACAGTTATTAAGATTACTTTGGACTTATCCCTGAAAATTAAAAGAAACAGGTTGATGTCTAGTGCTATTTTATCAAACAAAACAAATATGCTGTGTCTGATGTCGGGAGGGGTGTGGGGGGGGGGGGGTGAGGAGACAAGGTGAGATGATCGCCAATCGACGGACCGTTATTATTTGTAATGAACCAAGAAGTTATAAAGAAGTTTTTTTATAAATTTGCGATTAAAAAATTAGCCCATGCGTTAACAAGGATTTTTATCATTTCATAAGCACTTAGCAAATATTTTCTTTTATTTACCTACACGACTTTAGCTTTAACTAGACTCAGGTGAACATTTAGCCGCTTAAGAGCTATGATACCACACGTTTTTATGACAATAGGGGTGTTACATAAGTTTTTCCGTTGGATGTAAAAAATGTGGTAAAATGTAAGGAACTAGCTACTTAAGTAAAAATGTAAGATCGTGACTTCGTTTGTGTGACCAATTTTCAATGCCTCTCTTTATTCAGTTTGACAAAAAGTAACTTATTTCTTTTCCGGATAATGTAGCTGAATCGAACGGACAACCGATTTAAAAAATAAAAAACTTTTAAAATCGGTCGAGTAGTTTTTTATCGTATCAAACAAAGAGATCATCTTAAAAAGATCAAAACCCACGAAATTAAAACAGAAATAGATATAACGATGTTTATTATTTAAAAATATATATTAAAACCGTTAAAAATCTTGTTTTTCTAGAACTCCGTACAAGATCTTGACAAAAAATTAAATCTTTCTTCTTGATAATATTAGTTTAGATAAAAGTATATTTTAATTTACTGTATTTAACTGTAAAAATTAGAGTGGGTCCAATCGAGGTTCATTTTACGTCACAATCGTTATGGCCCACAGGCCAAAAACCTTAGCAGGCTCAAACGCTGGAGTGCCCGTTAGTTTATATTAATAACTAGCTGTTGCCAGCGACTTCGTCCGCGCGGACTTCGTTTACTCCGCACTGCTCATCCCCCGAAGGTGATAGCGTGATAATATGTAGCCTATATGTTGACCCGACCTGTTAGTAATATGCATGCAAAATTTGAAGTAAATCCATGCTTACTTTACTTTTTGAGTTTACCCCGGACATACATACAGACAAACAGACAAACCGACAAACAGACAAACAGACAAACAGACAAAAATTCTAAAAATTATATTTTTTTCTTCGACATCGATTGTTTTTTTTTTTTTTTTATATTATAAGATAGCAAACAAGCAGATGGGTCTCCTGATGGAAAGAGTCAACCATCACCTATAGACACCAAAGATGTTAATGGTGCGTTGCTATCTTGTGGCGAGGTCTAATGCCACATGCATAAGTTTACCGGCTACCTTACCCTCCAAACCGGAACACGACAGCAACAAGCACTGACGCTATTGCGGCAGGAATAGATAAGGCGGTGGTACCAGACCCGGGCGAGACAATGCAGAACTCTACCACCTAGTAGCCACGATGTTAGTGACTCGTTAGCCAATCGGTCGCCTTTTACGACCTGCCTGGCAGAACGGCAGTTGGCCTATTCTTCAAAGGAGGCCGGGACCAACACGTATTCTTTTAAAAAAATATTCAATGTACAGTTTTGACTTTCCTACGATTTTATTAATAGCTCTCCTGATAGAAAAAGACAACCATCGTCTATAGAAACCAAAGATAACTCTACCATCTAGTAGTCGTGATTATAATGATAGTTTTGCCGAATTATGATAGAATTGGCATATCATTACATTACATTAAAGGTATCTTCTTTAGGTCCGTATCCTCGAAGAGGTTGGCAGAGTAACAACCAGTGCACTCACGATTAGCCGAAGATACTTATTCCCACAACAACCGGGCTCTCATTCAATCCCGGGCAAAGTTGTTTTTATCAGAAAACTGAAAAAAACACATTATTGAACTGCCCGACCGGGAATCGAACCCCGGACCTCCTGTGGGCAACGTCGACACCGGACCACTAGACCACAGATACGACTACATTACATTACTATTGTTACGTACTCGGGTTCGCAATTGTAAGAAAACACCACTTATATTAAATCCGTGTATTTACACAATACAACACAACGTAATACTAAATACACTCTACACAATAGAACACTTGCTGTACTATCACTGAACTTAGAACACTACACAAACAAACACTTCTCGCTTCGCACTAGTCACTTGATGTATCGTTCTCGATCGCTTGATAAAAACTGACTCGTGTTTGTCAACATCTCTGTATTTATAGGCAGGGGAAAGCCCTAGCTGGATCCAGAAAAGTCTAAATGTATCGGGAAACAATGAATCACTTCTTATCGTAAACATGTTATGAGTCATAAATCCTAGTACACGCTACTTTCAACCTTATGCCATATCCCACAAAGTCCATTATGGCATAGCCCCGGTCAACTATTTGTTTGTCAACAGGAGTTTTCTAGATAAATAGCGCGCGCGCGCTCCAATTCTACACGCTTCTAGATTATTCGTAACACTACCCCCCTCTTAGTTATGTTCGTCCCGAACATCATTACTTCCATTATAGATAGCTAATCGATCAACATGAACAATCTTCATGGTCCCTCTTGGTTGCTTCTGCACTCGGTAGGTTACGTCATTGATCCGTGTGATTACTTTGTATGGCCCATCTCAACGTCGCTGTAACTTAAGTGATTTTCCTTTTCGTCGAACCGGATTATGTAGCCAAACAAGAGATCCTTCCTGAAAACCTCGATGATTGGCGTTTCGGTCGTATCTGGTCTTCATCCGCTGACTTGATTCCAATGCATTTTCACTTATTAATGAGTGTATATCGCGTAACCTCTCACGAATGTCTTCAACATGTTCCGGTATACTTAATTGGGTCTCTGCATTCGGTGGCGGGCCTCCAGTCATTAAGTCTGCTGGTATACGTAACTGTCTGCCGAAGTTGGCATAGGCTGGCGTCACTTTTATGCTTTCGTGTTCCGCTGTTCGGTAAGCCAGTAAGAACAGAGGTATGTATTTATCCCAGTCCTTTTGGTGATCTTCTACCAGCTTGGCTAAGTGTCTTTCCAAAGTTTGGTTAAATCGTTCGATCATTCCATCAGATTGCGGGTGATAAGGCGTAGTTCTTGTTTTGTACACTCCTAATAATTTACACATTTCCTGGAATACATTAGATTCAAAGTTTCTGCCTTGGTCTGAATGAATCTCCAGCGGAACGCCAAATCTGCATATCACCTCATTGACTAATTTCTCAGCAACCGTCGTGGCTTCCTGATTAGGGATTGCGAACACCTCCGGCCATTTCGTGAAGTAATCCATCACGACCATAAAATACTTGTTTCCGTTATCTGTCTTAGGAAATGGCCCAGCCACGTCAATCGCTATCCTTTCCCAGGGGGCTCCCACGTTGTATAGTCTAAGGTTGCCTCGGCTTCTGACCTGCGGACCTTTCACTGCTGAGCATGACGTACATTTTCGGCACCAATTCTCGACATCTTCTCGGCAATTCAACCAGTAAAAACGCTCTCGTACCTTTACCAATGTTCGTCGTACTCCAAGATGTTCTCCGGAAACCCCATCATGCAACTCACGTAGTACGTCCTTGATGAGTTTTCTTGGCACGACCAACTGTAGATGATGTTCTCTTCCTGAAGGTTTTTCCCATTTGCGGTACTGTAAGCCGTTTTGCAACACAAGGCTTTCCCACTGCGCCCAATAACTTTTCGTAATGGCGCTGAAGGGAGCCAGCTCCTGCCATTCGGGCTTTCCCATGTCTTGCTTTTTCCAATCTATTAGAGGCCGCAAATCTCTATCTTCGTACTGGGCCTCACGCATCTCATCATTTTCCCACCTGTCATCTGTAGGCTTAGCTCGCAGTACTTGAACCCTTTCCTTCGTCTCCATCCTTACACAATGTTTACAATCTTCCGCACAAGGTCGTCGTGATAATGCATCTGCATTCGAGTGAGTCCTTCCACTGCGATGTTCTATATTCTTCGATCTCAGGTTACCAGTGCTAGCCGCTTCTGATCGCCCTACAGTTCTTGTGGCTCCAGTGTCTCGCGTTGAGCTGCAGTTCTTGCCATTAACCAATCCTTTAATGGATAAACTGTTGCGTTCGCTCATCTGAGGTACGACAGCTTTTGGGGTTGTTTCTCGTCCAGCCAGCACCTGCCGTTTGCTCCTGGCTGTTACTCGCTTCCCTGCTGGTTCAACAGGCTGTTTGACGTGCCTGCTCTCTTCAGCTGCTGAGATTCCTCCCGCTTGCTGTCGCCAATCCATTGAACCTGTAGGCTTAGGTTTGGCTGGGCAACTAACTCTAATGTGCCCACGTTCACCGCAGGCGTAGCACATGGGGCCCAGTCTCCTAGGTTCCGCTACCTTTGATCGAGCCACAACTTCTGTAACCTCGCGTCCCTTATATGCGCGTGGTTCGTGGCGAACGGCTTCCACCTCCAGTGCATGAGCCAAAGCCTCCTTCATTGTCACGTGGTGCTGAAGGCGAACAGCAGCACGCACTTCCAGGTCTCGAATTCCATCAATAAACGCCTGGACAATAGCATTGTTCACTGTGTTAGCGTCGGCCGAAGGATACGCCTTCCTTACAAGCTTCTCAATTTCCACGGCCCATTGTTGAAGTCCCTCGCCGCTTCTCTGTACACGGTCCTTTAATTGGGCACGGAACACATGCTCCAAGTGACGCTCACCGTAGCGAGCTTCCAATGCCTCCATCAAATCAGCGAACTGATACTCTTTAGGCATTGCATCCAACACAGAGAGCGCCTGTCCCCGTAACGCCGTGCTCAGGGCTGTAAGGCAATGTTCATCCGTCCAACCACTGGCCTTCGCCGCTATTTCAAATTGAGTCCGGTACGCACTCCATGACGTAAGACCGTCATAAGTGGGTACCTTTACCCGAGGACCCACCTGGTGAGAGCAGCTTGTAATGGCAGCACCCGACTTAACTCCCGTGATCTTCATTTTCATGACCTCTCTTTCCAGTTGGTCCACGTTTTCACTTAGTTTGTCGCAGCTGGCCTCTAAGTGATCAACCCTCTTCTCAACACCCTTCATGTCACGCTTGACGAGGCCCACATCGCTTTTAAGCTGGTCTTGCTGTGCCAAGATAACAGTCAATTTATCATCAAAACCAGATAAATGTTCCTTGATCTGTTCCCGTAGCTTTTCTTGTTGTTGTTCCTGTAGCTTTAGTTGTTGTTGTTCCTGAAGGTGTTGATGCTGCTGCAGTTGTTGAATAGCTGCCAGGATGACAGAAAGATCAGTAGGGGCTGCGCTCGACGATAATGACGTGCTGGCAACACTTGCGGGTTCCTCGGCTGCACGCATCTCAGTGTCCTCTGACACCCTCTGTGTCTCGGCTTGAGACCTGGTGGTAACACCTTCCTTTGGAATAAGTGGCATTTTACAATTTCACTTCCGACACCAGTTGTTACGTACTCGGGTTCGCAATTGTAAGAAAACACCACTTATATTAAATCCGTGTATTTACACAATACAACACAACGTAATACTAAATACACTCTACACAATAGAACACTTGCTGTACTATCACTGAACTTAGAACACTACACAAACAAACACTTCTCGCTTCGCACTAGTCACTTGATGTATCGTTCTCGATCGCTTGATAAAAACTGACTCGTGTTTGTCAACATCTCTGTATTTATAGGCAGGGGAAAGCCCTAGCTGGATCCAGAAAAGTCTAAATGTATCGGGAAACAATGAATCACTTCTTATCGTAAACATGTTATGAGTCATAAATCCTAGTACACGCTACTTTCAACCTTATGCCATATCCCACAAAGTCCATTATGGCATAGCCCCGGTCAACTATTTGTTTGTCAACAGGAGTTTTCTAGATAAATAGCGCGCGCGCGCTCCAATTCTACACGCTTCTAGATTATTCGTAACACTATTATAGAAATATTATTACACCATAACTGTATACTGCGTAGCTCTTTAGACTTTAAGTTAGTTTGTCTTCTAACAATCCCGTATCAGATAGCTTTTCCGCGTTAACTGAATATTTTACTGGGCTTACTGTTTATATGCCATGCCATATGCCTATGTTGTACACACAGCTCTACAGTTCGGTAAACGTAATCTCTATTACTTGTGCACAAAATAACAACTTAATCCGAAAAATAAACTATATCGAACTAGGAAACCGTACGATTATAATTCCACGTTCATCAATTTTACAGTCACCAGCATTGACGCTATTACAGCAGGAAAAGTGGTTTTACCAAACTCGGGCAGGACGTTGCAGAATTCTATCATCTGGTCAATCACAGACACGTATAGTCAATCGTTTGCCTCTTATTTGTGTACAAAATACCATTGTCCGATCTGAAAATTAAATCGTACGGAACAGCGGGGTCGTAATTCCACGTAGATACCTACATCAATTTGGGAGTGACCAGCACTGACGCTATTTCAGCAGGAATAGGTAAGGCGGTGGTTTCTAAACCCAGGCGAGATGTTGCAGAATTCTACCATATTATAGTCAATGGTAAAATAGTAGATAGTAGTCTATTTTTCAAAGGAGGCTAGATCAATAGGAGATTCTCAAGGCTCCTTTTATCTTACGCTACTCCTAATTATAGTAAACCAATTGTTGGCATGGGCTTTTCCAAACGAATACAACTTTAGGACCTTCACAAATCTTATACGTTTCTAAGAAGTCTGCATGACAATGTAACGTAGTATGTAACTGTAACTACAAGATATCAGCTTGTTACAATTCTCCATTAGTGGTGGTTATCATTTACTATCAGGTGAGAATCTTGCTCTAAGCTCCCTCCACAAAAAAGACGAGCGGCGTCTTTAGTCACCCAGTAGAAACAAAGATCCATATACAGTGTGTAAGGGACAGTCTATCGAATAATTTTACGTACTAGTCATGACAGCATTTCCTTTTCTTGTGGGAAAAGAGAAAGCTTCGATTTAAGATTTTTTAAACTTCCCACTACGTATGTAGATAAGGAAGTTACTGATTTTACCCCGATTTTGTGTGTGTGTGTGTGTGTGCGTGCGTGCGCGCGTGCGTGCATGCGTGCGTGCATGCGTGCATGCGTGCGTGCGTGCGTGCGTGAGTGCGTGCGTGCATGCGTGCGTGCGTGCGTGCTTGCGTGCGTGCGTGCGTATGTGCGTGCGTGCGTGCGTGCGTGCGTGCGTGCGTGCGTGCGCGCGTGCCGCGTGCGCGTGCGCGTGTGCGTGCTTCTCTTACACCTTGTATTATGTACTGGCTGGTGCGTAATAAATTAATTTGCTTGGTTTGGGGTTATTCGTTCGTGTGACTCGTCCAGAGATATTTTTATTTAGAGTTTACACTGTCCGTGTGTAGCTCTCCCAGTCGCCCGATCACGTAGCTAGTTAACAATTACCATTTCGCGTTCTGATCATCTGAGTAGATGCGAAACGGTCTAATATGGGCGAAACACTTAATTAGCGCGCGGCGCCTTTAAAGGTGCCTCCGTGATGATAAGCGGGTGAAAGCCACCGAGTTACAATGGTTTTATCGTCGGAGCCCTACAAGTACAGTGGACAGCATTTGTGTGGATGTACAGTCAGCTATAGAAGTCGCTAGACATATGCTGACTGTACATCCACATTTTTTTATATCATATAGCTAAATGGAAACAGAAGACCCAAGATGTTAATGAGGCGTTGCTATCCATGTAGCGGGGTTAAAAAGCCAATTGCATAAGTTTATTGGCTTTTTAACCCATGAAACCCAAACACGATAGTGAAAACACCAATCTTATTGCGGCAGATGTAAAACATTGTTTCCAAGATTTGGTCGATCGATACGATGCAGAGCTTAACCACTAAGTTAGTAGTCACAATGTTAGTGACGAAAATTAGCATTTAACGAGAGAACTGGCAGTAGTAGATCAACGGCTATTATTCAACATGGAGCCAGGGTCTATCCGGGGGAAAATTATGATAGGAATGTAATAAGCTATGTTTTAACGTGTGTAGCCTTAAAAAAATGATGAAATTATTAAAGCTAGCAATCGTCTGTGGTCGAAATTCGATCATAGATTAAACAATATATTTTTTAAGTTCGACTACTGACTTCAGCCGTAAAGAAAATATTATACACTAGATAAAAACCCGGCTTCGCTCGGAAGTCTCATAATACGCAATCTTATTATACTAACTCAAATAGTAGACATTAAAAAGTAGCAACACTGTAGCAACGTCTTCTTTCAAGTATTACGTTGGTTTAATAAAAACAACACTATAGTGTTGCTACTTTTTAATTTCTACTCTTTTATGAACGAAGAGAAATAAGTTTCACGATAATCTGTGCTCCGTTCTACGATACTTTTTAATAAATACTCACGCCATCTACACCACATATTTGTAACCTTTAAAGACATATGGCCGATGTGTCTGTCAGCAAGGTTAGGATTTTTAATCACTATTTTAACAAAATACTGAACAATCCGAATTTTGCGGATATATGTTGTCGACTCAAAATTATTATTTTTTTACGCTTTATAATTTAGGTAAGGTTTCGATTGAGTCTACCGTAACCCTTGACGAAATTATTAATATAGATGTGTGTAATTATTACATATGTCACAAATAGTGTTGTACATAACACAACATATAATGTTTATTTTTATTAATTTATTATATTTCTTACGAATATTATCTAAAAAAATAGGTTTCTGCAATCCTTTGCAATGTTAACTTTACCTGTGCCAAATTTCATACTCCACTGTTCGTGCAATTGTCTTAAAAAGGGGTCCAAAGATTTTCCTTCACGTATTAGTATTTAGATAATAATATACTAGTGAATATACACTTGCTTCTTCTTAGATCGACGACTCGGTGAGTGAGAAATTCGCGATAATGTGGTTAATTAGTCAATGCATTGTCTTTGTAATGTGTTAGAGTAACTACGTGGGTACTAAGTGCACTACTGGTACTGAAAGTTATAGACGACTTTAAGTACCAGTGAGTTTTCAGGACATTTAATAATAAATAGTCAATATCGTCACACCGCTAGTAGTCAGTTTCGCCAGCAGACAAGTTGTCGGTTCATTATGAATATAAATATCATCATATCTCTTTATGACTCTGTTTACGACATCAGAGATATGATCGTCGCGGTGTTATTTCTAAAGAATCCTCTGAAATGTTGCTTGAAGGATTTAAGCATTTAAACTTAAACTATTGATTACAAAAACGGTACCTACTCAAATTTTTTTACGGAGCTTTGCTCCAAAAAGTAGGAAGGTATTATATAAATTTACAGATACATGAATATGATGATGCCCAGGTGCTACGATACATAGATGCACAAATGCATTACTGCATATATGCACAGATTTACAGATACATAAATACACACATACACATCTGTAAGTCACCTTGTAAGTCCTTCATTTTTGCGGCGAAGCCTGATGATGATAACCTAGTTTTCAAAGTTTCTACGCTATGGAATAATATAGAATAGTTTGTGTTTTTCTGATGTCGGTGTTGACCACATGAGGTCTCAGGTTCGATTTCCGGCGTCGAGCAATTCAAAAATGTGGTTTTATTTATTTATTTATTTATTATTATACAGTTGCATTACATAATATTTTTCACTTTACGTGCATAAGACGATTTACATAATATTATGTACCTTGTCAGGCGCAGCAACTGGAATGGCAATGGGGTAGCAACTTCTTATTAGAGTGATTTGTCTTCCAAATATTCTTTGACAGAGTAATAGGCTTTTCCGATTAAAAGTTTATTTATACTATTTTTGAATTTATTATAGTTATATTCGCTTTTCAGATTTTCTGGTAATTTATTATATACTTTTACGGACATGGGGTATGGCCCGGAACTATGTAACTTTAACTTCGATGTTATTTGATATAAATTATTTTTTGAACGTGATTCATAGCGACGAGGTATTTTCCTAATTTTGTATATAAGTGGTTATTTTTCCTAACAAATTTGCAAAGTTCTAATATATATATACAAGGTTGAGTTAAGATTTTTAAGTTTTTAAAATGGGGTTTACATGATTCGTTGTATTGTATGTTAGCTAGAATACGGATGCATTTTTTCTGTAGTACCAATATGTCGTGGACATCAACACTGTTACCCCACAGTATAGTGCCGTAGCTTAGCCATGCGTAAGCATATGCATAGTACGCTGTGGTAGCAGTTTTAATATCTGTTGACTTTTTGAGTTCCCTCAGGGAATAAATAAATTGTGATAGTTTAGATTTTATTTTTTATATATGTGATTTCCAATTAATATTTGTATCAATTACTATTTGTAATTATCAGGTTTTTCAGTTTTCTGATAAAAATAACGTTTTCTGGGATTTTATAACTGCCTGATTGGCGATAGTCTTAACAACTATCATATTATGGAACTTGGTATCTTCAGCTAATTGTGGGTGCACTTGTTGTATCTCGGCTAACTTCTTCGGGGTTACGGACTTGAAGATACTTTTTTTTCAAAAAGTATTATTTCCACGATGTAGACAATTTTATGTCATTTCTGTATGTAAAATTTCATGACAATGGATTAAGTAGTTACAACGTGAAAGCGCAAAAAACAAACAAACACATTTATCTGCTTTTATAGTAACGGGAACTTAACCCCAGTGCGCATTAGCCCTCGTTACAATTGTAGTTAGCTTTTTTTGTTTATAAATCCGTTAAATATGTATTGGAGGAGCACGGAGTAATTACCTAGTGAAGATACTCGGTAAAAACTCTACAGAGATATCAGAGCGCTTGAGAACTTATGTGCGTGTTGACGTGACGGCAGACGAGAGTGTCTAGCAAAAACTGAATTAATTTTGAATTTTTAGTGTTATATCAGCTTCGATCCGGATCCCACAGCGTGATCTTGAGATTTTGCGAATCCCACGGGAATAATACAATTTTGTGGGAGTGAAAGTAATATATATCTGGGCATGGGCTATCTGTTCGTCAAATTTAATACAATATTAAATTTGTCGTAATTTAGTTACAAAATTCAAACTATAACCCATACTAATGTAGTTTTGCTGATCGGTACTACTACAGTAAAGAGCTTAGCGGTTAACATATTATGCTACACTAGGCGACAATCTATGCATTTTTGTGGTAAATTTTACTGAAAAAGTATAGCACTTTTAAGTTTGAGCTTTGACGTGATAGTTAAAATTCGTGTCTAGATGGGTTATCTACCATAAAAATATAATGTATTTACATTAAAAAATAGAAGATACGTTTTGTATTAAAATCCTATGTCGCCATCTATTATAAATGCCATCTATTATAAAACTAACGAGTTAAAATCAAAAGGTGCGTCAGAATGTTATTATTAACCGCAATTTCCAAAAATCGAGTTTTGGTCAGATGTCCACGGTTTGAGATTCTGGAAACGTGATTATTTTTTCAGTGACGCCAGTATTCACTGTATGTGTGCACGTGATTAAATGTCTCACAGCTTTTAAACGGGCTAGCTGATCGAAAACGGTTTGTGGTGAAAAATTAAAATCAATAATCAAATTCAAATGTTTAAAAATTAATACAGTGTCGTTTTAAACACGGTTTTAGGGATGGTTTGCAGGGTCATCTGGTTCAAAGATTTTTTATTAATAATTTTTGAACTTATTATGAGATTACTTCACAACATTTTTCACTCGGCAACATCGTAGAGAAGCATCTGGCTGTCGGCTAGAAGGTTTTCTGCGGTTTTGTGGACTTGGAGAAAGCGCTAGATAGAGTTATGCGAAAAAAACTTTTGGACATTTTATGCCGTTATGGGATAGACGGGCGCCTGCTGCGTGCTTTGCATTGCATATCAATATTGCCATACACTGGGATATCAATATTGCCGTCAAGCAGGGTTGTGTATTGTCAGCTCGCCAGTTTATCCTATGATAAATATCTTTTATCATAGGATAAACTCCTATGATACATTTTCTTTCACCGTCCAGGCTATCAAACTTTGGAACTCGTTGCCAGTTAACATCAGGAAGGCAAGCAGCAAACCCATTTTCAAAAAATGGTCCACGAATTTTATTTAAAATCTTGTAGTTCATAAGAAATTTTATATTCACTGTAATAATTTTAAGTAATTTTAACTTTGTGTTTTGTTTAAATTAAGTATTTTTTAACCGACTTCAAAAAAGGAGGAGGTTCTCAATTCGGCCGGTATATATTTTTTTTATATATGTACACCGATTTCTCCGAGGTTTCTGAACCGATTTACGTGATTCTTTTTTTGTTTGATGCGAAATGGTTTCGAATTGGTCCCATAAAATTGATTAAGGCGATAGGTAATGCCAAACTACGAAATAGACACCTCTTTGAAAGCCTACTACTGCTAACCGATTGGTCCAATAATTAAAAAAAAATGCATTATACGTATAATATAATTAAGTTTAAATTTTAAGTTCGTTTTTTCAAATTTTATTGTTATTTTTGACGGAAAAAAATCGAATATCTTTCTTATTTTTACACAAAAAATTGCTTATAACTTCCAAATTACTGTAACGATTTTGATGATTTTTTCTTTTTATTACAGACAATTTATTGCTTTATAAAATTTAAGTTCAAAATTTTACAAAATCATTATAGTGTGCTATTAAATCAATAAAAACCTTATTATTTAATTCGCGGACAGCGCTCGCGTCGAAAGTCAGTCTCATAGATAAATATGTGTATTACTATAGGTATAGATAGCCAACTTTCTAAATCTATAATGGCGTACTACTGGCGTCATCTATCTTATAGTATGAGAACTATTTTGTTTCGGCAGCTTAATATAGGTACCTACTTTTTTATTGAAATTTTAATAGTAAATAAGAATTTATCAAACACTATACAGCGTGCCATTCAAACAAAATGTAACTCTGACAAGTCCTTTTGCAACTTCGTTTGATTGCCACGCTGTATAATGTTATATATTCAGAATTAAAACATTCATATTATAATTTAAGATTTTATTAACTCACAATAAATAGCACAATATATTAATTTTGTGTCACGATTAAGCAATCCGGAGAATAAAAGTTCAAACTCAACGAAAATAACACTAAAACACACAAAACAAACTGAATTTTAATAATAAAATGCGCACGAGTATCAACATTTATCACCATGACGACGCCATTTGTAATTGTGTTGTTTTTTGTTTGATAGATTGGCCAAACTTTATTATTTTGAAAAATAAGCGTATTTACCACAAAACAATATATGTTTATAGTTCAAATAGTTAAAAAATATAATGTAATGTAATATCTTATTTAAAAATATATATTTAAGACATTAAAAGGTTATTTTTAACATTCGTATGTAGTGGCAAAAACCTTGAATCCAGATCTTAAGTCTTTAGAAATAAAATCTTTTTCAATCTGTGTCCTAGATGACGCTATTTTCAATACAATTATCAAATATTTTATAGTACTAAATTACTATAGCATGGTCAGTCTCCCGGTAGCGTTCATACAGGGAGGCTGTGTCGCATGTTAGCATGCTCCGCTCTCCATATTCGAGTCAAAGGGTAATAGTAGAGATAGAACGTTTGGCACAATAGTAAGATTGTGCCGTTTGGAAATTGAAGATTTCGTTTACGCTTGGATGTTTTTTTATAGTAGATAATGAGCTTGGACCGAGAAATCTGTTTTTTTTTTACAGATGTTGTTCTTATGATATAGACAAGGAATAAGAAATGATTTTTTTAAATTCATCCCCTAAGATGGTGAAATAGGGGGTGAAAGTTTGTTTGAAACTCTGTCATTTTTGAGTTATTACAACTCAAATAGAATGATATGCCGTAATTAAATTATCCTTTAATTGAAAAAAAATTAAATATAAATTTAATATTTTTTGAAATTCTAGCCTATAGAGAGGTAAAAAGAGGCTTTAAAGTTTGTATCATAAATGAATTGTTTATTTATTGCATTACTATAAAATCTAAATTATTTTAATTTAGTATTTATGATTTTTAATACAATTAAGAAGTACGAATTTTTGGATTTTTTTAGTACTTATGCTCTTCAATCGAAATTGAAGAAACATGCATGTAATGTTCGAAATTTCATCCATTAAAGGAGTAAAAGTGTGTGTTATAATTTATATGAAAAATCAAAGGTTTATGGTGAAAATAACTTGAAATTCGGCACTTATAATCTTCAACACAATTTAAGAATCATATATTTGGGGATTTTTTAAAATTTTATTCCTTAAAGGGTAAAAAAAGCATTGATGTTTGTATAAAAAATAGATTGTTTATTGTAGAATATTGTAGAAATTATTTAAAACTTAGTATTTATGATTTTTAATACAATTAAATGAATACGAGTTTAAGGTTTTCAAATGTCATCTCTTCAAAGGATGAAAAAAGTGGTAAAGTTTGTAGAAAAAATAAAATATGTTTAATCAAAATCTCTTCAAATTTATTAGTCATGATCTTTAATTCAATTAAATAAACGTGCATGTAAGGATGCTGTGAGTTTTATCTCTTAAAGAGGTAAAAGAGGGTATTAAAGGGGCTGAAAGCTAGTACTTTATAAATAGTTTTGTTTGCGAGTAGACGCTGAATAATATTTTGAGACTATTCATGTTTACGCTTTCCTACGTTTACGCTTGAATGTTTTATTAGCTAGAGATAGATAAGTATTTTGTCAATATTTTGTATAAATGTACAAAAATAAAACATATAAACAACGAAGATAATTCAAGCAAGCGAATAAAAAGCAAAACTCTAAAGAAAAAAAGAACTGGTACTATTTGAAGGTAGTAAGGACTTCGCAACTAAAAATAAATAAATTAAATATATTATACATACAAATAGTCTAAATAAATCAACTTATTTAGTAGTTTCCTCTATAAACATTAAATCAAATTATATATCTTCTTTTTTATTACGAGATTTTGAAACAAAAACTAAGAAGCTAGTTAGTTTTAAAATATTATTCAAGAGATTATATTTAACCAAATCAAATTTTGAAAGGTTTTGTTAAATATTAATTGTTGATTGTATGTATTAAAATAAAGTGCTACACGGGATGTATTGTATATTACAACACTTTCAAAGAAATAGGAAACGAAACTGTTATTATTGTGTAAATTGTTATATGATTTTTTGTCGATTTTCGGTACATTTTTTTTCTTTAGATATTTATCGTTTTTCTAAAACGAATGTATATGTAATCGATAAATGAGCGATTACTGGTTATTGGTTTTGAGTTTGACAACATTCAGTCGATTCATGATGATAAAAGTTCATATAGGTGAACAAAAATGTTAAAACGTAGGTATCTGCATTTACTGTAAATACTCTTTGACATTGGAGCAAGCTAGCGCGCGATATAATTTTTGCGCTGCTCCTGTCAGAAACTCAAGGTCGTTCGCAGCTGTAATCGCCTTAAGGTAGGCCCAGTAGTTTTTATTTTATAAGCATTTTTTTAGTTATTTTACCTATCCCGATGTCTGAATTCAAATCTCGCTAGTAATTTTGATCCACTTCCCGGTTACTGATTGAGCTGAAATTTTGTATACATATGTAAATTGGATGACAATGAAAACTTATTATGGCAATGAGCTGATCTGATGATGGAACCGGAAGGTGACTACAGGAATTCAGTAATTAAATGGTTAAAAATCGGTTAATGACAAGATTCTATCAAGTTTGGGCTCGTCTGATTCGTGTTAACGAGCACTTAGGTGCTTGGTGGTAACTAGGATCCTCCAGGGTCCGATGATGAAGCCGGAAGGTGGCCATAGGAGATTAGTAATTAAATGACACAACTCTATCAAGTTTGGGCTCGTTTAATTCATGTTGACGAGCACTATGGTGCTTGGTGGTAACTAGGATCCTCCAAGGTCCGATGATGAAGGCAGAAGGTGGCCATAGGAACTCAGTAATTAAATGACACAACTCTATCGAGTTTGGGCTCGTTTGATTTTGTTGACGAACACTTAGGTGTTAAGTGGTAACTAGGACCTTCCAAGGTCCGATGATGAAACCAGAAGGTAGCCATAGGAGCTCAGTTATTAAGTGACACAACTCTATCGAGTTTGGGCTCGTTTGATTCGTGTTGACGAGTACTATGATGCTTGGTGGTAACTAGGATCCTCCAAGGTCCGATGATGAAGCCAGAAGCTAGCCATAGGAGCTCAATAATTAAATGACACAACTCTATCGAGTTTGGGCTCGTTTCATTCGTGTTGACGAGCACTTTGGTGCTTGGTGGTAACTAGAATCCTCCGAGGTCCAATGATAAAGCCAGAAGGTGGCCATAGGAGCTCAGTAATTAAATGACACAACTTTATCGAGTTTGGGCTTATTTGATTCGTGTTGACGAGCATTTTGGTGCGGTTGGTAACTAGTTATAAAATAAAAGGAAATACTCTTGACAAGTCTTCGTTCTACGTCTGTCAAGTCGATCAGTTCAGGAGGTAAAGATATAACTTCCACGTTGTTCCAGTAGGCCTGTCAAGGAACTTTTCTTTTTTTTATGGTAGTCGAGTACCGTAGCTGCTCCGGAAGGAAATTAAAATGTGCTGTGACTAATGACGTCTGTTGTTTTGGATATCATAATTTCTTCCAGATTGTACATGCCACTTCAGCGTATTGACTTAGGTTGGTTATAAAATTACGCTCAGTACTTGAACGAAGTCCTTGTGACGTTTTACGTGCTGCCGCTAGCCGGTTTTCACGTTGCTGAGCAGCTTTCGTATCACTTCTAATCTATGAGCTCTCTGCTTGGCGGACTCCTTAGATAAACGCTCCTTAATAAAGACTAATTCTATGAGCCTTCTGCTTGGCAGACTCGTTCGATAGAGGCTTATTAATGAGATCAAGTCTATTATCTCTCTGCTCAAAAGACCCATACGCTAGACGCTCTTGGATCTTACTGAGTCTAGAATTATATTGTTCAAAAGTTTCTTGACGTAAACGTGATTTCATATATTATGCTTTCATGGCCAACAAACGTTTTTCACGATCTTTAATAGTCTCACAAGAACGTGATATTGTGTTACGAAAAGCATTTTTACGGAGACGACTACTTTTATTTCAGTAGGGGAGATCAAGACGCTAAATAGGTAGTTACTCGAGCGTCGTAGGGACCTATTGGATTTTGTAGACTAAATTATAGGAAAAATAAAAAGTTATATAATGTTTTTTATTTTCAATGGTGGGGAAAAATCTACAGATAAAAAAAAGGGTAAAAAAAATCAGTGACATGGAAACACTGAAGCGCGTTAGATTAGGGTATGGTGGGTTAATTGCCGCTAAAATTTAGAAAATCTGACGATTCCAATGTAGCGTAAGGTAGTGGGAGGATTACAAATTTGCAAAGAAAACGTTGTCTTGACATTCTCGAGCTCGTCTGAATTTTCTTTTATTTTGGAGGAAATGATGTAAGAATTACGACAGAAATATAATCTACCAATTTCCAGAAGCCGAAGTTATCTTTTGTTTTTTTTTCTGCCATAGTTACCCCCTCTGTAGAAAGGGCTTATATTTGGTGGAGAGACTTAACAGTATGCGAGGTACCCCCTCCTATGGTAATCTGCCGCGCTCGAGTAAATACTAAAATCCCCTCTTGGGCTCCCCTACTATTTTAATTGTTCCCGTTTCTTGAGATCTGTATTTGTTAAGGCGCGCAGCACCTGTTGTAGGTCTACCCAAAATAATTTAACAATACAACGATACACTAAAAAGTATTAAATAAAAATAACTACGTTAAAAAAACCGACTTCAAAAACTTAAAAGTAAAAAATTAATAAATATTTAATATTAATTAAATACTACCTATTATTTATATGTGCTATTTACTAATAGGTTTGAAGTTGGTGCCAAGCCAGTTTAATACGTAAGTATTACCGGCAGACATGCGCGGGCAGACGTCGTTGACGAGAGTCTTGAATAAGTACATAAAATCCGTTTGAAACATTGGCCCATATCATATAATTTCATTATCAAATATAATTTCATCCAACCATCACAGTTTAATCTTACACGTCCAAAATCGTATACAATTCCTAATCGCGCTTGGATGAGATAATGTAATAAATTGAAATCAATTTGAAGTATAACGATAATAAAAGTTTTTTTCAGTAACTTATATTTACTAAATTACATAATTGTTGGTAGGTATACTTCCTTTAAGCAAAATAATACCTGTACTAGCAACACCGTCTTTACCATAAGGGCACTCGGGGCCAGTGCCCAGGGTCCCTATCTTCAGAGGGCCCCGAAGGATCGACATTTTCTCTTACATTTAATATCAAAATAAAATGGTCGGGCATTTTCGTAGCTTAAGAGAATAAAAAATGAATTGCGAACAACAATGTTACAAGAACGGCTAAGTAATTTGTTAATTATGAGCATAGAACATGATATTCTTCAGAAAATTGAGTTTGAGGATTTAATAGAAGAATTGTTCAACAGAAATCTCGAAAGGAACTATTTTCGTAATCACAATAAAAAAAACAACAGCATACATACTAATATCATTAATGACATATTGCGTTATGATAAAATATATAGGATTAATAAAGCAGGTCATAGTGAAAAAAATTGTATAATTTGCTTTCTTTACATTTCAAAAGGGCCCCGAATTCTTGTGTGCCCAAGGGCCCCAGCATAGTCTAAGACGGCCATGTGTACTGGCATACCCAACAAACGCCACAATATCGGCTCAAATCCAATAATTTCATGCAACCATCACAGTTTACTCTACAACCTCGAAAACTTGTATGCAATTCCGAATCGCAATTCGCTGGCATTATGTAATAAATTGAAATCAGGTTGAAACATTTCGAACAACCACCGCAACATCGGCCTAAATCCTTTAATTTCACACAAACATTAGTGTCCACCCTAATATAGAAGTCATTCAATTTATACGAGCCGGTCCGCTCGCAATAGACGTCTGGCTCTCAGCGGACCCCCGCCGAGAACATCTCAATGCGATTTACTTTCCATTTCAAACATCAGATTTCATATCGCGGAGCTGTAAAGAAATCGACGAGTATGATACGTTTTGACATCCTCAAGGCAGGGGGGTTCTAATTCGAAGAACTGATTGCAAGCTCAAAGGTAAACATGTTAGATTCTTTATAGCGTAGAATGTTACACAAAAATACTTGGTTTATAGAGATACTAATTGAGAAAATAATGTTTTTTATGAGTTTTTTTTATATTATATAAGATAGCAAACAAGCAGATGGGTCTCCTGATGGAAAGAGTCAACCATCGCCTATAGACACCAAAGGTGTTAATGGTGCGTTGCTATCATGTGGCGAGGTCTAATGCCACATGCATAAGTTTACCGGCTACCTTACCCTCCAAACCGGAACACGACAGCGACAAGCACTGACGCTATTGCGGCAGGAATAGGTAAAGCGGTGGTACCTGAACCGGGCGAGACAATGCAGTACTCTACCACCTAGTAGCCACGATGGTAGTTACTCGCATAGCCAATCGGTCGCCTTTTACGACCTGCCTGGCAGAACGGCAGTTGGTTTATTCTTCAAAGGAGCCCGGAATCAACACGGGGAAAAGTTTCAATTTTAATTTTATACGCCCGGAGTTGCTAAAATGTACATCAGCGAATCCTTTCGGAAAGCACGGAAAACTGGCGGCCCCAGTTATCGCTAGCAAAAAGTCGTATTGCGAATGCGCGATGATGTTTCTACCAATGTATTTGTCTGGTCCGCAACCAGGGAATAAATTTGGTGCACAGGTGTACACCAAGATTTCACTGGTTGGGTAGCCACACGTATGGTAATGCACCAAGAACATCCTTGGTGTCTATAGGCAATGGTTGTCTTGTTCCATCAGGAGAACCATCTGCTTGTTGGCTACCTAAAATTTATTCCAGTCTTTTAAACGGAAAGAAGTGTGCGTCCGGGCTCCCTTTGAGTATTAGACCGTCTGCCGTTCTGCCAGGCAGTTCGTAAAATGCGAACGATTGGATATGGCACTACCACTGTGGCTACTAGGTGGTAGAGTTCTGTAATGTCTTGTTGGGTCTGGTTTTATATCATTAGGTGGCAAACAAGCGAATGTCTCTCCTGATGAAAAAATAAACTATAATCTCCGATAAACACCAAAGATGTTAATGCGCGTTGCTATCCGTGTGGCGGGATGGCAATGTCATGCGTATAAGTCTACTGGCTACCTTACCTTCCAAATCGGAATACGACAGCGACAAGCACTGACGCTATTGCGGCAGGAATAGGCAAGGCGGTGGTACCTTGTATCCCGTTGAGATGTTGGGGAACTCTACCACCTAGTAGCCACGATGGAAGTAACATAGCCAATCATTCGCCTTTTACGAACTGCCTAGCAGAAAGCTAGATGGTGGTTTTTCAAAGGGAGACCGTACCTATATGGGGCACATAGTAATTAAATTAAATGATTTTTATATAATTTAGATGGTGCAATGTGGTACAATGGCACAATGTTAAATTTTGTGCAAATTGAAATCTTTGAACCCCCTCATAACACAGCTACAGCATCGCTTAATATACTACTTTTGTACTAAATGTTACCCAAATATTTTTAGCACTTCAGCGTGAAGTAATCACAAATTCTCTCTCTCTCTCTTGCGCTCTCTCTCGCTCTTTCGCTCTCTCTCTATCTCTCTCTCTCTCTCTCTCACACACACACACACACACACACACAAATCCAGGCACAAACTTCCGCTTATATATTTTTAGTAGGATTTTTGACAATTGTGTATACATGTTATTGTGCCCGTGACTGTACTAAGTTTGACCACAGAGACCAAAAGTAGTATTAAATAAACTATTAATATCGTTTGAAATTGTGTTTTGACCAAGTGGAGGTAAAAAGATGAGTGGCCTGTCAGCGCCAGCGCGATGGCGGACGACAAATTTAATTTTCCTATGAGACTATTCTCAAATACTCACTCACTACGTGTAGTAATAACAATCCATACTAATATTATAAATGCGAAAGTAACTCTGTCTGTCTGTCTGTGTGTATATTCTTCACGCCTTAACCAATGAACCGATTTGGATAAAATTTGGTACAAAAATAGTTTGAGATTCGAGAAAGGATATAGGAGTTTTTTATCCCGGAAATCCCACGGAAACGGGAACTATGCAGGTAAAACACCGGAAATGTCTATCTTTTAAACCTTGGTAATTAGAAGATTACAACTTAGACTACTTTTATTTAAGAATTTTTTTCACGCGGACGAGAATTTTTTTCAGCTAGTAAAAATCTTATGTTATCAAAAAAACACCTAGTATATTGTGTTGCTTTGATATGGAATATGGAGTCCAAATTATATTAATTTATTAGATAAAAACTTAAAAATAAATATATGACACACAGGATTTAAGTCTACGACTTTGCCTCTGCTTTGTTAGTTAATCATAATCATTTATTGCATTAGATACATATAATACATTACGCCGTTTTGTTAGTGTGTAAGTCAAAAACTGGAACTGGTCGGTGATATGTTTATATATTTATGTATCTTACACACCTATCGTAACAGTACATTTACCAATTTGATTAGGTGGTTTTCACAAATGGGTACATAAGATAAGCAATAACTTTAATTAACAAGCAATATGATTCACGGATGCAGATATAAATATAAATTGATTGTTGTTAATTTACTCACATGGCAAGTACTAACTATACTAATAGCTTGGGTCAAAGGATATTTTGTCAGTAGATTATTCCTTGATTTTGGTACAGTCAACAGTGGTGGACTCCGTCATCTCTAGACGTATCGATCTGGAACGCAAAGGTTCAACTACAGTAGTAGCCCCGGATTGTGTTTCTTGCCTAGTAGCAGTTTTATTAAACCCACAAAATAACTCTCTCGTTCTCTTAGTTCATGTATATTCATGTATAAATATAATATAAGAAATTTCTGTATATAATAAAAATAACATTTACATATGATCTTCTCAGTGTGTGGCCGCGTTTCCGATCCGGTAGTAACTCAAAAAATGTTGACTCGTCAAAAGTGCATGTAAAGGATAATTTGAATAAAAATGTTTTGACTTTGACTTTGACTTTGACATACATAGATTATAGAGTCTACTTGCTATTATAATTCCATTAACATACGTAATACAGAAGCTAGTCCAGCAAAATATCACACTGAGATTTCAGCTTTGCCTTTTGAATATTCAATTTTATTCATAAAAGGACAAAGTGCGGACACCATTTTCTTTTTACTTCTCTCTCGCACTTATTTGAAAGCTTATCAGTCCGAATAGGATAGAATTGTAATCCGTTAAAGAAACCCGGGGATAAGAAAGGGCGCATTGGAGTCCAGTAAGGGAATAATATATTTTGACGTGACGTTTTGAGCTTCAGGATTTTCAGGGGTTCATGGGATTGCAATGTTTATTTAAAAGCGTTTGCTAATGAGTTTCGCATTGGAAGACCAGGGCATTATGTTTAATCACCGCTTGTGCCGTGATTAGTGATTGTCCAGGGATACTTAATGCAAACCCAGAATGCTACAATACACTTCATTATTCTTATTGTTAAATTATACATTTACCACGTTGATCCAGTTTTACCTGCCATTTTTCCAAGGAGTTATTTAAAGATTGGCCAAAAATGCCACTACTATCGTGTATGTATGAGTGAACTTCTGCAATCTCTTTTGGTACCTCCGCTATTCTTACCATAATAGCATCAACGCTTTTCGCTATCGTGTTCCGATTTGTAGCCGTTAAATGTAAGTGTATGTAAGCCATCCCGCCACAAGCACACGTAGCTCTGCCAATGGAAAGAGATAACCATCGGCTATAGAAAACATATTTGGTGTCTATAGGCGACGATCGTCTTTTTCCACCACGAGAGCTATCTGTCTATTTGTTATCTTATGATATAAAAAAGGTGGCCAACCTATCGGCAAATCGGACACATATCCGGTTTCTGGAAAAACTGATAATCTTATTTTGACCGAATTATTCAACTCAGGACTCGAACATAAAACCTCATGCGTCTATACAAAAGTCGATACCGGTAGGATATTAAGGTTATAAAATAACAAAAAAGTTCAATTTCTCCATTAAAAGTTTACTCAGGGGACTCAACAAGTCATTGTTTTACCAATGTTTAACGTGTCATAACGCCTTTCCCCTCCATATTGGTATTTCACTTAAATTCCATCAAAACAAGCTGCCAAAGATGCACTTCGCATAATACAATAGCCATGAAAAGGACATCTATGCTAAGGGCTTTAAGACAATGGACACTTTGAGCCCTACGGATGCTTGCGCAAATGTTAGGGCTGTCAACGGAATTAATTATGAAAATTGTGTCGTTTCTATTCGCGTAAAAATCCGTAACTTAAAAAAATATGCATAAATTATGATAATAATAAATATTACTGGACACATCAATTTATATTTTTATAATCGATTTTATTCATTCATCAATATAAATATATTAACATAATTATGAAGAAAGAAATTATTTATTTGCCAGAATATGGGAGTTACAAGTTATTAAAATTTAATTAAGTTATCAACGTATTCTTCCATGATATGGTGTGCAATTTTTTTTTAATTATAATTATTTATTATTAAATTAAAAGTGCTGTGAGTCGATTTTTTTACAATTACTACCGGAACGCGGCCACACACTGAGAAGACCCGGCGGAAGAAAGTCAGCGGGCTTGTGTTTTTTTTTTCAGTTATAGTTACATGATACAAATTACAAACTTATTTCACATCAAAACACTTATTTCTATAATTTACAAACTTCATTATTTGTTTCATTAAAATGTTGACATTTTACAAGTTTAAAGACAGAAAAAAGATAATACATAATTTTTAACAATTTAGTTGGGTGTTACAAGTTATACAATTTGATGTATGTTTATCAACATGTTCTACCATATATGGTGCATAAATTACATTTTTTAATATACAATTTTATAAATCTACATACTTGTAATAATTTAACAAGAGTAATTTCTAATTCATATAAGTTTAAATTCATTAATTACAACGTTTTTTTATAATAAATAATAGTAAATATAACTTGATGAATTGATTTAACCAGCAGCCGATTTCCCATTTCCTATACTCTGGAACCCTGCATCAGATCTTCACCAAATTAAAATGGGACCACGCGGCAAGTAGGTATATACCCTCCCAAAAACAAGGACTTTTAAAATCAAGTTCTGAGGTTACTTCAGACATAAAAAACCCACAGACCACATGAATACTAATAATAGACAGGCCATTGGGAAGAAAACGTGTCGCCGCGCATATGAGCAAACGCTCCTATCACTGTCAAAAATTTCATACCTTTGTAAGATAAGATAAGATTTTTTATTATTTCTTATTACAAAAGTACAGTACAATAACTTTAATTTCTATTGGATTCCACATTAGGTAAGGCCTGTGGCGTGGATACCATGCAGTAATTTCCGTAGATTAACAAAAATTTGTAGGTTATATTATATTGTGAAAAAAATATAGAAACAAACCATCTTGTACTGTTACTGTTTTGTCGTATTGAATGAAATGACAAGGTTTAAAAATTACCCTTGAAATGATTTTATTTCGTCGGTAAGTACTATATCTCTGTATTTCTGTGTGTAATTGCAAGCTACGCCGCCAATCTAAGAAATTGTCTTGAAAGGCGTAGGTATCCATTTAATTCGTGAAATAACCTTACAGCCGAATTGATAACCTTTTGGGAAGTTGGTTGAGAATCGAGTGTGAGCTCACACACGGTAGAAGTCGAGAAGAAAAGGTTTTCCGTATTTAAGAAATGAACGTTGCAGTAAATCTCTTTTGTTGTTATTTTTATGAAATATGTTTTTTTTCATCTCATTAAATAGCAAACAAGCAGATGTCTCTCCCGATGGAAAGAGAATCCATTGCCTATACCAAAAATGTCAATGGCAATGCCACATTCATAAGTCCACCGGCCACCCCACCTTCCAAACCGAAACACGACAATGACAAGCATTGAAACTACTGCGCCAGGATAGGTAACGCGGTGGTACCAAATACCCGGACGAGACGTTGAAAATTCTACCACCTAGTATTCACGATGGTAGTGAAACGTATAGCTAATTGGTCGCCTCTTATGACTTGTCTGGCAGAACGGCAGTTGGTCTAATCTTCAAGGGAGCCCGGACCAACATGGGTATTGTGGACTGTGTAAATCGGCTTAATCCTATACATTTATCCTGATGAATTTCCATTTTATAGTGTTTCAAATCACAACAGTTCTAAACGAGTTTCACTTCAATAATGCTGGTTTTGCAAGAAGAAATCTCTTAAAGAGATAAGTCCTTGTACATAAAATAAGTATCAGAGAAACAATAAAATAAGATCATCAATCCCTTGCGGGGTAGACAGAGTGACGACTGTCTGTAAACGTTCAATTTGCTGATACATAGGTTTATAACATTAGCAACGATTGCCACCAGAATGTTTTGTCAACCCTGCAAGAAGCCCTTGTTGACATGGTGCTCCAGTGTTTGTTTTTATAATGTTTTCAAATAGTATCGTTTAGGTAACTAAAAGCTTTGAAAGTTACACTGTTTGTCGACAACTTTTGCTAAATGTCACTTTATTTTTTAAGCCTTGAAAAATGACGCTAATTTTGTGGAAGCTAATTTCAAAGTTGTAAGCAATGTATTGTATATGTATAATATGCGTATACTTATGTATGTAACTTTATTTTATAGATATTACCTGCGTATTATTATTTATTAATATATATAGTATGACTATATTTTATTTTTGATTAAAACGTCAGCGGTTGTTCATTTGATAAAAACTCTATTGATTATTCTTTTTACGTTCCCTTCAAATTTCTTCCAATCAATTTAGGTTGACTACCAGTCAACCCAAATGCCACACATTAAGTCTACCTATATACTCAACAGTGTATAAAGTTTTAAATAAAGTTAAATGTATAATCAGGGTCAGATTTACTGTTTTTTTAGTGTCAATAGGGGAGCGCTTGACCACGATCTTGCCTGATGGCAAGCTAAGATGTGGCCCTTAAAGATGGAACGCGCTTCTCTAGAATACCTTCCTGTTCACTCTGCTCTTGAAGATCCCCAGGTTTACTCATACTGTTGGCGTGGTGAAGTACGTCTGGAGACGCGAGAAGTAAAAAAGAAAATTTTATTCTTTATTTAAAGTATTTTTGTACGTCTGTTATATTTATTAATTACAAGCTGTAGGTACCCTGCGCGCGTTGCTACGCCCGCACCACCAACTAAAATGAAGAAAAGATATTACCATAGATATATTTAGACCTAAAGGACATTGCATTACTAACTCAGAAACCTTCGTGGGCTCATGCACAACAACTTTGCTAAAGATCATCACATCATTAAATGCATAGCTTATGATTCTATAAAGGACATACAGATAAAACACTTATATTTATATTATATAGATAATAACAGACCACACGAATACTAATAGACACGGCATTGGGAATGAAACATGTCGCCGCGCATATGAGCAAACGCTCCTACCACTGTCAAAAATGTCATATATTTGTACATATATTATATCGTGAAAAAATAGAAATAAACCACTGTTTTAACGAATCGAATGAGATGTCAAGTTTTAAAAATTACTAAATAAATATATATACATAAATAAATAAATATATATAACTCTGTATTTCTGAATATTTACAAGCTACACTGACAAACTAAGAAAGTGTCTTGAAAGGCGTATCCATTTAATCCGTGTAGATAATAAACCTCACTTTCAATTTAATTTTTAGGGTTCCGTACCCAAAGACAATAGTAAAACAGAACCCTATTATCCTTTGGGTATGGAACCTTAAAAATTGAAGTGACGGGATTTTAAAATATCCAGGTTTTTTCAAGTGCAGTGTGTTATTTTTACGATACTAATACCCAAACAACCATGTTTTAAATTTCTGTCTGTTATTCTGTTTGTGCGAGTGTCTCTGGAACGACTTTATCGATTTTGGTAGAACTTTTACTGAAAGATACACATATACTACTTTTTACCCGAGTGAGAAAAAGGAAATAGTGATCTTGGATCACGCGTACGAAGTCGCAAGTAACAGCTAGTTTTAAATAATATTTCCTACTAGCTATTACTCGTAGGGTAGTTTTTTATACAGGTATTACATATTGAAGGACATGATAGGGAATGTTCAGAAGTAAACAACAAAAATATAACAAAAATATAATATTACTTAATCACATCGTAAATCTCAACGAAATTAGTGTAGTAATATTCAAAAAGTATGGTCACCGCACGCACCGCCATACTAATCCATCCATCCATACTAATCCATACTTAATATTATGAATGCGAAAGTCTGTCTGTCTGTTACGCTTTTAAGGCTAAACCGCTAGACTGATTTTCATGAAATTTGGCATGGATATAGTTGAAGATCCGGGGTCAAATATAGGCTAATTTTGTTTTAAAAAATCAGTCCCTTGAGGGCTGAAATAGGGGATAAAAATTTTTATTAAAAGCTATTTGGCCGACTTATTAATATACTCGCGGGCGAAGCGGGTCAGCTAGTAATGAGTCTAATTGTGAGTTCGGTAAATCGCTGTTTGTTAACAATGAATTTCTATGCGCCGTGCGCGGGTGTTCGTACTAAGTTTTTTTATTGGAAACTTAGGTGCCTATTTTTAAGGTTCCGAAGTAAGCTAGGAACCTTAATACTTGTAGTTTCGCTTTGTCCGTTCGACCGCCCGCACGATTTTTCAGAGATCCTTAGTATTGGAAAGCTGTAGTTTGGTAATATGCGTATTAGTCACGGCAACAAAGTGACAATAAAAAAATCATGAAAAATATTTTTTAGGGTAGCTTCTCCACATGTTAAGTGGGGATGTTAATTTTTTTTCTCGTGTACCCCATAGTGTTGGGTATCGATAGACAGCTTTTTAAAGAATATTTTAGGTTTGTAACAACAACTTTTTGATTAAAGTACTCGTTTGTGAAATATTAAGCTTTAAATAGCTAATTTTTTTAGAGTCAAATGTGCTCTTCCTCTGCCAGCTAAACAGTTGGTTTTTAGAGTCAAATGTGCTCTTCCTCTGCCAGCTAAACAGTTGGTTTTTAGAGTCAAATGTGCTCTTCCTCTGCCAGTTAACAGTTGGTTTTTAGAGTCAAATGTGCTCTTCCTCTGCCAGCTAAACAGTTGGTTTTTAGAGTCAAATGTGCTCTTCCTCTGCCAGCTAAACAGTTGGTTTTTAGAGTCAAATGTGCTCTTCCTCTGCCAGCTAAACAGTTGGTTTTTAGAGTCAAATGTGCTCTTCCTCTGCCAGCTAAACAGTTGGTTTTTAGAGTCAAATGTGCTCTTCCTCTACCAGCTAAACAGTTGGTTTTTAGAGTCAAATGTGCTCTTCCTCTGCCAGCTAAACAGTTGGTTTTTAGAGTCAAATGTGCTCTTCCTCTGCCAGCTAAACAGTTGGTTTTTAGAGTCAAATGTGCTCTTCCTCTGCCAGCTAAACAGTTGGTTTTTAGAGTCAAATGTGCTCTTCCTCTGCCAGCTAAACAGTTGGTTCTTGGGGTGAAAAAAAGTCACGGTAGTGGTAAATATAATGAAATTAAAAGAAAAACTATCACGGCTCTGAAGACTCTACATATTTTTCAGTAATAGTCAACCAACTTATTAAATTTACTTGGAGAAGTTTTTATAAGCGGTGAACTTGTAGTGCGGATATATCCGTCATTGAAGTTAATTAAGTTAAATGTTCATAGTATGAGACCATTGATATAAAAAACCCAAGATGCACAATCCCGAACAAAACTGACACTCAAACGTGTCCCTAATTTCGTTTAAATTGTTATAGATATGGCAAAAACATGTGTCATTGCATATCCAACCTTAACCGCAAGATTTATAATTGTTTTTACAAAACAATGTACAAACAGAAACAAAATTGACAGTGTCACAACCGGCGGGATTCTATTTGAAATGAGCGCGTAATTTAAAATTGTGCGCTCATTTTCGGAGGACGGTTTTGAGACACTGATTGTGTATCTTGGGTTTTTTATATCAATGTATGAGACAGTAAAAGCCCTCTTTTTGTGATGTGTTATTATTGTGATAAACAACTTCGGAACCCTACTTTACTAATTTTTTTACATATTCGATATCAGAAACGAGTACAGCCTCCTTCAATATGTACAATCTTTATCAGTCATTTTAAAATATAAACGGGTCAAAAACGCGTAGATATATGTATAGAATTTACTTGTAAAGCTCGACGTTTCGGCCAAGTTACATTGACCGTGGTCAAGAGCGGCCTTTATCAGATTATCAGTCAACCTGTATTATATTATTATATTATATTATAGTTTTTGCCGAAAAAAAATCAATTACCTCTCTTCGTCATAGTCTAGATCCCGCTATAGAACGACCTTCACCGAGATGGTTAATAGATGAAAAGTATTTTATATCCAATAAATTATGTCAATATATTGCAAATGGGTTGATTAAAAATTTCAGTCCAGAATATTTTTTAAAACATTTCACTGGTTTGGTTAATAAACAAAATTCTATACCAACCGTAAGTATGAAGCCTATAGAATATGCAAACGTTAGGTTGACTATTTTTTCCTGTCACAACTCTTGGGTAGGCAGGTAAAATAGGTACATCGATACTAGAATAAAAATAAGAATTGTTTTACTTACCACAAAATATTATACATATGCAATATAAACAAGTAAATAAGCATACAGTTAAGATAAAAAAACCTACTAATAACCTGCCTACCCAAAAGTTGTCAGGGGAAAAATAGTCAACGTAACATCTGCATATTCTAATAGGTTTCATACTTTCGATTTGTAGGGAATTTGTCTATAAACCAAACCAGTGAAATGTTTAAAAAAATTAATTATTAATTTAAAAATAACTGTATTTTTTTTATTAACTGTTAATAGGTTGACTATACAGTCCAGAATCATATTCTTAATAGGTTGACTATACAGCCCAGAATCATATTCTGGACTGTACAGTCAACCTATTTGCAATATATTTTTTTTAAAATATAAAATACTTTTCATCCATTAACCAGCTAGGTGAAGGTCGTCTTATAGTGGGATCATCTAATATCAAAGCACGTTTCGTCAAAAGAAGATTCGTTCCAAAGACACGCGCGTAAAATACACGTAGATATTTCTGTTAAAATTCACATGCAGCAGCTAGTGTGTGGTTACTATTGAAACGGTCCCACCTTATTGATGGCAGCTACCTTTGTGACATGAATGCCATTCAGCCAATCATTTCTCATGTGCGCATGTATAACGTATGTATCTGCGGCTCGCAAATTGTCATTCACGCTTTAGACGGTGAGCTGAGATCATCATAATGCCACCTGGGATGTCGGCTATTCAAAGCTAACACTGAATCATGAGTTTCGTACCAACAGATAATCACCGTCTATAGTATGGACGGTAGCGATTTATTGTATTTCATTTTAAAGAGATATAAAAGTCGCCTCTGTCGTCTAGTGGCCCAGCGTAGACGTTGACCACATGAGGTCCCGGGTTCGATTCCCGGGTCGGGCACATAAAAAAAGTGTTTTGTCAGTTTTCTGAGAAACACAAAGTTGCCCGGGATTGGAAAGTGCTTGGTTGGCGATAGGCTTGCCACCTATCACATTTTGTGGGACCAAGTATCTTCGGCTAATCGTGGGTGCACTTGTTGTGCCTCTGCCTACCCCTTCAGGGATATGGGCGTGAAGATACTTAAAGGTATAAAGGAACATTCGCTTATCATATAAGAATAAAAAAATATATTTATGAAATTAGAAATCATATTGTTAGTGCAATGAATGTTCTATATAAATGTTCTAACAACAAAATTAAATTGGAGTGCCAGTTTTCACTAAATGCATATGGATGTATTCAAGGTACATAGTACAAGGTCTCCTTGAGTGCAGGAGTGTGGCCGAACAACGGGCACGTATCCTGAATAACCCAAAAATTCCTAAAGAAGCATGTGAAAACATAAGCCGTCTAATAAGCTTCTGGAAGGAGTTAGGATGGCTGGAATAGACATAGCCAGCTACGTACAAAGGCTCAAGTGGCTAAGTGCAGAAAATTAAATGGCAAAAAAAAAGTACATAATACATCAAAATATTTTTTTTTTACATTTTTTCGTTCCAGCTAATCTCTGATGCGGCTCGAGCGATTTTGACAGGATTTTTATTGGTAGCTGTTGTAAAAATGAGTAACTAAAGCTAATTTTGTTTTAAAAATTTTTCCACGTGGACGAAGTCGCGAGGAAAAATGTCACAGCTAGTGTATATAAAAATGAGTGCAATTGCGCTTATGGATAAGTATTTGTGTGCAAACTTATACTATTGTTTATTATTTAGTGTCTGAGAATGTGGATATTTTCAACCGACTTTCCAAATGGAGGAGATTATAAATTTGGCTGTGTTTTTTAGGGGTTTTAGGGTTTCAAAGTAAACTAGGAATCCTTATAGTTTCGTTATGTCGGTCCCCCTGTCCGCAGTCTAGCGCAGAGATCTTTAATACTAGAAACTTGTGATTTGCATTAAAAAAAATAATTTTAGGGGTAAAAGGGGTAAAAAAACGGGGTAAAAATTAATTAATTTTTACCCCGTGGTGGTCCCGGGCTCTTTTGAAGAATAGGCCAACTGTCGCTCTCCCAAGCAGGTAGTAAAAGACGACTGATTGGCTATACGAGTCACAACTATCTGGTGCATATATATATATATATATATATATATATATATATATATATATATATATATATATATATATGGCTACTAGGTGGTAGAGTTCTGCATTTACTCGCCCGGGTCTGGTACCACCGCCTTACCTATTCATGCCGCAATAACGTCAGTACTTTCACTGTCGTGTTCTGGTTTGGAGGGTAAGGTAGCCGGTAAACTTATGCATGTGGCGTTAGACCTCGCCACAAGATAGCAACGCACCATTAACACTTTTGGTGTCTATAGGCAATGGTTGACTCTTTCCATCAGAAGACCCATCTGTTTGTTTGCTATCTTATGATATAAAAAAATTAACTTCTTGCTAAAAGAAGTTACTGATTTTACTTCGATTTTCGGAAATCGAGTTTTTATCAGATTTGCACGTTTTAAAGTCCAAGATGACGTTTGTTTGGGTTTATGAAAAATTTAGAACTTCCTGAACTATTAAACCGATCTGGTCCAGTAGATATTGAGAAAATTTAAAAACCCTAATAGAAAAAGTTGCTAATCCAATATTTAAAAAATAACTTCCAGGCTGTACCATGTAGGTATGTACCATGAACTGAGTTGAATACCATTGAAGAGATCAAAATCGATCATCGCGTTCAATACTTACATCTTTTCGAAATTTATGATAGTGTCGTTATAACAAACTTTATCGTAAGTTTTTTGTGATAACCCAGACAAAAATTTAAACGCTGATTCGAGGCACGAGAATATTAAACCACTATCCGAATATCTACTGTGCGTCTACTAAGATTATAATGGTTCTGAAAACCCTAAAAACCCCTCAAAAATATATATATTTTTTGTTATGTCTTGCCTGGCAGAACGGCAGTTGACCTATACTTCAAAGGAGCCCGGGACCAACACGTGGAAAAAATTGAAAGTTAACCCGCTATCGCCAACAACTTGGGCCAAAAATTAAGCGATATTAACTGTCACTTGCAAGAATCGCAGCGTTGATTAATCGAGGCGTGGGGACAGACAGACGGACACAGGTGAGTCGCACCGCTCATTTGCGATCGCAGCGTTAATTGAACGCTTTATACTCGACTGTTGCCTTAATTACAGCTCCGCGGTTCAAATGTTTTAATGATTGATTATTTTGTGGTACACTATTATGACACAATTCCATACTCACATACGCATCAAGTATGTTTTAGATGTAAAACTTTTTAGGCGTAAATTGTTCGAACGGTAATCACGCGGTAAATCTTTTTTTTATATCATAAGATAGCAAACAAGCAGATGGGTCTCCTGATGGAAAGATTCAACCATCGCCTATAGGCACCAAAGATGTTAATGGTGCGTTGCTATCTTGTGGTGAGGTCTATTGCCACATGCATAGTTACAGGCTACGTTACCCTCCAAACCGGAATACGACAGCGACAAGTACTGACGCTATTGCGGCAGGAATAGGTAAGGCGGTGGTACCTGACCCAGGTGAGACAACGCAGAACTCTACCACCTAGTAGCCACGATGATAGTGACTCGCGTAGCCAATCAGTCGCCTTTTACGACCTGCCTGGCAGAAGCACAGTTGGTCTATTCTACAAAGGAGCCCGGGACCAACACGGGGTAAAAGCTCTAAGTCTGTTGATGAAGTTTCCAGTATTTAAAAAAACTACCGATCACCTGTGGCCGAAATTCGACCATAGACTAAACAAGAAAATCTCTTTAAGTTTGCTAACTGACTTTAGCCGTAAAGACAACAATATATATTAAGATCAACCATCGCTTATAGATACCAAAGATATTAATGGTGCGTTGCTATCTTGTGGCGAGGTCTAATGTCACATAAGTTTACCGACTACCTTACCTTCCAATCCATTACACGCCAGTGATAAGCATTGACGCTATTGCGGCAGGAATATGTAAGGCGGTGGTATCAGACCCGGGCGAGACAGACTCCACCGTTTGCGCAATTGTCTTAAAAAGGGGTCCACAGATTTTCCTTAGTGTATAATATAGATACTGTTGTGAGTGTATGTGATACATATCACGCTCATACTCTTTAATACATGTAGCATAATGAGTAAAATACATTTTATAACTAGCTTACATTGAGATGTGTTAACTTCAATTTTATTTTGTAAAATATCTTCTATGGAATGTTTTTAAAACCAGCTTGATTCAAACAGTAGGTACAACTAAAGAGTTTTTACTGCAACTTTTTATTTGTATCGACTTTCTCCTTTGCGGTATGAGCCAGAGAGTCATCATCTCCGTGTAAGAATAGAATAGAGGACTGTGAGAAATTCCCCAAGATAGCCTTGGCGAGAGACCAGAACGCACGAGTTCCCGAAGGAAGACGAATTAATTTCTCACCAAATCTGCCAATGTGTTCAGATTTTGTCTTGGCGATAGCTAGAAGAACCTCGAAGAATTATACTCCTTACGTAACGCGCTGTTTTTTTCATCACGAATAGGTAGCATTCCTGCTTTCGGCGTGAAGCTGTTTTGCAGGAGCGACCAAACCAAGGCTGAGACTTACCACCAACTGATACCGCAGAAAATAGAATAAAAAGTTCCATGCCCTGTAGCACCACATTAGCGATAGAGTCAACGATGACACTCAGATCTTCTAGCGAGAAGCAAATCCGCCCCCATGGGTAGGACGCAAAAAAGACCACATCTCGCCCCAATCTGCTGACCTATAGTGCCAAACGCGACGAAAGCCTGCAAAAGGAGGCGCGTAACTGGCACTTTACTCCAGTTCAGGCACTAAAATCGCCTAAGATCACGATCTCAGAGGAGGGAGTCTGTTGTAACACGGAATCTACACCCGTTTGAAGGTGCTCAACGAGCCTGTCGACTTCAGCATTTCCGCTATGGGACCTGTAGGGGCACACATAGATACTGGGATGGTCGTCGCAGTCTACACGCAACCAGAGGATGAATAGGTCTTTATAGCCTTCAAGGCTGCTGAGACGTCGAAAACAGATATCCTCTCTGGCGTACTCCCGCCCGGGGTACAAATGAATGCTCGAATTTGTACCCCGGGTAGGAAAGATATGATGTATCAGCCGGAGAATATATCTGCGTCTCAGTTAAAAAGAACAAAGCCGGCTTAGCCGTCTCAAGGTGGTAGTGGACGACATTTAGGTTTGAGTGAAGACCCCTAATATAAGTATAGTCCACATGGAGTGTGGTAGGGGGTGGCCTTTCGATTTCTGTTCTGTTTGCCCGAGCAGCGAAATTCGAGAGCGCAATTGTGAGTACGCAGGGCAGCCTGGGCATCCATACACGCTCACACTTATCGCGCACAGATGTCATCGGTATCTTATCGCAACATCGTTATCAGATTTTACCACGCAGCATACACATGAATCTCTAGTACTTAAGCTTAATGTAAACCTAGTTAATTTACAGTTAATAAAACACATTTATCAACCGATGTAACTGTCATTTAGTCGACGTAATAAAGGTCCCTAAGTCGTAACCACTTGGAAAACCCCCTGCCGGTAATTGGTTCCACAGAGGAATAGTGTCTAGGAATAGTGTGTGTCTAATTCAGACAACCTCGACGGTTTAATTTATTTGAGACGATAACGTAGCAATACGTGATAACAAGGCAGAACAAGCGCTGACCAAGCACTATCAAACTTGTTTATTAATAAGGTCGTTAAAATATAAATAAACAAAAATCACAATACCAGGAGCCTTCCCAAAGCAAAAGAAACCCAGATAACTTCCGTTCAGTCTCGCTGAGTGACATTCGATAGCGCCTCGTTAGCGTAAACCTCCATTCAAAATTCTATTAAGTCGTCACAACAATACCAGTGATTGGTCTAAAGCGTTGAGCGATTTGTGATTATAATTAATGTTTTATACATTAGGGGCCATTTGTTTGCGCTGAAGGTCCATTAAGTACTTTAAAATATAAATTTCAACATGCTTGTGAGGCGAAAGTGGACTTAATTTCTGAACTCCCTTTGAAGAATAGATCTGTCATACTACCAACAAGTTCGTAAGAAGCGAACAACTGACTATGCATGTCACTACTAACGTAGCTACTTGTTGGTAGAGTGTTGGTCCGAGCTCCTTTGAAGAAAAGACCAACTGTCGTTTTGCCAGGCAGGTGGTAAAAGGCAACCGATTGGGTATGCGAGTCACTACCATTGTGGTACTAGGTGGTAGAGTTATGAAATGTTTCGTCCGGATCTGGTACCATGGCCTTATACATAGGCGATAGTTTCTCTTTCCATTAGGAGAACCATCTGCTTATTTGCTATCATAATATAGAAAAAAAGAGTAGGTAAAACTTGTAATGATCCGGTTTAAGTTAGCTTCCCTCATGTTGGTCCCGGGCTCCTTTAAAGAGTAGGCCAACTGCCGTTCTGCCAGGCAGGTCGTAAAAGGCGACTGATTGGCTATAGGAGTCACTACCATCGTAGCTACTAGGCAGGTGTAGAGTTCTGCATTGTCTCGCCCGGGTCTGGTACCACCGCCTTACGTGGTCCTGCCGCAATAGCGTCAGTGCTTGTTACTGTCGTGTTCCGGTTTGAAGGGTAAGTAGCCGGTGACCTTATGCATGTGGCATTAGACCTCGCCACAAGATAGCAACGCACCATAAACACCATTGGTGTCTATAGGCGATGGTTGACTTTTTCCATCAGGAGACCCATCTGCTTGTTTGCTATCTTATGAAATAAAAGAAAAAGCTATGTTACGCCCTAAACCGGAACTAGACTAAACTTATGCAAGTGGCATTAACTTCTCGCCACTCGAACAGCAGCCCACCATTAACATCTTTGGTGTGTTTAGGCAATAGTTGTTTCTTTCCATAAGGAGAGTCATCTGCTTTTTTGCTATCCTTCTAGGTATATTCGTGTGTGAATTTTCTCAAAATCGTTACAGCCGTTTCAGTGAAACTAATTTCACTGAAGCGGTTGTAAAGATTTTGAGAAAATTTATTTGATAGTGTTTTACTATTAAAATTTATCTAGGTAAGTGTCATTTTCGTGATAATCCGTTTTTACAAGAAAAAATATTATCCGAGTGAAACTAGGTCGCCCAGCTAGTTCACATTAAAACACGGTAATGACAAGTTACTTCCGTTTTGTAAGGCAGGTCGTAAAAGGCGACTAATTCGCTATAAGTGACACTGTCTTCGTGACTACTAGTTGTTAGAATTCTGCAACATCTCGCCCGGGTATTTGGTACTACTACCTTACCTATTCTTGCCGCTATAATCTCAATGTTTGTCATTGTCGTGTTCGGTTTGGTGTAAGGTAAGGTCGGTAGACTTATGAATGTGGCATTGTTATCTCACCACACGGGTAGCAACGCACTCTCACTTAACATCTTTGGGGTCTGTAGGCGATGGTTTCTCTTTTCATCAGGAGAACCTTCTGCTTGTTTGCTATCTTATGAAGTTATGATATAAAAAAATAAAACTATCATCTAGTAGTCATGATGGTACATCGTTACATGTATGTCCTTTGGACGCTTTTCGAGTTGCCTAACAGGAAAGCAGAGTTTATTTAGGCCTGGACGAATGCTGGGAAAAACTTGGACCATACACCCCTTGTGTTTTAAACCACACTCTATATATAAATACCCCTCAAATATCAATAATTGTTGGTAATTTTAAACGACTCAACACTCGTACTAATTATTTTATTTATATCCTTTGTTCTATAAGAACATGCAATCTTCTCTGTTGAATGGTTGAATGTGAATGCAGAAACGTGATATGGGGAAAATGCCGGCTAATGTGCAAATATTCCGGACGAAATACGAAACTAAAATGGCCGTCCATTGTTGTTCTTTTTGGTTTTTGGGTACTGGTTTTTAATTTATTAAATTTTTTTGACAGATAATCTGCTTCTTTATATCTACACTACATAACTAAATGTGCAGCGTCTATCTATACTATAAGTTACTTTTTTATATCATAAGATGTCTCTCCTCGTGGAAAGTCAACCATCGCCTTTATACAACGAAGATCTTAATGGTGGGTTGCTATTCTTGTGGAGGGGTATTATTTTTTTTTAAAGGACAATGGGCCCACCTCTCGTTCCCACCTCTCGTTCCCACCACTGTAACTTCTGTAAACCAGAATCAACAGCGGCAACCGTCCTGATAACCTCTGAGTTGCGAGCTCAGGGTGCCCTGGGGAAAAGCTAAGCAGTCTTGGATCCCACAACGAAATTAATCAGAAGTATATAGGAGGAGTAGGAAAATACATCCTGTTTCCCTCCCTTTTTAGCAGGAGACAGCAAAATGTAAAAAGCATAAAAATGCTACAAAATGAGACTTTTACAATCAGGTTAAGCCTGATTGCTATTGCACTACGGAAGTTTGGAAATTAGGGACCTACCAGAATGGCCTACTTAATTTTGCTTCCAGTAGTAAGTGTGACAGAAGCGTTTGAAGGCACGGAAGTTCCCACGTGTACCCACAAGGTCGGAGTAATAAATTACACCGGATATACATTGGATACTATCAAGCATTTGGCGACGTTCGTTTTGCCAAAGATTACACTCCCAAAGAATCTGATGTGCAGTTTGTTCATATTTACAGTTTAATGTAGAGCACTCACAAAAAGGAGAAGGAACTAATTTAAACGAGAATAATTTAGCTTTAAAATTACCGTGGCTAGTGAGAAACTGTGCAACACAATGATCTATTTCTATCCAAGTTTTACTTAAGCGATCCCGGACGCATGGGAAAAAGTTATATAAATGCCGTCCTTTAGTTGAGCAAGACCAACGCGACTGCCATTCATCAATTAATTCGTTAGTAACGTCGATTACGGGATTAAAAAGGCGACGTATTTTTGTTTGAGTGTGCGAGTTGATGAATTCTGGGTTGGTAAAATTCCTAGAATTGTAATACATTGAAGCCCGACGCTGAATTTCTAAATCTAATGGTAAGACGCCTGATAAAACGGGTAAAGCTTCGGAGCTTACAGTGCGATATGCTTTGCATAGAAATATTAGTGCTAGACGCTGATTTTGAAGAAGTTTGCGCCGGATCGCACCACTCGTAACTTTATCAGCCCACGCTGAACAAGCATAACAAATACAACCCAAATACGTTGCGTTATAAATTATCTTTAAAGTGTTAAACGTTAAACCCCATGTCGAGGTAGATATACCCGCAAAGGATAAGAAATTCCGTTTAGCCTTTTCACCGATATAGTTAATATGATTTATAAAAGTATAATTTTTTTCTATGACCAAACCTAAATATGTTACCAATTCTTTTCTCTTTATTGTGCTACTATTTATTTTTATACTAGGAGATGATAGGAGCGAACCTTTCAATATTAAGTAAAACGTTTTATGGGGCGCAAAGCTTAAACGATTTCTCAAGCCCCAGTTGATGATTAAATTAAGACTAGTGTGAGCCAGCGACTCTATCTGTGCTCGTGTGTTTGCCTGTATCATCAAAGCAACGTCGTCTGCATAACCTATAAGCGAGCATCCTTCCGGCAAGGCTAATGAGAATAAATGGTCGAATCCTAAGTTCCATAGATATGGTGAAAGTACTGATCCCTGAGGGCAGTCTAGAGTAAGGCGTTTAGACACAGCGTAATGCCCTAGCTGTAATTTCATATGACCGTTTTCTAGATACGATTTAATTAGCTTATATATATTTGAATAACATCCCCTTATTTTTAATTTCAACAATAACATCGGCCACCACGCGTTGTCTAAAGCACCAGGAGGGGTATTAATTTATTTATTTATTTACTTTTATGCACTAAAATTGTACAATGGTTAAACTTAATGCCATGAAGACATTCTCTGCCAGTCAACCAGCAAGTGGAGCAGAAAATTTCAATAGGGGGTGCAAAAAAATATTTTAAATGGAAATAGGAAACAGTATGATGGGCTAAACGGAACAAAAACATAATAATTACTAGGAAATAGAAAATATAAATAGATACATGTAACATATTTACATAAACATATATTAATAAACACATAATAGACTATATACATACATAGTACATATAATAAACAAAATATTTAACTAAGCAAGTAAGTATAACAAAAGTATTTAGTAATGTCTTTCTGTAGATAATTTCAATTTCTCTTAGATATTTTGTTGATAATTAACACCGAAAGCTAAGTGTTAAGATAATGGGTCGTCTTAATGTCTATAGAGAGTGTGTAAGATGGCATTAACTTTTCGACAAATTAATGCTACATGCATTAGTTTGCCGGCTACCTTACCCTCTAAACTGGAACGCGACGACGATAGCCAAGGCGGCGGTATTAAACCCGGAAAAAAATGCAAAACTTTATCGTCTAGTAGCCACGAAGCTCGTGATTCCTATAACCAATCGATCACCTCTTACGGACTGCCTGACAGAATGGTAGATGGTTTATTTTTCAAAGGGAGCCCGGAACTACAAGGGGAGAAGTAAGGTAAGGTAGGGTAAAAAAAAACTGTAAATTGGTTGTTCCTCGGCCATCCCTGGAACTTTTTTTTATATCTTAAGATAGCAAACAAGCAGATGGGTCTCCTGATGGAAAGAGTCAACCATCGCCTATAGACACCAAAGATGTTAATGGTGCGTTGCTATCTTGTGGCGAGGTCTAATGCCACATGCATAAGTTTACCGGCTACCTTACCCTCAAAACCGGAATAGGACAGTGACAAGCACTGGCGTTATTGCGGCAGGAATAGGTAAGGAGAATTTTAGAAGAGAATCCAGTTACGTATACTGAGACGAAGATTGTTTTGTATTTATAATGTTTATGTATGAATAAGGTGTAATTGCCTAAATGTTGTACTATTTTAGCTCAACAGTTACAGATACAGACACTCATACAGACAGAAAGACAAACGGACGGACAGCGGGTCTTAGTAATAGGGTTCCGTTTTACACTTTGGGTACGGAATCCTAAAAGTGTTAATTGATAGCCATTTTGTTGGCACACGCACATTATTATTATTATTAATCCTAATCAAACAAATATCTAGTTACATAAAGTGTTTTAAGCACATTAATATAGTTCTTCAAACCATGCAATTTCAATTAAAATCAGGAGTTATCGTAAGAAAAAACTAATGCGTGAGAAAATAAATTCAATCAGCCTCACGCTGACGAATGTCGGATTTTTAATGAAATACACATTAATGAAACGACACTACGATAGAAAAAATGTAGGCACATATGTATGTTACACTATCCGCGCAAAGCCAGGACAGGCCGTTAGTTAGACATCAATAGAATATTGTTTTCAATCTATTCATTCATCTTTAACCGTGAACTGACCTGTAAAAATCAGACAACGAATACACGACGAGCGTTCAAAAATCGATTAACCGCTTATACCCACGGTTAATCCACTGACCCTCACAATCCTCCATACCACGAAACTTCAAAACTAAACTTACGTATTATTGTCCCTTTCTAACTTATACCTTTTAAAAAGGATAAAACATAGAAACTCTCGTTGTAGAGTGAAATTGGTAGAGGGATTGCACCCTCTGTTTGATAGAAGCAAATTCTTGGGCACTTCGTCAAGGATTAGTGTTTAGTGGAGTGGACTATGTCGGAAGTGAAATGGAACTGATTGACTTGGAGAGCAAACACAATATGCTTTACAGACAAGTTAATCACATTTCGTTTGGTGAGAATTTTCCAAGGCTTTTGTCGAAGTAATTTGGGAAACGAGAGACTAACACCATTCTCTATTACGTCTAGTTCAAATCCTATAAGTGCATAATCAATATAAGTTAAATATCATTGACCTTGAAAGATGTTATGGCCTGAAGATGCTTAGAAGAGTGAACCTAATGAGTGATGTCCTAAAATATGTTTTATACAGGGCGTAGAAAACACCCTGTCAGACCCAAAAGGAGCCTATAGATAGGTCGATATAGTAACTAATTTACGCCCGTATCCCCGAAGAGCTAGGCAGAGGTCCAACCAGTGCACCCACGATTAGCCGAAGATACACAATCCCACAGTGTGTCCCAGTCCCACAATGTGATTGGTAGCAAGCAATGACCTGTATAATATTACAACTGGACAGGTTATCCCATACAAATGACAGCTATTTTTTGTGTCCATTTCAAACGCTACCCACGAGTGTCTCGGGAACTAAATTTGACGTATGCTGTATATGGCTGCCGTGAATATTATGAAGCAGTTACGCATTTTATTTAATTTGCTAATGTTTTAGTGAATTTCTAAGTTTATATTTTGTGTACTTTGAAGTTTTGAAACATTAGGAAATGCGTATATTGCAAAGTTTTATACCTAAAGGAGTGTAAAACTACGTTTCACAGGTACGTGAATGTAGTCACTGTTTTAAATCAAAATTGAGTAAGTAACACTTTATTTAAAGCATAGGGCATAGGGTATTTTAATTTTGGAATGCCAGCTGCAGGATGGTAGTAATTTGTAAATACTAAAATATATCTAGCTAGGTGTTACTATTGACCTTGTTCGCTTGAACCAATTATTACTTCCATTTCTTGAGTCGAGTAACACAGTAGCCTGTCAGTCTTGGATAGAGTAGTATTCTAATGATAATTTTTTCTAAGATCGTTCCAGTAGTTTTTAGTTTATTCCTTACATACAAAAATACAAATCAATTTTCTCTTTATATTATTAGTATAGACTGTAGATAAACAGCGACACCCAAAAACATTTTTGTTCATTACACAAATGCTGATCCTGTCGAGAATCGAACTTGAGTTACTTGATTGCTTAGTCAAGGTCCTTATCCGCTTAACTAACGGGGTGGCCAGATAGAGGAAAAAGAGAAAGGGGGAAAAACTGTATTTAGCTAGCCATGCGCTTAGTAATACAAAAAAAAAAAGTATCTTCACGCCTGTATCCCCAAATAAGTAGGCAAAGGTACAACAAGTGCACCCACGATTAGCCGAAGATACTCAGTCCCACAATGTGATAGGTGGCAAGCCTATCGCCAACCGGGCACTTTCCAATCCCGGGCAACATTATATTTATCAGAAAATTGAAAAAACACATTTTCGAATTGCCCGACCCAGAATCGAACCTGGCACCTCATGTGGTCAACTCCGACACCGGACCACTAGACCACAAAGGCGACTTAGTAATACGATTTTTTTTTAATATTCACGGGACAAATTATACTTACTGATCTTACCCCAAAGTAAACAAATTATTTGCTTGTGTTATGGGTGTTAGTCAACGATACTAATATCCTACAGAAATACATATATATAAATTATAAATACTGGAATATATTTAATAAATACCCAAACCCATAAATACAGACATTTATTCTCATCACACAAATGCTTGTTCCCGTCGAGGATCGCACCCGAGTTGTCAGGCTCGCTAGCCACTCGACCAACGGGGCGATCAATTTTGTGACCATTGCATCATTAATACATTTTTATACCGAGAATTTAATGTGTTAGTACATAGAAATATTTGTTTTTATATGATAAAACAGCAAAAAAGCAGATGGTTTTCCTGATGAAAAGAGATAACCATCGCCTATCTATATACATATAATAAAATCGCAGGAAAGTCAATGTATGTCCGGGGTAAACTCAAAAAGTACTGCATGAATTTACTTCGCATGAATATTACTAACAGGTCGGGTCAACATATAGGCTACATATTATCACGCTATCACCTACGGGGGATGAGCAGTGCGGAGTAAACGAAGTCCGCGCGAACGAAGTCGCAGGCAACAGCTAGTAGACAATAAGGTTGTAAGTTTTGCATTGCTTTCTTTGTGGCTTCTTAATACCATATGCATAAGTTTACCGGCTATCTTAACCTCCAAACCGGAACTGAACAGTGACAAGTAATGACGCTGTTGCGGCAGGAATAGCCAAAGCGGTGGTACCAGACCCGGGGGAGGCAATGCGGAACTCTACCACCTAGTAGCCACGATGGTAGTGACTCGTATAGCCAGTCGTTCGCTTCTTTCGAACTGCCTGGCAGCAGATGAATAATACGAGAGAATAGGTGGGTTCGTGGTAGATGGTCGAGTTCTGCAGTGTCTCGAATAGGTTTAGTACCACCACCTTGCTTAATCCTGCCACAATAGAGTCAGTGTTTGTCTCTGTCGTGTTCTAGCTTCGAAAACAAGGTAGATCGTAAACTTGTGATACTCCAATATCGGATGGCAACGCGTCATTAACGTGTTCGGTGTCTATAGTCGACGTATATTACTTTCTGCCATGACAGCAATCTATTTGTTTGCTATTCTAAGATATTAAAAACTAGCCTAAAAACGCCATGGACAAATAAATGTTGAACCATAATATTTGACGAATCACAATACGGAAATATCTCAATATATCGCAACGACTCGCTCATATTTTTGATTTGCCGCCCAATTAGTAAGAAAAACAGCAGGAAATAATCCTCTAAACAATACTGGACACTGACACATTATTTCGATTTAGCGTCAAATGTAACTACGCAATAAAATGCACAAATTTATAAAACAGGATGTGAAAAACCACCTCTAATGTTCTGTAATAACGTACAAAATCCAAAGATTGATTAAGGGCTTTTATGGCTTTTCAGTAAATTCTATTGCAAGAACTGTAGGAGGCTTATTATGGAGAACTCCGTGTGAATGAAAGAGTGTGTTTGACAATTGCTAGATAGAACTGACCACTGCTTTGTCTGAATGATTGACCGATGAATGAAATGAATGGTACATATAATAAGGTGTCAAAACTCTTATGACAAATGTATGTAATTATTTAATCTATGGTTGCGGAAAACATTTATTTTAGCGCCATTTTGCTAGAGTTTTTTTTTTCAATATACTTGCAGGTTTGTAGGTTTAACTATTATATGGATTGTACTTCAATTTTTAAAATAATTTCATAAATTTTAAGATCCAAGTAACTAAATGGGATTGATGGACCTTATGGATGTCAAGAAACCTTCAACGCTACAACAGATAAACTTCAAGCAAATCCTAAGTCGCGCGATCATAATTCATAATTATTTATCTTCTAATGAGATAAAGTTAAACACTTCTGAGACTTCGGTCTCCAAGTCACTTTGTCTGACTGGGAAGATTTTCCCAGTTCCGTTTTTATGTGACGTTACCAACATTCAAATGGAGTACGGACTATGGTTGAGCTGGGTGGAATGTAATGTTTTGAAAGTATATCTATATTCGGGACTTCCAACAGGTAGCAGAATTTCATCATCATATAATGGATGATAGTCACTTGACTATATAATTTTCTGACTACACAACGTGAAATAAATTAATTTGGTATCTGGGTTATACTTTTCAAATTTAATGTTGTGGTTGGTTCGAATTATCTCAACAAGAATATAATTAGGTTCAGATCCGGAAGATGTTATTTAATAAATTTTGTAAACCAGTCTGCAAGCCATCCCTAAAAATGTTCCGTTATTTTGAGCTTAAAGCAGATAAAGAGACACATAGATTTTTGATTAGATAGACTACATCTTTGAGCTTTTCAAGCTCAGAAGTCTTAAATTTGTTGAAAAAACATAATTTTTTTTTTTTAAAGTTGTAACTCTTAAACGCAGTGATTGATTTCAGCACATATGAAACAGCGCAATTTTTGATTTTAAGGATTCCGAAATTTTTCGTCCACGAAACTTTTCTTTCTTTGTGGTCCCTCCTACTATCATACTTATAATATTAACCGTCTTACTCATCACTTTTCATAATATAAGATTTAAAAAGAATATATTATGACTTTTAAACATTTTCTTTCATACAAACCTTCTCGTCGACTACAGCGAACACAACAAGCAAATAATTATTCAATTTGGTACATTTATTCTAAAGTTATACGCGTACAACATTGAGTTTTAGTAAGTCAATGGCGTACAACCATTTTAGGAATTCGTTTTAATTTATACATAGATGTATTCAGCGGTGGATTTCCACTAGGGGCAGTCGGGGCAAGTGCCCAGGGCGGCAAATGTTTTAGGGCGGCAAAATTTTGAAAGTGATAAAAATTTTTTTTTAGTGTTATCGAGATTCCCCAATATAATTAATTAATTCTATTAATTTATAATTTTTTGTTTAATTGATAATTCAAGAAATTCAATTCATTCATTATTTATGAATTATAATTTTGGCACTTTTTTAGTAAAAATTAATAATCAAAATGATTTAATCAATTTGTTTCCTTGGAGATTTCAAGTAATAATTGATTTTTCTATTTTCTGGAATTAAAGAAATTTAATTAGTATTTATTTTTGAAAAATTGAAAAAAAATCGGAATTATTTTTTGCATTTCTTAAAACATCAACTTTAACAATCAATCAATTAAAAAAAATGTTATAATTTATCGATTTCACCAATTAATTTTAATTTAAACGAAAAATCGTATATTTTTTACACGCTTTTTTTATTAGCTTCACTTGTATGTATGTTTGTAACCGACTTCTTTGAGCGCGATTTTGACCCACTTTAAACGGCCAGATTTCGTTCAAACTTTGTAGATTTATCGAGGACCGATGACAATTTGATAAAATTATTCCATTCATTTCAATTTGCAAAAAATGTTTTTGAAGTGAAAACTTCTTTAGGCGCGTTGAGCGTTTTGGTAGAGGGTAAAATTCTCGGTTCGCGTCACCGACATGCTAATGATAATAGTATATCTATAGCTATGGAGAGCCAGACTAGCGCACGCGCAGTAGCCTGTGTACACGTATACACTAATAATACATCGACTATTTCTGACTGTATTATGTGCGCGTTGGACGCTTTATATAGTTATATAGTTTTAATTACTCTCAACTTAATAGTTCCGTTTTCACTTCTATCGGCAGTCCCACGACTGTTACTGTTTTTTTTTGTTAATTTATATAATTTTCATCTATAGTCGATAAGGTAAGAAACTTAATTTTAATTTTTTATAATTTTTCTCTACAGTCGATAAGACAGGACTTGATGTTAATTTTAATTTCCAATAATTATCTTTAGCCGATTTCTCTAATATTGACAAATTTTCGAATACTATGGAGAATTTTAATTCTACAAAACAAGTAATAGTTTAAAAAAAACTAAAAAATCACGCTTTTATAAATAAACCAAACTAAAAAATAAAAAATAAATCAAAACACACTTTTTATACAAAATAAAACTAAAAAATAGAAAATAAATTTTAATAAATTTAAATTAAGAATAGTGTTAAAAATTTCAATAAATATAAATTAATAATAATGTGAATAAAAAAATATTTTATTTAAAAAAAGCGTGGGGTGGTTTTTAAGATATTATCAAAATGATAATATATGTAAATATATGTATGAAATAACCTGATAGTTTCAATATATAACATTAGTTTTCATACCTTAAAAAAAATAATAAAAAATCAGCATGAAAACGTCTTTCTACACGTATTTCCCGCCTTAAGTAAAATTCTAGTAACAGGGCGGACTTTTTTCCGGTGCCCAGGAGCGGCATTGAGTTTAAATCCGGCCCTGGATGTATTACAATAGAAATAAATTTATATTCAAGTATACATAGAAATCTTAGAAATTTATTTAAATTACAAACGTTTTCAGCCCAAGTGCAGATTGCTTTTGTTGTTGCTAAACATTGCTACACAAAACAATGTCACAGTAAAGTGGCTGTATATGAAGTAACAGAAGTTACAGCGCCGACATACTTATTGGCCCGGCGAGGTTTATTGAGTTCGAATCATATATACGTCAACGGGACGGGACGTGGACATTTGAGAGATTTCAAAGACGCCGACTTTAGTATAGTACAAGATATAAAAAGACGATTTTTACTTTATTAAACATTTTTAACACAATACAGTATAAGTAGATTAGTTCCCTGGTGGAAAGGGACAACCACTGTCTATAGATACTAAAGATGCCACAGGTTCGTTACCATCCTTGTGGCGGGATGCTAATGCCATATTCGTAAATTTACTGGCTACCTTATACTCCAAACTGGAACATGACAGTGACAAGAATTGGTGCTATTGCGGCTTGAATAGATAAGGTGGTGGAGCAGAACCCTACTATCTAGTAGTTACAATAGAAGTGACACGTTTGTCCAATCGTTCGCCTTTAACGAACTGCTTGGCCTAATGGTATATGGTCTAGTATTAAAAGGACCAACATGAGGTTTATAGTGGTATTGTCCTAAGTTTTTGAAAACATTTTTACTAATTTTATAAATACATTATTGTGATGATTTGCGTTTTAGCCATATCGTAATGGACACGATACATGCAGATGTGATCGGCAGTTATCGGCTAACATCGCAAACAATTGGGTTGCGTGTACGCAAGGAACTTATATGCGATAACTGGAATTACTACGAAGCAATACTTGAAAAATAAAAATGTACTTTAATTCTATCATAATAATGTTGACATTTGTTTCTTACATAACAGAGGGGAAAAACGTTCTGAGCAAGACAACGACATGAGTGGATGTTGTCCCTTTCTTGCAATTGCCAGTATAAATAAAACTTTCGGATGGTAGATTTTTATATATATTCGGTAATCGTTAAATCCCTTTTATTCATATACGTCGATAAATACATTAGTATAAAATGTATTGTAATTAACATAGTGAGTTCCAAAATGTGCTCATTTTAATTATTACGTAATTACTTATGCAATGCAAAAACTGTTTCTCAAATTAGTAGAATTACTCAGTAGTAATTTGCAAACTACGCATGGCCACACTTATATATGGTGATTGGCGCTTTATTTAGTAGAAAGAGACACACTCCACTCATGTCGTGGTATTCTTCGGAACGATTTTGAAGCGCGTGTAAACATTCCGGGTAGAATATAACTTCCTTGCGTGTACGTTACCGCCTGGGTGTCGGTACGTCAAAGGGTATTAGCGCGCTAACACACCTCGCTGCGTGTTCAGACCAGCGTTGCCAGAATGTTATATTTGTAACATTTTACGTTACTTTTGACCCTCTCATGTTACTCCCATGTTACACGGCTCAAAATGTTACTTTTGCGTTACTTTTTGGACTTTTGATTTTTTCTTTGTAAGTTAATGTTGTATTTATATAGTTTTAATTTTAAAAGTATTTAGGAAATCAATAATTCAGCAACAAAGTCGCGTTTGCAACTGAAATGTGTTTATTTTTGCACTAATTGTCTTATACATAAATAAATCGATTAATTATCTTTAGTTTGATATATGGTAAGCTGTAGCTATTGAAATACATTTCTTAATTAGTTGGTATACATATAACTTACATATGTTTTTCTTTTTTAAAATTACCTATCAAAAATTTGTAGAAAAATTATTACGATTCTTTCAAAGCACTAATGGGACAGAAAACTTTTAGTTTTTGTGTAATAAAATGTCATTTTGTAGTATTAGTGTCGTTTTTCACATAAAATAAGGAAATGTTTTTTTCTCGTGAAAATGTTATTTTTTGAGCTGTCTCGTGTTACATTTGACTACCATGTTACGTCAGACTAGCGTTGTTAATTTCAGTCGTTATTTTCGATCAGTTCGGGTGTATGCGGGTGGTTGTGTAAAATGGTGAAGAACGATGAAATGGTACGGTGAGCCTCATCACACGGAATCCTAAAAATGTGAGTAAAAAATAATGTTTTAGTAATTAATTGTTAGCGCACAGTAATTAATAGTTAAAAGTAAAGAAAGTCGTCGTCCATAGTTGCACGTTTGAAAATGATTTCAGCTATCTTGGATTATCGCATGATAGTTCGTGCAAAATATCTGATGACCACGGATTTTTTCGCGATATTTTTTAGTATCATATCGTACAAAGTCTTGGCGCATACCACTTTGGGACGATAGATGGTTGTCTTTACCTTGCCAGAGTTATTAAAACCGCTATCTGCTTTTGAGTTAAACATGCCTATCATTCATTAAAACAGTTACTAATTATTTTTGCACGACGTTTTTATGCAAAATGTCCACCTCATTCTGCTGTCGGTACACATTCCATTAAGTGTCCCGACAACAGAATGTCGGGATGTCCATTTATATATACATGCTGATTACAATAAGTGTCAGAATATTATTGTTGCATAAGCCTTCTATCAGTAACCTGAGTTTTACAGTGCACCATATAACCCCACCAAACTGCTTAGTGAGTTCACCTCTACCAGACTTCCTAGCAGAATTCTAAGAACGGCAAAGAACACTTCAACACACACTATTTGTAGAAGCTGTAATGCATGATTACGTTCACGTGACCAAAAATCATTACTTCCTTTTGTACACTTAAGTAAAAATATCTTATGTCATTTCAGTCCATTGATCTACTGGATCAATGGACTGGAATGACATAAGATTTTAGAGTTCATTCGCTAAAAACATACAAAAATACAAATGTTTTCTCCGTATAATATCGAAACTAAGGTGGCATAGATTAGTACTGGTATAATCTATATTAATAATTCCGTCAAGGGTTACGGTAGACTCAATCGAAACCTTACCTAAATTATAAAACGTAAAAAAATAATAACTTTGAGTTGACAACATATATCCGCAAAATTCGGATTGTTGAGTATTTTGTTGAAATAGTGATTAAAATTTCTAACGGTGCTGACAGACAAATCGGCCATATTTCTTTAAAGGTTACAAATATGTGGTGTAGATGGCGTGAGTATTTATTAAAGTATCGTAAAATGGAGCACAGATTATAGTGAAACTTATTTTCTCTTCGTTCATAAGAGTAGAAATTAAAAAATATTAACACTATAGTGTTGTCTTCATTAAACCAACGTAATAATTGAAAGAAGACGTCACTACACTTTTTGGGTTAGTATATAAGATTGCGTATTATGAGACTTCCGAGCGAAGCTGGGTTTTCGTCTAGTAATATTTTTGTATTATGGTTAATATATTATGTTTAATTTAGTTACGTATACCAAGTAACCAAGTCTTCTTATTTGTTCTTTTTTACCCTTTAATGGTTTAACTAATAACTGGAAGGAATTTATTTAAGTAGATATGAGCTCTACCATTGTACTTAGGTATGTTACGTTTATTTTCTCTTATTTGTATTCTTTTCTTTCCATAATAAAGTGAAAAATAAATAATAATGAATTAATAATACAATATTAGTACGATATCAAATTGTATACTTAGCAATTTAAGATATTCCCTGTACGTGGTGTATGATCATTTTTTTTTTTCTAACACCTTTTATAATCACCTATGTTTCTACTGTTTGTCCCTGTTTTGTTTATATCACAGAACAACAAACAAGCGGATGGCTCTTATGAAAAATGGATCATCTTTCATAAAAGCTTGCATCAGCTTTAAGTAAGTAGTACAGGAGTAAGCAGTTCATAAAAGACGCACGATTGGCCAAATGTGATTCTGCAATCTAAGACGTTTTCAGGATAGTAGAGAAACATTTGTCAACGTGTATTTATATAATGTAGTATTTGTGTATGTAACACCAACCGGTTTTGCCTCTTAACGCATCATTAAGGCCAATATAATGCTATAAGCACTTGTACTGTTTTACTTGTTTTTTGGAGTTTCACCAAGTGTCGATGATATTCAGTGTTGAAAGTATAAAAAAGACACTAGCTGCCGCGTGCATCTTGCTGCCTTATAAACGTTTTTGGTGAATCCCGCGGGAAAAACTTATTTTTCCGGGATGAAAAGTAGCCTATATATTATTCCAGGTCATTATCTACCTGCCAAATTTCATTTAAATCCATTTAGTAGTTTTAGCGTGATTGAGTAACAAACGTCCGTCCAAACATTTATCCATCAAACATGCAAACTTTCGCGTTTATAATATTAATATAGATTATTAATATTGATTTGGCAATATTGCGACATTGAGTCTGTATTTGTTACCGTCATAATCCATTTTAAGTATAAAAAATAGCCGATTAACTTATGCTAAAATATTGTAAGACATCAACTACATACACGCGAAGTGCATATTTTGGCGGAATCTACTATCATGTCTGTAAACGCAACGTTTATAAATCCTTGTTGTCCATCACCAAGCTATAGACACCAAATATTTATTATCTATCTCCATCAGATGTCCATTTGTTTGTTTGCTATTCTATGATAAAAAATTTCTAGTTTTCTAGCAATTAGAGAAAGGTATACCATTATTGCGTTATAAATAAACGGTTGTTTCTTACTCGTCCTATGATCTGTGTTCACACGCCAACGAGGTGTCAATTAATCATGTCTGCCAGCCGCTGATTTAATATAATAATAATAAAAACGCGAGTTAACACACCTTACCATATACTAAAAAATATATCAGAACGTGTGAAATGTCAGACAGATTTTAATGCCTACGCGTGTAATAAATAGGACGCAGGAAGGTTTGGAGAATTATTTCTTAATATGAAGGGATATAGAACCGAATTAGGATTTTTGTTTTATCAAATCTAGTATTGGTGACGGGGATTGACAATGAGAAATTGACTGACCTAATAGTATATGCATTCAGTTAAAGCGATTATTTAAATTTTTGGAACGAAGTTCCTTATCGCACGTTGTGAAAGGGGCTAGACGGAAAAAAATCTTACGAAAAGTTGTCACACTTTTTGCTATAGTAAGGTATCGTAAGCACAGAAATATCCAGCCACTTCCCTTTAGCTCGTGCATTGAAAGTGAAAGAGTCTATCTACTATTTGATTGAGTTTACTTTTTTTCTAGTGCCAAATGTTTGACATTTATACAGAATTTCGGCTGAATGTCGAATTTCGACCAAAAGTTAAATCTCGACGGACAGTCGAATTTCGAACGAGTGTCGAAATTCGACCGAGTGTCGAATTTCGATCGGTTGCCGAGTTTCGACCGGGTGCCGAAATATGACCGCGGGTCGAAATTCGACCGGGTGCCGAAATTAAACCGTGGGTCGAAATTCAACCGGGTTCCGAAATTCGACCGGGTGTCGAAATTCTATCATGGGTCGAGATTCGACTGGATGCCGAAATTCGACCGTGGGTCGAAATTCAACCGGGTGCCGAAATTCAACCGGGTTCCGAAATTCGACCGTGGGTCGAAATTCAACCGGGTGCCGAAATTCAACCGGGTTGCGAAATTCGACCGGGTGCCGAAATTCAATTTCGCATTAAACAGTGTGGTGTCGCGACGATTATTTTTGTTGAGTATATACAGGTTTTTTGTAAATAATAATAAAAGGAACTTCGTTCCATCCGGGTGTCCTTTGACACCTCTCAAGTTTTTTTGTAAGCGCTCAGTAGTGTGCTGGTTGTCCAAATGGTTTATAGAGGAACATCAGATTCTAGGGTACTTCAGCGTTTCGTCCTACGACCGACTCGGCTCATTGGGACGAGACATAGAAATTTTAAAATATTTTTGTTTTCGTTCAGTGTTTCGTCCCATCTGTTTAATATTTTCGAAAACTAATTTCGAAAACTAAAAAAAACATAAATAATAATCAAGGATTCAATAAAACGAAAACTAGTTTTATAAAAGTTTGGTTTTCATATTTTATAATGATATATTATAATCTTATAATATACTAGCTGTTGCCAACGACTTCGTCCGCGCGGACTTCGTTTACTCCGCACAGCACCTCCCAGCTAGGTGATAGCGTGATAATATATAGCCTATATGTTGACCCGACCTGTTAGTAATATTCTTGCAAACTTTGAAGTAAATCCATGCAGTACTTTTTGAGTTTACCCCGGATATACAAACAGATAAACAGACAAACAGACAAACAGATAAACAGACAAACAAACAAAAATTCTAAAAACTATATTTTTGGCTTCGATATCGATAGTAGATCACGCCCCAAGTATTCTTTTAAAAAAATATTCAATGTACAGTTTTAACTTTCCTACGATTTTATTATATGTATAGGTGATTATAAATAAAATTATGTCAAGAATTTTTATAATCGAAATTACTGTATACGTTTGTTTTGTTTCAAAATGGCAAAAACTCGTCATTGGGACGAAACACTAAATAAAAATGTAATTATTATCAAATTTCTGTCATTCGGACCATAGGGCCGAGTCTGTTGTAGGACGAGATACTGAAGTAGCCAGATATTAACAGATTTAAAGTCGGTTGTACTTTTATTTCTATGAAATTATGATTTTATAATTTTGTCTTGTTTATAGCGATAACAGCGAAATTTGAAATGTTCCACGTTGAGGTGTTGGTCCGAATTCTTTTTGAAGAATAGATTGTTTTTGCTTCCTGACTTTCATAAAAAGGAGTACAAAATTTTGGCTTCACGTATTAATATATAGATGTCAATTGATTGTATAGTACAACAGACAGCATGACATTATTAATTTTATTAGTACACACTGTACAACATACTTCTTAAATATTAACTTTTCAAGAATAGGCATTATCTTATATTTCACTGTCTTGTCTGAGCAACGTTTAATCAATGACAGCTATCATCTTTATGATTTCTGATGACCGTTTTTGTCCCACTTCGGTGGAGCTTTTGACACCTGCGGGATAGTAAGTTTAATTTACCCGCGGGTTAATGCGTTTGAAACATTAATACATCGTCTCGGGCGGTCTGTACGAACCACCGGGTAATTAAGGGTTAAAATTGACATGTTACAAGTTCGCTTTGTGATTTCAATTTAGATTATGAATATCTATTTTTGGAACAAAGTTGATAATGTATCGCTGAAAATCGTTATCAGTGTAGCTTTCTTTTGCACTCACAAATATAGAGTTCTAGTACTTACCGATGAATTAAAATGACTCCAAAGGTATTTTTTAAACCTTGGTTTTTTATTAGGCGCGATAAAATGCACAACACGGCATATTTATATTTTTTCACGGTATGATCGCTAGGTATGATAAGTCTCATGAGTCGCATAGAAGCATTTGCTCCTACACGCGGCTACACAATACAGTGTATATTAATATTCATTGATCTTATTGGGTACTAGCTGTTGCCAGCGACTTCGTCCGCGCGGAGTTCGTTTACTCCGCACTGCCCCTGCCCCGTTGGTGATAGCGTGATCATATACTTCGTCGTTAAGTTACAAGGACGAATATAATATATCGATTTCTTTTGACAGATTTCAAGATGAATTTTATTAATAATCTACGCTTATTGATAAAATTTACTTTTTTCTAAAGAGCGTCAGCGTATGTTTAAATTGTTCAAATTTGGTGGGTAAGATTTCCAAACTTTATTTCATAGGGTAACAAATAAGCAGTTCCTTATGAACGGTGATGCATTGCTTTGTGGCGAGGTTTGAATACGTGCGTAAGTTTATTGGCTACCTTATTCCCTAACACGGAACGAATAATCAAGCACCAACGCTGTTGCGACAGGAATAGATTAGATGGTGGTACCAAACCCGGTTAAAAAGTTACAGAACTCTACCACCAAGTTAGTAGTCGCGATGTAAGTGAGTTGAAGAAGCCTTCTCTCGTCTTTTACGAAATGACTAGCAGCAATGCAGTAGCGCTTTAGTACCGCTGCCTTACCTATTCTGCGATTAAGTGCTCCTCAAATTACTCTCTTGTATCATTCGTAATATGAAATATATCTTGTAATATTGTAATACACGAATTTAAAAAAAAAACGATTAAAGACAAGCCAGCTATATTTCTTTGACCGTATTTTCAATTTTATCAGTGTGTGATCATGTTTCGACCTTCGATTCAGGAGTAATTCTAAAAATGTTGTCTTATCACAAGTAAAGGTTTACTTGGATAAAGGATAAATATTGTTTTATTTTAATTTCTGGACATAGAACGTATGTAGGTACTATTGTGCGTGTATGCTCAATACTGTCGTGCTGCAGTTTAGAAGGTAAGGTAGGCGGTAAAATTATGCACAAGAAATTACAGCCCTGTCACACATCTACATTTGCTGTCTAACTCTAATTTAGGTATTTGGTGATGGATATCTTGCCACATTAAAGAAAAGTCTCTTTTTCGCTTGTTGGTTGAAATACCTAATATTCCATTATTGATAGTAAACAAACACATAATTTTTCGGTAGAAAGAAAAAACATCGTTTGTAGTTATCAAAGAACTATATTGTGTATCGCTACCTTATGGCAGGTTACTTTTTTAAAATTATTTAGTTTTTTGCAACTTCTAAAATAAGTTTGGCCAAAATCGATCTTAACGACCTTCAAATGAAATACGATGGTGACGAGCACTGATGCTATTACGGCAGGAATAAGTAAGGACAAAGTACTAAGCCCGAGCGAAACAATGCAGAATTCTGTCATCAGTCACCATGTCCCCGTTATGGGCACGAAGGGCATGACCATAATCCTAAGAGACTTCTGACGTTACACTTCTATGGTCTATTGTGATTTCATATATGTAGATATCAATAATCATAATACAAATATTACATCAATAATATGTGTAGATCTATAATCATAATGCCTTAACAAGTAGATCAAAGAATCGTGCAAAATTCGGAACGCAGCAAAGTAATAAGCTATGCTGCGTTCCGAAACCCTTACTCACTTTTGTAACTTTTGTGAGCGAACAAACTATAGTGCGCACGGAACTAGTTGGCCGCGCCTTACGTATTACGTATTACGTATGGCGCGGCCAACTAGTTCCGCGCGCACTATAACATTTTACACGTTTATTAACTGACAAGTGTTTGCGCCACAGCTCTGCCTAGTTAAATATTAGATTAATTAATACGTATAGTGTACAATATCTTGCTCAGGGCGTCATAATGTATTATATAAATCTAGGAATGCACTGTATCGATTATGAACTAGTTAATACGCCGACTCGCACTAAGCAGATTTTCGGGTGGCTGTACCTACAATCTTTTTTGAAGGCTGGATCTGCGCTTGTGATTGCTCGTCTTTACGAATTGCCTAGCTCCAAGGTAGGCGTTTTATTCTTCAAAAGCGACCCAGAAATACAGTAATACCTAGAGTATTATTTAATGGCCTACAAACAATATGTATACTGTACAAATGAACAATAACTGCATCAAACCGTATCACCTGTCGCGGCCTGCGGCATCAATCAGTTCCATCAGTCAGATATCATATATAAAAATTATCGTCGGTCCATTTGTGCATCTGGTGGAATGTCGGGGGGGTCAAGGGGGGAGCGCGACAACCATGTATCAAATTGGATACAGCGGCTCGTTACACGCTCGTGGAAAAAACTTTGGATGATGGTGTGGAGTCTAAGTTACAGTGTCTAAGCTGTACGAGGTAGCGGTTTATATCGCGACTGGCGGTTACTCGTAATTTCACTCGCGTTGAGTTTAATGTTAAATTGTCAAAAACTTTTTCTTCGTGGATGCTTTTTTTGTTTATTTTTAATTTCCTGCTATATGTAGATAGGAAAGTTACTGATTTTGTCCTGATATTCGGAAATCGGATTTCCTCGTTCTGCGATCCTAAGAACCTTTTCCAACTATTTTCGGGATGACATCAGTATGTCTGTCTGTATGTATGTGTGTGTGTGTGTGTGTATGTAATTAAACATCTCATTACTATTGAATGGCTTGACCAATCGAAACGTGGTTGATGGCATTCGATTTGGTTCCAGCAAAGTTAGACTACCTGAAAATCTTAACCGATTTTGGCCACGAGATTTTAAGAAATATTGAAAAAACTTCAGACAAAAAAATTTCGAAAAATCAGTTTTTTTTATAACAACTTCCAAATTTGATTACGAAATCTAATTAGCTCTGTTCCTTAAAAACTGCGTTCAATTCCGCAAATTGCATCAACATCGGTTTTTCCGTTCGAGAGTGATCGTTGACGAAAAATTCGAGATTATGGAACCAATTAATTTTTTAAGTTTTACAAAATTTTATAATTTGAAAAACTGCCATTTCAAAAATCAAAATCGAATCAAGTTTTTAAAAGTTACAGCTTTTCAAATATCAAAATTTTGTTGTTTGCAAAAAACTTACTTCAGGTTTTTAAAATAATATACCGATTGATTTAAAAATCTAATCATCTTTTTGCCTTAAAGAACTGCATCAAATACCGTTAACTTGATCAAAATCGGTCAATTTATCAATGAAGAAAATTTTGAAAAAATGTTTTTTGACATTACTTCGACATTTCAACCTATCGATTATGTAGCCAAAACATTTTAGTTGAATGCCATTTGAAAGACTAAAATTAATCGTCGTTTCCAAAATATACAGCTTTTCAAAAATCAATCAGGTAGATGATAACGTGAAATACTACTATTGATTGGCCTCTTTTTATCCCGTAGGATGGGTTTTTCCCGCAGGATTCACAATGTTATACTGAGCAGCTAGTGTGATATAATATAATATAATTTACTAAACAAATATTGAACCGACTCTCCAAAAAGGAGGAGGTTCTCAGTTGGGCTGTATTTTATAACTAACAAAAAACGGAGGTTATCAGTTTAACACGTGTATGTAAAATTGTAGAAATTGGATAATATTTGAGTATGATGATGTATTTAGACGTCCAAGTACGTGTACTTGTATATTTGTATGTTTTTTGACGAATTTCTCGGAAACTAAAAGCCAAATCGAGATATTTCAATTTGATTTAAATTAGATATATTCCAAGTTAGGGAACAATCTCAGTTTCATCAAAATTGGTTAAGTAGATTTTGAGATATGAGTATAGCTGATATTTTAAGTCGGTTTAATTTTAGGGTTCCGTACGTAAAAGGTAAAAACGGAACCCTATTACTAAGCCTCCGCTGTCTCTCTGTCCGTCTGTCTGTCTATCACCAGGCTTTATCTCATAAACCATGATAGCTAGAAAACTGAAATTTTCACAAATTATGTATTTTCTTTGCCGCTATAACAACAAATACAAAAATCCCACACAACAAACGTAATTTTTTGCCATTTTTGTGTAGATGATAGTTACGTTAGGTCCCATTGCTGGTAAGTAGAGAGAACCAAGTGCCATACATCATTGGGCCTGGCAGGTTACCCATCTTCTATCACATTCACAACTCAAAATTCTCTTTCTGGGACGTCAAAACGTAGAGATCTAACGAAAACTCGTTTTTCAAAACAAAAGTAATCTTCTTTAGCGAAAAGTAAAAAAAAAACTAGCTTCTTTTACTTTTTACTTTTTAGGGTTCCGAAGTAAGTTTAGAACCTAACGTGGCGAATATTAGTGGTGCAACCTAACATGACGTAACTATAAGGTTTTCTTATTAGGAACCCTAATCGTTTCGCCATGTCCGTCCATCCATCCGTCCGTCCGCCCGTCCGCAGCCTATCTCAGAAATCCTTAGTACTAGAAAGCTGTTATTTGCCATGAATATACATATTATTAGTCACGGCAACAAGTCGTAAAATAAAGTCCTTAAAAATATTTTTTTAAGTAGCTCCCCTACATTTAAAGAGGTGATGCTAATTTTTTGTCTGGAATACCCCATATTGTGGGGTGTCATTGAATAAACTTTAAAAAAAACATTGAAGGTTGTCCAGGAAATTTTTCAATCAACGGATTCGTTTGTGAAATATAAACCTTTAAAAATCTAATTTTTGTAAGAGTCGTCACCCCCGCCCCTACAAGCTAAACGATTGGTTTTGGGGATGTTAAAAAATCACGACAGAAGTAAATATAATAAATTTAGAAGGAAAATATTACGGCTAAAGTAAGCTTTGCAAATTTATGAGTTATAAAATGTACTTCGAGAAGTTTTTACAGGAAGCAAACCTTTAATACAATTACACCTTTATTACGTAGTAACTATTTATGCCCGTAGTGGTGATATCAGACATATATCCGTCATTGACCTTAAATAGGTTAAACGTTCATAGTATGAAACGTTAAATGCCCTCTTCTTAGTCCGTAATGGGCAACTTTGGGACCCTACATTGGGCGTGGCTCAACACGCAGTTTGTCAGTTTATTTTCATATTATATCATAAGATAGCAAACAAACAGATGGCTCTCCTGATAGAGATAAACTATTGTTTATAGGATATAAAAAAAATACAAAATATTCACTTGGACCGGCGTCCATCGCTAATGATAAGTTTGGGAAAAACGTTTAAGGTCGCGTTTGTGTGTCGCATTCGCCACGGCCGCCGGACAACCTCCCAAATTAATATTACCGTGTGTTTTTTACCAAGTCGTGCCACTTTTGCATAGTTGCTTGCTCACTTGGCGTTCTTGTTGGCGTATACCTATTTGAAGTTTTGCCGAAACTTTCTTTGACATATCGCTTGTAAAGAAATACCGTTTAAGAGCGAGTTGGCTTCGCAGCCGTAGGATCCGTACTACTGAGCAATATTTGTCCCATGTTGTTTCAGGCTCCTTTAAAGAATAGACCAATTGCCGTTCTGTCAGGCAGTTCGTAAAAGGGGAGCGATTGGCTACGCGTGTCACTACCGTCGAGACTACTAGGTGGTAGAGTTTCGCATTGTCTCGCCCGGGTATTTGGTACAACAGCTTTACCAATTTTTGCCTTTTAATCAGACTCCGCAAGAAGGATAGCGACGTACCGTTAACATCTTTGGTGTCTATAGGCAATGGTTATCTCTTTCTATCAGAAGGGCCATCTGCTTATTATCTACACTCGTTACAAAATTCCTGCCCCCGCCGGGTACCACACCCGAGCCGCATTGATTGCGTAATCAGGGTCGCCAACCACTCAAACAACGGGGTGGTGTAGTATATATTTCTGCAAAATACGTCTCGAACTAAAAAAGGAAAGTGCTTAAGGATAAGTATATACCATTAACATCTCTAGTGACGATTGCTCATTACCATCAAATCTACTACCGGATCGGAACGCGATCTTACACTGACATCACTATAGTCCAAGCGGAGACCGTCAAAAAGGGTGGTTATCCCATTCTTTTATCCGGCATAAGAACACATTGCACACAAAATGGACACATGGACATTAAAAATAATATATAAAACAATGAAAAGTAAATTGGGAAATGTTTTTGTCGAAATTTTCTTTCTTTTATTGAATTAAATTTAAAAAACACACGTCAGAGCTATACACTGTGCGTTTTTTTAAATATAATAATTTGCAACTATCCAACGTTCTTGGATAGCTGCAAACCATTATATTTAAAAAAAATACATTCTCAATATAATATTGAATTTTTTCAACTTAAAATTGTTGAAAAAAATCTATATAATATTGATTAATATTGTTGAAAAAAATCTATATAATATTAAATCTATATAATATATGAGTTTTAAACGAAAACGAAATTAATTATTTGAAAAAAAAAGGAATTATTGAATAGAACCATGAAATTTTTGTTTGTTTCCTGTGAATTATTATAGAACAGTTTGTATAATTTTGTAGGTATAAAACAGAAGTAATATAATATCTAATTAATGATGTTAAATATATATTTTTGTTATGTGCATAATTTGAATAATAACATGATGAAAGAATTTTTGGGTATTAATTTCGAATTACCAATGTGAAGTACTTACTGATAATATATCGCCATTATTTTTAATTATTTATTGATATTGTTTAATGAAAAAAATGACAGGTTAGGTTTATGAGAAAATTATGTTATGATTATAAAATTACTTAAAATAAAAAGGACAGTGAATTTGTATTGTAAGAATAATTTATTTATAATAATAATATATTATAGTAAGAATAATGATTTGTTTTAGGAAAAATTGGGCGCGTTCTTGGCGAATTTCAAAGTCAAACTTCTGACAAAATTGACAAATTAAGATTTTTCAAGAGGTATCTTCACGCCCGTATCCCCGAAAGGGTAGGCAGAGGTACAACAAGTGCACCCACGATTAGCCGAAGATACTTGGTCCCACTATGTGATAGGTGGCAAGCCTATCGCCAACCGGGCACTTTCCAATCCCGGGCAATGTTGTTTTTATCAGAAAACTGAAAAAACACATTTCTGAATTGCCCGACCCAGGAATCGAACCCGGGACCTCTGTGGTCAACTCCGACACCGGACCACTACACCACAGAGGCGATTTTTCAAGAACACTATATAATCTAATGCCGCCATTTTACTTTCAAAGTTGAGGCACCTTTACATAATTCTGACAGTTTTGCTATAGGATTTGACAGTTCAAGATAGAAAGTGTGTTTTAAAGAAATCGGCTTAAGAGCGCAGAATAAAATTATGTGTACTCTGACAGGTCTAAGTAAGTTTGGTACAGTCTGACAAAATTAATTCAGACAAGTTAATCAGGAACATACTCATTATATGTCTAATGCCCACAAAGTAATAAAGTTCATTTCGTTCTTATTTTGCATAACTATCCTTATTGACATTCCCCGCTTGGACTATTAAGAAAGGTGCCTGTATGTTTATGGTACAAAAAGACATTTCACCTTGCCAATTCATTGGTCTATGACAAATATCCGGTACATTAATTGTAGGTCAAACTGCCCACATGCAGACAAGTGGTTGCAAGGAGCACGACCATGGGTCCGACCCCGGTTAATTAGTGGTACGTCTGTGTTCGGCAGCTTCAAACAACTTTTAACGAACTATCAGGTTCCACTGAACAATGTGCCGCTATAATTTCTATGTCCCGGTAATTGATAATTTTAGGATTCTGTGTGTACATAGATTAGACCCTATTTAATGCTTATAATTGATCGACTTGGTCTAATATTTTAACAATAAGACAGCTTTCCTGATAATAAGAGACAATCGTGCCCTCTGAATACCAAAACCTCCAAACTGGAACAGGCATCCCCCTGTTCCCCTTTCCCTATGTTGGTCCGGGATCGTTTGAAGAATAGACCAACTGCCGTTCTGCCAGGTAGGTTATAAAAGGCTATCGATTTGCAATACGTATCACTACCATCATGCTAAGTGGTAGAGATCTGCAAAGTCTTGCCAGGGTATAGGTACCATTGCCTTAACTATTCCTGCCGTAAATGCTGTTTGGAGGGTAATGTAGCCGGTAGATTTATGCATGTGGCATTGCAATCTCGCCAAACGGATAGTAACGAACCAATAATGTATTTGGTGTCCATAGGTGAAGGTTTCTCTTTCCATGAGAAGATCTGCTTGTTTGCTATTTAATTATATAAAAAAGGTAATCTTCTAAATTCTTCTAAAATGAAAACGTTAAATCCAAAACATACTGCTTTTTCAGTAGTTTCCCCATACACATCATTTAAGTACCTACCTACTCTGTTTTTGCAGTCCTATAATATCATAGGACAACAAACAACTAAACACAACAAATTTTATGTAAAAGGGGCGTTTAAGTTTTTGGCGAAACTCATCTTGCAAACCGACACACCGATGAATCGTGGTGAATTGGAAAGTCTATAGACGTTTGATTCACTTTGCCTACTATGCAGGGGAAACGGCGTGATAATATAAATATATTATCACGCCGTTTCCCCTGCATAGTTATGTTATACTTATTTTAAGTTTTCCGTATTCTTTGTAAACAATATGGAAAACTGCCAAGGAAAATCAAACAGTGGTATTATGTAAAAAACCGGGCAAGTGCGAGTCGGAATTTCGTACAAAGGTTTCAAAAAATCTATAAAAACGTCAAAAAATTTTGTTTGTTGTATGAGAGCCCCCATTAATATTTATTATCAATCATTATTTATTTTATTTTCATCACATTTATAATTTTGATATGACAGTTTTTATCTCAATTAACCCTCTCAAGTATCCCAACAATATAATTAATACAAGTGATTTGGTTGGCAAAACAACGTTTACCGGGTCAGCTAGAGTAAATGTATAACTAAATGTTCTGTGAATTGCAAGCGTCTACCAGTTAAGATCAAGAAAAAAATTGGAAAAAACACCCGTTTGTTGTATTGAAGCCACTCTTATTTTTTATAATTTTTATTATCTACAAATACGTGTGAAAATTTCAACTTGTTAACTATCACAGTTCATGAGATACAACCTGATACAAACATACGGATAGACTGACAGACGGATGGGCAGTGGAGTCTTGTAATAGGATCCCTTTGGGTACGGAACCCTTAAACAGTAAATGTCATTGGGGTCAAAAGTAAATAAACTACTTTATTCGAAACACATTAAAATATTATAGGTAACTAGCTGACCCGCCAAACGTTGTTTTGCGATTAAAATTATTGAATTAAAAAATAGGGGTTGGTGATAAAAGTATGAAAATTTAGGGTTGTATGTATTTTTAATGCCATATTATAAAAATAAATAAAAATATTGTCCAAAAAAATTAAAAAGAATATTAAGGTCCCTTATCATTTGGGGGTATGAAAAAGAGACAGTAGCTGATTCTCAGACCTACTGAATATTCGTATAAAATTTCATAATAATCGGTCAAGCCGTTTCGGAGGAGTACCGTAACTAACACTGTGACACGAGAATTTTATATATAAGATTAAATAATAAGATATTATCGGTTATTCCGATCTGTTACCCTAGAGAATTCACCCTAGGGTGAATTCTGGGAAACGTATGTCTGAGAATTTACCTTAAACTGGGTAATAATAGGATTTTTTATCTATACTCACTTCCTATTTATCACCGTGATAATGTACACTTGACTAAAGATTTTCTAATACACTTGATATAGAGCACACATAAAAACAATAATTATCGCGAACCTGATGAATTTATTAATGTCATTAATGATGATTGCTTATGTCCAAGGCACCAACCATCACCACTACGTAAATTGTTAATAGGATTAACTTTACAAACTTTTGGCCAATTTAGGGTTGAAATTGTAAATGTAATAGAAAAATATATGTAGTGAAAAAAATCTGTTCTTTTGTTTGCTTTATTGGCTCTCACGGTTGGTGCTACTCCGCACCGTTTAACCGGGTTCAAAATATAACGACAACAATCAATAATTTATGTTATAAAAATCAAAGATATTATAAATAGACACGCTGACTGTACTTAGAGTGAATAATCACAATAAGAATCCAAAATAAATTCCATATTTTAACCTAGCATAGGGTAAATTTTAGGACATATGTTTCCCAGAATTTACCTTAGGGTGAATTCTTCAATCGGAATAACCCGATATTATACCCTGTGATGGTCCGGGCTTCGTTGAAGAATACACCAAATGCCCTTCTGCCAGGCAGGTCGTAAAAGGCGACCGATTTGCTATAGGTACGTGTCACTACCGTCGTGACTACTAGGTGGTAGAGTTTCGCAACGTCTCGCCCGAGTATTTGGTTTGGTAGGTAAGGCGGTGGGCAATACTTTTCCAGTCGCCATAGCGTCAATGCTTGTCAGTGTCGTGTTATGGTTTGAAGGGTAAGGTAGCCGGTAGACTTATACATGTGGCAAGGTCTTCCCGCCACACGATAGTAACGCACCATTAATATCTTTGTTGACTTTAGGCGATGGTTTCTCTTTTTGAAATCAGTATAACTATCTGCTTCTTTGCTATCTTATAATAAAAAAAATATAAAATATTTTCTATTCATAATTGTGTCAAGCTTAAATTTGAATTTGATATTCTTCAGTTCTCCAAAACGCTAATTCTACAAAAAAAGGTTACGTTTGAACGAAATTTTCGGTATAAACATGAGTCAGTTCATGCATGTAAAATCGAACTAACCTGACACAGACACTAATTAAGTTAACGCATGCTTACCAATTAATTCCAATCGGTAAACGGGTTCTAGAAATATATTTGTCTAGCAGAACGTGCGGCGATGGTATCACCTTTATTGGCGCACGGTGCATGCGGACATGCACGCATATCCGTCTCCGTATCTTCAATATTTCTTGATATAATAACTATGACAATTAACATGCTACTCGTTATAACATTGGAATGTGCTATTTTTATTTGCGTTGGAGATTGTGTACATGAAATCCTTTTACAGTTTGACTGGTAAAAGATTGGTAAGAAAACCTGCCCATTGGTCGAGTGGTTAGCGACCCTGATTACGCAATCGACGGGGCTCGGGTTCGATCCCCGACGGGGACAAGCATTTGTGTGATGATCAGAAATGTTTGTATTTTTGGGTTTGGGTGTTTATTAAATATATTGTAGTATTTATACATGTATTTCTATGCATTTATATCGTTAACTAACCCCCATAACACAAGCAAATAATTTGCTTACTTTGGGGTTAGATCAGTAAGTGTAATTTGTCCCGTGAATATTTATTATTATTATTCCACATATTAAAGGAGACGATAGATAGTGAGCTTAAGTAAGCAATAATAATAAAATATTTACTCTGTAATGTAAATGTTATCACGGGCTTTTTTTGGAATGAAGTTCCTTATCGGGCGTCGTGGAGAGGTAGGTGGGTACCTAAAAAGTCCGTAAAGTTAAGAAAGCGTATTTTTTATAATAACTGGAGCTTTGTTCCTATCTAGTGTCCCACAAAACCACAGGGCTTTTTAATACTGCAATTTAGGAAAAACCTATGAATACATATACAAATAATTTATTTGCACAAATAGAGTTACAATGGTGTTGATTTAAGTGTTTTGTTATTTGAGTAGGTAATAACAAAGCACTTAAGGCGAGGCATCGCGACAAACGGGAAAAAACTGGTTTGTTTAATCACGTTTTTTGTATTGATTGTTAAATAACAATTTTACAAAAATTACACGATATACCTGAAGATATTATTTAAAGAATGTGCTATCTCATTACATGATAGAATGTACTTTACTCGATCATATAAAATTCCGAAAACAGGCTAAAAAATCTATAAAACAAATAATTTGTTAATAATATTTCTAATCTTCCACATGATTTTTATATGGTGATATTTAGTTGTAAATACAAAAAAAAATGTGCTAAATTTTAGTTTTCAGCCGATGTCCTATATTTATTTATCCGAAAATTAACACGTTTCACAGCAGTTTTAGAATATACCGCGCCACCCATTTTCTATAGAATTGACGCACGTCGAAATACCTCGCCTTAAATCTTATTTGGGTCAACATAATCCTTTTTAATTATTCTACTTTTTATTTTGTTATTCTTATTACTTTACTTAATACTATATAACCAGTGATAAATTTCCTTTCATTTTACTAAAAATAAATTTGCATGTCGTTGTATTGTAATTTTCCTCGTTATGTTAATAATATTCAAAATAAAATTTAGAGTTACAATTATAATTAGGATTATGATTTTAGAATTACATTATTTACAACTAACACTACATTTTTTTCTCTCCTAATATCTTTTCCTCTCCTAATGTCATAACTTAAAGACGGCGTGTCTTTTCCTCTCCTAATGCCATAACGTAAAGACGACATGTCTTTTCCACTCCTAATGTCATAACAAAAGACGGCATGTCTTTTCCTCACCTAATGTCATAACGTAAAGACTAGAGCCTAAGCTAAGAGCAATTAATCCAATTTTGCTTGAGATATCTTCATTTTATGGCACAATATACCATGATTACATCAGACAAAGGGCGAGTAAAAACTAACTAAGTGATTTAACATAATTACAGCACTACGAATGAGCATTTGTAGCATGTAATTGTTCTTATTAAATGCTAATGTGTAATAAACTTGATTTTCTTGCAAATTCACCCGGGTTTACTCCCCTTCTCAGGGTTTATAAGACGTTCCCACGTTTTACCAGTTTGACGATTACCAAATAAGTGATGACTCCGTAATTTGTCAACATGATTACGACTATCGCTTACTTCTGGCGATAAGCAGGACCTACATATTTACGTATTCATTCGAGGTACGATTTTTTATTTTGTTTAAGGGCAATGAACTCTCTTCTCGTTCCACCAATGTAACTTCTGTAAACCAGAATCAACAGCGGCAAAGAGTACCCTGGGAAAAAGCTAAACTGTCTTGGAACTCGCAACGAAATTAATTAGAAGTATGTAGGAGGAGTAGGAAAATACATTCAGTTTCGATTCCAGTCCAGATACGGTAATGTAAACACACCTTCATCAGACTTTGAGCTGCCACTGAGATTACAATTTTAAGAATAATCCCAAAAACGTTATTGATCCTGTCTGACCCGGAAATAGAAACCAAGACCTCATGATTGTCGCCTCTGTGGTTTAGTGGTCCAGCGTTGGCGTTGACCACATGAAGTCCCGGGTTCGATTCCCGCGTCGGGCACATAAAAAAAGTGTTTTTTCAGTTTTCTGTTAAACACAAAGATGCCCGGGATTGGAATGTACCCGGTTGGCGATAGACTTGCCACCTATCACATTTGTGAGACTAAGTATCTTCGGCTAATCGTGGGTGCACTTATTGTACCTCTGCCTACCACTTCGGGGATACGAGCGTGAAGATACTACTACTTCCTCATGATGTAGTTTAATAAACACTATACCAGAAGATAATGTAGTGATATATAATTAATACAAATTAGTTATATATCTATTCATGTTTCTCTGTGTCTTATTGTATTTTTGTGTGCTTACCACCATGTTCGACCTCAATGTAGCCACCTAGTTAATTTTTCATTTTTCGCCTTGTTGGTACGAGCCCCATTTTGATGAATAAATCAAATGCTTTACCGCCAGGCATCACGTAAAACATCAGAGAAAGCTAATACGTTTGACTATCACGACCATCATCACCACTTCCGCAAAGTCTCTATTGGATTTGGTATCAGCGCCGCCGCCAAATAAGAAGCACTTGGAACACCGGGTTCCTTCCCCGTATTGGTCCCAGGCTCCTTTGAAGAATAGGCCAACTGTCGTTGTCAGGCAGGTCGTAAAAGGCAACCGATTGGCTATGCGAGTCACATCCTTCGTGGCTACTACTACTACGAGTTCCATATTGTCTCGCCCGGGTCTGGTACCGATAGTACTAGGACCGGGCGAGATAAAGCAGTTACTTTACCTTGCCTATTCCTGCCGCAATAACGGCAGCGCTTGTTACTGTCGTATTCCGGTTTGGGGGGTAAGATAGCTTGTATACTTATGCATGTGACATTCCAACACGCCACACAGATAACAACGCCCTATACAATTCTTTGATAATTTTTGGTTTGGTATAGATGGTGGTTATCTCTTTCCATCAGGAAAACTATCTGCTTGTTCGTTATCATATAAAATTTAAAAACCAAACACAGTCTCCTTTTGGTAATGTAGGGAGTCAAAAATATATTTTTTATATATCTATAAATATAAATGAAATTGAAGTGTCTGTTGCGACTTCAAAATAACTAGGTTTTTTCAAATGCAATTGGAATCGTAAAGATTGCATTTGAAAATTTTGAAATGTTGATACCAATTGCATTTGAAAAAAAAGTTTACCTAAACAACCATTTTTAGGGTTCCGAAGTAAACTAGGAACCCTTATAGTTTCACTATGTCCGTCCGTCCGTACGCACGATTGCTCAGAGATTGTTATTGATAGATAGCTGTAATTTAGCATGAATATACATATTAGTCACGTCAACAAAGTGGTAACATAAAATATTGAAAAATATTTTTCTCAGGGTAGCTCCCCTACGTGTAAAGTGGGGATGCTAATTTTTTCTCACGTACTTCATCATGTGGGGTATCGTTGGATAGGTTTTTAAAAAATAGTGTATGTTTGTGAAAACAAGTTTTCGATTAAAGGACTTGTTTATAAAATATGAAGGTCTTAAGTGCTAATTTTTGTTAGTCAAGTGCCCCCCCCCCACTGCAGGCTAAATGGTTTTAACCCTCCTCCTTTTACATCCGGGCTTGGGACCGGCAACGGCGGAGTTAGAGAAGAACGGCGGGGAGAATTCGGTTCTATATCTCTTCCTATCTATACATATAATAAAATCGTAGAAAAGTCAAAACTGTATGTACATTGATTATTTTTTTAAAAGAATACTTGGGGCGTGATCTACAATCGATATCGAAGCCAAAAATATAGTTTTTAGAATTTTTGTCTGTTTATCTGTTTGTCTGTATGTATGTCCGAGGTAAAATCAAAAAGTACTGCATGGATTTACTTCTTTTGCATGAATATTACTAACAGGTCGGGTCAACATACAGGCTACATATTATCACGCTATCACCTACAAGGAAGGAACTGTGCGGAGTAAACGAAGTCCGCGCGGACGAAGTCGCGGGCTACAGCTAGTAAATAATATAACGAAGTTAAAAAGAAAACTATCACGGCTTAGAAGGCGTTACAAGTTTTTGAGTAATAATCGACCAACTTATTAAATGTGTTTAGAGAAGTTTTTATAGGCGGTGAACTTGTGGTGTGGATATTATATTTGTCACTGTCGTTGAATAGCTTAAAAGTTCATGGTATGAAAGTATGAAAGCCCTCTTCTACTCTGCATCATTGTGATAGGCAACTTCGGAACCCTACGCGCAATGCGTGGCCCGACACGCAATTTACTAATTTTTAAAATGTCTTTCTGTCTGTTATTCTCTTTGTACGGGGTAATCTCTGGAACAGCTGGATCGATTTTAATGAAATTAAAAGATAAAGGAGTTTATAGGATATAGACATAGGCTACTTTTTACCGGAGTGAGCAAAAGGGACTAATAATTTTAGACCACGCGAATGAAGTCACGAGTAATAGCTAGTTTAAAATTTTAATAGGTACGAAGTTTAAGAAATTATTTGTGACAAAATCACAAACCATCATTTAAAATAGCAAAACGACTATTTTTTATGGCAACATTACATGTCTAGATAGCTTTAAAGTATGCGTAGTTTTATCAATTACCTCAGCAAAGGAATCATTAGTTTCGGCCTTCTTTGATATTCATATCACTGTTAGCCAAGTCTGATCTCAAGTCGTAAGTTATGCGGGCCATCCTATCTATTTAACTGCAGTTTTAATTAAAATGGCGCTCAGTAATTAAAGCAGGACGGTTTCACCTGCTAGTAAAAATGAGTTAATTGTAAGAATAATTAACAATATTATATGAGAATTTATCAACTATGCGCCAAGGTGACGTCTCATAATTATAAAATGTTTTAGTTAAACGGTCATGACTGCAATTTCACCCCGTTTCTCCTAGTACTGTTTGAAGAAAAGACTATGTACAGAGTGCTAAGTGTGAGTTTTTCTTTTCACATTCGATCGTGAGCGCGTTTGGAGTTTACTAGGAATTTGTATGTGATTTGTACAGCGCCACCTAGTGGTAAACGTGAGAAACCAGTTTACCACTAGGTGGCGCTGTATAAATCACATACAAATTCCTAGTAAACTCGAAACGCGCTCACGATCGAATGCGAAAAGAAAAACTCACACTTAGCACTCAGGTGGGCAGATCGTAAACGTCGAGTGAAGGTTAAACGTACCACTGTCATCGACTATCGTGATTGGTAATTGGGTTCTTCCAGAAATAGTGCTAGTGCTTATCACTGATAACATGTACAGATTGATTGGTACTCCCAGGTAGCACGTAAAGCTGTATATAGGCTGCATTTAGGTTCATTTTTATACTTAAAGCTGTATACTAAGCCGTACAAAGGCTGTAGAAGCGCTTCTACAGCCGATATAACACCAAAAAGGTCTCCAAGTTATACAGCTTATTGCGTTATATAAGCTACACAATAGCTGTACAAGCTGTTATAGGCTGGCTATTATTATATACAAGGGCTGTTATTCGGTGTATAAAAAACTATAACACTAAAGATACTCTCTTGTAACTCACTTGTACAGCTAAGCGTTATATAGGCTGCACAATAGCTGTACAAGTTGTTATAAGAAAGAAAGAAAGAAAGAAAGAAAGAAAATATTTATTTGCAAGAATATGGGTGTTACAAGTTGTTAAAAATAAATTAAGTTAACATATTCTACCATTATATGGTGTGCAAATATTTAAAAAAAATATCATTATAAAATAATACATTTAAAAGATTCTATCGAATATTTAGAATTATCTTTATCCTCAACAATTAACGCGAATTTCGCCACTTCGCCTGTCGACACTAGCTCAGTGGAAGAGTGTCCCGGCTTTAGGGAGACAGTCGCAGGTTCAATCCCTGCGTGTCGATATTTTTCTTTGTTGTTTTTAAAGTTTTTCCAGATTTCCCAAGCACGGGGTTAGTGCTATAACACAAACATAATAAGAAATACGAAAAGTACTGATCAAAATTATAAATGTGAATTTCATCTGTAACGATGAACTCATTTAACTAGTTATACGTATGTATATCTAGCGGTCAGTACAATCGACGTAATCGATCATATATAACAAAGAAGAATTTCGCCACGTCAATCCTGTCGACACTAGCTCAGTGGAAGAGCGTCCCGGCTTTAGGGAGACAGTCGCAGGTTCAATCCCTGCTTGTCGATATTTTACTTTGTTGTTTTTAAAGTTTTTCCAATTAACGCGATATCATCTGCAAATATACTGCATTGATATTCTAAGATATTGGGGAGGTCATTGCAGATGTTTGCTAAAAAGAAGAGTGGCCCCATTATACTACCCTGTGGAACTCCGAAATTGATAAATAAATTTTCCGATTTGTATGTAACTATTTCAGATCTCTTTTTGACTTGGCTAATTTCAACATGCTGTTTCCTTTCTGACAAATAACTTTTTAATCCATTGTAAAGCAATGCCTCTAATACCATATTTGTGCAATTTGATTAGCAAGTTATTATGGTCTACAAAATCAAATGCTTTCGACATATCGAAGAATATTGCTGCAACTCGACTTTTTTTATTAATGTTTTCTGTTATTTTTTTTATTAAGGAAAACACTGCGGATGCCGTAGATTTATTTTTCTGGTATCCGTATTGCTCAACATGAATTACTTTGTGTTTATTAAAAAAATTCGTAATTCGTTCATGCATTACTTTTTCGAATATTTTAGCAATCACCGAGATCAAAGTTATAGGTCTATAATTGCCCATCTCATTTGGGGGTCTGGATCCCCTTTTATGTACGGAATTATAATATTATTATATTGCATACTTACAATTCCCATCCCACATAGAATACTTGTGTTTATATGTAAAACTAGCTGTTGCCAGCGACTTCGTCCGCGCGGACTTCGTTTACTCCGCACAGCACCTCCCCGCTAGGTGATAACGTGATAATATGTAGCCTATATGTTGACCCTACCTGTTAGTAATATTCATGCAAAATTTGAAGTAAATCCATACAGTACTTTTTGAGTTTACCCCGGACATACATACAGACAAACAGATAAACAGACAAGCAGACAAAAATTCTAAAAACTATATTTTTGGCTTCGATATCGATTGTAGATCACGGCCCAAGTATTCTTTTAAAAAAATATGCAATGTACAGTTTTAACTTTCCTACGATTTTATTATATGTATAGATTAAACGATTTATTACACCATCTCGAAATACGACTGCGACTTTTATACGTTTTAAACTCCTTAAACCCTAAACCCCAACCACCCCTCATAACAAGGCTATAGTTACGCTTTTGAACGAAAATAACAACAAATGTGCTATCTTGATCATTCTGTACTTAGCATTACTTGAACTATGAAATGATTAGAACTGCAAAAACGCCTTTATTAGAATCCATTTAAATATCAAAGGACGCCGAAACTAATAAACTCATTGCTCGCTTATTTGTATAAAAACACAATTATTAGTTAAACTTTTACTGTAACTTTATTGCTTATCTTTTTAATCTTTAATTTTTTATGTATGTTTACTTTATTACTAAACTATAATTGCCAATGGAGCGTTGAATAAAAACATTTGCATCTGATTGCATGTAATTAAGGTTTTTTATAAGTGATGCAAAGATGCTTATTCGGTGATAAGAATATTGCAATGTTTCGCCTGGTTTAGTACCACTGTCTTGCTTGTTCTTGCCACAATTGCGTCAGTGCTCGTCACTGTCGTGTTCCGGTTTGAAGGTTAAGTTGTTGGTTAATTTATGCTTGTACCTGTCTGTAGCTTGTAGATTTATGCGGTAGTTGTCACGATAATAGTGACGCATTTATCCAATCGGTCGGATTTTACGAACTGACTAGAAAAAATGCAGTCGGTCTATTCTTCAAAAGAATCTAGCCCATTGGCACATTTTATTCTACAGACGTTTTATAATAAACATATTTAATGCTAAAAAGTTTTTTTTTGTTTAAAAACATTTGCATTTAATACGAATAAATATATTCTAAGAATGCTCACTCGTACTGCCGTAAGTCATCACATCACACACACACACACACACACACACACACACACACACACATATATATATATATATATATATATATATATATATATATATATATATATATATATATATGTATGTATGTATGTATGTATGTTTGTATGTATGTATAATTCATACATTTCTATTTGAGTTACACAACACAAAGACAATTTACGCATGTGGAATAAATCCTTGTCATGCGGATGGCAGTGAGTGCACTATTGAAAGGTTTGGTGTCTATGGACTTTACCTGTCTCTTTCCATCAATAAAACATCAATTGACCGCCCCGTTGGTCGAGTGGTTAGCGACCTGACTACGCAATCGACGGGGCTCGGGTTTGATCCCCGACGGTGACAAGCATTTGTGTGATGAGCATAAATGTTTGTATTTCCGGGTTTGGGTGTTTATTATGTATGTAAAAGTATTTATATATGTATTTCTATGTATTAGTATCGCTGACTAACCCCATAACACAAGCAAATAATTTGCTTACTTTGGGGTTAGATCAGTCAGTGTAATTTGTCCCGTGAATATTTATTTATTTATTATCCATACTATCCATACTAATATTATAAATGCGAAAGTAACTCTGTCTGTCTGTCTGTCTGTCTGTTACGCTTTCACGGCTAAACCACTGAACCGATTTGGATAAAATTTGGTACAAATATAGTTTGAGACCCAAGAAAGAATATAGGGTGGTTCTTATCTCGGATTTCCCACGGAAACGGGAACTATGCGGGTTTTTATTTTAGAATTTTTTTCACGCGAACGAAGTTGCGGGCACAGCTAGTTATATATAATTGCAGGTACAAACAAAGAATAGGAAACTGTTACTTTATGAAGTTACTATGTTTACATATAGTGTACAGTACCCGGCGATAAATATTGCACATCGAACTTTGGAAAGAGACAATCGGATAATTTCGGCTTCGTAAAGCGTTATCTCTGTCCCACACTACCTATGTGACGTTTAGTCAGTCGTTGTTCAAGTACGATAGAGTGCAGTCGCGTCCCGAAAAAATATATATATTTAGAGTTGATAACACCCACAAATTTAAATAATTTAAAGTTGTAATATGGCATCTTTCGGAAAAAGAGGGAAACCTTTACGAGGTCAGTCACGTGAAATTATCTACAATGTTTATAAATACTTTGTAAGCGAAGCTGATAGATTTAAAAAAAAAGTAGATGAAAATGTAAGTTGTTATTTTAAGAAGATTCAAGAGCGAGTTGCAAATGCCACTGGAATTTCAAGAAGAACTTTGAACAATATATTAAACGAAGTCAGTACTGAAACACATTCGACTGAAATTAAGTTCAGCACTCCAAAAAAAGGGAGACCAAAAAAGCAATTTCGTTTGGATATGGACGATTTTGATTACGATGTTGTTCGAAGAATGGTGTATGATTTTCACTTACGATTTAATGAACTGCCAACAATAAAATCATTAAAAGCTAAGTTATCTGAAGCTATTAAGTACAATGGGTCTGAAAAAACATTGAGAAAAATACTTCATGACATGGGATTTCAGTTCACTAAAATGGAAGATAATCGAAAAATTCTAATGGAAAAGCACGACGTTAGTCTCAAACGAATGGAATACCTTGATAACATACGCAAATTTCGCGAAACAGGAAAAAATATCGTCTACATGGATGAGTCATATATACATGCATCCCACACTAAAGGGAAATCTTGGAGTGACGATAAGAAAAAAGGAGTAAAAAAGCCAATTTCAAAAGGTCAACGTTTGATAATAGTTCATGCGGGAAATGAAAAAGGCTTTGTACCCGGTGCTTTTTTAACGTATAAATCCACGGACACTACAGGTGACTATCACAATGAAATGAATAACGATAACTATGAGAAATGGCTGGTTAACCAATTAATCCCAAATATACCCAGTGATTCTGTTCTAGTTATCGACAACGCACCCTATCACAACAAGTATGTTGAGAGACCCCCCCAACTCAAACACCATTAAACGGGAAATGATCAACTGGTTAAACAGACATGAAATTCCAGTTGATCCAAAATTAACAAAAACCCAGATTTACGCTATTATATGTCAGCACAAGGAGAGGTATACAGAGTTTTCTGTGGACAAAATACTTGCCGAACATGGGCACACTGTGTTGCGATTGCCACCATATCATCCGGATTTTAATCCAATTGAAAATATATGGTCTCAACTGAAAGGCTATGTAGCCTCTAGAAATGTGGGTATGAACTTAACTACAGTAAAAACATTATTGACTGAAAAAGTAAACATGATCGGCGCTGAAGAGTGGAAAAAGGTTTGCGATCATGCAATCAAATGTGAGAATGAATATAGAAGCATTCAACACAGTTTAGACAATTACACTGATAGATTAGTAATAAATACGGCTGATAGTGACAGTGATATTGACCTCTTTGAGAGCACAGATAGTGAAATGGAAGTAATTGAGAATTAGAATTATTATTATTTTTATTGCAATGTCTCATTTTAGCAATAGGTATAATGGTGTTTATTATGTACACTAAAGCTGTAATGTTCCAAAATAATTAAATACGTAAACATAATGTAAAAATGTTTTTTTATTTTATTTTACCCCAACCTAAAGCCATCACTTATAGAAAAATTAGTGTATTTTATACAAAGAATAAAAATATCAAAAGAAGCAAATCATACTTGTTTTAACAGCTCCTAATAGGTACCGGACTGTTTGTATTTTGTGCGACAGAGATAACGCTCTACGAAGCCGAAATTAGCCGATTATCTCTTTCCAAAGGTCGATGTGCAATATTTATCGCCGGGTACTGTACATAGTGCTAGCCCACGCTTCATACATTTTGTAGATTTTGTAGAACATCTCCTTTCAGGAATTGGTTTTACCCATGTTAATTATGTATTTGTTTTTGTTATGTCCCTGTCGGGAATCGAACCCTGTCCACATCGATTCGTACTTAGGTACGCTAACAACTCAACCAACCAATCACATAAACAATTATTATCTTTTTGTTTTTCTTAATTTTAATACATTAAACTTTAATAAATTGAAAAAAGGCCTTCCTTATAAAATGTCACACGTCGAGACTACAACTGTAATTGCTTATTTGATAAAGTCGATATCATGTTAAATGCGAGGAATTAATATATAATTATCTGTAAAGGTAACGTATACAACAATTTTATTGTTTGTATTTAATTGTACACATAATTACCGAGCTATGTGCACGAACAATCGCCACACCATATACGAACCAAATAACTTCATTAACCATTGAAATTTCGAGATAATCATTATTAGTTTTTAACTGAGTGCTCCTGTAAAAAGGGGAATGTTTTACGAGTATATAAGTCAAAAGGAGGTTAAAGAAGAACCTTAAGAGGATACTGTTTTGTACGGATTACGGATACGGATTTTAATCTATATCTATACATATAATAAAATCGTAGGAAAGTCTAAACAGTACATTGAATATTTTTTTCAAAGAATACTTGGGGCGTGATCTACAACCGATATCGAAGCCAAAAATATAGTTTTTAGAATTTTTGTCTGTTTGTCTGTTTGTCTGTTTGTCTGTATGATGTCTGTTAGTCTGTTTGTCTGTATGTATGTCCGGGGTAAACTCAAAAAGTACTGTATGGATTTACTTCAAATTTTGCATGAATATTACTAACAGGTCGGGTCAACATATAGGCTACATATTATCACGCTATCATCTACGGGGGAGGAGCTGTGCGGAGTAAACGAATTCCGCGCGGACAAAGTCGCGGGCAACAGCTAGTATCATATAAACTATTATAGGATTCGTCTAAATAGGAGAAGCCTACATTTCAAATAATCATTTTTGTACGCAATATACCCACGGATTAAATGGATACGCCTTTTAAGACAATTTCTTAGTTTGTCAGTGTAACTTGCAATTACATACATAAATACAGAGTTATACTACATACCGATGAATTACTCCTCCTATACTCTTCTGATTAAATTCGTTGCGGGTTCTAAGACAGCTTACCTTTTCCCCAGGGCACCCTGAGCTCGCAACTCAGAGGTTATCAAGACGGTTGCCGCTGTTGATTCTGGTTTACAGAAGTTACAGTGGTGGGAACGAGAGGTAGGCCCATACCGATGAATTAAAATCACTTCATGGGTAATTTTTAAGCCTTGTCACCTGATTCGGTGCAATGAAACAGTGCAACATGGTTTATTTCTATTATCTATATTCTATATACATATAATAAAATCGTAAGAAAGTCAATGTATGTCCGGGGTAAACTCAAAAAGTACTGCATGGATTTACTTCAAATTTTCCATAAATATTACTAACAAGTCGGATCAACATATAGGCTACATATTATCACGCTATCACCTATGGGAGAGGAGCTGTGCGGAGTAAACGAGTTTCGCACGGGCGAAGTTGCGGGCAACGGCTAGTTTCACAATATAATATAACTTACAAATGTATGAAATTTATGAGAGTAATAGGAGCTAATGCAATGTTGGCTAAAGCAATATAAGCAAAAGATATATCTACACTCTACAGAAAAGTTCTCGTACCTGCGAAAAAATACAATGGACTTTCTTTGTATGGCAAATATATGAAATATAAGTAAATAAATAAATATTGCTGGACTATGGATATATTTGATTTTGGGCCAGCTCTATGTACGCCAGGTAAATAGGAAAAAAATATGGGAATTCCATAAAAACACAAAAAAAAAATAATTTGAAGAAGGGTACATGCATAGACCACATGAATAATAATATACACACCATTGAGAAGGAAACGTGTCGATAAAACATACCTACCTATAATTATTATAAGTAGGTTTGTTTTTAAAAAAGTGTATTTTGGCATAAAATAACAGAACGTGGTCAGAGGGCTAAGTATGAGTTTTTCTTTTCGCATTCGGTCGTGAGCGCGTTTCGAGTTTACTAGGAATTTGTATGTGATTTGTACAGCGCCACCTAGTGGTAAACTGGTTTCTCACGTTTACCACTAGGTGGCGCTGTACAAATCACATACAAATTCCTAGTAAACTCCAAACGCGCTCACGATCGAATGCGAAAAGAAAAACTCACACTTAGCCCTCAGCTAGGTAGGCAGTTTTATTATATGAGATTGTAAGATGATACGTTAATTTCATACTCTGTAAAAGTGTCAGCCATTTATGTTCAGCTGGTACATCGGTAACTCAATACGGGCCTAGCTCCGTCGTGCGGACCCACCTGGCAGAACACTTGGAAAACAATAAAAAACAAAATTCAGTGACCTTGACCGCTTTGTTGATTGAATTTTAATGGTGCTAATAATAAACTTATTTGAGCGTGCGCGTAGATTTGCATTCACTATAGGCCCTTGGCATTTTCCCTAAAAACTTAGGAGATTAGAATTGACCTTATTTTACTTTTGTATCAAATAGTACTTAAGCATTGGCTGCCTCGTGGTCTGGGCATTTGCCTATTCGGTTTAGAAGTTGAGGTCTTGGGTCCGATCCCTGGGCCGGCCAAAAGTGTTATTGTGTTTTTTCGAGGTTTTTCTCAGTCTCAGTAGCAGGTCGTATTCCGGTGGTTGGTGTGTTACCGCTTTTATATCTCGGATGAGCACGTAAAGCCGTCGGCGGATTATCGCTAGAAATAGTCGATAATCGTTAAAAGGTCAATAAAATGTGGCGATGGCTTCAATACCCATCTCGTCAACCGATAAACCGTTGAATCGTGGTGAACCGAGAAGTCTAAAAACGTTCGGATAACTTTGCCTACCCTGCAAGGGAACCGGGCGTAATTGTACTTTAGTACTTTAGCATTAAATTAAATTCTTAAACGTTTTTTTAAGAATTTAATTTAATGCTAAATGAACTTAAGCAGTTGGTCCAAATAACCGCTACTGCAAAACCGGGCGCTTCTGTTAATTATGAGACGAGTCGTGATAACCTTTCACCACGCAGTACGTAATTATTTAACAAAATTGCTAGAACTCTTTACTGTGCGAGTACATATTGATTGTTCAACTTAGCCTTTAAAGGCTTAGTTACATTTTAAGTACGGCTATAAGCATTATTATTGTAAGATTGATGGTAGGTATATTACCAACCCCCAGCGTAACGTTAGATGTTGGGCAATGGCTATCTTTTTTATTAGGAGATTTGTCTGTTAGTTTGCTCTACTATAATATAAAACACGCAATATCCCCAGCTCCAGCCATCTCATTGACTGCACCTACCCACATTTACAACCAGTGGAGCGCTTCAAATTAAGTGAATATGATTCGACATTCATTCAAACGGCTATCTCTATAGAGGACCACAATACAGATATCATGTTACTGAAAGTCCCGAAAAAATGGCTCTTGCGTACATTGAGCATGCGTTTCGCGGTAAAACGTGTTATGGATTTGCCACAAGCGATTTTGGTTTAATTTATAAGCGTTTACTGTTGAACTAGCTAAACAATCAGATGGCTCTCCTGATGGTTGGTTTGCTTACCTATGATATAAAAATACATAAGTGTTTGTAAAAGTGTTAATATTCTGGATCATAAATTTTAATTAAAGATTATATCAATAATAATGATGGATTATATATCAATAATAAATGTAGGCTGTAAGATTAATATTCAGATGACTCCCCCACCTCTACTCTTGAGCTCATTTAGTATTTCTGATGCTAGGTAAGTGGTTGAATTTAATGGAATTATATTCTCTGCGATATTCGCTGATCACTATAGTATCGAAGTCCTTAAAAAAAGAACGAACAGGCACCTCTTGGCTCACTGTGGTGCTGAAATTGCAGGTAGACGAAATACATACATCACTTTAAAACGGATGAATTAAACACCGTTTCACTGAGTAATAAAAAAGAAATCCCCAAAAAATGAGCCCGCTGAGTTTAATTCAGCGAATCTTCTCAGTGTGTAATTGAGTTTTCGATCTTATAGTAATTAAAAAATTATAAACCTATTTCAATTGATTGCGAAATAATTTTCACAATAAACAAGCTTGCTACTCGTACAAAACCAATAATAAGGTAATGTCATACTACCTAGAAGAAATATGGAAGAAACTAACGCGGGCAAGTAATAGTGACTTGTAATTTCTTTGACCTATAATACGATCCAGACGCTTACACTGTAATGCTTATGATATTTTAATTCTAGTCAAGCCCTAGTATTATTGTCTTATTGTGAGTTTAAATGAATAAAAAGAAACGGAAAAATCGCTGTATTCGCTATATATAAACAAAAATCACAATGTGCTGGTCCGGGCTCCTTTGAAGAATAGACCAATTGCCATTCTGCCAGGTAGGTCGTAAAAAACTGCCGATTGGCTATACATGTCGCTGGTATCATGACTATTAGGTGGTAGAGTTTCGCAACGTATCGCTCGGGTATTTGATACCATCGCCTTACCTGTTTCTGCCGCAATAGCGTCAATGCTTGTCATCGTCGTGTTCTGGTTTAGAGGGTAAGAAAGCCAGTAGACATATGTATGTGGCATTGTCAGCTCGCCACACGAACAGCAACGCACTATTTGCATTTGTGGTGTCTATAGGCGTTAGTTTCTCTTCAGATCGTCGGGAGAGCCACCGACTTGTTTGCTATCTTATGATATATAAAAAAATACAATAAAACTAATAATAAGTAGTTATAAAACTACCTGATAAATGAAATCTTACGGGGAAGGTACCGGTGATTTGTGATTTCTTAGACCTACAATAAGCACCAGACTCTAACACAGTAAGACTTATGTTACTGTAATTCTAATTGAGCCGTGATACAATGTCTTATTGTGAGTTTAAATAAATTAAAAAGAGACATTAATTTTACATATTAATTAAATAACAAACACAATGAAGTATTGAAAATAAAATTGTATTACGACGCCCTCGGGTTGCTAAATACTTGGTTACACTCTAACTCTGTGGCTAATATATAATTACACTATACTCAAACATAGCTATAATGTGTATAATGTACAATAGTAAAAGTTTCGTTGAGACATCTTTTCTCGTGTAGCTCCATCCGCCAAACGCGCGAAAAATTCCGTCACAAAAATTGAATCAAAATCGCTAGCACTTGTAATTTAACACCACAGTAATACGATATCACAGTTTAGCCCACACCCGAATTTTGCAGCTCATTAACCAACGAAGAGACTTTTTTGCAATAAACTGATACCCCGAAGATGCTCCAGTGGTTTCAGCAATAATCTTATTGTGGCCACTCGTAGCGTGAATCAGAGTATCGGTTGCTGTAATTATAGCTTTAAAAACCGTTTTTTGACCGCCTGATTGGATTACAGCGCAAATAGCATTAAAATCATAGCGTACATGTGGGTAGGTTACATTCGATATTGTTACCTCTAAATATTTATCGTTTAAAATATCGGTTACTGCTTTTTGTCTATGATTGAAAAAGAACTAATCTATTCATATAATAAAATGTCGAATTCTGTACATTGAAGATATTTTGCAGTTTATTTGAAGGACACTCTTTAATCGATACTGTGCCAAAAACCGTATTTTTTTTCATTTTTGTATGTCTGTATCAAGGCCTCGTATCACGCCGAATACAATGGATGGATGGATTTAAGTGAAACTTAACATGATTTTATCTTATACTACGAGGTAGAATATACATTACTATGTCGATAGATATAAGATACTTTTAATTCAACATTCAGTATGCTTATCTTGAGAAAGGGATGGAAGTTAAAATGTTTACTTAGTTGTTATTAATGAACGCGTAGTCCTTTTTTTCATTCTGTTTTTTTTTTAAAAAGGAAAACTTTGAAGAGTAACTCGCGAAAATTTCGAGCTCATTGATTGTGTAGTTCATCAATTACATGCGTAAACAGTTACAGTACATATATTCTTAAAAAACCTTTTTCTTTTTAGGAAACACTTAGAAAATTAACTCGTGAATATTTCAAGCTCACTGGTTGTGTAGTTCAGAAATTTAGGCGTAATAATATATACTTACTTAAAAAAGCTTCTACTTTTCAGGAAATACTTAGAAGATTAACCTGCGAACTTGGATCCCTTGATTAACTTGGATCCCTCATGAACTGATAGCGGAGCAGAAGCGGGTTCGCGTGGAATGGTGCTCACAGATGCTACTGAAGTATGACCACGAACATTCTAATGCTGTTTATGACATTGTCGCAGGAGACGAAACGTGGATTTATTGTTTTGAACCCGAAAAAACAGCAATCTTGTGAATTTGAAAATGAGAACAGGCCAACAAAAGTGAGTTGGTAAAAAAATTATCGCTTTTTTTCTCAGCTATGGGTCCCATCTGTACAATTCCACTTTAAGATCAAAAGAGTGTTAATTTCGAGTGGTATTCTACCATTTGTTTGCCCAGGGTGTTAGAAAAAGTTCGCGAAAGATGACTCAAAATCCGCATTCTCCTACACCATGATAACGCTTCTTCACACACGGCCAACAAAACAAAGTCATTTTTAGCTTCCGAAAAAATACATCTCGTCACTCATCCTGCGCATAGCCCCGATCTAGCACCCTGTGATTTCTGAATTTTCCCCAAAATCAAAGATTTGATGAGAGGTCTTACTTTTACCAACTCCGAAGAGGAAGTGATAGCGTTCAATCAGCACGTAGAAAACATGCCTTCAGATCTGTGGTCCTCCAGTTTTAAAAAATAGTTTGATCGCATGAAAAAATGTTTAAAATATAAAGGAGATTATTTTGAAAAGTAATAAATGTAATATTTTGGTCATAAGATTTTGTTTTTTTAAGTTACGCAAAACTTATAGTGTGACCTACGTAGATTCATCCTGAACTAAGTATAAAAACGAATTTGTTATTCGTCGGACAGGCATCTTTATTAATATTATAATATTTTTTATGTTCCAACTCCAATTTTATACATTTATATAGATCACGCGAAACGTTAAATTGATTAAGATGAAATTTGGGAAACATGTAGACGGTAACCTGGAATAGCACATAGGCTATTTTTTAACTCGGAAAACCGAAATGTTCCCGCGGGATTGACCAAATCTTTTATAATGCAGCGGGTTGAACGGTGCAGCAAGAATTATGGTAAAAAATGCATAGATGCTTGGACATTCATATATTAGATATACACTTACATATTTCACCCTAAATAGATTTAAAAACTTTGATATGTCAGGATGTGTAATTAAAAGGAAAAAAATACTATGAAAAATGCGAGTATAGCAATAGTATATTATGTAGAAGTTATAATTAGTTACATTACGTTCAGAGAGCAGTTTCTCGCCTGCAATTTATTTTACGGTTTGGCAAAAACTGTGAGTGTAGTTTATTGTATTTAAATGTTTGGAAATAAATAAATAAATAATGGCTTTATTGGAATTAAAAAGTGTTATTACCTTGAATAAATAATATCACGTCACATGGCGTGATAGGTGGTAAGCTTTTTAGCAAACCGGGATCAACTTATTAAGCTTTCCAGCAAGTCTGGCCTAAATAGATTAATGGAATGGAATGGAACAAAGAAACATAAATCATAGCGAATATTTTTTTCTTGACTATAACTATATTAAAAAAGTGACCTGCTTTCGTAAAATAGACTATCTGTGTTCTTACCGGGCATTTCGTAAATAGTCATATCGCTGATCGTTCGCCATTTTAGTCACTACCATTCAGGGTAACCCAAAAAATTACTATATATTTTCCTCAAACCGAAAATCGATTACGGGACGTCATAATCCAAGTCAAATAAGTTTATCGCTAGACCACAAGGCAGTTGATTGTAATTTCTCGTTTAAAAAGCGAGCTTAGGCCAAAATTGAGCACAAGTCCTTATTAAATGGTTGGAGTATTTCCATAATGGCGTGTGTTTTTACGTCGGCTAACTGTAAGTGTCGGGTAATGGCTCTCAGAAATGTTAACGAGACGCTATGATGAGCTGACGGCCCGCGTGTTTGGTGTGCTGTGAATACCGTCTGGATTGTTGAGATTCAATAGAAATTACAATATACTAGGGATATGGTTGTTCCGCGGCATAAATATAGATAAATATATCGGTTTAAACCGTCGAAGATATAAAAAACCCGTGAAATATTCGTCGAAGAAATTGTTGTACCTACATAAGAAAGTATCAGGCTTTTGTTTATAATATTTACAACTAGCTGTTGCCTGCGACTTCGTACGCGCGGACTTCGTTTACTCCGCACTGCTCCTCCCCTGTAGGTGATAGCGTGATAATATGTAGCCTATATGTTGACCCGACCTTTTAGTAATATTCATGCAAAATTTGAAGTAAATCCATGCAGTACTTTTTGAGTTTACCACGGACATACATATAGACAAACAGACATACAGACAAAAATTCTAAAAACTATATTTTTGGCTTCGATTGTAGATTGTAGATCACGCCCCAAGTATTCTTTTAAAAAAATATTCAATGTACAGTTTTGGCTTTCCTACGATTTTATTATATGTATATACATAGAGTAATAACGCTATTATTTATTAATGCGTTATTATTCTATGTGTATATAGATATAGATACTAGAGGCAACTGTATCATTTTGATTCGGTTCTCGTCATAAATATCATTTTGATTTTTTTTATAAAATTGATTATATGAGAAGCAACTTCTGTTTCTCGTTATAAATATGGTTGAGAAAATTATTTAAAATATGATTTTTTTTGTATTAATGTAAGATAGCAAACAAGCAGATGGGTTTCCTGATGGAAAGAGTCAACCATCGCCTATAGACACCAAAGATGTAAAAGCAACGCGTCATTGTTGCTATTTTGTGTCGAGGTCTAAGTGCACATGCATAAGTTCACCGGGTACACCCTCCATACTGGAATACGACAGTGACAAGCACTGGCGCTATTGCAGCAGGAATAGGTAAGGCGGTGGTGCCAGACCCGGGCGAGACAACGCAGGACTCTACCACCAAGTGGAGAAAATATAAGGATTAAACGAAAAGCAACGACTGTTTCTCGACATAAATATGGTAATTTGTCTTATCCATACTAATATTATAAATGCGAAAGTAACTCTGTCTGTCTGTTACGCTTTCACGGCTAAACCACTAAAACGGATTTGGATAAAATTTGGTACAAATATAGTTTGAGCCCCAAGAAAGGACATAGGATAGTTCTTATCCCGGAAATACCACGGGAACGTGAACTATGCGGGTTTATTTTTGGATTTTTTTCCACGCGAACGAAGTCGCGGGCACAGCTAGCATACAATAAATGGATGGGGCACATTAATTCATAAGTCTCTTCATACAAACACGTCGGTTTCTCTGGCCTGGTGTTGATCTTGGCCCTAGTTAGAAGTGAATAATCAGTTAATAACCAGTTAATATTCAATTATTATTATTTTTTTGCATAATAGATAGCCTTACTGCTAGGAATCTTGAAAAGGCTAGAGAGTGGGAGTGGAGTTGAAAAAGGCTACGTATCTCTAAAGTTGTGGTACTGACTAGTCTACCTAGGTAAGACATCTCGACGGGGTTTTTTTCTACCGCTTTGCCTATTCCCGTCGCAATAGCGTCGATGTTATCCGCAATCGTGTTACGGTTTGGAAGGTAAGGTCGCCGGTAGACTTTTGTATGTAGCATTCCGACCCCGCCATATGGGTAGAAACGCTTCACTAACTAAATGGCAATGGTTCCAGTTTGAAGGGTAAAGTAGTCGGTAAACTTATGTATATGGCATTCCGATCCCGCCATACGGGTAGAAACGCATGATTGACCAAATCTCAATGGTTCCAGTTTAGAGGGTAAGGTAGCCGGTAGACTTATGGGTTCCAGTTTGGAGGGTAAGGTAGCCGGTAGACTTATGCATGTGGCATTAACATTTTGGCAAGGCACACTTAACATCTTTGGTGTCGTTAGACGAAGGTTATCTGTTTTCGCCAAGAGAATCATTTGCTTGTTTGTTATACTATGAAATTAAAAATCGCTCTGTGGTTTAGTGGTCCAGCGTTGGCGTTGACCACATGAGGTCCCGGGTTCGATTCCCGGGTCGGGCACATAAAAAGTGTGTTTTCAGTTTTCTGAGAAACACAAAGTTGCCCGGGATTGAAAAGTGCCCTAGGCTTGCCACCTATCACATTTGTATCTTTGGCTAATCGTGAGTGCACTTGTTGTACCTCTGCCTACCCCTTCGCGGATATGGCCGTGAAGATACTTTAATACATGTGAGATCTTTAATTTTTCCATAATCACAACAACAATTTAACTTTCTATAGGTTTGTACAATAATAAAAGTAAAAGCACATATTTCCAAAACAAAGATAATAAAATATTCTGATGTTAGTTGAGAACATTGTCCTGGTTTCAGGGATCATGTAACACCCAGTTAAGTATCGGTTTCGCCATTTCACACTCGATTACTTCACGCCACCGGCGAATCTGTTCTAGGCCTGTAGGACATTAGGTCAACCAAACATCTGTGGTCACTGAAAGGTGATCCTTCACTAGACCTTGCTTTACAAGCTCCGATTATGGTAATATAAAAATCTTTTTTCCCATGGTTTTGCCTCAAACACTATATATACTTTTAATAAGGCTTTCAGATGCTTGTTTAATTTTTATATATATATATATATATATATATATATATATATATATATATATATATATATATATATATATATATATATATATATATATATATATATATATATATATATAAGTAATTTAAGCGGCTGTCCCAATGATCGAGTATTTAGCAAACCTGATTACGCAATTGGTAGGCCTCGGTTCGATTCCAGGCAGAGACAATCGTTTGTAGGATAAGCACATACCTAATATACCTGATTATTTTTAGTTTTATTTGGTTTTCCCCGTGTTTGATCCGGGATCCTTTGAAGAATAGACCAACTGCCGTTCTGCCAGGCAGGTCGTAAAAGGCGACCGATTGGCTATACGAGTCACTAACATCGTGGCTACTAGGTGGTAGAGTTCTGCATTGTCTCGCCCGGGTCTATTACCACCGCCTTACCTATTCCTGCCGCAATAGCGTCAGTGTTTGCCGCTGTCGTGTTCCGGTTTGGAGGGTATGGTAGCCGGTAAACTTATGCATGCGACATTAGACCTCGCCACAAGATAGCAACGCACCATTAACATCTTTGGTGTCTAGGCGATGGTTGACTCTTTCCATCAGGACACCCATCTGCTTGTTTGCTATCTTATGATATTAAAAAAAACATAAAAATATATTTCAGTATTATGTACAGTACATAATTAACCGCGGTTTATTCGTGGAATAAACTTTTTTGATTAATAACAAGCTGAATTTTTGTGAACAGCGGCTTTTTGACGTGCCAACAATCTTTTCTATCTTCAACTTATATCACAATAATTCAGCTTGATATTAATTAAAAAAAAGTTTGTTCGTGGGACCGCAGTCTATATGTATTTCTAAGTACTAGCAATCGCCTGTGGCCGAAATTCGACCACAGACTAAACAATAAAATTTCTTTTAAGATTAACAACTTAACCGTAAAGAAAATAGTGTACATGTGTGTATATTATCATGTATGGGTTTATTAATCCACCACCCCGTTAGGAATCTATGATAAAAATATTTATATGTTTACAAATATATAATTGAAATTAAAAGGTTAATTTTTTTTATATTGTTATCTCATGAATCACTTCTTGACTTGATTTCATCTTGACCCAGATTTTACAAAATTCTTTTAATTACGCCTGCCAATCAGCGATCCGCAGAGAACGCCTCAATTGTGCTAATCAAAACGGAGACCCACTTTTAATAATAAAGTAATTTTCAACCGACTTACAAAAAATCTTACAAGAAATTATTAGGTCGTCAGAATCTTATATTTTTATACATGTTCTTCGAGTAGGTACCTATTAGAAGATAACTGGACCGATTTATAATACACATTTTTTGCTAGAAAGTGTCAATCTCCCAGGTGTGATTCCCATTGTCATCTACTTAGAATTAAGGGAGTTATTCAAACCAGTGATCACCAATTCCATGACTGAATATAAAATAAACTCATATAAACAAATTGACTATAGAGTAGACAAAAAACTCTACTAATTTTGACAATTATTTATTATTTATTCATTTTACATATTTGTACAAATATCATTACAAGCGCAGGTCCAATGCGATAGTAGGAAGAAAAAACAATTAACATACATACACCATACATACAACACATAACAACACAACACACAAAATACCTATATAACAATTCTTACAAGTAGCTAAACATCAGTGACGTAGCCATACCAATGCTGTTGTATAGAGCCCCCAGTGGCGGATCCAGAATTTTTGCTTGGGGGGCTTGACTCTAGAGGTGCGCAGAATGTGTCACTGAATTGAAAAGATATGAACATATCTTTTGATCACTGCGAAGTATATCACTCTTTTAGTTCAGTAGTTCATCTAGTCCAATGGCTTGAATCGCTATCATTTCTCAGTACATTGATTTTCCTTCGTTTGTTAATCGAACTAAGTAGTGTGTAATGAATCTTATGATTTTTGCGAACGAGATAAACGTTGAAGCGATAGTAAAACAATGTTAAAATAAAGTATATTTTTTATTTGTACTATTTTTTTCGTTTTTTTTATTCGTACTTTTACTAATGAAAGATTAAAAGTTCTTACTAAAATAATGTTTACAATTGCCAAATACAGCAAAATGTTTCTTATGGCCCTAATTTTAAGCTGATTTTTCTAAACTTTTATTTTTCACTGTAATTTTTGATTTTAGATAAATTCAAACAAACATTGACATTTTATGCATTGCGTTTATACTAATTGAAGATCAAAACTACCTTCATGCGCAATAAGCAATGAACGCTTATAATTAAAGAATTCATTTTATCGCTCTTCGCGAGTATGTATTGTACATTGTACAAGAAAGTACGAGTGATATAGTTAACCGGTATCAAGTTCAGCCGGGCCGAGATTGTGTCTGCTACGTCACTCCCACTGGCGCGTGATCGGCAATCTTCGACTCTCGTAATCGTTTCGTTCGCGGTGAACTACGTGAACTAGAGATATAGATAAATTGAAACTGAACTAGTGAAGGATGAACTAAACGCCACTGAAGTAGTCCAATTGAAGGATTCATTCACGAACTACACACGTCTACTTGACTCAGCGAATTACTGTTTGGGGGAGAGGGGGGTTAATTAAATTGAGTCTAGTTGACATTTTTGTTGAGTATAGTTTGACAGTGCACGTTCGTTTTCATACTAGGCAAAGGGTGCTGGCTATCGTTTTTTTTTACATTGGGACCCGAAAAAGCTATTATCCCAGTGCTCAACATAACATTAATCAAACTCCAGAAAACAATCATTCACTACAATTTTACATTTCGTACATAATATATTAATCCTTAATAACTAACCTTTAAAAACATGTCCACAACAAAAATGAACAAGAGATTGAGCTAGCAGAGCACCAGATAATCCTAACGCGCGACAGAGCCATTACAGAAACATGAATTAATGTCAATACAAACAAATTGTACTTACGAGTCTTGAGCCCAATCCCATTTGAGGAATTATCTACAACAAGTGGGCGACGTCGCACGCAATTACCTACACATCAGCGCAACTGTGGAAATACAATGCCCACAGATTACAAAAATCGGTATATTTAGTTGAATGTAGTGTGCACACAGACTATGTAGGAGGCGTTCACAAATTACGTGAGAGATACAAGGGGGAGTGGAGTTAGAACAAAATCGCACCAAATCTCACGTAGTGGAGGCGGGGTCACTCGGCAAATATCACGTATTTTTTTACGCAAAAAATAGTTTATAAAATTGAAGGAAAACTTGGTTAAATTAAGTGAAACACATGTTGCATTTTATTTAATCATATTATATATATCATGTTTAATCATGTTTAGTGGATTAGGTTAAATTAAGTATTTAACCTAATCCACTAAACATGATTAAATCGTATTTTACAGATAAATTAAATGGTTCCTTTAGACGTATATAAGTGCTCAATTCGCTCACTATGATTTAAGTAACGTCACTTCTAATTGAAGATTTAAATACTAGTCTCAATTGGTTTTATGGACCTAAAATCTTGACATTATTTATTTTTCAAATTAACGTATAACAATAAAAATACGCATTTTATTTAAAATATTACGTGAGATTAGACGAGGGAAGGTGGTTAAAGAAAATCTCACGATATCTCATCAAGGACGGGAGGGGAGTTAAAAAAAGCCAAAATTGTCTCACTTAATTTATGGACGCCGCCGTGGAAAACAGATGAGGCTTATCTAGGAGGCAATTTACGCTTACACAATACGCTTTTACAAGAAGTTTCTGAAGCTATAAAAAATGATGAGGTCTCGGATATGATTTCTAGATCGGTCAACAGTACTATTGAGCCGATGATTGTGTGTTACCTGTTTAATAAAAGGTTATTGTAAATTTTTAGATTGGACAAAAGTTTGAGATTAATAGCTTTCCATAATAATCTCTTATAATGATTGTAACTGCATTATAAATTTTACTTTAAAAAATATATTTAATAATTTAAACGCAAAAATGCAACAACCGATTTCCTGTTTTCTGTATTTCTAGAAGACTTCATCAGATCTTTACCAACTTCATATGAAACCACACGGAAAGTATACTCTCCCAAATAAAAAAATATTTTCAAAATCGGTTTACAAATAACCGAGTTCTGAGGTAACAGATATTTTAAAAAAATACAGCAACACAGCCGAATTGATAGCCTCCTCCTTATAGGAAGTTGATTGAAAAATAACAAGCACGCTGAGTTTCTTCTGCAAGATCTTAGTGCATGGCCGCGTTTTGGATCCGGTAAAAGCTACAAAATTGTTACCCCACCAAAAGTGCCCCTTTTAAATTATAAGCAACAAACAAACTAGCAGATAGTTCTTCTCATGGAAAGACAAACCATCGTCTATAGACCCCAAAGTTGTTAATGATGCGTTGTTTTCCATGTGGCGGGATGGCAATGCCATATGCGTAAGTCTACTGGCTACCTTACCCTTCAAACCGGGACAAGACTATGACAATAGTAAGGTGGTGGTACCTAATACCCGAACGAGACGTTGCGAAACTTTACCACTTAGTTGTCCCGGTGGTAGGATACAGACTTGCGCGATCATAACTAATCTAGATTTTAATTCTGGCGGGCTCAATACTCTCTGGTATCATGTCGCTATAGAAGTTTCCAATGTCTAGTAACAGTTTGAGAGGTTGGTAAGGTATGGATATCTGGCGAAACGTAATAGTGAATAAACACTTGTATTTTTTCTCGTGCTGGTTCAACCTCCCTTTGAAAAATAGTTCTAAAAAATAAGAAGAAAACGATTGAATTTGAGATTGCAATGGGTTCCATCTCATATTGGATTGCAAGGAAATGAAGAGGCTGACAGATTAGCAAAAACTGCAATTACCCATGGTGTAGAAATTTCAATATTACCATTATATACTGAAATGTTAAATAAATTTGCAATTCAATGTTTTAAGAAATTCAAAGAATATTTTGATGAAAGAAGCAGAGAGAAAGGCATATGGTATAAAATAATTCAATCTCAACCACTCCGAACTTCGTGGTTCACAAATGTCAAAGTTAGTAGAAATTATATAACGTTAGTAAATAGATTACGTTCAGGACACTATCCCAACAAAAAATTTGCATTCATGATGAAAAAAGTTGACTCTCCCAATTGTGACCACTTGTAACACTATAGATGACATAGTACACATGCTCACGGAATGTCATCAATTTCATAAAGAAAGGAACGAATTGATGCAGAAATATGAAATTAATAAATATGATCTAGGAGTTTATCTAAACATACTAGCGCAACCAACTTCCAAAATTGCAAAATCTTTAATGGACATATTTCTGCACCAATAACGCTTATGATTAAATTTATTAGTATAGGATACGATGGGACTGACATGTTCCTAGGGAATAAAACTCCCTTAAAACAAAATAGATTATATAAAAAAAAAGAAAACGATTGGCTTTACAAGTCACTACCATCGTGACTAATAGAGTTCTGCATGGTTTCGTCTGAGTCTAGTACGACTACCTTACTTATTCCTGCCACAATAGTAGCAGTTTTTGTCACTGACGTGTTCCGGTTTGGAGGGTAAGGTATCCGGTAAATTAATGCATGTGGCATAGAACCCCGTCACAAGGATCATTAATATTTTGGTGTCTATAGGTGATACTAGTCTCTACTCATCACAAGAGCCATCTGCTTGGTTTGCTATCTTACGAAATAAAAAAAACTTTTGACTCAACTTGAAAATCAACCACCTCATTGATCCCTGCTTCTAAGCGACATTATTTAAGCCAACGGTGGTTTATTTGGCTATACTAAACAAACACATTTGTCTAACTGATTTCTCCACACTACGGCGCAACTAACAAAATGTCGCTTTGGACAAACTAATTAAACGGCGAGCTTCGGAAGCCGAAATATAAACATGGTTGTTTATACTGACAGATTGAGATGCGCCGGGACCTACGCCCCTCAAATTGTGTTTTAATTTTTTAAACTGACAACACTCAGTGATTGGTTGGCGCGGGGATAGCGCGAGTCATTTATTTTAATTTGTCCCCGCGTTTTGACACGTGTCAAAGTGACGTGAATCTCGCGTCAGACATTAGTTAATGGTACGGGTTTTGAGAGGATTTGATTTGTTAATTACGAACTGTACCCGCATCTTTGTTTCTGGAAATAGCCTGATTTGTTTGCAGATATAATAAACAACATAGTTACCACACTAATATAGTTAAACACATTGATGGAGAATCTTGATAGTCTTGAGAAAGACCGGTAAGCCGTTTATGAAGACTGAGTAAAAGCTATTCCTAATATTGTGGCGAGTGTACAACAACCCTTCCTAATACACGACTACATACATAATTATTATTTATATTATATTATAAATGGGAATGGTTGTTATTTAGATATGGATGTTTGTTATTCAATTACGCACAAAAGGCTGGACCAATTTGTATGAAATTTGTCACACTAGGAGATAATAACCTTGAATAGCACATAGGATACTTTTATTCTGGAAAAAAGTGTTTCCTGTGGAATTCGCCACCAAAAAATTGATAAAGCAGTGGGCTAAAGTGCAAATAGTTGCACATTGTAGGAGTTATTTCATTATTGCAGAATATTACTACTTATAAGTAAAACAAACCAAGTGCTTATTGGATCCCACGTAATTTAGGGTTTTTTAAGAAGAGGCTTTTTTTGTTGCATACTGAACATTTACCATAAGCCGTGATAGTTTTCATTTTAACTTCACTATATTTACTACTACCATAAATTATTGGCACCACCGAAATCAACCTTTTATTTAGCACAAGGAGGGAGGGGGGACACTTAACTATAATATAAATTAGCACTTTAAAACTTCATAAATATTAAGCTTGTGAAATCCAAGAGAGTCCCTTAATCGAAAAATTGTTTTCAAAACCTACAATATTTTAAAAAGGAATCCAACGATACCCCACCAAAATCATAGAGTGTACTTTCAATTCCTAGTTCCCTTTGCCGTTCGGATTAAGGGTCTATCAAACGGAACGAGAATAGATATATTTCTTTAAAGAATATTATTTTTATCAATATCAAATGTAAAGCACATCTGTAAATTATTTACATTATTATTTTATAAAGTTAAAATTTGATTGTTCGTCTGTAATAAATAAATTCAAAAACTACTAGATCGTTTTTATTAATTTTTTCAACAATACAAAACTTATCACATAGTAACTTAGGCTATTTTTTTACCTTCAGGACAAAATAAATAGCAAACAAGCAGATGGCTCATATATTCGAGACGTTGCTGAACTCTCTAACTAGTTGGTAATAAGGATCTGAAGTATTCGCTACATATTTGAACGTACCAGTTTCAGCAAAGTGGGAACTATATTTACGCGTCGATGTGCGTATTGTACGTCGGGGAGTATTACTTACGCGTCGTCTGACTGATATTCGCTGAGGGTTGTGGAACTCAAATTTGCGATGTAATCACCACCTGTAAACGAATGGATTCGCTGTTATCTGGTGAGAATACTTTGAGTGCTTTAGAGCAAGTTTGGAAGGAGACTGTAAGGGAGCGTCCATAAGTCAAATGTTACCAAAACTCACGTGGGTAAAGGAGAAAAGAGATAGGAATTGGTAAAATATCACGTGACTAGCTGAACTTTGCGACACCACTGCATTATAAGTTTTTAGTGAATCTGACTGGAACAATTTATTTTTTCGAGATAAAAAGTATCCTATGTGCTATTCGAAAAAATACCAAGAGGCGAGTGGGAGTCAAAAAAAACACCGAAATCACGACGCATAATTTATGGTCGCCTTATAAAAATTTTTTTAGGCCTAAGGTAGCAAAAATACGAATAACTTTTGATAGAACGAATTGTCTATAATAGACATCAACGGTGTTAAATATGCATTACCATCCGTCTGGCAGGTATGTGAGCACATACACTAATGTACCAATTGATTCCGAAATCAAATCAGCTTTTGTCCATATAAAATCTAAGGCAAATGCCGTAATTTAAATGAAGCCTGATTCAGTATTTATGGTATTTTCGTACATAACTTTTGAGTTTTTTTAACCGAATTTGAAACCAAGATAACATTTAAGGACTTTAGAAAAAACGTTGAATGAGAGATACAGCTTTTCAAAAATTAAATAGTGTCGTTTTTGATTTTTTTTGAGGTTAGAGTGTTGCAGTATGGTTTTTTTGCTAGGTTTTTCACACGCCGAAGTTGTGAGGTATATAGTAATAATCAAAGAATGCTGAATTGTTTTGTTTCAAAAATAGTCGTACCAAACATGACTCACACTCTTTTTTAGTGAAAGACATCCTTCACAAGTGTTGTAAGATTTGCTTGCTTAGCTTAAGTATGATCTCGTAGTTAGGAGTAGCAGGTCTTATAAAAGTTGGACCAGAAACGGCCTGGCTTTAGCTGCTCCTACCTTACAGGGTAGTCGATATAACACCTCTTTGGTATTACAATTTATTACAGATGCTTGACCATGTAGCCAATTTAATATTTGAATTTAATTGAATGTGTAGAACTTTTAAAAAAATGTATATAAATTATTGTATTTTGTATAATATAATGTTTATATTTGGAAAAGACAGACGTCACGTCTGTCAAATACAAAGTATTGAACAATGATGTTAAAAAATAAAGATCCGTTGTCCGCATTCCGAATTGGCACCCTGAAAGCAAGGCATTGCCTGACTTTTATTTAGTCGCGCATGTTATGTGATATAAGTAGCTGTAGAAACATTTACGCTCGCGCTTTTTTAAATCTTAGTAATGTTGGCGAATGACATGTTATAGACAAAAATGACATCGATATGGAAGAATTCTGTTTTAATTTAAATAAGTAGCGTATAATATTTCAAAATGCACCGGTACCCACCGATAGATCGCAGCCAAGCAGAGAAGTCTCCCTGAGGTACAACAAGTCCTCACAATACTTTATTTATTAACTTCAGACAGGAATAGAAAGGTAGATACATCCATTTATTTTTTTCGCGCACTGCATCATGCAAAAAGATTCTATAGCCTTTTTTATAATAACCCGTTGATAAAAAAACATATTTTTCGTTCCGTTCGAAACCTCATGATTCACTGGCCAAAGCCACCGTCTTTTGTTGCTCAAGTGCGTCTCAAAAAGGATTGAGTGTTTAATGAGACCCGCACAAAACACTGAAGCACACTCGGTCCTTTCTCGTTGTTGCAACATCTTTTAATATATTTTATATAATATTGTGAAGAGCCCTTGAATGCAAACATTGATCTTATTCAAATGTACCTCTTGTGATGGCAAACAAACTTACAAAAAGATTGATAGCATGAACGGTAATGATTTCTGTAAAATATGATGATGCCCGTATTAGTCTGGGCCCCTTTTGAAAATTATCCCATGTACTGCCATTCTGCCTGGCAAATAAAAGCGAACGATTGGCCAAAGGAATCAGTACCATAATCAATATAGTTGTTATTCTTATGTTTATTTATGCAATACATATACAATTAAGATAAAAATATGGAAAAACCAACAAATGTTGTAAAGGAGACAAAAGATAAGACATTGATTGACATATGAAAAAAAAAACTACAAAACCTAATCATGTTTATATGTAGCGGTATGATAATAAAGTAGTAAGCCACTTAACAAACACATAGGGTGAAGTATCATCAACCATTAAGTAGATTTTCTGGGCCACCATTGCCTGACACTTGAGACGGATATCAGAAACAAAAAATCTGATAACGAAAAAAAAAAAATAGTAAGTTTGATAATAATATACGAGTTAAGAGTTAGCGTAAGCTATTATTAAAATACACTATAAATTATAATAATTATTATTTACAATCAGATATAACAAAATATTATAATAAAAGCATATATTCACATATTTATAGCAAGACCTCCGATAATAAAAGAGAATTTTACCATAGGACATTGCGACAAAATTCGAAATTTCATCATCACCATCTCGATGTCTGGAAATCCACAGCTGTACGATTCTCCAGGCTCTTTTTTCCCCGCGCTACTTCTCTGTGGAACCAATTACCGTCAGAGGTTTTTCCGAACTCTTTATTAAAAGGCCGGCAACGCAACTGCAAGTCTTCTGATAGTGTAGTTGTCCATGGGCGACGGTGATCACTTTACATCAGGTGAGCCTCCTATCCGTTGGCCCCTTTTTCTATAAAAAAAGATGGAAAAAAAGGAAAGTTTTTAATTCAGTAACATGTAACTGTGGTGACTGAAGCTCATCTTGATTCGGACAGAAAAACTCGAGAGGTTACCGAGATACCGGTATTTTGGAGATTAAGGGCTCAAAACTCTTTCAGGCTTAGAGCTTTAAGAAGCTTTAGAAATTTAGGCTTTGAACACACTCTATGGGTGTTTCTTGTGAAAGCAAATGTTGGCCTATGGTAAAAGTCGCTTGTTTCTTACGATCACCGAGACTGACAATTTTTATATACGAGAGAGTGCTGCAACGTCTCGCTCGGATCTGGTACCACCGCCTTAGCTATTCTTGGCACAATAGTGTCAATGCTTGTTACTATTGTGTTCCGGTTCGGAGAGTAACGTAGGCGGTAAACTAATGCATGTAGCATTAACACCACGCCACACGGATAGCAACGCATTTTTAACATATTAGTATGTATAGACGATGACTGTCTCTTTCCACCAGTCTCATAATATGAAAACCTACTCATGCAAGGCACGAGGGTACTAGCAAACCACTGCCAAACTCCGACACACAGGTTAGAACAGGTAATTGGGACCGAGCAAGATGTTTTACAGATGACCCGGTTCATCGCGACTTCATAATAGCAATTTCTTTATTCATAAGGCCTAATTAGGCTCCATTTCCCGCCCTGTAAAATGTAAAAAAAACCGTTTCGCTCTTTTGATTGGTATCTTTGCTTCTATTTTTACTTCTTTATGGATTTTTACTTCTTCATGAATTCATTTTCCTACAGCGGATTTATTTTGAGAAAAACTTTTGAATTTTCATCTTTTCGTTAAAATATACTTACAATTCTGATTCCGTAACATCCTTTTTTCCTTTCACCTTCTGCACCTGAATATTTTTTCCACTATATCCTTCACAGTCACTCCCAATTGCATTTACATCAGAATCTTTCATCATTCTGGTATTCTCTATCTCCGGTATTCTATATCCGAAGCAAGTAGAAGTTAAAATATTACCAGGCTATCGAGCTATTTAGTATTTTTGATTTTTTATGTCTAGAAAAATCTCAGCAACAGCCACCGACCACACAGCCCATAGACACCTAATAATGGAAGAATGACTTGTGTCAACACATCTGACTTATAGTTCCGATGTAAATGTCCACGCGCCAATGAGTAGTGATTGAGTAATCAGTGTCGACCAATCAGATGCTCTGTACATTACTATCTTTCACTGTGGCCTTCAGTTAGCCAATTACGGCGTTGCAACCCCACTTCGTCTTACCTCAGTTAGTTGCCAGAATACATTCAATACGGAAAATCAAACATTAGCCGTCTATATGCTGTGTGGTCGGTGGCAACAGCCAACAGTCCATAGTCTGACGGTGGCGTCTTGACTTTTCACACCTGAGAAAAACGTAAAAAGCTGTTAGTTCCAGTTATTGCAAATATTAGGCTATAGGTTTCTAAAGTTAGCAAATATAGGCCGAGAATATTATTATTGGTTTCTCCAGTTGACCAACTATCGAACTGTAGTAAATCTAAGCATATATTGAAGTTCGCTGACGCAGATAACCCTTTCTACCCTGTAAGAGAAAAGGAAGGGTATTTTGATAATTTATTTTTCTTTAAAAATCAATTAGGTATATACGTTGTGGTTAATTTAAGAAAATAATAATTAGCTGTCTTATCAAAATATTATTTAACTTCCTAAAGAGGTTCACACACTGAATGAAATACAATTTTACTAACTTTGTTAGAATTTTAAACACTGAATTATTTTAAAGATCAAATTTTGATTTTACTCTAATCGGACTATAATTTGCATAGCGATATGTATCGCTCATGAATATTGATTGCATGTCTTTGTCACAGACTCCGCCTGAATCCCATGTATTTGATTAACTATTCCTGCCGCAACAGCTTCGGTACTAATTGCTGTCGTATAGTATAAGTAACCAACTTTGCAAGATCCAATCAAAAGGATCAAATAAATTGATTGTTTGATTAATATATGTATCTTATATAATGTTTGTGTTTATCGTAAATAAGAAGAATATATAGTTGCCAAATGCGGCGATTGAGTTCCTAAATTATTTTTCTATACAACTTCCAACAACTTCTGGTTAATCACGATTAATCATTGAGTAAACAGACTTAAGAACAGACCAATTTTTCTATCAATACATAACACTAACAAAGTTTATAATAATCCGAAAGACCGATCCATACGTGCGACAAAATACCGATTTTGAATTAGCCACTCAAAACACCGTGTTCCTTTTAGCCGATCCTTAGATTATTGACAGAATTAATTTGGTGTAAAAAATCAAATGTTATTAGTCTAATGTAGGTTTTCAATGTGGTTAATATTTCGTTCAATTTGCTCTAACTTCCCGGCAAGAATTGCGGCGAGATGATATTTGTATTAATTCATTATTAAATTGTTTAATTGCTTTAATGCATAATTTTAATTTAATGATAAATCTGAGTTTTTATTCTAATGAATTTCAAGACATTATGTTATTAAAATTTAACGCTAAAATTAATCCACACCTGCGATTAATTCCTCCAATGCAAAGCTCCCTAAGATATATTCCGCAAGTCAGCGTCGACATGTGCGGACTTCGAAATTGAAACGTTTTTTTTTTCAATTTTTTAATCGTAGCAGTCATTAGATCGTAATTCATAACGGTTGAGGTTTTTTGCTCTGAATGTCAGGTGCAGGCTTATACTTTTAAACATCATAATATTGAAAAAAAAACATTTTCTGATACTATAAATTGGATAGTCTAGCGCGATTGTGTCCCTTTAATGATAGATATTTTTCTTTGACAAAAGCAAAAACGAAAAAAAGGATTTTGATTTTAATTTAGATCATCTATTCCAACAAAACTTTCAAACTACTTATAGAAATTCAAAAATTGTAAAAAAGAGAAAATTGCATTTATATATCTTTTGGTCGTTGGTTGGCTTAAGTTCACGTATCTTACAATCATTCAATGTAGCTCTCAATAGATGACGTACATTTATCGTAAATAAGAAATTTTAAAAAAATTAAAAAGGTGCAGTGTTGGCTGTCAAATGAAAGGCCTAATTAGTTATTTCAAATATTTTCGTTAAAAACAATTTATTGAATGAAAATGGCTGAATAGCTTAGTCACTTTGTCCGATACGGAAAAAATACAAACAATGTTATAAACCGAACGTTATCAAATACATCTGTTACAATATGTAATTTAAAAAAAGATTTTATAAAATTAAATTTCATAAAATTAAATATGCCTATCACTAAATCCTTACTTATATTATAAATGCGAAAGTCTGTATTTCTGTTACACGCTTTTACGGCTAAACAGCAGAATCTAGTTTGATGAGGTTTAGACATTTTTTCAAAAAATCAGCCCTAAACAAACAGTTGCATGATTTTTTTTATATATTAATGACATGTTACTCACGGGTGAAACTGCGCAGTTCAGCAAGTCATTTCAACATTCCCGATATAAAAACTGTTGTATATTGATCAAAACTTTTTGAACACATATAAAATGGCATTAAGTTTAAAATAAATATAAAAAATAGTTTGAGCTTGTATTACGTCACTATACTATCACCACAATTAATGCGAATGGCATGAAACAATAAAACAATTACTGAATTTATAAATATTAATATGGTATGAGCCATGAGCAGACCGACCAGAATAAATGCCATGACTGGATTAGGTAATGCTAGCGTGGTCACTCTGCTATAGTACACAGAAAGACAATGATCAGAAACAAATTAATTGATATTGATATTTTTATAAGGCTTCATAGAGTAGGTTAATCGTAACTCATAGTTTATTTTTTCCTCCAATGTAAAAAAGGTGTTTTATCAAAAATGGTTCAGCCGTTTCAAGGTTTTAAAGAACTTGTTCTTCTTTTTTAATTGATAGAAGGGATTAAGCAACTTGTATAGCCTGATCGATACGAAATTTGAAGTTCTTACTTCAATTTTTTATGTTATTTGATAGCAAACAAGCAGATGGCTCCCCTGATGGAAATAGAAATTATTGCCTACAGACAATAAAGATGTTAGTGATGCATTGCTATCCGTGTGGCGGGATGGCATTGCCATATGCATAAGTCTACCGGCTAATTAACCCCCCTACCGGAACACGACAGTGACATGCACTGACGCTTTTACGAATACGAAAAAATACTTTTACGATTACATACGGGTACGAAAACTGTACATACGGGATCGAAATCCATACATACGGGTAAGAAAACCATACATACGGGTACGAAAATCGTACATACGGGTACGAAAACAGAGGATGGTTGATTATTCACTCACTATTTCAATGTATGACCTCGCATAAATTTTCGTCGGTTTAATTTTTTGTTAAAAAAATATTGTATTAAACCGTTATATTTTACGCACTTAGCCACTTGGGTCTTTGTTGGTAGCTGGCTAATTCTATTTCAGCCATCCTAACTCCTTTCTTTCTCACACGCAGGCATGTGACTTATCTAAGATACAAGTATTTGAAATACAGATACATACAAATACATACAAAATACATATTTTCATCTTGTATCTAAAATACATTTTTAGAAAGGATTTTGTATCTTATATTTAAATATTTTTGTTTAGTATCTTAGTATTTAATAAATACTTTTTCTGATAAAATCCTTTTTCTGATTAAAAAAAACTATTATTTGGTGTCATCAATACAAATAAATTAAACTAGAGTGTCTGTTTGTAATATTAAAATAACCGCTTTTTACTAAATGCATATTGATGTATACGCGATACATATACCAAAATAACTTTTTTTATAATTTTTGTCTGTCTGTCTGTTTGTTCCGGCTAATCTCTGGAACGGCTAGACCGATTTTGACGGGACTTTCAATGGCTAGCTGATGTGATAGAGAGTAACTTAGGCTACTTTTTTTCGTAATTTTCCCAAGCGGATGAAATCACGGGCTCAGCTAGTTTATAATATATATGCGTAGAACTGAACGTGCCATTATTAATGTGAGAAAAAATCGTTAGATGGCGACTCTTATAGACTGTACCTACTCTGTTTGCCGAGCTCTGCCCCTGTGAAGCGACTCTTCTTTTGGGGAAATGATCATGAGGCCACATCGAAGGAAAAAGACGGATAAGATGTTCGAAGAGCTGGTTTTACTTAATTCTAACTTAAAATTACAATAATTGGTCTGTTGATCTATGTATACTGAGAGCTATAATAAAAATCAAATGTTGTTTTCTTACAAAAATATTTGTATTTTATAAAGTATTTATAAAATACCTATTTTGTATCTAGTATTTCAAATACCTTCTCAAAAGTATTGTGTATTTGATACCTGAAATACTTAATTTAAAAGTATGTTGTATTCAAAACACTTTTTACAGGGTATTTTGTACATCACTGCTCATTCATACAAGTTGTATGAATTCTTAAAACCTATCAATTCACTTGCAAGAAGAATTCTAATAGCCCCTCTACACAGTGGGCCCTGATGGTCGACAAAAGGCACGTTAGTATAGAGGGCATAAATGTCTGTGATGGACCATAATCGGGTTTGATTGAGCGCAATCGCCATGGTGTCGGTATATCAAAGGAATGATGGCCCATGATTGCATGCACGTCCACATAATCGCTGAGATAGTTGTCTCAAACGTAGTGATTGTGTACTCTTTGGTCGTTTCTGGTACATTCTAGACGGTGTAGATCTTAAGTAAATAATTGTAAGAGCTAAGTAAAAATATTTCTGCTGCCGCTATCACCTCGCTATCCATTTTCATCCATTTTCGATAGACGTCATACCATAACAGTAGATAGTAAATGAGCGTTCACGATTGTGTGATGGGCCATAATGGCCCATTGCGAAGGGAGCCATAAAAATGCCGATTGTCATAAGCTATAAAAGTTTATTTGAATAAAACACTTTTTCATTTTCACTTTGATGTCAATGTTCGTGGATAGCAGTTATCACTTACCATCAGCATGTACCCGCTTGAGATAACAAACATGAAATATGTCGCGTACAAGAGAAGAAACTTTGTTGATGTTGAGTAATGTTTATTCTATTATCGTAACAAGCATTTTTTATATCATATAATAAAAATAAGTAAATAGCAAACACGCAGATGGCTCTCCTGGTGGAAAGAGAGAAACCATCGCCGATAGGGAACAAAGATGTTAATGCTGCGTTGCCGTATGGCATTTTCGTGTGACGAAATGGCAATGCCATTTGCATAAATAAAAGAAACGATTGAATCACGTTACTCTTCAAACTGGAACATGACAATGAATGATTGGCATTGACGCTATTGCGTCAGGAATAGGAAAGGCGGTGGTACCAAATATCCAGAAAAGCCTTTATCACCAAATTGTCACAATGGTAGTGACACCTATAGCCAATCGGTTGCCTCTTACGACTTACCTGGCAAAACGGCAATTGGTCTATTCTTCTAAGGAGCCCGGACCAACACAGAGCATGCTTTGTCACCAAGAAAACTTTTCAGTAAACGGCGTCGCTAATGAGTCAATGGTGGGGCATCAGAGGCTGCCCACTCGCATATTAATTCTGCGCCATCTATATTCTGGGACTTCTCAATAGTTTTAATAAGCTGTTTAAAGTTATCGATCTCTGCCGTTACATTTGGAAGCGTAAAACAAGAAGTAAACTCAAACTTCAAAATAAATTCAGACATGGCTTTTGCATGTTGCGTTTGCTCATATACATGGAATTTAAGTGCTATTTTGTGAATATTTGTAGTTAACTAATTCCTCTGGTCGTAGTTATCGACGTTTGACGTCGGGTTGACTACATCCTTTGACTCCGCGAAGATTTTGCCTTCAAGCCTGGCATTGAGTAGAGACGAAATATTGACTTGTGAAATTATGAAAAAGAGATTTTAAATATATTATTTTATGTATTTACTAAGGAATCTCGGACTTACTTTGTTGTAATGTAAAATAGTTAACGTAAATTACATTTAAATATACTACACCCCTTATAAAATGTTAGGATTACTTAAATATCAATGATAATAAGTTATTTCACATTACTACAATAATAAAGCCAAGTTTAAAAAATCCTTAAATTCGTTTTTCTGATTTAAAATATTAAAGTAATATACTTTTATATTATAATATCAAAGTATATTTTATGACACATGATTAATCTTTAAACATATTACGAAAATAACGGAAATAAGGGAACACACATTCAAATGTCGTATAAGCATACATACATAGACAAGTTTTAATTACCGTGTCCTAAACGTAGAATTCTATACTCTACAGTGGACAAAGTTGCACCGAAAATTCACGCAAAATGCGTCTTATTAAATAATAACGAGCCACTACTCCTATTGTACGTCAAAAGTTGTTACTTAAGAATTTTGCTACAAAAAACTGACACCGAATGACATTTCACAAGATGGTGGCTTTAGTTCCGATTTTTCCACTAAATAGATAAGTTGGTGACACTCTAATATTATTCCGACTTATGACGTAACAAGTACAGTAGACAAATAGAGACAAGCTTCAGCAAGAACAACAAGCTTTAGCGAGAAAATCGGTGTATAAAATATCCTGACGTTGCATATATTTGCATGCCCCTGGTTTAGTTCTAAATCTCGGTCTTATAATATCTTGTATCTCATGGTTTATTTCTAAATCACGATCTTGTAACGCACCCTAATTTCAATGAAAAGAGATTAGTACGGTTATGTCATACTGGCTTTTGTTTCCCGTCAAAACCGCTGTACGTCGTTGTTGTCGATGGGTGCCGGCACACACTGCACCGGTTAAGTGACAACCGACTCATCACAATTAATGAATAATTTAAAAAAATAGCAAGTAGCGATTGCTGGTTTTGGTTTGAAGCAAAAATAAAATAACAGCAGTATACTGTATTTTGATCACCAATTCTATGGTATTTATGATATACGAAATAAATTTAAGTAATGTGATATTTCTCGAATTTATTTCATATTTTTTTTTAATTCCTATGCGTGCGTTACATATGAAAGTAAAAGTGACAGAATGCTATTATATATTCACACTATGTTGTACAGCACAACCATCTATCGGCATGTCTCTCGTGGACGTAAATTGAAAGGAAAAGTGCAACATTAAACCGACATGCCTACCCCTACTCCTGTTGCTGACGTGTGTATGTGTGTAAAACCGAGTTCTAAATCAAAATTATACCAAAAATCAATGACAAATTACTAGACATCTTAAGCCCTGAATACACAGATAACAAAGACAACCTATCAAACACCTACTTAATTATGACACAATAAACACTCGGATACTTTAAAACGCGACGTTCCAACATAATCCATACAACTGACATGGCCAACAAAAAACAAAACAAACATTTTTTATCGATACTTTATATGGAAATCGATATTAAAACACTGGCCGATAAAATTCCGAGTCATTGCCATGACCTGTTTATAAAAAAATCATATCACAGCGTGTAGTAATTACGTTCTTAATAAGTACAATGGTGCGCTCCGAATCAATCGGCCGTCATTTGCTGACGTTTCAATCACCATCGTATTGTTTGTATTGTGTTTAATATCCATAGATTGTGTTACCGATATACTGGGTTTTTGTGGGCGCATTGTGAGATGACGAGCGGTTTCTCCCGACGATCTATCTTCGTATATTGACTTGTCTTATAATTTGTTATTGAAGCCGTAGACGAAATTGTTTTTTTATTTATGGAGCTCACGTTAAAACGTGATTAAAAAAGAAATGATTAAATTGAAACAATATAACTACGTAATCTAAAATCTATATACGCATCAAACTAAAACTGATTGAAGATTTCTTTTATCTAGTGTATTCATAAAAGCTAGTAGGGGAGTGTGGGGTAACACCGGATAGTTAATTAAAATATTTCATAACTAAGGAATTTTGTTATATATTTAAAAAAACAATGTCAATTGTAAATCAATATACATTAGACGTTATTTTAGCAAAAACTTGTTCGAGATCAATTACGTTCATAGGAACTGGAAAATATTTTTTAAAAAAACGCAAATATCCGAATTCACCCCATACATATGGGTAAAACCAGATAAACAATTTTTTATCAATGGGGTGAATACAAATACTATCAAAATATATATTTTTTTTATCATACACAGTCTTTACATACAAAAAACAATAGTTCTTGCCCAGAACATCCAATACAACATTCATGATCCTATTGCTGTGCATTGGAACCATTCATCACTAGACCTGGTTTGGCTATATTTTTCACAACAAAGTGCGCGTTAAAAATCCTCTTAATTTTTCTGCTAACTTATTTTTATATAGTTCTTCTTCTTCCTGTAAATAAATAAAATAACTTTCACAAAACAGTGCTGGTATAATACAATATGTAAAGTTAGCTAAATACATACAATACAAATAAATCCTTATTCCACTGGGGGGGATCCGGATACCCGATATCACCCCGTCCGATTGTACCCCAAAAACACCGTTTTTGAAATAATATTTCTAACGTTTTATTTTTGGATTTACGTTAACACTTTCTACACTTTTATAAACCTTAATATCCATAATTTAACAGAAAAAATATAAAACTAAGATAGCCAAAAATGATAAAATATTAGATTACTTACCTTATTTCTTTTTTCTTGTATAGATGCACGCGATGCAATGTTATCTTGGCCGGCATTTGCAACCATGCTGTGTATGGATTCACACGCATCTTTCAACCACCTAGACCGAGATACTAGTTAGGCGGAATAGTGAAATAGCATCTATCTGGTTTCACCCCTATCCGATTTCCCCCCACTCTCCCCTACATAAAAAGACATAATTTACAAAAATTGTTGTTAGTTGTTTTTTTAACTTCCTACTACACATATGGATAAGAAAGTTACTGATTTTGCCCCAATTTTCAAAAGTCGAGTTTTCAAGAGGTCTCCATGTTTTGAGACAGGTCTCCAGGTCCTAGGATATTTTTCCAACAATTTACACGATGACGTTAGTATGTCTGTCATGTATGTGTGTGTGTGTGTTTGTGTGTGTATGTAAACATCTCATAATTTTGAACCGATCGAAACGTGGTTGATGGCATTCGATTTGTTTCTGCCAAACATACAGACTGCCAACTACCAACATATAAAAATAGATGTTTCTTCCGATGGAAATATAGCCTATAAACATGTTAATGGTGTGTTATTATAAGTTCACCGACTACTTTACTCTCTCAACCGGAATACGACAGCGACAAGCAATGACGCTATTGCGGCAAGGAAAAAGCAAGGTAGTGATTCCAAACCCGGTCGAGACGTTACAGAATTCTTCCGCCTAGTAAGTAGTTAGGATGTCAGTGACACTTATAAAACCTCTCTTGCGTTTTACGAGATGCCTAGCAGTTAAGCAGTTGATATATTCTTCAAATGGGATTTCAGATCAATACCGAGTTCTATAGAGTATATCGCTCATTTGCGACATCATCGATAAGTCTCCAAAAATATTATTTTTCAGGAGAGCCATTACTGTTGCAAGTTACCAAAACAAGAGATATGATACTGTAGCGGCATAACTATGAAATTATTTTCTTTCTCACTTGCTATAGATCTAAAAGAAATCACGTTTTTACAATAAACAGAGCTATTTTGTCTACAAGAATGTAACATTAACTCAAAAATCCTCAATTTTGAGATATACCGACCTTGTAGCAAATGCACGATACGTGATGCATGGTGTCCCTAATTATCTCATTTTATCGTTTTGATTTACGTGCTCATCTGAGGCACGAGTGGATCACAAGAAACAACCGATGGTAATAATTTACAGGATCGTAAAATACATATCAATGGAAATTAAAACCCATTTCACCAACTGACAACCAGTGAATCATGTTGAACCGACGGCATCTTTTAATGTTCTTCACTTGGCAAACAAGAGAACCTGCTTAATGATATTTATTAACAATATTAATCCTTTCAAAAAAGGAAAAAAAACATAAGCTTTTTCTGATAAATAGCACAACTATTATCAAGCTCACGTTCTTTTAAAACCCATTATAATAAAATAAATGGCAAATTAAATAGTCAGGTGATTACGATTTTGTGGTCTGTTATTACTAGATAAGGCGGAACTTGTTTTTAAACGCTAGGCGTTGCGATCTAGCGTATCTGGGGTTACGATAAATTACTACAGCTAAGTAAGAGTAGGTATGTTGACTTTTAAAACATAATTATCTTTGTTTAATTTGAATTATAATACCTAGTTAGGTAGCTATGTTGGGTTGTTTAGTTAGAACTAGAACCCTATCCGGCTTCTTACATAAAAAAGAAGTAGGTTCTTACATAAAAAAGGCTAGGTCCCACACCTGAAAAAAGGAGGCTACTATGACTGTCGGCGACATCAGATTTACAGTTGACATTGACCTCAATTTGCTTCATCAACAATTTGCCTTCGACAATTTGTATTGACAGTTTACGTTGGTAAAATGACCACGCCATTTGTATACGGACGAATTATAGAATTTGCCTACGACCTATAGGTACAAAGATATGTCACATTTATGTGACAAGTCAGGTAAAGACTTAGTCAATGGGCATCCTTTTCCAAATAGTGAGGTAAAGGCAACATCATAAACTTTTTTTTTATATCATAAGATAGCAAACAAGCAGATGGGTCTCCTGATGGAAAGAGTCAACCATCGCCTATAGACACCAAAGATGTTAATGGTGCGTTGCTATCTTGTGGCGAGGTCTAATGCCACATGCATAAGTTTACCGGCTACCTTACCCTCCAAACCGGAACACGACAGCGACAAGCACTGACGCTATTGCGGCAGGAATAGGTAAGGCGGTGGTACCAGACCCGGGCGAGACAATGCAGAACTCTACCACCTAGTAGCCACGATGGTAGTGACTCGATAGCCAATTGGTCGCCTTTTACGACCTGCCTGGCAGAACGGCAGTTGGCCTATTCTTCAAAGGAGGCCGGGACCAACACGGCGATATAATATTCCATATTAATGTAACAAGTCAGATAGTGTTGGTTTTTAGCCGTGTTGGTCAAGGTTCCCTTTGAAGAATAGGGTAACTGCCATTCTGCAAGGCAGGTAAAAATAGGGGACCGATTGGCTATACGTGTCACTATCATCGTGACTACTAGGCGGCAAAGTTCTACAACGTCTCGCCCGGGTATTTGGTACCATCGCCCTACCTATCCCTGCTGCATTAGCATCAATGCTTGTCATTGTCGTATTCCCGTCAGGAGAGTAAGGTAGCCGGTAAACTTATGCAAGTGGCATTAACACCCCGCCACACGGAGAGCAACGCGCCATAAATGTCTTTGGTACCTATAGGCGATGCATATCCCTTTTTTATAACCGGGCAAATTACCCGTAAAATTATTAGTGATCTAACCCCAAAGTAAGCAAATTATTTGCTTGTGTTATGGGTGTTAATCAACGACAATAATACATAGAAATACAAATTTAAATACTGGAATATATTTAATAAACACCTAAACCCATAAGGAAATACAAACATTTATACTCATCACACAAATGCTTGCCTCTGTCGGGGATCGAACCCGAACTCCATCGATTGCGTAGTCAGAGTCGCTAACCACTCGACCAATAGGGCGGTTAAAAGAGTGCCTAAAGAAGACAGGTTATAAGGATAAAGACTAACTTAGACTACTTTTATTTTTTACGGCAAGGTCTTTCAATTAGGAGAACTAATGCCTCTTTGCTATCTTATTAAAATATCTTCATGCCCAATAACGTGATAGTTGGCAAGCCTATTGGCACTTAACCAATCCTAAGCAACGTTATTTTTATCAGAAAATGGAATAAACAGATTTTTTGAATTGCCCGACCTGGGAATTGCACCCGAACCTCACGTGGTCAACACCGACCCCCGACCACTAAACTACAGAGGCCATTCTTATAATATAAAATAACCGGCCAAGTGCGTGTCGAGCCACGTGCAATGTTTCGTACTTATGAGTGGCACCAATCACAATAATGCGAATTAGGAAGAGAGCTTTTTTTTATCTTTTCACACTAGTTTTCCTTATAAAATCATTAGGGGCCACCCATAAATTACGTCACACGTTAAGGGGGTGGGAGGGGGTCGAAGAAGTGTGGCATTGTGTGACAAGGGGATGGGAGGAGCCCCAAATTTTGTGACATCACATTTTTTCAAAATATAATATTTTATATCTAAGTATTACAATAGTGAATTTATGTAACCTACCTATATGATAAGAAATAATCGAATAAGACCATTATTCCTATGTAAAGTTGTAAAATATGTGACATCAAACTAGGGGGGTTTCACAAATGTGACCAGCTGTGTCAAGGACGGGGAGTGGTCAAAAAATAATGAAATTCGTGTGACGTAGTTTATGGATGGCCCCTAATATACTACGACCTTGAAATTTTTCACACGTCCAAACCTAACCGTTTTGCCGGCAGAGGGTACGTGTAGGAACTTGACTCTCACAAAAATTCGCTCTGGTCGAACTACATAAATACAAATCTTCACACCACCTTCACACCAAATCCCTTACAGGGTAGGCAGGGAGAGCCGAGTTCCATATGTCACGATCCATGTAGATTTATCTTGCTTCCACCACATTCATTACTTTCTTCATAAAAACACGTCGGTTGCCAGTAATCTTGACACTGCATTTGGGCAGTTCCCGATCAATTTGACCATGGTATGTCAGTCTTGGTCTTCCCCATTCTGGTCGACCTGTTACGGAAAAAATCGATAACATTTTGTAAAAGTGGAATGAGAACGGCCTATAAGTAGTTAAGATATAGCAAAAAAGGTAAGGATTGACCATGAACCACGACCATGGCCATAAGAATTTTCGGTCAAAATTGTTTTGTGGTCAACCCTTAGCTTTTTCTGACCTTAGCCTTAGCTTTCATATTTAAGTGCCACACGAGCTCGCTGAAAGAAACCCAATGAATCATTTAATTCAACTGAAGATAGTGGACTTATGCACACAGAGAGCATTGCAATATTAACATCTTTGTTGTCTATATACGATGGTTATTATTTACCATCGGGAGTCATCTGCTAGTTTGCATATAACACAAAAAAAATGAAAGGCAAGTTTCACAAGCTTACAACGTCATGGTTAGTATGATATTGTAATTACGTTCAGAACATTTCACTCGGAAACAATTTCCCATGGAGCCGAGATAGCATCTGTAATGGTTCGCGGGATCACGTCGGAGCGCACGCCGCGCCCGTCGATTGAGTGATTTGGGTCGATATTATTTTAATATTAATCAGTTGTAAGATGTCTTTATTTGTAAATCGGTTGAACAGACATTCTTTTATTTAGGAGTTACTGTTACCCTGTTTTTTTATCTGTGGAAAAAATGAAAAAGAGAACAGGAAAGATTGTTTTTTTATCATAGGATAGCAAAGAAGAAGAAGGCTTTGTTGGTAAAAATTTGGTGTATTATTCAATGACGAATTGTCCGTGTTGGTCCTGGGATCCTTTGAAGAATAGGCCAACTGCCGTTCAGCCAGGCAGGTCGTAAAAGGCGACCAAGTGGCTATGCGTGTCACTACCATCGTGAATACTAGGTGGTAGAGTTCTGCATCGGCTCGACAAGGTCTGGTACCACCGCCTCACCTATTCCTGCTGCAATAGCGTCAATGCTAGCCACTATCGTGTTTCGGTTTGGAGGAGGGTAAGGCCGGTGAACTTATGCGTGTGGCATTAGACCTCGCCACAAGATAGCAACGCACCATTAACATCTTTGGTATCTCTAGGCGATGGTTGACTCTTTCCATCAGGAGACCCATCTGCTTGTTAGCTATCTTATGATATAAAAGTAAAAGATAAAAGAAAAAAAGATGACGGTATGTTATGTTATCATTCGTGTGGAGCAGATTTAATGCTTAATGCATGTTTACCAGCTACCTTACCCGACAAAGCGAAACACGACAGTGACAAGCTGTGACGCAGTTACGACCAGAATGGGTAAGGTGCTGGTCGTATTCGTAAATAACGCCATAATTTAAGTTTTTGGTGATTGCTATTATTATGCATCTCGTTAACCGACGCACCAGCGAAACGTGGTTAACCGGCTACCTTACCTGACAAAATAGCAACGACACTCGCTATTATGATAGTCAATATTGTTTTAACGCATAAAACTGCAGAAACCATCGTCTCATTGCTTATATTTATAAACTCTGCATCAGATTTTCCCCAAATTAAAATGGGATCACCGTTGCCTCCTCATGGACATAGACGGTTTTGCCAGTAGAGATGCTACGCCTGTCGCCACTACCTACAGGTTATCTACCTATACATATTATTAATACGTGAAGGAAAAACTTTGGACCCCTTTTTAAGTCAATTACGCGAACGGTGGTTTATGAAATTTGGCAAAGTTAGTTTACATAGCGGTCCGCTCTTCCCTGCTCCCCGCTCCGCAATTTGCGGAGGATTGCTGGAACCTAATGTTTTTAAATAAAACACATTAGAATTACATTAAATTAATAAAATTAAACATAACACATTACATTCATGAGACATACATGATACTGTACACGCAAGTATACTACTTTCTTTACGGCTTAAGCAGGGCCGTCTTAGACTATGCTGGGGACCTTGGGCACACAAGAATTCGGGGCTCTTTTGGAAAGTAAAAAATCAAACTACACAAAAAAAAAACTATGATCTGCTTTATTAATCCAATAAATTACAATAATACAATATGTTATTAATAATAATATTAGTATGTATGCTGCTGCTTTTTTTATTGTGATTACGATAATAGTTTCTTTTAAGATTTCTGTTGATCAAAATCTTTTATTAAAACCTCAAACTCAATTTTCTGAAGAATATAATTTTCTATGCTCATAATTGACGTAGTATGCCTTAGCCTTTCTTGTAACATTGTTGTTTGCAATTCATTTTTTATTCTCTTAAGCTGTGAAAATGCTCGACCTCAATATTTTGATATTAAATGTGAAAGAAAATGTAGGGCCTTCGGAGCCATCAGAGGATGGGGGCCCTGGACACTGGCCCCGAGTGCCCTTATGGTAAAAACGGTATTGGGCTTAAGTCAGTTTGTCAGACTTAAAAGAGCTTATTGTTCAGACTATGATCGAATTTCGGCCGCAGGCGATCGCTAGTCATACAATCTTTCATGCCCTTTTTCAGCCTACATTTGATCCTGAGAACTTAACTATCTAATTGCCAAATTTCATCCAAATCGGTTTATCGGTTTTGACGTAAAAACATAACAGACTTTCGTATTTACAATATTTGTATAGATACTCCCAGGTATAAATAGGTATAAATTTTTTGACCAAGATTTAATAATGACCACTTTTTACTAAATTAATTTAACGTTAAAACAATCAGGTTGCAGATGTAATTTTAGATAACGAGTTGGCTAAAGCTGAAGCGATTTAGTGAGAAATTTGGTCGGGACATTCCCACCTAGCCCGATAATCGGGCGGCGGGTCACGCGCCGCACCGGCGCCTAGCCTGCAAGTCATCGTCGCCGGACACTTAGCCCGAGATGACGGCTCCGAGCTTGTATTTATACTGGAAATCATTGTTGACAGGCTCGTTCGTGTGGTGCCGCAATCTAGGGGTTATGAGATTGATAGCGTCGAATTTTGTGATTTTAACTTTAATGGTCGTCTCATTAATTCAGTGCCGTAGATTTTAGTATACATTACAGACGACATGAATAGCTAACAAGCGTAATGCTTTTCTGATAAAAGAGAATACCATCGCCTATAGACATCAAAGATTTAAAGGTGCGTTACTATCTCATGGCTAGGTCTAATGACACATGCAAATGTTAACCGGCTACCTTACCTTCTAAACCGGTACACGACGGTGACAAGCACTCACGCTATTACGGCAAGGATAGGTAAGGCGGTGGTACCAGACCCGGGCGGGACAAAGCGGAACTCTACTACCTGCAGAACTCTACTTACTGGTTAGTAGTAGTTACTTTCGCATTTATTTTATTTATACTTTATTTATTAGTATGGATTGATGTTTTGTTTAATTCCAATATTAATAAAAAAATACGTTCATAGTAAACGATTACATTAAGTTTTTCTGTTCATGTGCATAAATACTGTTCCCACGTGATTAAGATTGATTGGTAGAGAATTCCATGTAACATTAAGTTTACTGCTGTACTTGTGTACTGTTTGTTATGTATATATGTAATAAATAAAAATTTATTTACCACGACGTATATTCGCGTTTAAGGTGCAAAACCACGGATTAAATGGATACACCTTTCAAGACAATTTCTTAGTTTGGCAGCGTAGCTTGCAATTACATACAGAAACACAGAGTAATAAAACTACTTACTAATGAAATAAAATCTTTTCAATTTTTATACCTTGTCATCGCATTCGGTACGAAAAAACAGTGCAACATGGTTTATTTCTATATTTTCACAATATTATATAACCTAAAAATGTGTGAAATTTTTGACAGTAATAGGAGCATTTGCTCCATATGTGTGGCGACACGTTTCCTTCCTAATGGCGTGTCTATTAGTATTCGTGTGGTCTGTGTGCAACACGCACATTTCACTGGCCGCTCGATGGTCAATATTCAGAGTTAAATTAAAATTAAAAATGATGAAAATAGAGTTGCAGGATAAACATCTTTTTATGAGAAATTTCCTCCATCTTAGGTTTTTATTTTCATTTCCTTAATTTTAAAATTTTATGAGTTATTTGTGATAAAATAAATATCTTTTTAATCTTTATTACTTCTATAGTTTTTTATGTGCTTAAAAAGGGTGAAAGTTATCTTTTCTTGAAGTCATTCTGGATCCATTGAGTTTGTAATATGTTTTTTATATCATTAGATATCAAACAAGCAGATGGCTCTCGTGATGGAAAGAAATTAACCATCACCTTTAGACGCCAAAGATTTTAATAGTGCGTTGCTATCTACGCGGCGGGATGGCATTGCCACAGAGTAAGGTAGCGGTTACCTTACTCTCCAGACCAGAACATGACAATGACAAGCATTGACGGGATGGCGGAAGGATATAAGTAAGGCGGTGTTACCAACTACCAGAGTGAGACGTTTCGGAACTCTACCACCTAGTAGTCATGATGATAGTGACACGTACAGCCAATCAGTCACTTCTTACGACCTGCCTGGCAGATCGATTGGCCTATTCTTTAAAGGAGACCGAATTAACAAAAGTTTAAGAGCTTTATCACATTTCTCTTTATTCACATTTTTGAACTTGTTAAATAGAATATATATTAACCGGCGACATGACGACAGAAGAATAACTTATTGCGCAAATGATAGACAATATATCGTGTGTCTGTCTGTTTGTATGTCCTGTTATAATTCAAAAACATCTTGCACAATCTTGATGAACATTATTATACAATGAGAACATGAAAATACGCAGCGTCTATTGACATTCAGGGCTCTACTTATCATTTATTCTGTAAAACAATTGACGTTTTACGATATCAACGTATATTTTTTAATTATAAAACCAAGTTTATAACAAACCACAGACCACATGAATACTAATTTAAGCCGTGTAATAAACCAAGAAGTTTTTAATTTTTTTTTATCGTATGACAAGCAAATGGTTCTCCTGATGGTAGGTATGAGACAATTTTTTTTGAAAAAACCATAGTTATTAATATTGCGTTGCTATTCGCGTAGCGCGATGGTATTGTTAGGTATATATTAAATTCACCGTCTTTAAGGGCAATTGGCCCACCTCTCGTTCCCACCACTGTAACTAGACCTGTGTTTATAAACCAGAATCAACAGCGGCAACCGACCTGATAACCTCTGAGTTGCGAGCTCACTGTCTGTATTGCAAATTCACCGTCTGTCTTATCCTCCAAACCGTAACACGACTAACTTGTTAATTCAAGCATTGACGCTATTGCCTCCCCATCCTATGCCCCCATATTGGTCCGGGCTTCTTTGAAGAATAGGCCAACTGCCATTGCAACTGCATAGGCAGGTTGTAAGAGGCGACTATGCGAATCACTACCATAGTGCTTCTAGCTGCTAAGTGATAGAGTTTGCATTGTCTCGCCCAGGTCTTACCTACTCTTGCCGCAATAGCGTCATAGTGTTTGTTATTGCCGTGTTCCGGTTTGGAGGGTAAGGTAAAAGGGTAAGGTAGCCGGTAAACTTATGCATGTGCCATTACACCTAGAGAAGATAGCAACTCACCATTAACATCTTTGTCGTCTATAGGCGATGGTTGACTCTTCTCATCAGGTAACCCATCTTGACATCATCATGACGTACCTTATAATATAAAAAATGCGTGAGGAATAGGAAAGGCCTCAGACCTTGTGACCATCACAGAGTTTAATGTACTACGTACTCAAGGGCGGATCCGGCCTTCGAGTCAAGGAGGGGTCACATATTTGAGGTTCAGTTAAGATAGACTCTAATCTTTATTTGTTTGCAACAAATCCATTCCTAGACCCCTGCCTATACGGAGTCATGACCCCCATGACCCTCCCCCGGGATCCGCCGTTGTACATACTAGAGAAGCTATACTAAGTATTTTTTACTTTTTTTTTTCTTTTTTTATACTATACTAGCTGATCCGGCAAACTTTGTATTGTTGTATAAATTAATATACCTTCTTCTTAAATAACTCTATCTATTGAAAAAAAAACGCATAAAAATCCGTTGCGTAATTTTAAAGATCTAATTTATTAGGGCGAGCGAAGCGAGCCCTACACTAGGCCACTTTCTATGCACTTTTGTGGTACATTTTACTCAAAAATTATCGGACTTTTAGGTTTGTGCTTCGACGTAGTAGTTTAAATTCATGTCTAGATATGTTATCTACCATAAAAATAGAGAGGGAGGGGGAGGGGGAGGAAGAGGGAGAGGGAGGTGGAGAGGGAGAGGGGGAGGGGAGTGGGAGGGGGAGGGGAGGGTGGGGAGGGGGAGGGGAGTGGGAGGGGGAGGGGAGGGTGGGGAGGGGGAGGGGAGAGGGAGGGGGAGGAGAGAGGGAGGGAAGGGGGAGGAGGGAAGGGGTGGGGAGGGAGGGAGAGGGGGAGAGGGGGGAGAGGGAGAGGGAGAGGGGGGAGGGAGAGTGAGGGGGGAGAGGGGAGGGAGGGTGGGGAGAGGGGGGAGAGGAGGGAGAGGGGAGAGAGGGAGAGGGAGAGGGGGAGAGGAAGAGGGAGAGGGGGGAGAGGGAGAGGGAGGGGGGGGAGGGAGAGGGAGAGGGGGGGGGGAGTGAGAGGGGGAGGGAGAGGGAGAGGGGGGAGAGGGAGGGGGAGGGGGGAGGGGAGGCGGTAGAGGGAGGGGGAGAGGGGGGAGAGGGGGAGAAGGAAGTTGAGAGGGAGAGGGGGGGAGAGGGAGAGGGAGAGGGGGGGCTGGCTGGCTGGCGGGGAACAGTGTGTGAACAGAGAAAAATATGTCGCGTAACTCACGTGGACCGGGCTCGTAATGTTGAAGTGAGAGAGAAGTTATGCTTGAAAGAAAGTGTTGGTGTAAAGATGAGAAAGGGAATGTTCCGTTGGTTCGGACATGTAGAAATAATGGTAGGTGAAAGATTAACAAAACAGATATACAATGCGAGAGATGAAATACTTTATTATTTATACTACACCTATTCGGAAAGCACATTAGTTCTTACTTGAAAAACGAGAAGAAAGTACCTAATTCCAAGCGAACCAATATGCGGGCGGCAAAAATGTATGGGATTTCTCCCCTCCTTTAACTTTTTTAAATTCATAAGTTTGTATCTCGAAGCACATCAAAATGTTACTGGCCACTAGCATTTACTAAGGAAACTTGGCAGTATGTGCTTTATTTCATTTGCCTCCTCAATATTAAAAAAAAAAAGATTGTACGCGCGAATTTTCTTTTTTATTGTATCTTCTTCTTACATTCTGTTCTGCCCCCCAAGACAAGTGGCATCAACGCTAGGAGAATAGAAAACAAAATGTATGGATTTGACATAAGCTGTTGATACGAGCGTAAACGAATTTGTAATTGGTAGCCAAGTGTCATTCGTGAAACGAAACGTTATATTGTATCGATCATCTTTGATCAATTTCATACAAAACCTTAGCCAAGTGGCACTTTTGACAAGCAAAATTGGTGATCCAATGATCAGCGAACGCTAGAACCCTGTAAATTACGCTAAAAATGGCGGATAATCACTATTATTTAATCAGCTGTTCTAAATCGTGGATAATATCTTTTAGAATTTTTGATAATTTTAAAGTAAAATGAACGCAAATTGCCATAATTTAAGAGTCTTAACCTAACTAGGGGGTTTTCAATACATTTTCTTTTTTTAAGTCGCAGACGCCTTTGTAATGAATTTCGGTTTTCATCCCCTAACTCCACGGGGAATTAACTCAGAGCAAAGTGACCTTGACAAAAGTTGGTGTCCCTTACCCCCTCCACGTAATGGTGCAACAAAAAAGGGGTGTTATATAGGGTTGAAATTTTCCATCAAAATTTTTCTAAGTCCTGCGCACGCTCTGACCGCCAACCGAGCTCTCTGTTCATTCTAATATAACGCATTGGCGCCATTTCGACCAAATTGGTAGCCAAGTGGATTATGGCTTGTTTAACGTTCGTTCCATACGAACTTTACGAATTATATCGAATATTGTCTCTGAATTGAATATAATAAAAATAAGAACAGAGTCGCTATATCTGATTCAATTTTGATTGTATGTACCGCGTGAGTGCGAATAAGATAAAATATACTATCTTTTCTTCTTAATTACTGTCATGCCGTAAGTTTCTATATAGCTAACATGTTAATTGAACTCTGTCAGTACTATGGACTACCAATTTAAAGAGTTATAAAATTAAATACTGTCACCAAGATTTATGTATTTATCTTCATTGCTATCAAATTTGATTGTTTTAACATATTTTAAGTAAATCCTCTTTACCTACCTTACAAGTGAACGTAGAATTGTGCAAAATGTTATCGATAGTCACATTTTAAAACTTATGTTTCAGATTTATGAAAGCTGATGATAAATTTATTATTAAAAATGAACAAAAATATGCAAAACTGAAAATATAACACTTCTTTTTTACGTATTTTTTGGCATACATATTTACAGAAATGTAAAATTGATCGAAATCTATTGCTACACTGAAAAATAAACTATCTTTCTTTGTTTCATTAAATTTACAAAATACAAGGGTTGTAACAAGAATATAGTGTTTATAACTTGAACTTATAGTGTCTGTAAAATATTTAAAGACGAAATATTATATTTATCATCATTAAGACATTGTCAGCATTTTGCAAACCTATCACTACTTACAATGTGTCTAGGCAGTTCGTTAGAAGCGAACAATTGGGTAAACGAGTCACTAGTATTGTGGCTTCTAAGTGGTAGGGTTCTGCATTGTCTCGCCTGGGTCTAATACCACTGACCCACCTATTTCTGCAGCAATAGCAACAGTGCTTGTTACTGTCGTGTTCCGGTTTGGAGGGTAAGGTAGCCGGTAAATGTATGCATGTGACATTAATACCCCCCCCCCCCCCCCCCGCCACAAGGATATCAAAGCACCATTAATAATGTGCCACCAAAAGCCTTCTTAATTTGCGTTAATTTTACTTTAAAATTATCAAAAATTCTCACAGATGTTATCCACGCTTTAGAACAGCTGATTGAATAATAGTGATCAACCGCCATTTTAAGCGTAATCTGCAGGGTTCTAGCGTTCGCTGATTATCGAATAATTCGCTACTATTTTGCTTGTCAAAAGTGCCACTTGGCTACGGTCTTGTACGAAAATTGACAAAAATGATCGATGCAATATAACGTTTCGTTTCACGAATGACACTTGGCTACCAATTACAAATTCGTTTACGCTCGTGTCAACAGCTTATGACAAATCCATAAATTTATCTTTCTATTGTACTAACGTTGATGCCACATCTTGGGGGGCAAGTCTTTTTTGCTTTTAATGCACTTTTCATATAAATAAAACTTATAACCTCGGTGAAAATAATACTTCAAAGTAACGTTTACCGTCAATTCAGAGACAATATTCGATATACTTCGTAAAGTTCGTATGGAACGAACGTTGAACAAGCCATGATCCACTTGGCTACCAATTTGGCCTAAATATCGCCAAAGCGTAATATTTGAATAGTTACTGAGCGTTTGCCACTTGTCTAGGGGGGCTGATGTCTATGTCTAGTAGCGAGAATGAAGATTTATTTACGGCGCCTGAATTAAAACAAGCTGCTCAAACAGTCATTTTAAACCTTTTGCCAGAAAAGTCCAAGCATAAGTAGAAAGCATAGTAAGTACAACAAAACATATGAAGAATTTATGGAGTTTCAATAATTGTAATAATTTGAATATAAATTTTAACTAAAATATTTTTATTTTCCTCATTGGTGTAGTATAAAGCAGTATGTATCACTCGGGAGAAAATGCGATACGTAAGGTATCGGTCATTTTCTCGCCTTGGTGAACAAATTACTATTATTTTTCTATACATTAAAAGACTTATAGACTTTATTATTATAAATAAAGTCTATACATTAAACAAGTTCTAACAATATTACTAGATAGTATAACTTTGCGAGCCCCTACAAAGCTCTGCTTTTTGCTAGTTATAATAAAATCTTAAGTAGCAATAATAAATTTTAATAATGTTTTCCAACTTAAGGCTGATGGAGTCAACGTAGTGGGAGATTTAGAGACTGCAACAGAGTTTAAAACTTTTTTCTCCAATGCTGCAATTTTAACAACTCAAAACCTCAGTGCATCAGTTAGTACTGCTGAATCATTACTGGAGCAATGTGTAACCAAGTGCGACAAAACCTTTGAATTTTCATTTATTGATATCTTGAATGCCTTTAAAACCTTGGAACCTAAAAAATTCCTCAGGGACATTCCGTTACAATCATAGCTTCAGTAATAAATGTTATTGCACCATATTTAGCTGTAATATTTACCTAATTGTTCTGTAACACATGGTGTATTTCCTGACTTGATGAAATTGAGCAAAGTTATTCTAATTTTCAAGTCTGGTTTTAAATATAATCCCTCCAATTTTCGGCCTATCTCGGTTTTGCCAACCCTAAGTAAAATATTAGAGAAAATTATACTAAACCAAATGCTTAGACATTTTGATAAATTTAGATTATTTCACACTAAATAATTTGGTTTTAGGAAGGGTCTCTCAACCATAGATGCTGGTGTCAAATTACTGAAAAACGTTTATGAAACCTGGGAGGATTCACAGGATGCACTTGGAGTGTTCTGTGATTTGTCTAAGGCATTTGATTGTGTCGATCATAACATCTTAATCAGGAAGTTACACCACTATGGAGTTAGAAATAAGGCTCTTGATATTCTGATTTCTTACTTAAATGAAAGAATTCAGAAGATTGATATTAATGGCAAAAGGTCCGCTAGTGCTACTGTAACCATGGGTGTCCCGCAGGGCTCTATACTTGGTCTACTCTTGTTTCTAATTTACATAAATGACTTGCCTTACTACGTAGGGGATAAGCATGGAATCGTACTGTTTGCGGACACTTCACTTTTATTCAAAGTAAAAAGACGAATTGGTAAGTATGACGAATTAAATAATGCTATTTCAAAAGTTGTACACTGGTTCAGTACAATCTTTTATTAAATGATAATAAAACCAAGTGTGTTAAATTTTGATTGCCTAATGTAAGGCTCGTAGATACCAGTGTACAGCTGGATGGAAACAAACTGGGTTTGACAGATTCCACTGCGTTTTTAGGTATTACTTTAAATAAGAAATTACAAAGGACATTTAGCACATTTAGCACATAATTTAGCAAAGAGACTTAGTTCGGCAGCTTATGCAGTTAAAAAATGAGACAATTAACTGATGTTGACACAGCAAGAATTGTATACTTTAGTTACTCTGTGGAAGTAACTAAAGTATACAATTCTTGCCAAAATTAAAATTAAGCAGCGCTGCAGCGTATAATATTCGCGAATAAAAAGTCGTAACCGCTATGAATTTCATGGCGTTTACGCGTTTCATTCAACGAGCTCTGACGTAGTTGCAGTCCCGTGAACTGCACTTCAGTAGAATACAGGTGGCGTAGCGTATGCCTTGGCTAGTACGTCAGTATATAGAAGTCTATGGTTACTTTTCTTTGCTGAGGTTTGTTTCTTTGGCGAGATGTTTTAGATCTCTAATTAGTAATCACGATGTTAGCGATATGTATTTACCTTTGCTCGCCTTTTTCTTCCTATTAGTAAGGCAATTGATCTATTCTTCGAAAGAACCTGGATTAACACAGAGAAAAATGGTAATTTTGTTATATATCTAATATCAATAATGTTTTTCTTTGTGTAAGATTTGTCTTAACTTAATTTATGTGCTTAATGTACCTAATTAATTGATTATTGTCTTTCTATGTGCATCCCTTGCCCCTTCTCTGTTTCCTTTTGAGGTTGACTGGCAGAGAATGCTCTTGGGCTATAAGTCTACATGTGTAAATACACGTGTGCAAAATTTAAATAAATAAGTAAATACATAAATAAAATAAATAAATATTAATAATAATAATAAATAATCACGGGACAAATTACACTTACTGATCTAACCCCAAAGTAAGCAAATTATTTGCTTGTGCTATGGGTGTTAGTCAACGATACTAATACATACAAATACATAATCCGGAAATACATACATTTATGCTCATCACACACATGCTTGTCCCCATCGGGGATCGAACCCGAGCCCCGTCGATCGCGTAGTCAGTGTAGCTAACCATTCGACCTACGGGGCGGTCAAAATAAAAGAAATAAGGCAGTAGATAATTATTATTAAAACTAGCTTTTGCACGCGGCTTCGCTCGCGTTAAATGGGAAGTGGGGAGTTTGTAAGAGACAAAATGTAGCCTATGTTACTCTCCATCCCTTCAACTACCTCCACTTAAAAAGTCACGTCAATTCGTCGCTCCGTTTTGCCGTGAAAGACAGACAAACCCATTCATAACATTAGTATGGATTCTTGCTTCTTAATCAGAAATCAAAGTTTCTGCAAATCCAGCCTTATCCCAGCCGCTCACTAGCAAAAGCCTTTGCAACTGGCGATTTCACACGCACTTTTTTCATCCAACAAAAAGAGCAACACGGCAGTGAAGGGGAGACTGCAAAAAACAGAAGGGAGGCTGATTACAAACTTTATTATGAAATGACATTGAATTAATCCGAAAGGCCACCTTGCGGCTCTCATTAACACAAATGGATTCACGACTCGAGCACGGACAATAAAAATCGCATTTACACACAAAAAAAAGAAACGTGATTAATGATATGGAGGTAGTTTACTACCAACGCGTGCAACGTGGCAGGCTACACATGGACATAGCGAGCGACTAACGCCTAGATTATGAAGAAAAAAAAACATATTTTATAATAAAGTTAAAGATCATATATATATACATATATATATATATATATATATATATATATATATATATATATATATATATATATATATATATATATATATATATATATATTTATATATCATCAGATAGCAAACGAGGCGAGGTCTAATGCCACATGCATAAGTTTACCGGCTACCTTACCCTCCAAACCGGAACACGACAGCGACAAGCACTGACGCTATTGCGGCAGGAATAGGTAAGGCGGTGGTACCAGACCCGGGTGAGACAATGCAGAACTCTACCACCTAGTAGCCACGGTGGTAGTGACTCGATAGCCAATCGGTCGCCTTTTACGACCTGCCTGGCGGAACGGCAGTTGGCCTATTCTGCAAAGGAGGCCGGGACCAACACGGCGGATAATAGCAGGTTTAGCTGGCCATATAGATAGATAATAGATAATATAGATATAGATAATATAGATATAGATAATACAGATATAGATAATAGATAATATAGATAGATAATAGATAATAGCAGTTTTAGCTAGCCACTAGTTCGAGAAATAGTCGGCCGCATCATAAAGTAATCAATTTTATAACTTTACCACGACATCTACACTAAATGAATTACGCGAATATTGTTTATCGAGGTTTGTTTCCGATTAATTAACATTAAATTATAAAAATTAAAATACTCTTTGTTGTACTGATGTTTCTGTATATCGTAATAAGATGCTCAGTGTGTGTGTATGTGTGTATGAATGATCACGATAATTTGTTATATTTTCCGTCAACTTACTATTAAAATCCTATACCCTAGTTTGACACAATTGATTAAAAGTGTTTAATTGCTTTAGCTTTCCGGTATGAAACTTAGACCAAAGCTGCGTTTCTCGTTTTTGCTGTGCATAGCGAGTTAGTTTATTAAAATCATGGGCTCAAGGATTATAAGCCGTTCGCAGTTTCATTAAAAATCTAGTTGCAAAAACCTGAGGGTGACTGCAACTTTTTATAAATATTATTTAATTACAGGCTAGTTGTAAAAACATAATAACTTCTCTGAATCTGATAGATAATAATTAAGGTTATTATTGTCTATCAGAATTTTCTAAAGTAATGTTTGATACTTGGTTTATGATACGTTTGCTTAATAACAAGTTATAGTGATTTAAGTACATATATTACGTCTTGACTGTTTAAGAAATTCACAGATATACATGGGGCACACTAAAAGTTTTGCACTTCTAGCTAATCGGAACTATTTGAATTTCGAATGTTATATTTTTAAAATGTTGCAACCTTTTTAGCAATAAAAAAACAATTGGCGGGAAATGATTTGTCAATTGTTTTTTATCACTCATCAAAGTTCTACGTACGCAACGAAAATTGAATTAAGTCAAAAAGATTTTAGAGCGATAATTTTTTATGATTTTAAAAGTTCTCTTTCTCCGCAAGACTGTGCCGCTCGTTTTCAAAATGCTTTTGGGAAAGAAGCACCTTGTTTGAGCACCGTGAGGCGATGATTTGCTGCATTTGAGAGAGGTCAAGTTTCTTTACATGACGAATTTCGTGAAGGGCGGCCTTCAACTGCCGTCAATAATAATAATGTGGCTACTGTTAAGCGATTAATTGAAGAAAACCCCCGGATTACCTATGAGACAATTCGAGGACTATTGGGGATTGGTATGAGCCACATTCAGAAAATTTTACACGAAGAATTGAAAGTTCGGAAACTTTGTTGTCGTTGGATCCCTCATGAAATGACAGCGGAGTAGAAGCGGGCTCGCGTGGAATGGTGCTCACAGATGCTACTGAAGTACGACCACGGACATTCTAATGCTGTTTATGACATTGTCACAGGAGACGAAACGTGGATTTATTGCTTTGAATCTGAAAAAAAAACAACAATCTTGTGAATGGTTGTTTGAAAATGAGAACAGGCCAACAAAAGTGAGACAGGCGAGAAACGTTGTTAAAAAAATGATCGCGTTTTTTTCTCAGCTCCGGGTCTCATCTATACAATTCCACTTGAAAATGAAAAGAGTGTTAATGCCGAGTGGTATTCTACTAATTGTTTGCCCAGGGTGTTAGAAAAAGTTTGCGAAAGATGACCCAAAAGCCACATTCTCCTACACCGTGATAACGATTCTTCACACACAGCCAACAAAACAAAGTAATTTTTAGCTTCCGAAAAAGTACATCTCGTCACTCATCCTGCGCATAGCCTCAACCTAGCACCCTGTGATTTCTGTATTTTCCCAAAAATCAAAGATTTGATGAGAGGTTTTACTTTTACCAACTCCGAAGAGGCAGTGATAGCGTTCAATCAGCACGTAGAAAACATACCTTCCGATCTGCGGTCCTCCTGTTTTAAAAAATTATTCGATCGCATGAAAAAATGTTTAAAATGTAAAGGAAATTATTTTGAAAAGCAATAAACATAATATTTTGGTTATAACATGTTGTTTTTTTAAGTTACGCAAAACTTAGAGTGTGAATTAAAATGAGAAAACATATATTTGTTGATGGTTAGCAACAGTTTGTGTATTATGTATTATATTGACTTTTGGAGTATTAAATCGAATCATGTTATACAATCACAAAAAGAGATATTTTCAATGACAAGAATGGGTTTCACTGACGAGAAAGAGTCGTCATTTTTTTTTTCCTTAGATTTTCTAAGCGGGCTGACTTGGCTTCAAAAAAGGGGAACAAATTAATTAATATACTAAATATGTATGTATGCATGAGTGTCTAGTGAAATAAAAGTACCTATAAATGCATTATTTATTATTTTGACAAAATAATCGGCTAATCGTGGGTTGTATCTCTAGTTGTATCTCTTCGGGGATACGAGCGCGAAGATACTAATTCACACAGTTTATAAAATAATTATCAAATAAACTATAGCAATATTTTTATAGATAAAACCAATTTTAGTGATAAGTTAGCTATATTCTTAATGAGAGAGAGATTTTATTGTTCAATCTTTTCATGCGTATGTCAGTTAGAGCAGCAATCGTACTGGGTCGTCTATTACGATATGAATGTTAGATTAAAGTAATTTCTCGATGTAGACACGATAAATACGTGTTGTTACTTCCGATAAATACTGAAATTATTTTGAAAGCAAATTGTGTTGAGATGGATTTTCGATAAATGTAAACAGCGAAAGCTAGCGAGTTCATTACTCAAGTGAGACTACATAAATGAGTCATTTATTTATTATTTATCTTACACGTATGGCAATAGAAGCAAACTTTATCGATTAGATATAGAGAGTTTGAAGCAAAAGAAACAGTAATAAATCGACTCAGTCTTAATCGATTACAAAACATTACGGTAATAAGAACAATAACAAAATCGATTTAAATTTAACCGATTAAAGTATTTTAGGAAACAAAAGCCTGTAAGGTAATCGACGGAATCTTCTCATATCAAGAATGAATTTCGCCACGTGGAACCATTGTAACGTAGCTCAGTTGGTCAAAGCGTTGCCTGGCTTTAGGTAAGGTAGCCTTAAATCCAGTAATGTCAAATATTCTTTTGTTTAAATATCATCATCCCTTGCGAGGTAGGAAGATAAACCAAAGGTCTAAAGACTTTCCGGTTTCACCACGATTCACCGGTTTGTCGGTTAACGAGACGAGTAGTGATCCCTATCGCCGCATTTTACCAACCTTATAACGATTATCGAGCTATCCTATCGATAACCGTTTACATGCTCATCCGAGGTAAGGGAGTGGTATCATACCAACCCACCAGACTCCGAGCTAATTTTGAGATTTTGTATTTTCGAAAAAAAAACTGGAATAAACCTTAATAACAATCTTGCCTGACCCGGGATCGGACCCTTGAACCCGGGGATAATCTAAGCCGAATAGGCTTTCCCTAGACTACGAGGAAATCAACCGTTTGTTATATTTTTAAAGAAAAAATTGGTTTAAACTTACCTAAACTATTTTCTATCGCTAGAACTTCAGTGCCTATTACACACGTATTTTAGCTCGCAGGGTAGGAAATTGATACTATTTTTTTCAACAGCTCCAATGTTAAGTATTTTGACGTAGTCACAAAACAATCCTTTGACATATTGAAGCCGTTAAAAAAATAGTACCAAATTGGTACTATTTTATAACAGCTTCAATAATAAGTATTTTGGCACATAAATACATAGTTGTGTATTCATGTGCCACGATTACGTCACTCGTGTTGGTCCGGGTTCCTTTGAAGAATAGACCAACTGCCGTTCTGCCAGGCAGGTCGTAAAATGCGACCGATTAGCTATACGTGTTACTACCACCGTGACTATTATGTGGTAGAATTCCGCTACGTCTCGCCCGGGTATTTGGTACCACCGCCTTACCTATTCTTGCTACAATTTCGATTCCTGCCCCAAAATTCCGGTTTGAAGGGTAAGGTAGCCGTTTGACTTATGCATGTCATCCCGCCACACAGATAGCAACGCACCATTAACATCTTTAGTGTCTATAGGCGGTGGTTTGTCTTTCCATCAGGATAGCCATCTGTTTGTTTGCTATGTAATGATGTGTAAAAATACTGACATCCGGATGTCCACAATTTTTCTTAAATTGTTTTTTTAAATATAGTATAGGTAGGTACTTGACAAAAATTTGTTAAAGTAATAAATGTGTTTATCAAAGGGTTGTTCCTTATATCTGTGCTATTACTTATATTTGTTGTATTTGTGAAATACGTATACAATACTGAATATATGAGGCGTGCAAATCGGCCTAGTAGTTTTTAAATTTATTAATCACTACATAGTATAAAACAAAGTCGCTTTATCTGTCTGTCCCTATGTATGCTTAAATCTTTAAAATTACGCAACAGATTTTGATGCGCTTTTTTTAATAGATAGATTGATTCTTGAGGAAAGTTTTCGTATACAAACCTTTCCGATATTCCCACGAAAACAAAAGCTACGCGGGTGAAACAACGGGCAGGTTGCTAGTTAGAAATAAATATTTTTCTTTACAAACATAAAATATCTTTAAAATAGTCAAATAAATAAATATTACTTAAAAATAGAATAATTCTGGGAATCTTTTCTTCTGTACCTAATGAAAATGTGGTTACTAACTTCAGTCTCCAATTAACCATAATATTAACAACAGTTCTCCTAGTTAATTTCGTTGACTTTTGCTCAAAATCAAAAGTAATCCCGAAAAAGCCTCCAACAAGCGTATAAAAAATTAATAAAGCACACGTCATGATTGAATGATCTCATAGTCGTTACAAAATTGGGTGGGCAAAGAGCGTCGTCAGCGAACAGCCATCGCAGTCTCAACAACATAATGATAGGTTTTAGAGTGCTTCTGTGTAATGGTGGGACCTCTTTTTGCTCAACAAACCATGCTCCGTCCCATTCTAAACATGTTCGTCTTTTTTTATCGTGGGATAATTGAAATCATTATGTAATGAGCTATTTTTGAAATTGTTTTTTTTTTAAGACATATTTTATACAAGAAGACTTAATATCACATCATGCCATTAAGCGTTGTCTAAGAAGTCTAACAGTATTTTTTTAATGACAATAGCTGATGATCCTATTACCTATTAATCTTGTTACTATGTATAGGATCTTTTTATTTGACTTACCAAAAAGTGGTAGGAGCTTCTTAATTTATTTATTTTTTATGTAATTTGGAACATAACTTCATCATAAATAGACAGATTTCCAAAATTATATTTTGTTTTGAAGTGAATACTTCCTGTTTAAATTAATTTGTTGAAGATCTGACCCAGAACTCCAGATATATAAGATTTAAACAGTTCTTGCAGTTTAACTTCATTAAAAAAAAATTTTTTTTTATATCATAAAATAGCAAAAGCTCCTAATGGAAAGAGACAACCATCTCTTGGACACCAAAGATTTTAATGATGCGTTGATATCCGCAAGATGCTTAATCCATGGTAAGATGTTTAATGCCCCATGAATAAATTATGCACCTTATACCAGCTATCTTACCCTCCAAACCAGAATACAATAGTGACAAGCACTTACGATATTGCAGCAGGAATAGGTAAGGCGGTGGTACAAAACCCGAGAGACGTTGCTGACCTCTACCTCCTTGTAGTTACAATAGCAGTATACGTATAACTAATCATTCGTCTTTCACGAATTGCCTAGTAGAATGGCAGATGCTGTAATTGTAAATTTATTTATAAACTAGCTAGTCCAGCACACATTGTCTTGTCCAATATGTTTGTGATGCCGCAGGTTACTAGTCGGGTAAAAAGAAGCACCTTTAGTTTTTTTTTTGACAATTTTTTATTTTTTAAAAATTTTGAGACAATTTTTTAAAAACAAAAAATTGTCTCAAAATTTTATAGGTATTTTGAGACAAAAAACAAACTACAAACAATAACACAATATATATATATATATATATATATATATATATATATATATATATATATATATATATATATATATATATATATATATATATATATATATATTCAATGCACGTTTAACTTTGTAACCGAAACATGTTTAGAGTCAAATAGCAATTCACCCAACAAGAGTTGAAGTTTTAAGCTCAGTTCCCATGTTAACTTACAAACTCTTTATACAAAGAAAAATTATCTTGCCATAGTCGGGTAAGTTCAAACAAGTATGACTTGTATGAGTAAACAAGTATGAGCGTACTTCAAAAACAAGGGATGTATTAAACATCCCTTGTTTTTGAAGTACACTGACACAAAATTCACAGCACAACTTTCGTCATAAATAACATTAACTGTGAAATAGTGTCTATAAGCGCACATAGACATACAAAATTGACATCATTCATTTAATACGTCATTATAAATTTAAAAACCTTATAAGGAGAGTTCTGATAACACTACAATTATGTTACAAATACAAAAATATAAAAATTAGAAGAAGGCATGGAAATGACTGCGTATTGCCATTAATTACATAGGCACAAACTACATATTTTGCTACTTTGACAATCTAAAATCGTTGTTTAGATATCTGTATAGAAGAATAAACGTTCTTGAATTTATATGAAACTAGCTGACACGGCAAACGTTGTTTTTTCTGTCATACAACAAGGGGGGGGGGGATTTAATTTAGATAAAAACTGCCTATCCTATCCTATCTTTTAAGTTGGACAAAATATAATATGGACAAAATTTCTCATAACATTTTTTGTTTCAGTAGTTTATGCATCCATTTAGAACAAACAACGTGACAATATATTTAAATATATTTACTTGCTGACCCAGCGAATGGTTTGTTTACCATAGATGCAAATTATTTGTATTATTCAATACAATAAATAATAATTGGTGGAGTACTAAAGAGGGGTACTGACCCAGCAAACGTTGGTTTACCATACAAATTATTTGTATTAAATAATAAAATATTCATTTTAGTGGGGTACTAAAGAAAGGGGGGGGGGGTTAATTGAGATAAAAACTATCCTATCTTTTAAGGTGGATCAAACAGTATAAATCTACAAAATATTGAAATCGGTACAGTAGTTTCAGAGGCCATCGCGGACAAACAACGTGACACTTTTTTTATATCATAACATAGCAAACAAGCAGATGGGTCTTCTGCTGGAAAGAGTCAACCATCGCCTATAGACACCAAAGGTGTTAATGGTGCGTTGCTATCTTGTGGCGAGGTCTTATGCCACATGCATAAGTTTACCGGCTACCTTATCCTTCAAACCGCAACACGACACTATTCCTGACGCTATTGCGGCAGGAATAGGTAATGCGGTGGTACCAGACCCGGGCGAGAAAATGCAGAACTCTACTACCTAGTAGCCACGATGGTAGTGACTCGCGTAGCTAATCAGTCGTCATTTACGACCTGCCTAACAGAACGGCAGTTGGCCTATTCTACAAAGGAACCCGGGACCAACACGGGGGAAAATATAAAGATTATTCTTCAGCAAATCTTCAGACATAACAAAAGTCCTCCAAGAAAATAAAGGAGCAGCATAAATAATAGAAAGTTCATAAACAAATAACCATCATCTACTCACTTCTTCCCAATACTGTATGAGCGAGTTTCTGAAATCGAATCAATATAGCGCAGGGGGCGGCTCCCCCGGGATTTCGCTTTTCAACCCCTGTTATTGTTTCAATCTCTCGCCACAAACTTGTGAATCGAAAAAGTTGTTACATGTCGCAAGGGCTATATCGGTAAGAACAATGAAATTCAACAGATGTATCTGAATATCTAAATATACATTCATTGATATTTTCCCCCTTCTTGGTCCGGGCTCCTTTGAAGAATAGTTGATCAATTCTTGAAAAGAATGTTGCTTGCCTACCGTTCTGCCAGGCAGGTCGTAAAAGGCGACCGATCAACCGACACCGACAAAATCCGTTCCGAGTTCCGCAAAATCTCGCCCTGATGGAAAGAGAAACCACCGCCTATAAACACCGAAGATGTTAGTGGTGCCTCGCTATCTGTGTGGCGAGATGATAACAATAAATAAAGATGATAATAAGTAATCACGGGACAAATTACACTTACTGATCTAACCCCAAAGTAAGCAAATTGCTTGTGTTATGGGTGTTAGTCGACGATACTAAATACATACAAATACATATAGAAATACTAGAACATATTTATTAAACACCCAAACCCGGAAATACGAACATATATGCTCATCACACACACGCTTGTCCCCGTCGGGGATCGAACCTGAGCCCCGTCGATTGTGAAGTCAGGGTCGCTAACCACTCGACCAACGGGGCGATCCAATTGAATAAGTTTACCGGCTATTTCACCTTCGAACACACAAGAGTGACAATCATTGACGCTATGGCGCCAGGAATAGGCAAGGCGGTGGTACCAGACCAGCAAGTTGCAAAACTTTACCACATAGTAATCACGATGTTGTTATTAATATCTTAACCTTTTAAGAATAACCAGGCAAAATGGCAGAGTAAGTTTTCTACAAAGTGAGCCTGGACCAAACACGGGAAACATTTTTGACAGTTTGAGTTGGCGCGCCTACTTTTGAACATCAAAGGCAGTTCGATCTTACACAGCTAGCATAAAAATAAAGCTTTACAAAGTTATATGAAAAGTAAGTAAAAAAACTTAAACTAACAGCCAGTAAATCGTCGGTGACAGGCGACAGTACAGGTAACAGAATGATGGCGGCACAATTTTTGTCCAATCTCATGGATTTCCGGTTCAGCGCTGTTCCTGCTCACCGGAAACGAGGAGGCGCGGCGGGTGAAACTACTGCGTTCGGTTTTCAAATTAACTGGCGTTGAGATGGTTCATTTATTTGAATTTTTAAGTGTTAGTAAGGATCCCTTTTGAAAAATGGACAAACAGTCTTCGTGCCAGATAGTTCGAAAAAGGGTTTCTACCATCGTTACCTCTTGGGCTTTTTTTTCAATAATTTAATGAGACAATCCTCGGACTACTATTATACTACTACTACCTATCTAATAAGAGAAGAATTATCAAGATCGGATCACTGCCGATAGTAAAATAAAATGCCTATGGATATGGATAAAAATGCCGTAAAAGCGTCAGTGCTTGTCACTGTCATATTCCGGTATGCCGGTTGCCGGTTGCAAGTAGCCGGTACACTTATGCATATGGCAATGCCATCCCGCCACATGGATAGCAACGCATCACTGACATCTTTAGTGTCTATAGGCGATGGTTGTCTCTTTCCATCAAAAAAGCCATTTGCTTGTTTGCTATCTGATGATATATGTAAAAAAAGATCTGGTAGCACTTATCTATTCTTGTCCAAATAACTTTAATACTTGCCCACGCCCCAGCTTTGTACAAGTGTTATAGACTTATGACACAAAATTAGATAAAATTAATTAAACGATTATTTTTGCTAGAGTTCGCCCCATGGTCAAAATTCAAAGATGCTCCGTTTAACCACAGACTAAACAAGTTTTACAGCTACTAAACAAGTTTATATATATATATATATATATATATATATATATATATATATATATATATATATATATATATATATATATATAATCTCGGAATCGGCTCCAACGATTTTCATAAAAGTCACAAATTAGGGGATTTTCGGGTCAAGGAATCGATTTATCACGGTTCCAGGTCCAAGAAAAGCTCAGTTCCCAAGATATGGGTATGTGAAAAACCGAGCAAAGCTCGGTCAACCAGATACAGAAAAAAAATTATATATTCTATAGGAATCGATTTATCAAGGTTCAAGGTCCAAGAAAAGATAGGTTCCAAAAATATGTGAAAAACCGAGCAAAGCTCGGTCAACCAGATATTATGTATAAAACGAATGGTAGTGTGCGTAATGTAGGTATATATTTTTATAAATTACGCTTCTAATGCACATATTATGTAAAAATATTAGCTTTATATATCTATAATCGTGCCAAATCTTATATTCCTCCGTTCACGTTATATTCGTTAAGGATTACAATTTTTTTATATTACTGATTAAAAATGTTAAAGCGACAGCCGTTGTCTATGGGCATCTACCACAACAACAGTGTTTGCCGAAACAGCTTAAGTGTGTTTAAGTTTAAGTTTAAAATAAAACAAACTTATTTTTAGAATGTAACAACAAAGCAATGATCTAAGGTTTAACAATGTCGCGAAATTTAATTATATATAAGAAAACCAAGATGCACAGTCCCGAACAAAACTGACACTCAAAACTGTCCCTAATTTCACATAAGTAGTTATAGATATGGCTAAAACATATGTTTTTGCATATCCAACCTTAAGCGCAAGATTTATACTTGTTCTTACAAAGCAATGTACAAAAAGTAATAAGTTGAGTGTCGGAATTCTATTCGAAATGAGCGTACAATTTAAAATTGTGCGCTCATTTTTAGAGGACGGTTTTGTGACGCTGATTGTGTATTTTTACATCAATGGGCGTATTACATTGCATATTTCTAGATATAAATAAATTAAAAGAAATAAAATTATCAGAAAGCTAAGATAATTTTGGTGATCCAATCGCTTCTAAACTTTTAACCCCGTGTTGGTCCGGGCTCTTTGAAAAATAGGCCAACTGTCGTTTTGCCAGGCAGGTCGTAAAAGGCGACCGAGTTATATAGTTGGCTACTCGCATACCACTACTATCGTGGCTATCAGGTGGTAGAGTTCTGCATTGTCTCGCCCGGGTCTGATACCACCGCCTTACGTTTCTGCTGCAATAACGTCATCGTTTGTCACTGTCGTGTTCCGGTTTGGAGGGTAAGGTAGCCGGTAAACTTACACATGTGGTATTAGACCACCCACAATATAGCAACGCACCATTAACATCTTTGGTGTCTATAGGCGTTGACTCTTTCCGTCAGGATACCATCTGCTTGTTTGCTTTTTTTTAGTTTTTAAAGTGGACAACACCACGTCGGACCAACAGCGGCGGTATCTTTGTGTCGTCATTTTAACACTTTAACTGTCCCAAGCATATTTCCGTCCCCATCACCAAAATGTCCAATAATTATATTACATTTTTTTATATATCTTAAGATAGCGAACATGCAGATGGGTCTCCTGGCGGAAAGAGAAAACCATCGTCTAAAGACACCAAAAATGTTAATGGTCGTTACTATCTTGTAGCGAGGTCTAATGGCAGAACTCTACCACCTAGTAGTCACGATGATAGTGATTCGCATAGCAAATCGGTCGCTTTTTACGACGTGCCTTGCAGAACGGCAGTTGGCCTATCCTTCAAAGGAGCCCGGGACCAACACGGGGAAAAATACATTAAAACACATTTTAATTTATTACGAGGTCACGAAAATATTTTATCCTTTTTATCATTTTAATCCGTCTGTACGTTCTAATGTAGTTTCTTACTACATCTATTTATCACGTTGAGGTATTATTTACAGGATAATAACTGCACCAGTGCATTATATGTAATGCACGAACGTATCAAGCAAGGTCTTCAGTGCATTACAGTAATGCATGGACAGTCAAAGGGTTAAAACTTAGACTATATTTGTCAAATATTATTATTATGTTATAATATTTAAAAATATCATTTAAAGTTATCATTTTTATCGGGAAAATTTGTATATCATTTAAAAAAGATACATATAAGATCCTAATATGAAATGGCCAAATAACGCTTCGATAATTGAACAGGTTTTTTTCACTGTTAATTAGAATGATTGCTCATTTAACTTTATAATTAAGAAATTATACGATCTTAGTTCGGTGTCCAAATGTCAACTGTCATAAAATGAAAGTCAAAATAAAAGTAAATGGACGGGCAGTATTTTGCAATGTTATTAAACATGTTTAACATGGCCTTAAATTCCTAGAGTCCACTCGGAATTTCAGACCTTTTTGGCACGACTTAGCAACAACTTGTATATGAAAAAACAAATAATCCAGGTGCTCGGAACCCTGATACATATTTAATTCTGGATTGACCTTTACGCCTAGGATAATATCAGATAGTGCTTGCGGGAAATATGTATTAAGTTATAATAATACATCGCAAAAACTACGAAGAAATACAAGGAGCTAAACGATATTGTGAATGTTAGTTTGCCCATGAGTTATGAAAATTTAGAACTTGTCCCAAATATTTATAAAAAAAACCTGTGTGAAAAGTAGTATTAGTGGTAGAAATAAAACTTAACAATGCATGGTAGCCGTTGTGTGAAAATTTCCTTATCAAATAAATTTCATTAAAACATATATTTAAATATCAATCGACATAATGTATTTAAATCGCAATTGATAGAATCGACTGGTGTATGATCGATTAGCCTACAATTTTCAAATTTCATGAAGATTAGTCCCTGATAGTTTTAGTTTAATTTAAAAGTATGTAATACACTAATTATACTTTACCAACAACAAAATGAGGTTTTACAAAAACATAAACACATTAATTAATTTCTTATTACAACCATAGCCATTAGTAACATGTATAAGGAGAGATGCAAATGGTTTATTCACAATTACTCAACTGTATTAAATCCTATACAAGCGATGCCATTCCTACCGAAATATTAGTCACATATTCATTTACAACCCAGTTTTATTTCTTTTTTAATGAAAATAATATGAATCAAATGTAATGATATTTAAAACTCATGGGTGAGTTGGTTTGGACATTATAACATAGGTTTCAACTTAAGAAATAAAGACGGGGCCCACCTCATTATCACTAAAATTACATGATAAATTACAGTACCTTCTAAAAAAGTATCTTTACGCCTGTATCGATGAAAAGTTTGCAGAGGTACAACAAGTGCACCCACGATTAGCTAAAGATACTTGGTCCCACAATGTGATAGGTGGCAACCCTATCGTCAACCGGGCACACACATTTCAATCCCGGGTGACGTTGTTTTTATCAGAAAACTGAAAAAATACATTTTTGAATTGCCAAACGCGAGAATCGAACCCGGGACCTCATGTGGTCAATACTGAAACCAGATCACTAGACCACAGAGGTGACAGTACCTCTACGTGTGGAAAGTACAAAATACATTCCTACTACACGAATATTATGCGGCGATGATTATGTATATAGGGGACTTTCTGTCAGAAGAGCCATCTATTAGCAAATGGCTATCTATTTGTTTGCTATCTTAAAATATACAAACTATGTTATGACTGAATATGCAATGTATGTAACAAAATTTTTTGCAAATGCAAAAATTCTTACAAATAAAATATTTATTCAAGAATTAACAGTCCTATTAAAATAATAAAAAATGGTCCCTTTAGCGAAATGCGACCTTTACTTTAAACAGGACCTTTTAAGAATCACAAGTAGACATCAAGTTGATTATTCCGACATTGTTCTGTATAATTTAGACGCTTGTTAAGTTTTTTTGGTGATAAAAGTGCTTAGAAAATTACAGTAACGTCGGTGTAAAGCAATTAATTAATTTGTATGCTGTAAAACAAACATGAATGAAGTAATCGACAAAAAATGGCACTATTAAAAATAACACAATTTCAAAATATATCATCATCATTTCAAATATGTCACAAATCACGCCGCTTTCCTTGCTGAAGAAGCAGTGAAAACAGTGCGTCAGTAAATGCTCCAAATCATGACGATTATTTTATATCATAGAATAGCAAACAAGCAGATGGCTCTCCTAGTGGAAAGAGAAACCTTCGTCTATAGACACCAAAGATGATAATGCTTTGCTATTCGTGTGACAGATTAGCAATGTTACATGCATAAATCTACCTGCTACCTTACCCTCCAAACCAGAACACGACAAAGACAAGCATTGATACTATTGTGGCAGGAATTACCAAATGCCCGGGCGAGACGTTGCAGAGCTCTACCACTCAGCAGCAGGATGCAGTGACTCGTATAACTCGTATAGAAATAGGTGGTATATATATATATATATATATATATATATATATATATATATATATATATATATATATATATATATATATATATATATATATATATATATATATTATAAGATAGCAAACAAGCAGATGGGTCTCCTGATGGAAAGAGTCAACCATCGCCTATAAACACCAAAGATGTTAATGGTGCGTAGCTATCTTGTGGCGAGGTCTAATGCCACATGCATAAGTTTACCGGCTACCTTGCCCTCCAAACCGGAACACGACAGCGACAAGCACTGACGCTATTGCGGCAGGAATAGGTAAGGCGGTGGTACCAGACCCGGGCGAGACAAATATTCGCGGCATCTCTACTCTAGAGGCACGGTATCGTTACGTATCCCATAAAATATATACAAATTAATAATAACGAGGTCATGGAGTAAATATATCTAGCGATTGTTATTATTCAAAGCATTTATAGATAGTTCGGATGTAATTAGCAACAAAGTCTCATTATCAATTATCCACGAGTAATATATAAACAAATACAAAATTAATCAGCACCAATGGAGCGTTATTATTTATTTATGAGGACGGAAAAAATGAAATAGCTTTTATTTATGTTCATCGTTTTGTCAGTTGCTAAGTTTTATGAAGTGTGAATATTCAATCGTTATAGACTATAGTGATAAACGGTTATTGCGTAGCGAATGACTTTCTTCGGGTTGACCATATAAGAATTTCTTTTTGTAGCGACATATTTGCATGAAGCTGCGTATCTACTGCCTGGTACTCATATTTTTTACAAAAATATATGACATATTTTTAATATATTTTTAAACAAATGCGCTAGAAGGAGAGGTTTTTTTAATGTTCTCAAGTATACTAGGAACCCTTGTAATTTATACTTTCCATCGTTAGCTCTTGATGAAACTGCATCCTATTGTTTTTTTAATATAAACACTTGTACTGTTTCACAAATGTAATTTAAATTTTATATAGGTATTATACAATCATTTTTTAGTTTACAGCTAACCAGTTTCGCCTATTAAAGCATCACCAGGGCTTCTTTCACATTAACATTACTCTATTCTAAAACTTAAATATTTTACATACACAAATACTTTGATACAACATATGAGTTGTATTAAAATCTTTGTGAAGTTAACGTTAGGGTAAAAACTGATAAGTTGATATATAGTAGTGACACTCCGTTAATGACTTCTGATGGCTACAGCAGCATTTCACAAGGTAATGTAAAATATTAAATTAATATCAATATAATTTCCCATATGTCCGATGACTATATGAAAAATAGTCCAATTGCCGTTCCGCTAAGCAGTTTGCAAAAGCAAGCGATTGGTTATACGAGACACTACCAGGTAGTAAAGTTCCGCGAAATTTACATCATAAAGGTAGAGTCAAAAAATATATTGTTGTAGACAAAAGGGTATTGTTTTTTAGCCTTAGGTGAGTAGCTTACGAACGTACATGTAGTACATACATATTTTAAGTTAACTTATTTTTATGAGGAGGGGGTCCATGTTTTTTTTAAAAGGGCAATGGGCCCACCTCTCGTTCCCACCACTGTAACTTCTGTAAACCAGAATCAACAGCGGCAACCGTCCTGATAACCTCAGTTGCGAGCTCAGGGTGCCCTGGGGAAAAGCTAAGCTGTCTTGGAACCCGCATCGAAATTAATCAGAAGTGTATAGGAGGAGTAGGAAAATACATCCATGCCTTATTCTCATCAATTATAACTTGTGTAAATCAAAACAAAGAGCGGCAACCATTAAAATGAGCGTCGTCTGGTAAGAGCAGCTCTCCGCCCCCAGATGATTCTCCAGATGGTAAGAGACATGTTAAACAGAAATGTGTTAAATGAACTCTGCCGTTATTTTTATTCTACCGTTACGGTGATGATTTTTTCAATAAATTTATACCTATACCAATACGTAAAAAAAGAACTTTGTACCCCTTTTAATGACAATTGCTTGAATGTTTGAGTATGACATTTGCCTCTTCAAGTTTACATTGTGGATAAATGCATAATATTATTTTTTAAAATATGCATTACAAATACAATAAATTTAAAAAAGGGATCATTACACACACTAGATACATTCTTTTTAAGTACATGATAACACACACATGTATAACTATTACGTTTATGGCTAAAGTCTGTTAGCACACTAAGAAGAGATTTGTTATTTAGTATATATATACCTATATATATATATATATATATATATATATATATATATATATATATATATATATATATATATATATATATATATATATATGGCCAGCTCGGTATGCCCATGCACATGTGTGCGCGTGTGCATGGGCATACCGAGGAGGGGGGTATCAGCGAGGGGCAAATGCCTCCCCTGGAATTTGTTTACCATTTTACAAACAATCTACTATTGTAGATAAAAATATAGTCCTAAAATGTTACAGTAGCTCCCCCCCCCCCCTGGCCCGAACCTGGGTACGCCCATGTGTGTGTGTGTGTGTGTTTATGTATGTGTGTATCTATGTATGCGTGTGTATGTAGGTATGTGTAAAATATAAATACACGTTGTTTTTTTTAAAGTAACTGGACCACATGATAAAAGTAAAGAATCTCACACACACAGTATCGTAGAGACTCAAGAGACCATAAACTTTCATCTGCCAAAAGATGCAGCCACTGGGTCAAACAATCTAATATTTTCTTTATTGTATAAATAAATATCGAAAGTAACACCGTTATTACTCGACAATATCCGTCATATAAATTATATTGGCGTTCCGAAATGAAGTTCGCGATCCATATTTAGGGCAGGATGTTGAAGGATCACCCCGATGGCCCACAGCCCGGGGCGCGGCCGCTATATTACAACCTGCCTGCATTGCCTCCTCGTTATTATGTCGTCTGTTTCATATTCTATCTCTCTGATATTACAGTTAATAATTGCAAATAGTGCTTTAATGGAAATACATTTTTGATTTTTGATGTACCTACATACGTGTCTAAATTTGCTTTCATAGTGAGTGTCCCTTAAAACCCATAATAAAATTAGGGGATAGAATTTGGTGTTACATTTACAATAACTACATCACCACCACCAACATCAAAATCTAATAATATATTTCGCTGGATATTTCAAAAATCAAAGATTCTGTTATGTTGTGTGCGGACTACGATACTTCACGAGATAGTACGAGGAGTAAGAAAGGTCGCAATTTTGAGGTGATTTCACTGCGTTACATAATTTACATATTGTTTGAGACGACACGCCAAGCAAGGCGCAAGGGCCACTATCTACCATTTCTCGAAGCGCTTCGTCGGTTTTTTAAACCTTCATAATTTAGGTTTTCATTGAATCACGTAAACAAAATTATCAGAATATGATATCAGAGTGCTAAGTGTGAGTTTTTCTTTTCGCATTCGATCGTGAGCGCGTTTGGAGTTTACTAGGAATTTGTATGTGATTTGTACAGCGCCACCTAGTGGTAAACGTGAGAAACTAGTTTACCACTAGGTGGCGCAGTACAAATCACATACAAATTCCTAGTAAACTCGAAACGCGCTCACGATCGAATGCGAAAAGAAAAACTCACACTTAGCACTCAATAGGCGACTTCTTAAACATACAAAGTTTCAATTGTTTAGCTCTTATACTTAAGATTTTATTGATATTAAAGAAACATGATTTCCTCACCGATTCACTCACTGATGATCATCAATATTCTTAGGGCACCTACTTCCTGAAGTTTTAGAAAACTGCAATTTAGTATGTAGGTAAACTAGTATTAGTATACAAATACAAAAAAAATATATAAAATTTGGAACATTTTCTAACCCCCAACCCCTTAAACTAGGGTGTGAAATTTTGTGTGGTAGAGGTCTGAAAAATAATATAGGAAATCTTTGTTATAAATAAAAGACGTATTTCAGGATTTTTAGTAAATTATCCTTCATCCTTTAAATTAGGAGTTGAAAGTTTATATGGGTTTTCTTTCCACGGAAAATCAATTTTATGCCAAAAATCTTAAAAATATACAAGTCCAGACTTCTTATTACAAATTAATCAATACTTGTATAAAAAATATTTTTTTCATAAGAAACTTACAAAGAGAAGTGAAATCCCACTAAAGACATTTTAATTTAAAATGTTACCACGACGAGACAATATGGCTTATACTGTCAAAAAGTTATCAGGTTTTCATGTAGAACCAATCTTCTAACTCTAGTTGTTCTATATTTACAAGCCCAAACTTCACACATTCTACACCTTAGTCAAAATATGTGCCTTGTCCGTTTCGGTACCGTCATATTGGCTTAAGGTAAAATAAATATTTTCCGTTCATAACTTCTGTTATAGTTCTTATAGTAACGAAACATCTTTAAAAACCCAACCAAAATACAAGCAACATATACCGTCTGAAAAAAAATTTAAACAGCAAATGATAACCCATGAATCCCATATAAACGAGTGAAGAAGTACCGAAAATGCAAAAAGATGAAGGCGTCCGAGCCGATCACCGACGGTTTGGACATCTTGAAACGTCTTGAGACATTTTAACGGTGAATTACTATTCATATGGCGAGTATGTAATGCCAATTTACAGACTACCTTACCTTACACATAGGAATATGACAGTAATAAGCAATGATGGTATTTTGAATGGAATAAGTGAGGCGGTGGTACTAAACCCGAGTGAGATGTTGTGACTGCACTCTTGTGAAAAGTTACGCATCCAGTGCGCGGGTCAGTAGGGTACGGATCCGGTCTCTCAGAGGCGATGGTCGATCGTAAAAACTTGTTTTTACACATGACCATAACCAAAAATTATGAAAGGTTAACAAAACAGATATACAATGCGAGTGTGGAAGAATGTAGGTACCGGGGAAGATCAAGACTGACATACCATGATCAGATTGATCGAGTACTGTCCGAAGGTGATGTCGAGTCTTCGCAACCGGCGTGTGTATATGAAGAGAGTGATGAATGTGGAGGAAGCGAGACAAGCTTGCAAGGACCGTGATGTATGGCTCTCGGTTCTCTCTGCCTACCCCGTAAGGGATCTGGCGTGACGATATGTATATATGTACCATAACCAATGTAGCTTGTACAATATGTCATCAATGTTATCTTTCATATACACGGTTTCGTTAGACCAGTGGTCTAAGACCACAGAGAGAAGCCACACTATAATTTGTTTATCGAATACCTAACAATAAAAAATGATAATAACAATGACTTACTACACTTTCACAATTAGTTATATAATATATATAATTTTTACATACATACTGACGTCATCGTGAAAATAGTCGGAAAAGGTTCCTAGGATCTCACAACGTGGAAATTTGGTGAAAACTCGATAATTTTGCTTGTTGTTACTGACTTTGCTCCAATATTTCGAAAATTGGGGCAAAATCAGTAACTTCCTTATCTACATACGTAGCGGGAAGTTAAAAAGGATTTCAAAATCTGTTCGTAAACGTCCGTATTCTGAGATAACAAAAATAAAAATATACAGCTGAATTCAACTTATAATTTCCTCCTTTTGGGAAGTTGGTTGAATACATAAAGACGTAAAGCACTGACTGGCTAAAGTTTACAATTTTAAAAATTTGTCTTTGAATGGAATTTGCTTTACGTTAAAATATTGTACTTAGGCTACCAATATAATTCCTTTTTTTTCATTTCGTAGTCGAGTATAATACAAATAATTTTATTCAAGTATCGCGAACCTCCGTGAGACAGTTTTTGCAATGTTTATGTAAATTCATTACTTATTGCCTGTTATTTTTACATCATTGTATTTAAATAACTACATGTTAATACTAGTAACCGTCGCCACTTGGTGAAACTCCGTTATTTATTGCAATATATTAGCATTCAGTTATTGTATTGCAAGCATTTGTAATTTAAATCATTCGGGACTAAATTCCGAGCCTGGTGTAAGCATTTTATATCGCAATTTATGTCGACTTCGCATGCGAAAACAATAACATCTCATCAATGTTATTATATATTTCATATAAATTTTCATCCTCTATTTTAGCCCCTTAGGGATTAATTTGTGAAAAAAATCTATATTTGATATTGAGTATTAAATTAGTTCCACACTATTTTTTTATAGAAAAAGGGGACAAACGGATAGGAGGCTCACCTGATGGTAGGTAAGTGATCACCGTCGCCCATGGACAACTACACTTGCAGAAGATTTGCAGTTGTGTTGCCGGCTTTTTAAGAAAGAGTAAGGTCTTTTCTTGAAGGTCCCTAAATCGTATCCGTTTAGAAAACCCCTGCCGGTAATTGGTTCCACAGAGGAATATTGCGGGGAAAAAGTGCCTCGAGAATCGCACCGTTGTGGATTTCCAGACATCGAGATGGTGAGTGAAATTTTGAATTTTGTCGCGATGTCCGATGGTGAAATTCTGCGGCAGGAATTAATTCAAACAGTTCCTCGGAATACTTTTCATGATAGATCCGATAGAAGTTGCAGAGCGAAGCCACATCTCTACGTTATTCCAAAGAATCAAGCCGATCAGAAATAGTCCTGTCGTTGAGGAGCCGCTTTATATTAAGTTAATCGATCAGCCACGATTTAGCCGTGAAAGTGTAGTATTCATTTGGATAAACGGACGGATGGACAGTCAGGATTTCACATTTCACTACATAGTATAAAACAAAGTCGCTTTCTCTATCTGTCCCTATGTATGAATAAATCTTTAAAACTACGCAACGGATTTTGATGCGCTTTTTTTTTTAATGGATAAGATTGATTCTTAAGAAAGGTTTTAGTATATAAACATTTTCGATATTCCTACGGGAACAAAAGCTACGCGGGTGAAACCGCGGGCAGGTCTCTAGTATAATATAAAGCATGGAAGTATAAATAATGTATGCGCTGTAACTCGCGACTTTGTCTGCGTGACCCAAAATCATTACTTCCTTCTGCTCCATCGGGTAAAAAGTATCTATATCACTCCTGAATAGCATAACTTTCTAATGGTAAAGATTTTGTAAGAGTGGTCCAGTAATTTTTGAATTTATTTGTTACAAACATATAAAAATCTAAAAATATAAATATTCGAATTTTCTTCTTATTAGTATAGATATAAAACATCTGTTTCCCGCGGTATAACCCGTGTTATTCACGATCCCGCAGGAACATTGTCACTGTTTAAATGTAGCTTATATTACTTAGGAATAATATAGCTTTTAGAAATTTTCAAATCAGTTCCACAGATTTCTTCCCATAAACAAACTCACTAACTAACTAACTTTACTTCTTTATAATATGTAGTACTTATACCAATGCTACGTTTAATTTAATAATACATTTTCCTATAGAAATCGGCATAGAATAAAACTATATTCTATTCTTACGCAAAAATAAGTCACTTAAATAATATTTTTTTTTATTTCAAAAAGAAATAAAAGAGAATACTATAAAATCCGCTACGTCCGTGTGCAAAAATTAGTACCTCGTAGTAATAATTAAAATATTAAAAGTATTAATACTATTTTCATTTTACCAGCACTAGGTGCTCTATATGAACGACGACGTCCAGCGGGTCTAGCCAAGTGGCATAAACGCTCGGAGAATAGAAAGATAAATGTATGGATTTGACATAAGCATAATCGAACGCTTACGTCAAGTCCGTACATTTATCTTTCTATTCTCCTAGCGTTTATGCCACTTGTCTAGACCCGCAGCTCTCGCATCGATTAGAAAGTAACTAAATTTCAGTTGGGCGATTTTGTGAATTGCCTCTTAAGAATATAACTTCGGTATGTTTGTTTTTTTTATAAGTTACCAAACAAGCAGATGGCTCTCTTGATAGAAAGAGACAACCATCGCCTATAGACACCAAAGATGTTAATGGTGGGTTGGGATAGCAATCTATCCTTGTTGCAGAGTCTTAATTCCATAAGTTATCCATCAAAAACTATATGATCTTACTTACTAGGTAGGTAGAGTTTTGCGACGTCTTGCCCGGGTACGATACCACCGTCTTTTCTATTCCTGCCACGATAGCGTCAGTGCTTATCACTGTCGTGTTCTGGTTTGGCGGGTAAGGTAGCTGGTAAACTTATGCATGTGGCATTAGACCTCGCCACAAGATAGCAACGCACCATTAACACCTTTGGTGTCTATAGGCGATGGTTGACTCTTTCCATCAGGACACCCATCTGCTTGTTTGCTGTCTTATGATATAAAAATAACTATCTGCTTATATGCTATGTTATGATATAAAAAGAATAAAATAAATTATATAGTATGTATATTATTATTAACAACTACCTGTTATTTGCGACTTTGATCGTGTGACATCATTACTTTTTTGCTCAGTCGGGTAAAAAAGTACCCTACTTCACTTCCGGACAATATAGCTTTCTAATAGCAAAAGAGTTTTAAGATCGGTCCAGTAGTATCTTATAAAAGAAAAGAAAGATCCACAGCATCGAAGTCAGTATTTGAAATAAATATGCGTTGTCAAGTAAATTGAAACAAATAATACGTTACAAGATTTGCGAGAAAATGAGTAGAGCCTCCCCAGAGGGGATGCAGGTCGAGCCGCAAGTCGGACTGATTGAATTTTCTCGCGACGTGGGGGCTGCGTCGCTTTCCTACAACTTGATATAGACACGTGGGGTTTTAATCGTTGCTTTATTATACTTACTAGCTGACACGCGCGGCTTCGCCCGTGAGTAGATTAACATGTAATCAATATAGTTTTTCATACTAAGTTTCATCCCCTATTTGTAACCCCCGTAGGGGTTGAATAGAATAGAATATATTTTTATTTGCATGAAAATGGGTTACAATACAAAGGGTTTACATATATATTTCTAGGTTGCCATAGTATACCGGTAATGCCTGTGTGTAAAAAACCAGAGTTACTTTTAAAGATCTAGCCCACGGATTCAATGACGTGTATAATATTTATACACGTCAATGCACGGATTAAATGGATACGCCTTCAAAGACAATTTCTCAGTTTGGCAGCGTAGCTTACAATTACATAAAGAAATAAAGAGTTTTACTACTTACCAATGAAATAAAATCATTTCAAGGGTAATTTTTAAATATTGTCATTTCATTCGGTACAATACAACAGTATAAGTAACATGGTTTATTTTTATTTTTTCACAATATAAATACAAAAACTTTATTATAATATAATATAACCTACAAATGTATGAAATTTTTGATAGTAATAAACATTATTAATAATAATAATATCTATACATATAATAAAATCGTAGGAAAGTCAAAACTGTACATTAAATATTTTTTTTTAAAAATACTTGGGGCGTGATCTACAATCGATATAGAGCCAAAAAATATAGTTTTTAGAATTTTTGTCTGTTTGTCTGTATGTCTGTTTGTCTGTTTGTCTGTATGTATGTCCGGGGTAATCTCAAAAAGTACTGCATGGATTTACTTCAAATTTTGCATGAATATTACTAACAGGTCGGGTCAACATATAGGCTTCATATTATCACGCTATCACATAAGGGGGAGGAGTTGTGCGGAGTAAATGAAGTCCGCGCGGACGAAGTCGTAGGCAACAGCTAGTATTCTATAAATCTATACATATAATAAAAGCGTAGGACACTCAAAACTGTACATTGAATATTTTTTTTCTTTTATTGTTATTTTTTTGAATTGAATATTTATTAACTTGGGGCGTGATCTACAATCGATATCGAAGCCAAAAATATAGTTTTTAGAAGTTTTGTCTATTTGTCGGTTTGTCTGTATATATGTCCGGGGTAAACTCAAAAAGTACTGCATGGATTTACTTCAAATTTTGCATGAATATTACTGACAGGTCGGGTCAACATATAGGCTACATATTATCACGCTATCACCCACAGGGGAGGTGCTGTGCGGAGTAAACGAAGTCCGCGTGGACGAAGTCGCGGGCAACAGCTAGTATTATATAAAATTTATATAAAATTAATCTCAGGAAATATACAACATCATTACACGAGAATATCACATTGCATATTATTAATAATTCATTTGATAAATATTTAATTATAAAGAATCATTTAAAAAAATTAACTCATTTTAAATTAACAAATCATTATCTATTTATTATACATATAATAAAATCGTAGGAAAGTCAATGTATGTCCGAGGTAAACTCTGTACTCTAAAAAAAGTACTGCATGGATTTACTTCAAATTTTGCATAAATATTACTAACAGGTCGGGTCAACATATAGGCTACAAATTATCACGCTATCACCTACGGAGGAGGAGCTGTCGCGCTCGCGGGCAACAGCTAGTAAAAGAATAAAGTTTCTCATCACATTAGTAATTCACATTTGATAATTTACTTTTTTATATTTGTAAAATCAAGAAATGCATTAAGAATAACACTGAAAAAAATAGTCTTGAAATACTAAAACTTTTAAAAAGTAGCCTGTGTTTGACCTCGGATATTCAATTACCTTCATGCAAAATTTCATCGAAATCGGTTCAGTAATTTAGCCCTGAAAGCGTGGCAGATGACAGATAGATTGGCATTTATGATATCACTAGTTTACCCGCGCAGCTTCGCCCGCATTAACATGTCGTCGAAATAATATTTCATATCAACTTTCGTGCCCTATTTCAGACCCTCAGCGGTTGATTTTTTAAAAATGTAGCCTATCTTAGACCCCGAATCTTCAACTATCTTTATGCTAAATTTCGTTATAATCGGTTCAGTGACTTATTCATGAAAGCATGGCAAACAGACAGACTTTCGCTTTTATAATAATACTAGCTGCAATTCTGTGATTTTTTTAAAAAAAAATTAGCCTATGTTTCACCCCATATCTTCAACTATCTCCATGCCAAATTTCATCAATGGCGAAATTTTTCTTTATCGTTATACGTATGTATATCTAGCGATCAATACAATCGATGGAATCGATCATATAGCAAAGAAAAATTTCGCTACGTCAAGCCTGTCAACACTAGTTCAGTGGGAGAGCACCCCGGCTTAAGGGAGGTCGCAGGTTCGAATCCCGCGTGTCGATATTTTTCTTTGTTGTTTTTTTATATATTATAAGATAGCAAACAAGCAGATGGGTCTCCTGATGGAAAGAGTCAACCATCGCCTATAGACACCAAAGGTGTTATGGTGCGTTGCTATCTTGTGGCGAGGTCTAATGCCACATGCATAAGTTTACCGCCTACCTTACCCTCCAAACCGGAACACGACAGCGACAAGCACTGATGCTATTGCGGCAGGAATAGGTAAGGCGGTGGTACCAGACCCGGGCGAGACAGTGCAGAACTCTACCACCTAGTAGCCACGATGGTAGTGACACGATAGCCAGTCGGTGGCCTCTTACGACCTGCCTGGCAGAACGGCAGTTGGCCTATTCTTTAAAGGAGGCCGGGACCAACACGGCGAGAGTTTTTAAAGTTTTTCAAATAAAAGTTCGGTCCACCATACATTAAAAATTTGACGCTTGGGAAGATGGATGTATATGAGTATATAGGAGTTCTCCGTTCCTTGGATTTTATTTGGATTTTCATTATTACCTACGTTACACAAAACGAAAATAACTAGCGTAGATAATAAGCAACAGTTCATCAAAAATTTTCCTACAATTATTAGACACATTTGCCATACTAATAAACCGAAAACCGATAACAAATTAGTGAAATTGGCGGGCAATTTGTGATTTGTAATAGGAAACTAGTTAGCGACCCCACCTCGCGGGACCTGTCCCATAAACTGTTACAAAATAACATCTCTAGGTGTTTTCCAACACTTCTACTCCTTTGTCAAAAACGCGGTTAATTGGAAACAGAACTTGTGGAGTACTTGTTACGAGATCTAGCGATTGCTCATGTCCGTCCTTTGCCAATGTGGAAGCTGAGTTAGAGAAATAATTTATTCGAGATATATTTGCTTGCTTTTAATTTAAAGTATCTTCACGCCCGTACCTCAAAAAAGGCTTCAGCCTCTTTTTAGATTTCTCAGGAACCCTTGTACTTTCACTACCTATGTCCGTCCGTCCGCAGTCTAGCTCAGAGATCCACAGTACTAGATATCTGTAATTTACCATTTCCAAAAGCTAGAAACCCAACTTTTTAATAAAAAAAAACGCATTCAAATCGGTTTACCCGTTAAAATGCTACAGCGCCACAGAAAGACACAGATATATTATGCACATAGTGATCAGACTTATAACACCCTTTTTTAGGTTGGGGTTAAAAAAATATAACCGTAGAAAGAGAAAGAAAGCGTAAAAATAGTCACAATAAAATTATTAAATGAGTAGAGTAAAGTAGTCTTCTCTGACTTACACCATGCTCTATTGTCTGGGGTTCTAAGCAAGGGGCTCGAGTGTTGGTTTTCACAACAATTTGTTGAGCGCCGTCTCTCCCCCGCGTTGACACCTACGTATCGGCTTTTATCATTTAACTGTATTACAGCTTAACCAAATGTTGTCTCAAGTAATAGAGTTTATTAAAACATGTTTAGAGGGACTAGTCCTCGAGGAGATCTTTAAGTTTTTACGTATCGTTTACTAGGCGGTAGAGTAATGTCTGTAATGTCTTGCCGGGTTTTTTATAGTATTTGTCAGTCGTATTTCTATTTATGCTGCGGTCCTATAATCAACGAACCTAAATTTGTAGCAGCAGCCATTATCAACCAATAAAATAATTATGACGAGGCATCCCAAAAGTTGTTCGGAAATTTGGTAATTTGAAATTTGTAGTATAATGGTTTCAGCTTAAGCCTCGTAGCAAATGTTAATACAGTACCCGGCGATAAATATTGCACATCGAACTTTGGAAAGAGACAATCGGATAATTTCGGCTTCGTAAAGCGTTATCTCTGTCCCACACTACCTATGTGACGTTTAGTCAGAAGTTGTTCAAGTACGATAGAGTGCAGTCGCGTCCCGAAAAAAATATATATTTAGAGTTGATAACACCCACAAATTTAAATAATTTAAAGTTGTAATATGGCATCTTTCGGAAAAAGAGGGAAACCTTTACGAGGTCAGTCACGTGAAATTATCTACAATGTTTATAAATACTTTGTAAGCGAAGCTGATAGATTTAAAAAAAAAGTAGATGAAAATGTAAGTTGTTATTTTAAGAAGATTCAAGAGCGAGTTGCAAATGCCATTGGAATTTCAAGAAGAACTTTGAACAATATATTAAACGAAGTCAGTACTGAAACACATTCGACTGAAATTAAGTTCAGCACTCCAAAAAAAGGGAGACCAAAAAAGCAATTTCGTTTGGATATGGACGATTTTGATTACGATGTTGTTCGAAGAATGGTGTATGATTTTCACTTACGATTTAATGAACTGCCAACAATAAAATCATTAAAAGCTAAGTTATCTGAAGCTATTAATTACAATGGGTCTGAAAAAACATTGAGAAAAATACTTCATGACATGGGATTTCAGTTCACTAAAATGGAAGATAATCGAAAAATTCTAATGGAAAAGCACGACGTTAGTCTCAAACGAATGGAATACCTTGATAAAATACGCAAATTTCGCGAAACAGAAAAAAATATCGTCTACATGGATGAGTCATATATACATGCATCCCACACTAAAGGGAAATCTTGGAGTGACGATAAGAAAAAAGGAGTAAAAAAGCCAATTTCAAAAGGTCAACGTTTGATAATAGTTCATGCGGGAAATGAAAAAGGCTTTGTACCCGGTGCTTTTTTAACGTATAAATCCACGGACACTACAGGTGACTATCACAATGAAATGAATAACGATAACTATGAGAAATGGCTGGTTAACCAATTAATCCCAAATATACCCAGTGATTCTGTTCTAGTTATCGACAACGCACCCTATCACAACAAGTATGTTGAGAGACCCCCCAACTCAAACACCATTAAACGGGAAATGATCAACTGGTTAAACAGACATGAAATTCCAGTTGATCCAAAATTAACAAAAACCCAGATTTACGCTATTATATGTAGCACAAGGAGAGGTATACAGAGTTTTCTGTGGACAAAATACTTGCCGAACATGGGCACACTGTGTTGCGATTGCCACCATATCATCCGGATTTTAATCCAATTGAAAATATATGGTCTCAACTGAAAGGCTATGTAGCCTCTAGAAATGTGGGTATGAACTTAACTACAGTAAAAACATTATTGACTGAAAAAGTAAACATGATCGGCGCTGAAGAGTGGAAAAAGGTTTGCGATCATGCAATCAAATGTGAGAATGAATATAGAAGCATTCAACACAGTTTAGACAATTACACTGATAGATTAGTAATAAATACGGCTGATAGTGACAGTGATATTGACCTCTTTGAGAGCACAGATAGTGAAATGGAAGTAATTGAGAATTAGAATTATTATTATTTTTATTGCAATGTCTCATTTTAGCAATAGGTATAATGGTGTTTATTATGTACACTAAAGCTGTAATGTTCCAAAATAATTAAATACGTAAACATAATGTAAAAATGTTTTTTTATTTTATTTTACCCCAACCTAAAGCCATCACTTATAGAAAAATTAGTGTATTTTATACAAAGAATAAAAATATCAAAAGAAGCAAATCATACTTGTTTTAACAGCTCCTAATAGGTACCGGACTGTTTGTATTTTGTGCGACAGAGATAACGCTCTACGAAGCTGAAATTAGCCGATTGTCTCTTTCCAAAGGTCGATGTGCAATATTTATCGCCGGGTACTGTACTCATATTTAAATCGAGTCGTTTTACTGATATAGGAACCTGGCATAAGATGGTAAGTTAACCGCCCTGTTCGAATAGTTAGCGACCTTGAGTAAGCAGTTAACGGGGCTCAGGTTCAGGCATTTATGTGATGAGCATAGATGTTTGTATTTCTGGGTTTGGGTGTTTATGATAATATGTATTTTTATGTATTAGTATCGTTAAGTAGCAACCATATCCCAAGCACATAATTGGCTTACTTTGGGGTTGAAACGATTCGTATATTTTTTGACCATGATGATGACGGTTTTGAAAGACCATGCGTTTTTCTCACACGAGAAAACGCATGGTTGTGGATTTACAGATATCGAGGTGGTGAGGGTAGAATTTTGATGCGATATCCGATAATGGAATTTAGTAGCAGGAATTAACCCAATCAATTCATCGGAACTCTCTCCTAGTAGATGCGATAAAAAATGCAGGGCAAAACTACATATTTGTGTAATAGCAAAGAGTCAAGCCGATTAAAAATAGCCTGGTCGTCAATGACATTGCCATTTTGCCAGGCAGTTTGTAAAAGACGAACGATTGCCTATGCGTAACGCTACCAACGTGACTACTAGACGGTAGAGTGCCAGAGTACATACCCTGAGACAGAGATTTTTTAGGTCTTGAATTGCTGACTCTATTGAGTTCGGTGCTAGGGCATTCAAAACAATAGTTTCAACTTTTGTTCTGCCACAATGAATTTTTTGAGACAGTAGTGAATCAAGTAAAGTTAACTTAGTAACTGTGGTGGCGGCAAGTTGCGTGATAAATCAACGCAATTTCGTTTATCGCTACGTTAAGTTCCTTAAAAGAATGTTCCTTTGGCAGAAAGACCTTCATCAACGAATTTATATCCAAATTTGTCACCTTTCTCTTATGCGTTTCATTATTAAGATGAATCGGTTAAGCCTTTTTACCATTTTAAAGTAGCATTTTAAAGCACTGTAAAAGTCAAACCTGAAGCCCTCCCCCTGGGGTGGCAGCCCTATTAGTACGTGGTGTGGCTTAGCAAGCCGACCCAGTGACAATGACAAGCACTGACGAGGTGATACCACATGGTACCACCTCGTCAGTGCTTGTCATCGTCCGCCTATTTCCGCTTGTTTCCCCCTCTTTCCACCTGATTTCGCTGTTTCCGCCTCTTTCCACCTGTTTTCGTCTTTTTGTCGCCTGTTTCCGTCTGTTTCCGCTTGATTCCGCATATTACACTCTGTATCCGCCCGTATCCACGTGTGCCTCTTTTCCCATTCAGACCTTCTTTTCCCTTTTTCCTTCCATTTCCTCCTCTTCGCTCTTCATCCCACCACTTCCCCTTTTCCCTCTCTCTGCCCTTACCTGCTGTACCCGCTCTACTCTCTGTTTCTCATTTTCTCTCTCCCGCTTCTCCTGGCCTCTGCTCTCAACCTCCCCTTCTCCCTTTATCTCACCCCCTTCTCTCTCTCTCAAACAGATAGCTCGTTTTAACGACTATTTAATTATTTTTTTGTTACAAAAGTATTATCGCGCCCGTATCCCCGAAGAGGAAGGCAGAGGTACAACTAGGGCACCCACGATGAGCCGAAGATACGACACACAATGTCACCGATCGGTGGAAGGCCTATATAGCCAACCGAGCACTTTTCCAATCCTGGGCAACATTATGTTTATCAGAAAACTGAAAAAACACTTTTTTTAATTGCCCTACCGACCGATAGAAAAGATCGACACCGGACTACTAGACCATAGAGGTGACAAGTTTTTTCTGTAATCATCTATATTCTTAACTAAGAGATCGACTCGGTAGCTCGACTAGTCGGCGGTAGCATAGACTCGTGACGGAAACTCGTAGCAGAAAGTTCTTACACTTTTTTCGCCTAGCCCAGGGATCGGCAACCTTTTAAGTCTGACGAGCCATTTAAAAAAATGAGTACTGAAGCATATTTGACAATCACCTAAACCCAGAGACACAAACATATGTGCTTACCATACAAAGGGTAGTCCTCGTCAGGAATCGAACCCAAGGCCATCGATTGCGCAATCAACATCGCAATCGATTTGATATAACACCAATCTTATTATTTACCTAAATCAAATTAAATTAAACATCAAATAATTGCACAATATCAAGCACAATTTCTCGAATACCAGTACTAAAACGGCAAATCATTAGCGCATACGTACAGAGAAGATACCTCGCGTGGATCAAAAATAACCTGAGATGAGTAATTACCAGCCGGACTGCCTTTTGCGTACTATTTGAATAAATTAAAAGTAACCTAAAGGGATGTGTAGCAGTAATCGATATTCGGTTCTAAGCGAGCATCGATTTTTTCATTATGAAAAAACACAACGCCGGTTCCCTTTTCTGCGGTTCTGGTAGAACGGCAGTTGGCCTATTCGTTAAAGGAGCCCGAGACCAACACGGGGATGGAGGTGCGTAATTTTTTCTTAGAAACCTGTCCCCAACCCAAAGAGGGGATGGCGTTTCATTATATTTTAAAATTTTTTTTGGAAGGCACTCTTTATTCATCATTTTTGTCTGTCTGTCTGTCAGTATCAAAGCCGCGCATGTCGACGAATCTACTGAATAAATTCAAATGAAATTTAGCGTGATTTGAGTTCATATTCTATAATATATAAGATACTTTTTATACCAAAATTTCCGTGGGATAGGGGATTATGGTCAAAATGTATAGTTTGCTGTAATTCATAAACTCGTAGTCCGAGATCAATTATTTTTTTTTACTACCAACTATAAATATGGGGTCATAAAAATTTCAAGGACATCAGATTTGTAGTTCAGAAATTATAGACGTTGCAAGCTTCAAACGTTTCGGGTGACAATTCTAGTTAAACGTGACACTCGGAATGTATAAAAAGGTTCCTAGGACTTCAAAACGTGGAGATCTGACGAAAACTCGATTTTCAAAAATCGGGGTAACATCAGTATCTAGGTACATACGAAGCGGGAAGTTAAAAATAAAACCAGCCAAGTGCGAGTCGGACTCGCGCACGAAGGGTTCCGTATTATCATAGCAAAAAATCCGAAAAACACAAGTTTATTGTATGGGGATGCGGTAGTGTTATTGAAAATTTCAGCTTTCTAGCTATCACAGCTACAGCCTGGTGACAGACAGACGGACAGACAGCGGAGGCTTAGTAATAAGGTTCCGTTTTACCTTTTAGGTACCAAACCCTAAAAAAAGCTCTGTAAACTGGTAATTTACCAAGTGTACATTACAAACTCGGAATGTAGCTTTGAACGTACGGTTAATACGGTTAATGTAAGCCTCGAATTATGATCTCTTAGAAGGCCAGGAACATTATAAGAAAATAAAACGGGTTAATTTTTAGTTTTTGCTTACATCTCAGGAAATCGAACCTAATTGACATAAAGCATACTAATAGAATTTATTTTTTATAAGATTTCACGTAAGGATAGGCTATTGCAAAAACTCACAATTTCATTTTTATATTGCAAAATTAGCCTAAAAAGTAAGAAAAGGTAAAAATTTCAAAACTTGATAAATTAACCTGTTTTCTTCGAAAATTCATGAAGCTTCTGGAAAGTGTAGATGTTGAAGTGCCTAAAATTATTGCCTTATTATCCGTACTAATATTAAAAATGCGAAAGTAACTCTGTCTGTCTCTTGTTCACACCTAAATCACTGGACCGATTTGGATAAAAATTGGTACAAAGAGAGTTTGAGACGCGAGAAAGGACAAAGTATAGTTTTTATCCTGAAAATCCCATAGAACGGGAACTATCTGTGTAAAAGCCCGGAACTATTTTTAAACTACGGTAATAAGGAGTAACTTGGGCTACTTTTACCTTAGAATTTTTTCCACGCGGACGAAGTCGCGGGCGCAGCTTGTAGGTATTACGTAAATATATTTTTCTCTGCTATATTGGTTTGGACTACTTTTAAAGAATAGGCCATCGGCTATCCTACCGGGCAACTTGTAAAAGGCGAGGATACTAAGGTATAGATTTTGCGTCTCGCGTAGTTTTCATACCAAGCTGTCACAGTTATTCTTGCCGCTTTACATATTTTTTAAATAATAGGTTAGCAAATAGCAGATGATTCTCCTGATGTAAAGATAGAACTGGATACTGGTGTATTGCTAAAACTTAACAAAAAAAAATTGAAGTGACTGGATTTTTTCTGTTAGGATTTTAAGTTTTCCCATACACGGGATCAGAGCTAAAACACACTTACATGGTGGCGGTGGTAGGTTGTTAATACCACCTAACCGGAACACGATGGTGACAAGCACTGACGCTATTGTGGCTATTGTAGTATTCTTGGTAAGGCGGTGGATCTCTCGCAGAACTGACGTCACTGTTTCTACCTACATCTAGTCTAGCGCCGCCACGGACAATAATCAGTATTCGTAGCTCAAATGGAATGGAGCCTAAAAGTGCAATGCTATCTGCATATAGCAGGCAGTTTATAACTAGATTATGCAAACGCATTCCCAGATATTATGATGACCTTAACATTTACTTATTTAGATACACAAGCGACCTAATTATACGTAATCCTATTTGACGTCAATATTAACAGAACTCTATACTGCAATCCACCCGCACATATCCCACATAAAAATGTATTATCACGCCCGGATCCATTGCGGGGTAGGTAGAGTAAACTGAACGTCTATAGACTCCAGTTCATAACAATTCAACGGTCTGTCAGTTATCGAGTTGAATGGTGATCTCCATCGCCGATCCATCGATTATTGACTATTTCTGTCGATAACCAGAATCGAAGACTTTACGTACTCATCCGAGGCGCAAGAGTGATAACACCACCCACCAGTCTCCAACCTGCTACTGAGATTTTGGGTTATCGAGAAAAATCTCGAAAAACCCTCTATAACACATTTGCCACCCGGGACCCGGGACCTCGTGATCTGAGCCGAATAAGCTATCCCCTAGACCACGAGGCAGTCTTTTTTTTTATAGAAAAAAGGTTCAAACGAGCAGGAGGCTCGCCTGATGGTAAGTAATTACCACCGCCCATAGACAGCCACATTATTAGAAATTATTGATTAATTTTACATACAGTATCGATAAGTACTAAATATCGATATAAGTGGAGCATCCCGTAATAAAAGAAACTCATTATTCAATCATTCATTTAGGTATTCTTGAAAGTAAACTTGGTACCATTTAAGTAACTGGTCGCGCTTGAACGGGTCACATTTTTGTCCCCGCCAGAGAAATGACCGTTCGGATGCAAATTACATCATTAGCTTTAGTTTTAATCTCGTTTTTGTGTTATAATTACTGTTATTAAGTTAATCTTTGTATTTAGCTAGGATTTTTTGTGTTGTTTAACGTGTTTTGGTATTTCAGTTCAACTAAGACAGAGTTCCCTCTGGCGATATAGATAGAAACGAGCCCCTAAATAATAATAATAATAAATAATTAAATACTTCTGGACAATTTTACACGAATTGATCTAACCTCAAGGTGTGCAATTTATTTGCGTGTAGCATGGGTGTTAGTCAACAATATTATTACATAGAAATACATATATAAATACTCAAATATATTTAATAAACACCCAAACCCAGAAATACAAACATCTATCCTTATCACATCCCCCTGTCGGGAATTTCGGAATTTGTTGTCGTTGGATCCCTCATGAACTGACAGCGGAGCAGATGCGGGCTCGCGTGGAATGGTGCTCAAAGATGCTACTGAAGTACGACCACGGACATTCTAATGCTGTTTATGATATTTTCATAGGAGACGAAACGTGGATTTATTGTTTTGAAACCGAAAAAACAGCAATCTTGTGAATGGGTGTTTGAAAATGAGAATAGGCCAACAAAAGTGAGACAGACGAGAAACGTTGGTAAAAAAATGATCGCGTTTTTTCTCAGCTACGGGTCCCATCTGTACAATTCCATTTGAAGATCAAAAGAGTGTTAATGCCGAGTGGTATTCTACCATTTGTTTACCCAGGGTGTTAGAAAAAGTTCGCAAAAGACGACGCAAAAGCCGCATTCTCCTACACAATGATAACGCATCTTCACACACGACCAAAAAAACAAAGTCATTTTTAGCTTTCGAAAAAGTACATCCCGTCACTCATCCTGCGCATAGCCTCGACCAGCACCCTGTGATTTTTGTATTTACCCCAAAACCAAAGATTTGATGAGAGGTTTTACTTTTACCAACTCCGAAGAGGCAGTATAGCGTTCAATCAGCACGTAGAAAACATGCCTTCAGATCTGTGGTCCTTCTGTTTTAAAAAATGGTTCGATCGCATGAAAAAATGTTTAAAATGTAAAGGAGATTATTTTGAAAAGCAATAAACATAATATTTTGGTTATAACATGTTATTTTTTTAAATTACGCTAAACTTATGGTGTGACCTACGTATATAAGTAAAAAATGAATACAAATTTGGATACCTACTTCTAACCAGCAATTGTCTACTGGGTCGAAATTCGATCGTAAGTTTGATCGCAGGCTGTATTAAAATCTCTTCTAAGTTTAATAACAGAGTTACCATAACCCAAATAGTACATAATATTATATAGATAACTAGCGGCCTGTTACGTGCTTCGCTACGTAACGCCATTTATTGAATTCATTTGTTACAAAAAATGTGATAAATGAAGAACCGCTCTACCGATTTTGTGTAAACTTCACACGAACCATCTTCTAAATAGCTCAAACAAAGCCTAAATATTTGGCTTGGATAGGTGAATCCGTTCTTGAGTTATAAAATTACAACGAAAAGTGGCATTGATTTTTATATACATAGACTAGCGACCTGCCCGCGGTTTCAACCGCGTAGCTTTTGTTCCCGTGGGAATATCAGAAAGGTCTATATACTAAAACTAAAAACCTTCCTTAAGAATCAATCTATCTATTAGAAAAACCCGCATCAAAATCCGTTGCAAAGCTTTAAAGATTTAATCATACGACTTAAAAGCGACTTTGTTTTATACTATGTAGTGATTACGATGTACGTATGTCAAAGAAATGGTAGTGTGTGTTATGTTTATTTGTATTTATTTAATGTGTTTTTCATACATCCATACTTCCATACTAATATTATAAATGCGAAAGTCTGTCTGTATGTCTGTCCGTTACGCTTTTACGGCTAAACCACTGGACCGATTTTCACGCAATTTGGCATGAAAATAGTTGAAGATCCGGGGTCAAACATAGGCAAAAAAAATTTTCTCAAAAATCAACCCCTGAAGGGCTACAATAGGGGGTGAAATTTTTATTAAAAGCTATTTTGACGACATGTTTATCTACTTGTGGGCGAAGCTGTGCGGGTCAACTAGTATTATATAAAAATATAGGCTTTCTGGACTTCTTTACTTTTGTAAACTCTAAGATACCGACCGTCAAGTTTCTTCATGAACGTAAACATTATAAGAAATATTATGTACTTAGTTCACAGTAAAAGAAGGTCACAAATGGGGATACTTTTAAAAGTCTAGCCAAATTTTAAAATTAGAAAATAAATTTTAATTTGAAAGTGCGTTTTAATTATTATTGTAAACCTAGCTGACCCGCGTGGCTTCGCCCGCGAGTAGAGTTACATGTCGTCAAGATAGCTTTCATACAAATTTCATCCCCTAATTCAACCCTTTAAGGGTTGATTTTTGAAAAAAAAATAGCTTATGTTTGATCCCGGCTCTTCAACTAGGTCCATGCCAAATTTCATAAAAATCGGTCCAGCGGTTTAGCCATGAAAGCGTAACAAACAGACAGACAGACTTTCGCATTTATAATATTAGTAGGTAAATTAATAGGTAACTGGCAAGTAATATCAGTAGGTAAGTAGGTATGGATTAGAAGGTGATACAAAAGTATTCGTTTAAAAATATCCCACTAAATTCACAAATTGGATACACTGAGTCTTGTGAATGAACTCTGTAATGCTGGTAGTGTGTCATTTTAGATTACGATAGTAACTATTATGTAATCTGTGGCTCTAAGTACATTTTCTCGATCACTTTTAATTTGGTTGAAGGCACTAAAATATTTTGTTCGAATTTTGTGTAATTGAAATTATATCTATGAGTTTTTTTGTGTCGGATGAAAATTTAATTTTGATTTTTTTTATTTTTTTTTTTATTTCATAAATAGAACATATCGATTCTGAACAGCCTCTGAAAATTTGGCCGGACCTAGTAACCCTGTTTAATGAGTGTGTTGCGCCGTTGGTCCGTACCGCTGAATATGTGGTAGAACCAGCGGGCCAACTACTGCCAGGGCGACGTCACACCTGTGGAGGTTGATAACCTCAGACAAGGATGTGAAATTAAATTCTTCCCAGCCAAGCAATGTATACTGCGTAAGGAGCGAAGTTCATCTGAGAAGCGATAAAACTTGTATACAGACTGACTGGTAAGTTACCTTCGATACTTCTAGAGGTATCGGTACTCGATTACCGTTAAAATGAAATAATAAAATTAGGGACTTAATTTTTGACCAATATTTCTCTAAAAATAAGTGAAATGTGGATATTATACTCTCTAAGAACGTCGCGCTGTTTGTTTTGTACCTACCTATGTATTCTGTGTTGTAGCACGCTGCGCGACACGTGCGTCCGCGCGGTGTCCAAGTATGGCGTAGGTAAATATATAGGATTCTCGGTGTACTGTTTACTAAGTTTACTAAGAATTATTTTAATATAAATATTAAGAATTATTTTAATACAAATATTAAGAATTATTTTAATATAAATTTTTTAAGTTATTTTTACTCATCATATATGATCGCCGACTATCACGTCCTTAAAATAATATTGAACGTAACTCACCAGTTAGTCTGTATAGTGTGTACAAGATAAATAATTGTAATATCGCAATTTAGACTTTAATTTGATTTTTATTGAGCGTTTGTATAAAGCTTGAACCGCTAAAAGTGTAATTCACCTGCAACGGTTTATTTAATTTCTTTTCAATAATACACTATTTCCATGCTGGGGTTAACATTAAAATATCTTAAACAAAGAGCACCTACTGTATTGAAACCAGCGACCTTTCTTTTCAATGTAGTGAAATTTCTCTTTGGTTTGTGATCGATTCCGTCGATTGTACTGAGTGCTAAATGTGAGTTTTTCTTTTCGCAAACTGGTTTCTCACGTTTACCACTAGGTGGCGCTGTATAAATCACATACAAATTCCTAGTAAACTCCAAACGCGCTCACGGTCGAATGTGAAAAGAAAAACTCACACTTAGCACTCTGATCCCTAGATATACATTCGTATATGCGAATTGTACTCCTTACATAACGCGTTGGTTTTTTCATAACAAGATGTCGACGCTGCAGCCAAAGCCCGGTAGAATTGCTGCTTTCGGCGTGAAGTCGTTTTGCAGGAGCGACCAAACCAAGGCTGAGACTTACCACCAATTGGTACCGCAGAAAATGGAATGAAAAGTTCCATGCCCTGCAGCACCACATCTGCAATAGAGTCAGCGACGACACTCGGATCATCCAGCGAGAAGCACATCCGCCTCCATTAGCAGGACGCAAAAAAAGACCGCATCCCATTCCAATCGGCTAACCTATTGTGCCAAACGCGCCGACAGCTTGCTAAAGGAGGCCGTGATAGGCACATAACAGGTGCTTTACTCCGGATTAGGCAGTTGTCTGACGCACCAAGTGGGACCTCCACAGATACCTTGTAATGGTCCGGATGAGAGGTCAGCAGAAAGTCCAGCAGCGAAGGCGTATGATCGTCCACATTGGGAACTCGCGTAGGCGAAGTTACCAATTCTGTCAGACCATATGCCAAGGCAAAATCGTGAACAGACCTCCCCACGTAGTCGGTAGTGCGTGAACATAGCCGTCGGCTTGGTGGGCATTGAAATCAAGATCACGATCTCGGTGGAGGAAGTCTGTTGCAACACGGAATCTACAGCCGTTTGTAAGAGATGAACTGTCAACTTTAGTATTTCCGCTATGGGACCTGTAAAGGCACGCATAGATGCGGGAATGATCGTCGCAGTCCACACGTTCCTAAGGGAAAGGGTCTTGACAGACGGACAGACATAAAACGAAGTGATCCTACAAGGGTTCCATGATAAGGTATGAATGAGGTATGATTTCTAATGAGGTATGAAACCCTAAAAATCAACCCCTAAGTGACTGAAATAGGAGAAGAAATTTTATATGAAAAACTATATAACTATATAAGTGGTAAATTGGTCATGAGAATTCCCATATTTACATATTTACACATACAATAATTTTGTAATAAAATTAAATTAATTGGATTTATAAATTAGTATGTCATAAATTAGCATTAACTCGTACGTAATTATTTAATTGCAAAGTAGCGATAATGGTCAAACAAGTTGTAATCATTTTTTATAAATATTTTTGTGCTTTGACAACTTCATATAACAAACAGTACAATTTTTTTGATTCCTAGACATACCTAGTCTCCCTTGTGTCCTATGTATGGGGTATGGAGTAGCTCCAGGTCATCAACTAGGTAGGTACCTATATGTGTGCTAAATTACATCCAAATCGGTTTGGCCGTTTTTGCGTGAAAGCGTTATGCCTCAGCCGCACTTGAGCCTATCGTCACAAAGCTTCATGCAATCACACGATAAATGCAGATGTGACCTCTACATTTATCGTGTCAGTGCACGAAGCTTTGTGACGATACACGCAAGTGCGGCCACAACATTACAAACATCCATCCATCCGCCCAAACATACTTTCGCATTTATAATATTAGTAGGCCTAGTGTGATAGGATGGTATTTTAAACTTAAACTGAGCTCTTAATATTACTTACCTTTTTAGCCCAATGTCACTGTAGAAGCCCATGCAGTGACAATTTTGCACCGCCTCACGCAGATTTGGCACCATACCTTCCCTATGCCTTAGTGCCGACAGCACGTAGACTAACAAACACTTCGCAAAGTATTCATTATAAATTGTTTTTGGATTTTGTATTTTGCCACTTGGCAGCAAGAGCGACTGTTTTCTCGCTTTACCCTAGGGCCAGTGCAGTCTTCACTGTTCTATGAATGGATGATTTCATAGGAAATCTTTGGTTATCTGTTCTTAATACATCGGAAGATCTATTTATTTATTCAAATCCCATAGGCGAGAGTAGTTGAGAATGCCACTGCTATCATCCGTCTTAAATCTAAACGATAAGTACTGACTATTTATGTGTTTTACTACTGATCCTGCACTAAGGAAAACCTATTTTTAACAAAGATTAAATTTGGCACTATATTTAGTTGCGAATCAGAATCCAGCCAGCCAGGCAATATGGTCGCTGGTTTAAATAACTCGTGTCAATTTTTTTTATTTAAACAATAAACTAGGCTCTGTCAGATACCATGTCACCTAAATCTACTTGTAAGAAACTAAATACAATACTTATTTTGTGTCTATAAATAAGCGACATTTCATTCTTTCTCGGATAAAGCAGGTTGTGAACGCTCAAACAATTTGTCAAATTTTACGTGTTTGGCAAATTATTTGATAGTCTACGGTCATGTTTGACGTGTTTGTCAAGCGTACGTGTTTGGCTGTAAGTTTGAAAGATTTGATTGACGGCGTGTTTGTCATATGTGTTTGAAGGTGTACAGTCATGTTTGTCAAACAAACTCGCCATTTTGGCGCGATCGCCGCTGAGACATGTTGTAATTTGTTAATCATCTGAGCGTTGGAGCGTCACTTCACGGCGGAAACTGCTTTGAAAGTGAAGGCTTGTTTGACAAACTTGTTGGTACGTGTGCGATGATGTTTGATAAAAACGTCCAAGCAAAACGTAAAGTTTGACAAACATGTTTGAACGTTTACTGCCTGCTTAAGAGGATAGGAGTTTTAGGGCATGCTACTTTTTATTTAAGGGTTACCAGTACCAAAAATACGAGTTTTATATTTTACGGGAGATAATTAAAACGCCATTATGGGTGTTCCGGTGCAGCCCGGCCACAGTCGATTTCTTAATTTATAGACGTAACATTTAAATGTTCTTTTATTGTTCTTGCTGTACCAATTAACAGATTTAATGTACCTCAAGTAGATCTCGGTAAAAAAGCACTTGTTTGTGGCCGGGCTGCAACGTATACGCTGCAGCCCGGCCACGTGAATATTTTCTCGTAGGATGCTCAGAATGATCTTAAATATAAACCAAATAAATGTTCCATTTGTGTTCCTTAGTTATCTTATCATATTTACCAACAGAAACGATTATATAAAGAGAAAATTATTTAAAAACAAAATGTTCACTAAGCGCCTTTAGAATTAAAATAGCAATATAATTGTGTAAACAATACCAAGGACGATTAGTATTATACAATTACTGAAAATCCGTAAGTATAATTTATTTGCATTTAAAGAAAAAATACATTGTAACTTATGTCGGTACTGGTCTAATCAAAGTAACTATTAGAATTAATTTCTTAAAAACTGTGTAGATAATATAGTAAATAAATATAACTGTATTTTTGTTAGCATCAGGGCCCCTAGACCACAAGCGATATTTAATGTTTAAATTATATTAAACTTTTGTACGTTTTTGGTACCTACGGTCAAAATTTTAGTATCTTGACAAAAAAGAGAAAACTGTAAAAGAAAATGTCCAGACACTGACGTCAGGTTGTCTGGACAACGTTGATTTCACTTGGATCAAAACGAATAAGCAAACTTATTTCTTCGTAAAACTTTGGTACCTAAACAGTACCTCATAACGTTTTTTGTTTAGAATGTTTTGATCTATAAATAAGAAGTTATTATTTTTTTATTTTTTAAATTTGTAGGTAGATAAACGGCTTCCCTATCGAAAAATAAAGTAATTGACATTTTTCCAAAATAGTTTATACTTTCGAAACTTTAACTTCGTAAGGCAAGTAACATTCTTCGATAAAATGGTAATCTAAGATTAAAGGATGAAGCGAACTATGACGGGGCGAAGCGGGACGGAGCGGGCTACATCACAAGGAAAAGTGCTTGCTTAGTACAATTGATGCAGTGAGTGTATTGTCGGATTGACACAATGTGCTTATGAATAGTTTTACCAAACATCTTTTTTCGGTTAGTCTATTATTTTAAGTCGAAGTCAGTCTGGCAGCTATGCCAGTTGTGGTAAAAATAAAAAAACAGAATTATTAAAAAGTTTGAAAATCAGTAACGTGGAAAATATCGTGATTGATGACGATATGTTCACAAATTTCTTAATATTTGAATTATTTTTCTTTCCATAATATTAACTACCTACAATTTTTTAAAAATAAAACTCCTTTTAGGTTTATCAACTTAAAAAAAGAAAAATTCATCAGAATTAATTTATTAGATAGTATATTTTCATACATTATCTGTAGGTGCCATATCTCATTAGGATTCCATGGCAGCGACGCTAGCAGGGCTTCCGTGGCTACCCTTGGCATCCATGAGATGCCAAAACTAGCTTCCAAAGCGAATGCAAGACGAGATTAGTCTCGCTTGTACTGCGTGTACAAGGATGTTGCAAAGATTGCACTTGTTATCATCGTGTCGTATTAAATACATTTCTCCTTTAAATCAAGGTCTGCATATTCATTTAACGATATATCCAAGACTACATGTCTATTTTTAAATTCGACATTAGGTACATTTTTGGGTATCGATTGCTATTTTCAATTTTAATAATACCTACTTAGTAATGTTCAACAAACATGGACGCACGTTGAGAATTTTTTTAGGCCTAGTGTTTGTACAAACACTTGGTTTCAGTTTTATATTAATGTGTGACACTACGCGTTCACATAAAGCTTTCCGGGCTAGGGAGTACTTGACAATGGAAAATATCCGGGCGTTGTGCGGGCCTGCTCAATTGCTAGGTTCAAGATCATCAAACATGCATGGAATATGCGCCAGAGACGTGTTTTGGAGAACTTGGACGAAGTGAAAACAACCCAACAGCTGAAGGATTTGCTAAAATTTAATGGAAACGATTGCTGCAGGACAACACTAATATTTTTTTACATGAGATAGTAAACAAGCAGATGGTTTTCCCGATGAAAAGAAGTGAGTGTAAAGTAAAATTATCACCTATAGATACAAAAGATGTTAATGGTGCATTGCTATCCATGTGGCGGTAGCCACATCCATAAGCTTACCAGCTAGCTTACCCTCTACATGCACTGACGCTATTGCGGTAGGAACGGTAAAGCGGTGGTACCAATTATCCGGGTAAGATGTTGCGGAACTCTACCACCTAGTAATCACGATGATAGTGACACTTATAGCTAACTGATCGCCTTTTACGGCTTGCCTGGCAGAACGGCAGTTGGTCTATTCTTCAAATAGTGCAGACCAACCTAGGGTAACTTATTGATTCTATGTATGTATATTCGGTCCTGATAAGTTGTGAACTACAATAAAGAACTACATTTTCCATTAAAGTAACCTATTAATTAACATTAAATAAATCACTTGCACTGATTGTCTGTACGTAAGCAAAAATTAGCCAAGTCAAATTTTGAGCTAGATATATATTCCAAGTGAAATAAATAAATAGTGTAAATAATTGTATTAAAATTTAAGAACTTGTATTAATTTTTAAGTAACCAATACTGTGGTAGTACCAAGAAATAATAAATTGTTCTGTAAATTTATCTTAGAATGATGCATGTTTTGTAACTAAAATTTTAAGAGTTTCTTTACAAAACTTGGCACCCAAATAGATCCCAATTCTTTAGTCTGCGAAGCCGACAAAGATGCATACACTTATATTGGACTTAGCTCTCATTTCACATTTGTGATTTGATAATATTATATTTAGCTATTTAACTTTGTTTTAAAAAGTTAAGTTTTTTAAGTACTTTATTTTGAACTACATATGCGTTATGACATAGTACACAGTTTGTTGATTTACGTTACTAAAAACAAATTTAAGTAAGCAATTGATATTTTTACATTAATAAGACACTGAAAATATTATTTAAATAATGCAAAATAATCGTTATAATGTATAAAACTATTGTAAAATTCAAATTAGTTCATGTTATTACACATAAGTACAAACAATATCTCGGGCCTACTGTTTAGGCAACCTTGTGTTCTGGCTGTGTATGAAATTCTATCAAGATTAGTCCAGCCATCGTGAGTTATAGCTGGATATATAGAAATACACACAGACAGACAGACAAACGTTTAAAAAATTGTAAAATCTGTATAAGTCAAAACAAATATTTATGGTGAAATTTTTTAAATGTTTATTTAGACAGACGCTACCGATTTATATCGTAGTATAAATAAGATCTTATAAACAAATATAACTATTTATAGACATTATAATATGTAAGTACTTGTAAAGATTGTAATCAAACGTACTATCTAATAAATTAACTCTGGTGAATTTCTTTTTTTCAGGTTGGTAAACTAAAAAGGATTTTTGTTTAAAAAGTTTTGCCGTAGGTACTTAGAATTGCATGGAAAGAAGAAAAATTCAAATATTAAGAAATTTGTGATCACCGTCATCACGACGTTTTCCACGTTACTGATTTCCAAAATTTTCAATAATTCGGTTTTTTTTTCTTTTTTTACCACAACTGGCATAACCTTGCTGTCACACACGTGTCCGCCGGTTTATCTGACTTCGACTTTAAATAATAAGCAAACCACAAAAGACGTTCGCTAAAACTATTCATAAGCACATTATGTCAATCCGACAACGCACTGCAACCCGGTACGTCACCAATCTGCTAAGCAAGCTTTTTTCGTTGTGATATAGCCCGCTCGGCCCCGCTTCGTCCCGTTATAGTGCGCTTCATCCTTTAATCTTAGATCACCATTTTATCCAAAAAAAATTCTTGCCTTACGAAGTTAAAGTTTCGAAAGTACAAACTATTTTGGAAAAATGTCAATTACTTTATTTTTCGATAGGGCAGCCGTTTACCTACTTACAAATTTTATTTCGGATATAATTTTTTATTTATACATCAATACATTCTAAATAAAAAAAACGTTATTGGGAGTACCTCATAACGTTATAAAAAAACGTTATGAGGAGCTTCTCATAAATAGTAATTTAGGTAGCTACTAAAGTTTTACGAAGAAATAAGTTTGCTTATTCGTTTTGATCCAAGTGAAATCAACGTTGTCCAGACAACCTGACGTCAGTGTCTGGACATTTTCTTTTACAGTTTTCTCTTTTTTGTCAAGATACTAAAATTTTGACCGTAGGTACCAAAAACGTACAAAAGTTTAATATAATTTAAACATTAAATATCGCTTGTGGTCTAGGAGCCCTGATGCTAACAAAAATACAGTTATATTTATTTACTATATTATCTACACAGTTTTTAAGAAATTAATTCTAATAGTTACTTTGATTAGACCAGTACCGACATAAGTTACAATGTATTTTTTCTTTAAATGCAAATAAATTATATTTACGGATTTTCAGTAATTGTATAATACTAATCGTCCTTGGTATTGTTTACACAATTATATTGCTATTTTAATTCTAAAGGCGCTTAGTGAACATTTTGTTTTTAAATAATTTTCTCTTTATATAATCGTTTCTGTTGGTAAATATGATAAGATAACTAAGGAACACAAATGGAACATTTATTTGGTTTATATTTAAGATCATTCTGAGCATCCTACGAGAAAATATTCACGTGGCCGGGCTGCAGCGTATACGTTGCAGCCCGGCCACAAACAAGTGCTTTTTTACCGAGACCTACTTGAGGTACATTAAATCTGTTAATTGGTACAGCAAGAACAATAAAAGAACATTTAAATGTTACGTCTATAAATTAAGAAATCGACTGTGGCCGGGCTGCACCGAAACACCCGCCATTATTTCATGACAAAATCGTTAATTTTAAACTTATAATGAGCCTTTAAAAGATTTTCATGGTTTTTATCGTTAAATACACAAAAAATTTAAAGTCGAAAAGCCTGTGCGTGTCCGACAAAACCCTCATGCTTAGCCGGACTGGCTAGCCATGATGGATATTGTAAATATCTAGAAGCTATAATTTTATATTTACCCCGTACCTATTCGATTTAGCTACTTACGGGTTCCTAAATTTTGGTAGTGCGGAAAACGGGGCTACCTGTAAAATATTGAGCATTTATATGGCTACTCATGACACATGAGCATATTTTACAGACAAAAACACATCTGTGTTATATTTATTTATGTCATGTTTCCAACAGTGAGTTGTTAGAGGACTAAGGGTAAAAGAGACACAATATAATATGTTCTGTGTAATTTGTGTCCTCTTTCTTTTAAAAGCATTTTATGGCTGTAGACATATAAAGATCTTTTATGACGGAAACTAAAATATTTAATAATTAGAATCTTGCTTCTACTTTGTTAGAATTACCTATATTACCTTACCTTATACATTATTATATAAATTGTTAATGGGATTCCCATAATATATATATATATATATATATATATATATATATATATATATATATATATATATATATATATATATATATATATATATATATATATATATATATATATATATATATATATATATATATATATATATATATATATTATGGGAATCCCATTAACAATTTTATGCTGGGCCTGGACTTGTGTCTATCGTTACAAAGCTTCGTGCAATGACACGATAAATTCAGATATGACCGACTATTATTGGCAATTGTTGCATACATTCTGCAGTCTGAACTGCGTGTGCCTTAGCGCGCTAATAACTTCGGGACGATACACGCAAGTGCGGCCGAGGCATTAAAATAATCTAAAAACCGGGACGCTTGGTTTCTTAGAAATAAAAGATATGTAGGGACACTCTCTAACTTAATATTTACTTACTCTGTGAAAATAAAATGTTGAGGAATTCCTTTTGACACGTAGTTATTTCATATCTAGTAGTTTCCTTAATCTAAGGGATTTTCTTATAAATAATACAAAATAATTGTTTATGAATATAATTTTATTAACAATTTTATTTTAATGACTGTAATGTAAGTCGATATTATGTACAATTTACGATTATAATACATTTTTACAAGTCTCTTTCGAGTTCTATATCTATTTTATACATTATTCTGAAAAAATCTGTTATGCACAAAATTATAAATAGTATTTTCTATTAAATATGCCAACATAAGACATTTTATAAATCAATTTTTGTGTAATTATTAGAAATGCTGTTCTTAATCATTTTAGCCTTATAGTTGAAGTACCGGTTTTGGCCATCTTAGTAGTTACCCTTTTAGGCCACTAAAAGTACTTTTAATGGCCTAAAAGGGTTTTAATTAATGTACAAAAAATTATAATGCCAAATAATATTTTTAATAAATTTTCACACTTTCACACGTAAATGTATCATATTTATAATGATATTGTATACATATAATTAATTTTATAAAAAAATGACATGAAATGCCCACAAATTACCATTCGTGTATGTTTTAATTACTATTATTGTGTGTTTTGTTATCTACCTATATAAATAAATATAGGTAGATAAAGTCAGGTATAATTTTTAAGCCTACATACATATAAATCAATTACCACAAATGTTTGACAAAGATCGGACGTTTAGCTTTCTCTCGTATTTTCGAGATGCCTAACAATTGATCTATTTCAAAGGGGCTGAGATGAAGACGGGAGAAATTGTTTGATTCGCCTTAGCTAGCCTAGATTTATTAAGCGGCTCAATTTCAATTTTTTTTTATCTAATGTCTTATCGTTCCTTCAAAGTTCAAATACCACAACCTTTCACCCAACCCCTTACCTATTGTATTAAATATTCATTACTCTCTTATTTGGTATGTATTCATACCATATTATGGTAGAATATGTTAGTATGGTACAGTACTTCAGTCTTTCATTTATACAACTCATATTTTTGTTAATATTTTATTTCCTGTCTTCGTCATAACCTTATACGAAAAACAATCCTAAAACAGATTATCTGCGTAAGCTATAAAGTAACAATAGGTACTTAAAAAATACAAAATATATAATAAGATCATTATTATTTTTGCAAGACTGCGTACTATGATCGTAAAGGATCGTCAAATTATTAAGTACCTATGAAGGAAATAGCGTGAATTTATTTAAGTTTGGTATTTTAAAATTGGAGCCAGAGCTAAAAACGTATCTTTATCGGACATATCACAGTTTAATGCGTTAAATAATAAAGATAACGAGGACTTTTAACAGAAATGCCTTTGCCTTAACTATTCTCGGAAAAAATAATACGTAAACATTGCGCTAGACAGCTCTTTTGTACTTGCTCAGCATGTTTCGTTTGATTGAAAGTATAACTGAATGCTTAAATATTATAATGTATCCACTTTGTGTGGTTTTAGACATTTATTTATTTTATATTTTATTTATTTATTTAAATAAATAAATAAAATGTATCCACTTTGTGTGGTTTATCTAAAAAGATGTGAATAGAATGAGGATTTTGATTTTGTTTCACACAAAATAGCAATAGGTACGTGAAAAATATGGCATTAGAAAAAAATCCTTACATCGGATATAAAAGTATTTAAAAAACCAAAACTCTACTTGGTGAGTGAAACAAGTAACTCAAAGTATTAGTGGTTAAAAATAATAATATAAAAATTAACATGACTAAAATAAAACATGTTGAATTAAGACTCATCATAATAACAAATTTAAAAATTCAAATTTAATTTTAAATAATATAAGTATAGAAAATATAGAATTTGTGTATTTTGTAATATTTTATGGAATAAGGGATAACTTTATGGCGCATACTGAACATATTTGCAATAAACTCGTTCACAGATTAAATAGATGACACTCGTATTTTTTTTGTTACTTTAGGATGATAATAAGAGTAGCATGTTTATACAGCCTTCTGTGTTGTAAGTCTGTGTGATAGTGTAATAAATACTTGCTAATTTGCTGCATATTATAAGATACTTCGTTTAACAGTTTGCGTCTTATCACCGTCAAGTCCAATTAATTTCTAACTTGTCTGATTGGTCATAAATAAAATAAAGTGTTAACTTTATGACAGAAAAGAAAAATCTTTGCTTGATTTAGAATTAATAAGAAAAAAAGTACAAGTTGATTAGTTTCATGACTTCATTGACATGTATAATATAATATTATACATGTCAATGCATGACTTCCAAGTTTCATGACTTTTTAAAATTTACTCGCTATTAAAATGTGTCATTTGAAATCTAATACGGGCTTATTGTACAATAAATTAATTTGATAACTTCACCTGACGCTATAATATTGTAGCACTTAAAGCCGATCTCATCTATCTCCTTTGAAACATTTAAAATTTACATTGTGGAAGATTTCAGGAACCTAATATTTTTAAAGAACAATTGGCATCAAAATTCAGTAAATTAATGAAAGTAACTATTACACACACGACATTAATATGTCTGACATTAAATGATGCTTGTGTAAGCGAAACCGGTTGGTTATTAATTATAATCATTATTCGAAACAGTAAAATTGTATTCATTGTTAAATTGCATTGAAGTCTTTTTTTTTATTATTACAATATAAACATTACTTACTATTAATGTAGCCTAGCGTTAGTAACAGTATTTTTAAAAAAATCAGCATAGTAGTTTCAGAATTTAGTATAAAAATTAAAAACAAAAAAATATTCTTGCACTGATCAGAATAGGAATGAGTTTATTTAGCGTAACAAATTAGTTTCGACAGTATGATAATGAGTACAGAAGTCAAAGGCTGTTGTAGATGTTAAACCTTCAGACTCCATGGATGGTTTAATTTTTTAATTTAAATTTTCCGCGTATTGGTCCAGGGCTCCTTTGCAGACTAGACCGATTGCTGGTCTACCAGGCAGGTCATAAAATGCGACAGATTGGCTATTCGTGTCACACCGCGTGTCACACACTATATTTATTTTAAGTATATAATGTATTATAAGACGTAAAACTTAAAATAATCATATATGACCTATACTAGTCTTTTCCCGCAGTATAACTCGAGGAAGAGCAGATGCCGCGCGAAAATTGCGATTAAATTTAGCGTATGTTACTCAACTATAATGAGTATAGCTTTCCAATAAGGAGAACCATCTGCTTGTTTGCTATTAATTTATATAAAAAAGTTGACAGATCATTAAAAATAATGAACGTCCAAATAAAATTAAGGAATAGTATCTATATACATACAATCTATGTAAAATTTCTAAAATATTATTTAAATGTAAATTAAATCAGCTATTTATTAAAATGAACTGTAATTTGCATGCCTAAAATATATGGGTAGAATAAGCAGAACAATGTATATATAACTAATAACCTTTTTATAACCTTATTCTGGCAAATAAAATTATTATTATTATTATTAATAATAATAATAAAATCGTTAGGAAAGTCATTGTGTGTCCGGAGTAAACTCAAAAGTACTGCTGGATTTACTTCAAATTTTGCATCAATATTACTAACAGGTCGAGTCAACATATAGACTACATATTATCACGCTATCGCCTACGGGGGAGGAGCTGTGCGAAGTAAACGAAGTCCGCGTGAACGAAGTCGCGGGCAACAGCTAGTTTAATAATAATATTAATCTGTAAAATGTGAATTCAAACAATGCGTTTGACTTAATTTTTAAAAGTTTTGACGAAACAAACTCCTTATTGGACCGGGCTCCTTTAAAGAATAGACCAACTTTCGTTCTGCCATTCAGGTCGTAAAAGGCGACAGATTGGCTATATGTGTCACACATCGTGACTTCTAGATGGTAGAGTTCCGCAATGCCTCGCCCGGGTATATGACACCACCGCCTTACCTATTCCTGCCGCAATGAGTCAATACTTAATACAAACCTAACCTAAACATAACTGTGATTTATAATAATATAATTTCTAAATAATAGGATTTTTAATGTTTTTATAAGTCACCCCTCTCCTTTCTTAAGTTGCTGTGCCCGACAAGATTCATAGTACTCAATTGGCTTCAAGCCTTATTAAATTATCCATTGTAACATTATAGAATCTATACATATAATAAAATCGTAGGAAAGTCAAAATTGTACATTGAATATTTTTTTAAAAGAATACTTGGGACGTGATCTACAATCGATACCGAAGCCAAAAATATTGTTTTTAGAATTTTCGTATGTTTGTTTGTCTGTATGTATGTCCGAGGTAAACTCAAAAAGTACTGCATGGATTTACTTCAAATTTTGCATGAATATTACTAACAGGTCGGGTCAACATAGAGGCTACATATTATCACGCTATAACTTACGGGGGAGAAGCTGTGCGGAGTAAACGAAGTCCGCGCGAACGAAGTCGCAGGCAAGAGCTAGTATGCAATAAAACTAAAATTGGAAATTGAATTGAGCTTGTCATTGTCGTGTTCCGGTTTGGAAGATAAGGTAGTCGGCAGAATTATGTATGTTGCATGAACGGATAGTAACCATCAACACAAAATACCTCTGATTTCGCTGATAGTAACGCATCTATGGTGTCCATTCCATAGCGATGGTTTCTTTTTCCATCAGGAGAGTCATCTGCTTATTTGCTATATAATGATATAAAAATAGGAAAATAAAAATGTATTCTGGAATTGTCCTGCATTAATTTCAACAAACGTAGCATGTTGACGACATTCACAATTATTGTTAGCTAATTAGGATTCAACATTGCATTAGCGTTGGGCCATGACTTTATTGTATAATTGAAACCCATAAAACTATATTAATATCTGTGTTTTTATTCCGAAAATATTAATTATTAATGAGTATTTTAATCGACTTCAATAGAAGTGACGTCAGACCTTAAGCAATTTACGTCGAATATTTTATTTTAGTATGCGCCTGTAACTATCCGCCATGATATCCTATTGTAAAGATATTAAACCTTGACATTTTATTAATATTTCATGTTATTAGTCCACGCAAATTATTTATTACTGCAGCATGCAGCCTGCTGTATTATAATAATTTTTGGCGAATCCCGCGGGATAACCTATTTTTTTCGGGATAAAGGAGGCTATGTGTTATTCCAGATCATCATCCAACTGTGTACCAAATTTCATTTAAATCCGTTCAGTAGTTTTTGCGTGATTGAGTAAGAAACATCCATCCATCCATATAAACATCCAAACTGTGGCATTTATAATGTTAAAATATAGATTTGTTGTTTTAGCGACCACAGTAATACTCTCTATACTAATAAAATTGTAGAGTTTGTTTGTTTGGTTGTACGCGCTAATCTCGAAAACTACTGAACCGATTTGAATAATTCTTTTTGAGATGGATAGCCTGTTGGATAGACTGTTGGTTGGATAGACTGTACATTGAATATTTTAAAAAAAAAATACTTGGGGCGTGATCTACAATCGACATCGAAGCCAAACATATAGTTTTTAGAATTTTTGTCTGTTTGTCTGTATGTATGTCCGGGGTAAACTCAAAAAGTACTGCATGGCTTTACTTCAAATTTTGCATGAATATTACTAATAGGTAGGTAAACATATAGGCTACATATTATCACGCTATCACCTACGGGGAAGGAGCTGTGCGGAGTAAACGAAATCCGCGCGGACGAAGTCGTGGGCAACAGCTAGTAATCTATATTTTTCTATTACAAATCCCTACGAAAATTACAACAATGTACCCAAGGTAACAAAAATTTGTCTATACAAGTCATTATTTGACGTGCACTGTCGTTTTTTCGCTATAAAATTTAAGTTACTATAGAGGTCCCTTTGACACTTTATTTGACGCGCACTGAAGTGCACCCGACATTCCTGTCGGGAATCAAATTCTAACCCCGTTGAATGCGTAGTAAGTGTCGCTAACCACTCAACCAACGGGGCTGTCAATGTCTTTTATAATCAATCAGTCTATTAAAAAGTTATTAAAAAGTTTGCAAATTCTAAAAGCGCTTCACACAATTAGTTTTTTCGATCATGGACGAAACAATAAAAATTATTTTAAGTTTGGCAGCAGACTTTAGCCGTAAAGAAAATAGTAAGCATGCATGTGTATATAATCTTGTATGTCACGTGAATTAAGTGTATGCATTGATATAAAAAATCCAAGGTGCACAGTCCCGAACAAAACTGACTCTCAAAAATGTCGCTAATTTCACACAAGTAGTTATAGATATGACAAAATTTTTTTACATATCCAACCTTAAGCGCAAGTTTTATAGTTTTTTTACAAAGCAATGTACGAAAAGTATTAAAATTGACAGTATCGCGACCGACGCGATTCTATTTGAAATGAGCGCACAATTTAAAATATTGCGCTCATTTTTAGAGGACGTTTTTGAGACACTGATTGTGTATCTTGGGTTTTTATATCAATGAGTGTATGTATGTATTTCTAATGCACATTAATTATTATATACAAATACCAGGAAGACTCAATTTATTATGTAAGAAGTTATCGAACAGTCGTGATTTTAGCTAATATAACGAACATTTAATCACATATAACGACTAGTCGATTTTTATTTTTTATTTGTTACCCTTATAGTCAAATATTTAATAAATTATATTAAACAAAATTCAAAGCAGCATGACCGACGATCATAGCCTTTTTTTATATCATAAGATAGCAAACAAGCAGATGGGTCTCCTGATGGAAAGAGTCAACCATCGCCTATAGACACCAAAGGTGTTAATGGTGCGTTGCGACCTAGTGGCGAGATCTAATGACACATGTATAAATTTACCGTCTACCTTACCCCCCGAAGACGACAGTGACAAGCACTGAAGCTATTGCGGCAGGAATAGGTAAGGAAGTGGTACCAGACCCGGGCGAGACAATGCAGAAATCCACCATCTAATAGTCACGATAGTAGTGACTCGTATAGCCAATCAGTTGCCTTTTACGACCTGCCTGGCAGAACGGCAGTTGCCTATTCATAAAAGGAGCCCGGGACCAACACATGTTATGGAATATGAACTGTTTTAGACAGTGTACATTATCATACATTATCTACTTTATGTATTATATTCTATTTGAAATAAGAAACTATCGCCTCTGTGGTCTAGTGGTCCGGTGTCGGCGTTGATCACACGAGGTCACGGATTCGATTCCTGGGTCGGGCATATCAAAAACTGTATATTTTCATTTTTTTTATAAAAACAAGATTACCCGGAATCGCAAAAGTGCCCGGTTGGCGGTAGGCTACCTCTCACATTGTGGGACTTAAGTATCTTCAGGTAATCGTGGGTGCACATGTACCTCTGCCTACTTCTTTGGGGAATAAGGGCGTGAAGATACAATAAGAAACTTCGCACTGTAGTTCTGCAGCTAATAAAATAAATATTTTCTTGATATGTTAACTGTTGCGGTCATATACGTGCCAGATCCGTACATCGCTACAGACACTTAAACAAGCTCCATTTTTATTTTCAATCTTTTTTTTACATACAATAAATATCTTAAAAATATCAAATCGCGTTTTTTCTTGACACACGTGTAAACGTATTATTCCAAAAATGCAACATACACAAAATAGAGACATTTTTACTTCAGAAACTTTCGTGATTTAGATAAAGCAAGAGTAGAGCTAGAGCACTACCTAACACTTCGCATTAAGGCGTGTAATAGATTTGTCTCAGCGTCATGCTAATTGTTCAAGAAAAATTTAATCAGGTTGTACCTAATCAAAGATTATTTAAATGAAAACAATTTGCATAAAATATCGTTTGTATTAAAATTTTACATAAATTAATCATTTAATTTGCATCATAAATTTAATTAGTACTTTTGAATTAACGTCATTTAAACAAAAAACAATTATTGCTACGGCCTTGATTTTATTATAATATAAAATGGCAATCAAGCAGATGGCTTTCCTGATGGAAAAACTCAACCATCACCTATTAATGTATGTGTAGGTGAAAGGTAATGCCGCTAAATTTACCGGCTACCTTACCTTCTAAACTGGTACCCGACATTGATAAACTTTGACGCAATTGCGAGAGGAATATATAAGACACTGATATCATCGTCTACTCATACGTTGCAGAACTCTACCACCTCATAAAAGCTCGCTCTCCTCAGTACTTTTGTTTATTTAGTGCACTTTCTTTAAAAAAATTCGGTTCAATTAGTTATCAGCACTTGGTGAAATTGGATTTTAATTAATATTATTAACTAACAGTTTCTCTAACTTCATTGGCGTGAACTTCCATTTTCCAGACGGGTGTAAAAGGAGCCTATGTATCTCCTGATTAATCTAGCTTTCTAAAAGTAAAGGAGTTTTTAAGATTTGTGAAGTACTTTTTGAGTTAAATCGTAACAAACAAACAAAAAATCAAATATTTCCTCTTTATAATATTAGTTTAGACTTATGCTCATGGGCGTACCGAAGGGGGGGGGGGGGGGGGGAGCAGCTACCCCCTGGAATTTATTTACCTCTTTATTAGCTATCTACTGTTGTAGATATTGAGATAAAAATAGTCTTAAAATGTTACGGTTGTCCCCCCTGACCCAGAACCTGGGTACGCCCATGCTTATGCTATTTCACTATTTTAATTGTCTAAGGCCGTTCAGTTTCACGTATTAAAACCGGTAGGCTTCATAAAATTAATATACAGAATCATTTCACGTATTTGTAATAACTGACGATTGCCCTGTGGTCGAAATTTGACCATAGAATAAACCGTAAAATGTCTTTTGTCAACTGACTTAAAGTTCCGTATATTATACATATATTACACACATTGTGTGAATATTTCACGTACGTCACATGAAAGTAGTATTCTACACTTTTAATCGTCGGCACTTGTTGAAACTCCATTTTAATGTAATATCTTATCACTTATACACTTGTACTGTTTCACAATAAAGCTATTATCACTTATTACTAACCAGTTTCGCTTACACAAGCATCATCAGGGTAATTTATAGTTACAAACTAAACACAAAATTAAATATCAGCAAAATAACATATTTGAAGGCAAATGAACATCCTACCCTCTAAATATTCGTTGGATTAACTGACGTAGGGTTGTCAACACTTATTGGTAATGAGATCCCCACAAGTAGGGAAAACATCAATGTTCAAAAAATTACTTCATGTGCTACACTAAAATTATCTACGATTAACTAAATTGTCACATAAGATTTAAAAAAACAATTTTAACAAATTGGCACATAGTGGTCAAAAACACAAAATTATAATAATCATAGTAAACCTGCTTCAAATGTCAAAAATTTATTAAGCGAAACCGGTTGTAAATAAATAATAATAGTTTTATTGTGAAACAGTACAAGTGTATAAGTGATAAAATATTACATTGAATGTAATATTTTATCACTTATACACTTGTAGTTGCACTTACAGTGAAAAAGTAGTATGTTCAGTGTTTATTTTTATTATTTAATGTATTTCTAATACATAATATCATTTAAAAAATATTAGGATTCAGCAGTCCTCCGCAAAGTTAACTTTTTTAATTGTGCCAAATTTTTACCGTTCGCGTAATTGTTTCAAAAATGAAATTTAGTACAAAGATAGTTTGAGACCCGAGAAACCTATAGAAGAGTTTTTATCCCGGAAATCCCACGGGACCGGGAACTTTGCGGGTAAAACCCCGGGACTATTAATTTAGATTTTTTCCACGCGGACGAAGTCACGGGCACAGCTAGTATAAATAACTAGCACGCAGCTTCGTCTGTGAGTAAAATAACATTGCATCAATTTTTTTTTATATCATGAGATAACAAACAAGATAACATCTTTGGTGTTTATAGGCGATGGTTGACTCTTTCCATCAGGAGACCCTTCTGCTTGTTTGCTATCTATATATTATGATATGAAAAAATAACAAATAAATCAGGGAACAGGAGGGCCATTTGTATCTCTAGTATTATTATTAAATTATTAAATTAAATTTTCACGGGACAAATTACACTTATTGATCTAACCCCAAAGTAAGCAAATTATTTGCTTGTGTTATGGGTGTTAGTCAACGATACTAATACATAGAAATACATATATACACCCAAACCCGGAAATACAAATATTTATGCTCATCACACAAATGCTTGTCCCCGTCAGGGATCGAACCCGAGCCCCGTTGATTGCGTAGTCAGGGTCGCTAACCACTCGACCAACGGGGCGGTGATATAAAAATCTGGTGTAGGTGTGTTAATATGTGATTTGTATTCTCAAAATATTTTGACTGAATGTTTGTTTTTCCTGGCAATCACTTGATCACATCTCGATAACTGTGATTGATATTTGGACAGCGATGTTTGATTGTAACAATGCTCGAAATAATAGCAGAATACCGATCAAACTACGGTGGAAGATAGATTTGTTTACGAGATTACGCACTGAAGACACATCGAATAAACCTCAATAGTTCAGAACGTTTCGAATAAAATTAGGTGAATATGAAATGAAATTCACCATGTTTTTAATTAAATTTTCATATGTAAGTTGAAGGGAATCCTTTTCTATGGAATGAATTGTTTTTTCGGACGGTTACTTTCAACTCACGACAAAATGGAGGAAGTTCCCAATTCGATCGATAAATAAGATCGAATAATTCGATCTTATTTATATTATTCGATCGATAATATTATCGATTTGATATATTTTTTAAAGTATTGGACCACGCATAACTTTTTATAGAATGATCCAATTATAATTCTCCTTTTATTGTGTATATTCGAAGGGTTGCCTCATATAAATTTAAGAGGATACGAAAACAGAGGATGATTGATTATTAAGCTTTTATGTATATTTGTTTTTAAGATTGACGTTCGAAAAATGTATCATAGAAATACTTATTTTGAATAAAAGCTTATTCTATTTTATTCTATTCTATTCTATTCATTCACTGATTTTACTATCATGCAAACTTTTCGTCGGTATTTTTTTTTTAGTTAAAAAATATTATTTATCATATTGAGATACATTTTAAGACATTATTTTAATTATAATTATCTGATACTATTTATCTTAAAAAGAAGCATAAAAATATGTGAATCAGTAAGCCGCCCTAAAACTTCCTTCAAAAGCTATAAACTCTTTACATACACACACAACCATACATACAGACGTAGCTACTTAATTGTAAAAAAACTTTTAGAATAGGACCTCACAACAAGACGTGGAGATCTAGTGAAAACTGGAGTTTCAAAACGGGATAAACTTAGTAACTTCCTTTAGCGTAAGCTTAAAAAATTACATGTGCATCTTATTTTATTTTAAGTACGCATTTTACATGGGATTATAGCCAAATTTTTTATTTAAGCTGGTAATATAAATGTTTGTTTGTTCGCTACGCTTTCGCGGCTTAACTCAGGGCTTGTTAACCGATTAATTTTCAAATCTAAGTGAGCGTTAGTACACAAGAGCGTTTTGTAAACGTTTGGTTCCACCTTAACCTCAAAAATACCGGTTCCTTTATGAAGTTTATTTATTTTTTGATTTTTTGATTTGATTTGATTGATTGATTTTGATTCAAAACCTTTATATAAAGGTTTTGAATCAATGAACTGGTTTTGAACATTGAAGGAATATTTTTAAAAAACCTATAGAGGTTTTTTAAAAATATTTTTAAAAAACCTCTATAGGTTTTTTAAAAATATTCCTTCAATGTTCGCCACTACCAAATTTTTGTCTGCATTGTAAGTGACTTACAATTCCACGGTTTTGACTTAAGCAAACCAGTTTATTCAGGTTTATGAAGCGCTCTCATCTCAGATACCCTCCGAGCGAAACCTTAAATAAAAACCGCTAAACACCTTTATTAACCGGTATTTTTAAACTGGTTTCAAGCCCTGAATTAACTACTAAACCAATCATCGTGAAATGTTGCATACTAACGATCACCTGTGGCCGAAATACGACCACAGACTAAACAATAAAATCTCTTTAGGTTTGACAACTGACTTTAACCGTAAAGAAAATAATATACCTACATGTGTGTAAAATATCATGAATGTAGTGTGTGTAATGTTTGTCTTTATTAACTTAATGTATTTCTAATACATTTTACTCAAAAATATTAGGTTTCTGCAGCCCTCCACAATGTAAACTTTATCCGTACCAAATTTCATACTCTTACGTTCGCGCAATTGTCTTAAAAAGGGGTCAAAAGTTTTCCCTTCACGTATTAATATGTTATTAAAGATACTCGAACGTTGATAGAAATATATGTTAGATAGTGTTCTTATTTTTCCATATATATTTTACATTTTGTGCAAATAAATTGTTCTCGAGGATTATAAAGTAACTTTTAAAGAGCGTTTTTACAAGCGTAGTTGCGGGTAAAAATCAGAGAGCGAACAAATATTTTTTTTGCAAGTATATGAGTATAATCATAGTCGAGTGTATATTTGAGATATCAAAAAGTAGAAAACAATCAGATGGCTCTCCTGATGTCAAGAGACAACGACGAGTTGCTATCCGTGTGTTAATGACACATGCATAAGTTTACCGGCTATTTTATCCTCTAAATCGGAACATGATAGTGACAAGCACTGACTGAACTGAATTGGAAAGGTGGTGTTACCAGACTGAGGAGAGACTTTGCAGATCTTAACACCTAGAAGCCACGATGGCAGTGAAACTTAGTCAATCGTTCCTCTGTAACGAACTTTCCGGCAGACTGGCAGATTATCTATTCTTCAAAGGAAGTTTGTACTAGGCAAAGGTCCCGCGCGAGAAAATTAGGATAAAATGTGACCAAAGTCACAGGAATAATGTAGCTTTCCACTGATGGAAGTATTTTCACTCTCGGTTCAGTAGTTCCAAAGATTATCTCCAACAGACAAACTCACAAACTTACCAAAATTTTTACTATTAGTATTGACTAGCGTCCCGCCCCGGCATCGTACGGTAGCATTTTTTTTTATGTCATAAAATAGCAAACAAGCAAATGGGTCTCCTGATGGAAAGAGTCAACCATCGCCTATAGACACCAAAGATGTTAATGGTGCGTTGCTATCTTGTGGCGAGGTCTAATGCAACATGCATAAGTTTACCGGCTACCTTACCCTCCAAACCGGAACACGACAGCGACAAGCACTGACGCTATTGCGGCAGGAATAGGTAAGGCGGTGGTACCAGACACGGACGAGACAATGCAGAACTCTACCACCTAGTAGCCACGATGGTAGTAACTCGATAGCCAATCGGTCGCCTTTTACGACCTGCCTGGCAGAACGGCAGTTGGCCTATTCTACGAAGGAGGCCGGGACCAACATATATTTTAACTAGCTATTACTCGCACCTCCATTGACGTAATCCAAAATCATTACTCTTCTTGCTCATTCTGATAAAATAATAAGTTTTTAATAGTAAGGATATACTATACCTAGGTATATTGCTAACGGACCCGCGCAACTTCAATCGCGAGTAAAGTAACATTTGTAGGTAGTTTAATTTTACTACAAATATGGATGAATAATTTTAATTTAATCGACTGATTTCGCTTTTTAAGGCATCTTTGCTCGTATTAGTATTTGTCTATATTTGTAGTGAAATTACAGTACAAGTGCATTATAATCTATTTTTATAACAATAGAATTTCACCAAGTGCCGACGCTCGAAAGTGTAAAATCTAGTAGGTAAAGTAACATGTCGGCGATACAGTTTTTACCAATTTACGTTCCCTATATCAGCCCCACAGGGATTGCTATTTTTTAAAATAAAATAAAACACACACAAACACACACACACGCACATACATACATACACACATGCACGTACATACGTACACATACAAACACACACATGCACATACATACACACACACATACACACGCACATACATACAGACACGCACGTACATACGTACACACACAAACACACACATGCACATACATACACACAAACACACACGCACATACATACATACACACACGCACGTACATACGTACACACACAAACACACACATGCACATACATACACACACACATACACACGCACGCGCGCACACACACAAACACACACACATACTCTCTCACACACATACACACACAAACACATGCAATCGCATGTATGCATACACTAACTTATCTACTTATTTAGGACAGCTGTTGGTTTTTTTCCTCTTTTTTGTCATTTTCTCATTTAAGATTGTCTCTTAGTATAATTTTAATTTCGACTTTGTGTTTATATATTTACATACAGTGTTATTTTCTTTTTCGTCTACTCGACTACTGTTAATGTTGCAGTATTTATATACCTATGTATTTCTATGTATTAGTATCGTTGACTAACACCCATAACACAAGCAAATAATTTGCTTAGTTTTGGGTTAGATCAGTCAGTGTAATTTGTCCCGTGAATATTTATTTATCTGTAAAATAAGCTGTGGATTTATGTTGATTTAAAGTGAGTAAATAAAGAAATAAAATAAATATACCTAGGGTGTTAAATACTCCAGATATTCAACTACCTCTTTGTCAAATTTTATCAAAATCTTTTCAACCATTTAGCCGTAAAAGTTTGTATAGAATGCTACCCAAACCCGATCGCTAAGTCACCGGTTTCAATTGTAAATCTAAACCAATCTTGAATCCATTTAAACACACTTAACAAATTTTATCCCAATCGTTCCAGGCGTTTAGAAGGGGTTCAGTCACATATACTCGCACAAAAGAATTATTTATATAAAGATATTGACAGCCATAGATAGAACTTTTATGAATCATTATATTCAAATCAAAACTTGCAAAAACATTCTTGAGAAATCAATAAGTATTCCTTTTTAAATTATTTTCGCCATTGTTCTATTCTGGGAAGTGTCTAAACTACTTTATCTATTTATCTTAATCCGCCAGGACATCATGAGTCAAGCCCTGACCCTTCTATTTTTGTTATATTTAGTTTCAAAAATAATTTCAACATTTTAAAGTAGTCAAAATTGTAAATAATTTTTGGCCATTGATGCTAATGCTTTAATAATGGCTACTGTAAAATATTTATAAACATTCAGTTTTCTTAAGAGAAATTTTCTTAACCTCTCTTTCCCGTCACTGTAACTGCTGTAAACCAGAATCAGCAGCGGCAATCTTTCTGATTACCACTGAATTGTGAGCTCAGGTTGCGCTAGGGAAAAGCTTAACTGTCTTGGAACCCGCAACAAAATTAATCGGAAGTATATAGGAGTTTTAGGAAACTACAATCAGTTTCTAAAATTCAATTTCTGTATATCAATCGGAGTAAGTAGATAATCTTGTTTTAATTGTTATTGTTTTAAAAGTAGATTCAACACAATTCGACTAAAGTTACATTCATGCAATGATTTACTTTTAAAACGCTACCGTAAATTAATTAGTATTAGAATAAAAAAATTATATTACCTGTATAAATGTCATATCTATTTCTAATTAATTTAAATGTACTAAAATAAATGTTAACTTTATGCCAAACTTCATATTACATAGTTCGCGTAATTGCCTAAATAAGGGGTACAAAGTTTTTGCTTCACGTATAGATATATGACGGTCAAATTTTAACTTAGGTTATCTCTAGCTTGATGTTAATTGTTACAAGTTTATCATTTTTGATTAAAATTCTATAGACAATGAAAGCTCCCATAATCTATATTAATATCATAAATTCGAGAGATTGGTTGTTTGGATGGATGGCTGAATAGATGGATGAATGAATAGATGTTTATTACTTCTTTTTACGTAATTGAGTAATAAACATCTATCCATCCGATAGATGTTTTTACTCAACTAGATGTTTCGCGCGACTTCGTCCGCGCGGACTTCGTTTACTCCGCACTGCTCCTCCCCTGTAGGTGATAGCGTGATAATATGCAGCCTATATGTTGACCCGACCTGTTAGTAATATTTATGCAAAATTTGAAGTAAATCTATGCAGTACTTTTTGAGTTTACCCCGGACATACAGCCAACAGACAAACAGACAAAAATTCTAAAAACTATATTTTTGGTTTCGATTGTAGATCACGCCCCAAGTATTCTTTTAAAAAAATATTCAATGTACAGTTTTGACTTTTCTACGATTTCACTATATGTATAGATTACACCAAAATTACTGAATTTTGGATGAAATTAAGCATACAGGTAGATGATGACCTGGAGTAGTACAAAGGTTCACCCCGGAAAAATGGGTTGTTCCCGCGGGATTCGCCAAAAACTTTTATAAGCGGGCTGCACGCTGCAGCTAGTACAACAAAAAGTTTAAACAGCTTGTCTGTACATAATTCTATGAACAAAAACTATGAATAGTAAGTAAAATAATTACTGCATTTAAATGCTATACAAACTATTTTTAACCCACAAAGTAATTATCTATGTACATATAATGAAATCGTAGGAAAGTAAATGTATGTCCGAGCTAAACTCAAAAAGTACTGCATGGATTTACTTCAAATTTTGCATGAATATTACTAACAGGTCGGGTCAACACATAGGCTACATATAATCACGCTATCACCTACGGGGCCTCCCCCGTGTGCGCGTCGCGGGCAACAGCCAGTTGTACATATAATGAAAGTTTAATAAATTATTCCAAAAACATATGGATGTACTTTTGAGGTGCGGTCTTTTGGTCAGTTAATAACTGCTCAATTTAATAGCTGTAACTTTTGAAAATTTAATTTAATTTTAATTCCTGAATAAGCATTCGACGTAGATTTTTAAGTACTAAAATATTGTTGAAGACCAAAAAGTGATGAGAAGAAAATTTCGTAGTTAGGTAAAAAAACACATTTTTCAAAATTTTTCGTCAACGATAACTCCCGAACGGATAAACAGATTTTGATACAATTTATGTACCTACTGGGCGCAGTTTTTTGGGGGATTGAGCTGATTAGATTTTGTACTCACCTGGTACATTAATTTCAAAGTTAGATATATTAAAAAAACTTTTTCGCCAAAATGTTTTTAGATTTTTTTCAAAATTTCTCAACATCTCTTAGACCAAATTAGTACACATACAGACATATTGACATTATCGTAAAAATCGTAAAAACATTCGGAAAAGATTCCTGGGACCTCAATATGTGGAGATCTGGTTGAAACTCGATTTTCGAAAATCGGGGCAAGGGTCTTTAGTCGTTTCGCACCGCGGACGGTTCGGACCGCGGTGTGAATTGCCCAAAAGCTCTTTTGGCATTAGTCGCTTCGCACCACATTGAGGAGTGGTGCGAATCGCCCAAGGTATTTTTTAGAATGGGTCGATTCGGACCACGAGGCGAAACGATAATTTGCTCTTTTCTTATTTATTTTATTATTTAAAAGAATACTGTTCCCGACTGCACAGCGGTGTGAATCAACCCAATACAATAAGTGGTTGGGCGATTCACACCGCTCCAACATTGTGGTCCGAAACGACTAATGCCAAAAGAGCTCTTGGGCAATTCACACCGCGATCCGAACCGCTCCTGGTGCGTAACGACTAAAGACCCCAAAATCAGTAACTTCCTTATCTACATACGCGGGAAGTTAAAAAAAAAACATTTAGCCAATTAATAAATCAAATAAATAGACATTAAAGTTACTAATCAAATATAATTTATCTATACAAATAAATAAAATTGGAGTGTCTGTTTGTAATATTAAAATAACTGCTTTTTACTAAATGCATATGGATTTATATACGGTACATATACCAAAATAACATTGTTTATAATTTTTGTCTGTCTGTCTGTCCGTCTTTCTGTCTGTTTGTTCCGACTAATCTCTGAAACGGCTGGACCGATTTTGACGGGACTTTCACTAGCAGATAGCTGATGTAATAGGGAGTAATTTAGGCTACTTTTATTTTAGAAATTTTTAGACGCGGACAAAACCGCGGGCACAGTTAGTTTAATATAAAATTGAAATCTTTACTATAAACATTTTGTTCCCCCTTCTGTCTTTCGTTTCCAGTAAATTGTTAAAAATATTTTTTTGTAATCGAGATCGATCAAATATATATTTTTTTTACTTTTTTATTTGAGTCTTTAATAATGCTGACAAACACTCATTGTACAGATTCATTGACTAGTTCTGGATTCCGAGGTTTTACAATTTTTATGCCTTACGGCACTCCACTATAACGTCAATATAATTTCTTATTTTTTCAATTTTTTTTATGTCATGAGATAACAAACAAGCAGATGGGTCTCCTGATAGAGAGAGTCAACCTTCACTTATAGACACCTGAGATGTTAATGTTGCGTTGCTATCTTGTGGCGAGGTCTAATGTCTCATGCATAAGTTTACCGGCTACCTTACCCTCCAAACCAGAACGCGACAGTGACAAGCACTGACGCTATTGCGGCAGGCGTAGATAAGACGGTGGTACCAGACCCGGGCGTAATGCAGAACTCTACCACCTAGTAGCCACGATGACAGTGAATTGCATTGCCAATCTGTCGTCTGTTACGACCTGCCTGGCAGAACGGTAGTTGGCCTATTCTTAAAAGGAGCCCGGACCAGCACGGCGGAAAAATTTGTATGTATTTTTTAATTTTAGCTTTAATTTCCATAGTGTTTTTATTTTTTTAATATAATTGCAGTATGTTATTAAATTAAGACTTTTTGTTATTTTGGGATGCCTGTTGATCATCTGTTGACTGTTAAATATACTACTTTAGGTACAAATAGTGTTAAGTTGTTATTGTCTATAACTGATACAACACTTACGGCCGATTTATCTGTGTTTAACATAATTTTTCCAAGCAAATGATCCGTTAAAAATGTATTCTTTTCTAATACCAAAAACTAATACCAAAGGTCTTAGTTTAACATCGTTTATATTTTTTTATTCCGAACGAATACCACTCGTAAACGAATCCCGAAACAAATCAAATGGTCTGAGATACAGTCAGTAATAAAAATATTTTTAAATGCGTTTTTACGTAGTGTATTTAAATCATTTAGGCTTAGCAATATTAATTAAGGGTTCCGTACCTAAAAGGTAAAACGGGACCCCCGTTTTACCTTTTAGGTACGGAACCCTTAAAAGAACAAACTCACATTTTATGGTAGTAAAACATTTTCGCAAATTATTTTTTATTATTTTTTTATTAACTTTAGATTATTTTTTATAAATTAACTTAAGCTACTTTTAAATAAAAATGTTGTAATAAAGTGAATTGAAGGTTTAGGATTGTATTAACATCATAATATTAAATTGTTAGAAAGCAAATAAATTTGTGTGACTACTAAAAGTTATGTTTTGGTATCCGTTGGGAATAGATTTTGTACATTATTTAAATATTCAAAATTTGGTATTCGTTAGGAATAGAAAATGTATTGTGGCAATAAACAAATACGATTTGTATTAGTTTTTGGTATTAAAAAGGAATAGACCCTGTTAAATACAGATTAATTGCTTGTTAAAATTGCGTTTCGAATACCGCCCGTTAGACGGTAATAAGAATTGTAATTTTTAATTTTGCAAGTATTTAGTGTGTGTTGTTGACATTTGGCAGTAGATTTTAAATACATAAATATATATCCGCTTACAATATTAACCTTTTTAAAGCTATCAAAAGGGATAAGGTAAGGGTAAGGATTAGTGATCTTTATCTTGTCTTTTAAGTACGTAGGATCAAAACGAATAGAAATACGGATAAAGTAGATTAGTGTGTAAAAAGTACTTTTTTATCAACATTATTTTTGGAAGATATTTAAAAATATAAGGCGCAGACAAGTTACCTTTTTTGCACGAGATAAATCGATATTGGCACGAGGCATTCCATTGATAAAAGACCTAATTCTAATCCTGGGTCAAAGAATTCGTTCTAAATAATCTTTTTCAAGTTTTCTGGGAAGTATTACTCGCCCGTTACTAGATGTTTAGGCTTTACCTGATATAACGATAATTTAGACATCAGTTACTTAAGAAGAATTAATATTGTGGGCTTCATGATCCTGATTGTATTGGCGTGATGTAATTTATTAAATACTAGCTGTTGCCCACGACTTCGTCCGCGCGGACTTCGTTTACTCCGCACAGCACCTCCCCCGTAGGTGATAGCGTGATAATATGTAGCCTATATGTTGACCCGACTTGTTAGTAACATTCATGCAAAATTTGAAGTAAATCCATGCAGTACTTTTTGAGTTTACCCGGACATACATATACACAAACAGACAAAAATTTAAAATCTATATTTTTGGCTTCGATATCGATTGTAGATCACGCCCCAAGTATTCTTTTAAAAAATATTCAATGTACAGTTTTGACTTTCCTACGATTTTATTATATGTATAGATTACTGTGTATGTATTGCACATAATGCAGGTAACCGCTAATTTACCTACATACCTATTACATATATTTAAAATTTACAAATACGCTATAAATACCTAGGTATATTTTAGGTTATTGAACTAAATAATAAATATATATTATTCTTTTATAATACGTGAAGCGCAACCTCTGTATCCATTTTTACGAGAACTTTCAACAGGAGTACAAAATTTGGCACAGTTTATATAAAGTAGAAGTTCGGAAATATTTTTATATAATACTAGCTGACCCGGCAAACGTTGTTCTGCCTTTTTAACTACTCTTATTTTCTTCTGTATTTTCTCACCTTTCCTTCCCTGAACCTTCCCAGGACTTCAACAATTAATTCAAAACCAAAACTAGCCAAATCGGTTTAGCCGTTTTCGAGTTTTAACGGGACTAACGAACAGCAATTGATTTATATATATATATATATATATATATATATATATATATATATATATATATATATATATATATATATATATATATATATATATATATATATATATATATATATATATATATATATATATATATATATATATATATATATATATATATATACATTAAAACTTAAAATTACATTAAAAAATACAAATACAAATAAATGCTACCGTACATTTAATACTGTATTTGACTCACAAAATAATCTTGCATATCAGTATTTTGTTTATGATTAAAGTCTGTGGTCAAACTTAACAGTTTAAATAATATTTCATTACATTATAATCTACGATCAACTAAAATCCGTGATTGTTCAGGTACCTTATAATCGGATAGATATTTATGCTTTAATATTAATAGTATAACGGTCAAATTTCGACCAGAAAGCGGTCGCTAATATATTAAAGTCAATATTTATATTTGATGCAATACCATACCGTTCAACTTCAATCGACTGGGATAAAAATATAATAGGAACTTATTGAGTGGCCTTGCGGAAAATATATAGATAGTCATAGTACAATTAACTTACAGGTGGCGCGTGTCATACCGGTAAATGTATATAAAAGAGCTTTTCTTAAATGAAAAATATGCATATTTTTGATACGATTTTAAACATTTTTTTTTTGTTTTGCATGCTGCAATATGTGTGCATTAGAGGATTTATTTTCAAAACTCTTTCTAGATTGATGTCAAGTTTTAATAGTTGTTACTTGTAAGCTAATTTGTGCTTAGTGACTTGAGACGTGTTGATAGTTATTTAAGTCAAACGGATTTTACAACTTATTTTATATAATAATAAAATAACATACATACATACATATCTTCACGCCAAATCCCTTACGTGGTAGGCAGAGAGAACTGAGTGCCATACATCACGATCCTTGCAGGCTTGTCTCGCTTCCTCCACATTCATCACTCTCTTCAAACACACACGCCAGTTGCGAAGACTCTTGACACCACCTTCGGACAGTACTCGATCAATCTGATCGTGGTATGTCAGTCTTGATCTTCCCCTGTACCTACATCCTTCCACATTCGCATTGTATATCTGTTTTGTTAACCTTTCATCTACCATTTTTTCTGCATGTCCGAACCAACGGAGCACGCCCTTTCTCATCTTTACACCGACCCTTTCTTTCAAGCCTAACCTCTCTCTCACTTCCACATAACGAACCCGGTCTGCGAATGTTACACCACATATTTTTCTTAGCGACCTCATCTCGACCGCGTTGATTCTACTTTCATGCCCTTCTGAAATACCCTACTCTCACTTCCATACAATGGCGTTGGGATAAGCACATGATTATGCAGGGCTAGACGGGCACCCTGACTTAAAATTGTGCTATTAAGTAATATCCCCAACGCTCCACTCACTCTGTTTCCTGCACGCACTCTTCTTTCAATATTAGCGGTGTACCTTCCATCCCTGCTAAAAGGCCTAAAAGCACATCCAAAATATACAAACTCATCCACTTGTTTCAGCACTACGTCATCGACCACAACTCTTAATAAAATAAGATATATAATAACTACTAGCTGACCCACGCAGCTTTGCTGCGAGTAGAGTAACATATGGTCAGTAGAGTCTTTCATTCAACTTTCATACCATCAAACTTTCATCCCGCATGGTACGCTTAGGAGTTGATTGTTGAAAAACAAACTATATTTGACTTTAGATTTCCAACTATCTCCTTTCCAAATTACAACAAAATTAGTTCAGCAGTTTAGCCCTTTAAAGCGTAACAGACAGACTTCATATTTATAATATTAGTATGGATAATATAAGATCTTTATTCTGAATAAAATCGCTATTCACTGGTATGCTTGCGACAACAGCGTCAGTGCATATAACTGTAAAATTGTGTTGGGGACATTACATCCCTCTTTTATAAATTGCAACGCATCATTAATATCTTTAATGTCAATAGATGATCGCTATCCGATTTTCTCGGAAAAGTATGAATATTTTCCTGACATATTGTATAAAAAATATCCCCATCTATTTTTAGCAATATTGGCAAATAATTAAAGCGGTTAAGGTTACATATTTTCTGCTATTTTTTTAAACTTCTTCATCGCCCTCATAACAAAATTATTATGAATTTAAAAGCTATTAGGTACAATGCAGCAAAGTTCTGTTTGTACACGAATCTGAAACCTGAAATCATACCTGAATCAAAAAGGTTTTAGGATAGGATAGGAAAATAAACAATAAATTGTTCTGTCTTTATTTTGGTTTTGCCCCCTTTGTATTAAAGCAGTAAAAATATTACCAAGAAAATATTTGTTGGTAACAGATAAATTAAAAAAGTAAATTCATAGAATTTAATAATAATATCAAAGAGAAAATGTTAGTGTATTTGCGAGGAATAAACTCAAAACTACTCTACCGATTGTGTACTAAATATTCTGCTTCCTGTGTAATAATAATGTTAAAGAGAAAATATTTAATTTTAATAGATATATTCAAAACTAAGAAGTTTTGGATCGGTCAAGTGACCGATTTTAAATATTCGATTATGTAGGTACATCTACTTGTAGGACAATAATATTACAGAAAAAATGTTTGTTGTGATCAATAAATTAAAAATGACTTGACCGATATTAAATATTTATTTAGGTAGATACTAGATATCTGCTTATATAATAATAATATTAACAATATTATTATTGTTCTATAATACAATAATATTAAAGAGAAAATATTTGTTTATAATTAATAAATTAAAAACTACTTCACCAGTTTGAATTAATTTTTGCTTTTATATTCAAAATAAAAGAAAAGATATTTTTTGTAGTGGATAAATTCAAAAAGGATGTATTTCTAATTCATTTTATTTAAAAGTATTTAGTTTCTGCACTCCTCCGCAATGTTAACTTTAAGTGTGTCAAATGTCTTACTCCACCGTTCGCGTAATTGTTGTAAAAAGGGGTACGAATTGTTTACTTCACGTATTAGTATATAAATCACATTTTTTCCCTTAAATCGATCTGTAACGTGTTTCTTTCAATTACTGAGACTAATAGATTTATCTGGTCCAAAGTACCCGAGTCCTAACAAAACGTCGCCGAACTTCAGCTATTAAAATTTCTATAAAAATGTAATAATATTAGGCTTTTACGTCCAACTGATCATACTTATAATTGAATAATATATAATAGCTTTGTCTGAACGTATTTTAATTAAATTAAATTTCTTTATTTGCCTTAAATAGGGTTACAAGTTCTTTTATCTAAATTAGCGATCGCCTGTGGCCGATATTCAACCATAGACTAACCTAACTGACAACTTGCTGTGAAACATGTTACATTACATCTAGTAACGTTGGTCAGTACCCACCTTAGCCGTCAAGAAAATGTTAGATATGTGTGTAGGTATAATCATGAAGTATTAAGTAAAGGTGAAGCAAGCACTCGGGTTAATCACTTGAAACATAAACCTATGTGATATCTCTGTCTACGAGGTCTTCTTATCTCTTTTTATACAGCTGTGTTAGAAAGAGAGAGTGAACCTCAGAAGGTGACAGCAGTATTCAAAGTTGTGTTTCAAGTAGGTATTCGAAGTGTTGCCTCCAGATATATTACAACTTAATAGGTATAATACTTATCATGTAGATATGTCAGATGAATTTAGTGTGTGTAATGTCTATTTTTATCAATATCATATATTTCTAATACATATTATTAAAACAGGTTTCTGCGATCCTCCGTAATATAAACTTTAAATGTGCCAAATTTCATACTACACCGTTGGCGCAATTGTCTTAAAAAGAGGTTCAAAGATTTTCCCTCACATATTAATATATAGGTACATTTAATGTACAAGCCAATTCCGCTACAATAAGCATGCAATTTTTTTTTAAATCTTTTTTTATTTAAAGGGTTTTTGTCACCTAATGACTATGTCACCCCCGTAAAAGCTGAATATCATATACACAACAAATTACTATTACTAGCACATTATTAAGCTTATCAAAAAAAACTATGCAAATCTTTAATTTTACAATATTCTAATCTATAATTTAATTGACAATAAAATTTATATTACAGAACAAAACATTTATGTTTTCCGATCCGGTAGTAACTTAAAAAAAAATGACTTATCAAAAGTGCTCATGAAGGATAATTTGAATAAAAAATGTTTAGACTTTTATCATTGACTTTAACCGATAGACCATTAAGGCAGTTCATTGTGAATAGGATATTATTGTCCTAGAAATAGACGCCTGATTGCGACCCTATAATTAATTGAATTATAAATTATGGGAAATATATGAGACATAAAAACATAATGCCCTAAGTCTGAAAGGGCAAAGGCCTGGTTCCGTGGCGAGCCAAGCGTGACTCCGCCGTTACTAGGTTGCTAATAAGGAATCGATTATTACCTACTTATTAGGAGTATTATCACGCTGTTTCCCTTTTCAAGAGGCAGATTGTCTCAAACGTCAATAGATACTGTTCACTAAATTTGTCAGTTAGGAGATGAGTGGTGATCTCTTTCGCTGCATTTTACCGAGTTGATAACCAATACCGCTTGTGATAACCGTGATCGATAACTTTACTTGCCCAACCGAGGCTTAGGTGTTAAAAACTGCCACCAAACTCCTAGCTACTACTACTACTAATAATATCGAAAAAAACCTCGTAATAACTTTAACACTTTAACCCACTCTGAGGATAAAACTGGGAATCTCGTGATCTGTACGGCTACTCTTGAAAACTGATTTCAATTTTAAATAAATATTTAATGAATTTTGAAGTATTTTGTACTCTGGACAACTATATTCAATTATTGGATTCGGCGACAGCGCGACACGTATTTCGAAATTTTTTGGAACTACTCATTATTGCTTTTATTCGTTATTTTGTTTAAAACGGTACTTAAAATTTCCACATTTAACAATAGCTTGACGTGTAACGTTGACATCTATTTCCAATAATTAGGTCGTTACTATACTGAATCAATGTGGGCAATATTGGTTTCAAGAATAGAGATTTTCGAAACATATTGTTTTTATCAATATTGATATAAGATTTATATTGTTTTCAAGAGTAGGCCTGCTGAGCCGAATATACGTATTCAGCTCAGATCATGAGCCAAATACGCCACTAGACCAGAAGGCAGTTATTACTTATTAATAAGATCAAATGCGATTATAATTTTGTAATTGATTCGCGTGGCAACTAACGTGGGACATTTCATTGACCCCGACTAAGACAGATCCTATTTTTTTAAATCATTAGATAGCAAACAAGCAGATCACTCTCCTGATGGAAAGAGTCAACCGCCAGAGATATTAATGGTGCGTTGCTATCCATGTGGTGAGATGTTAATCCTATCCTACTAATATTATAAATGCAAAAATTCTTGAGTATGTATTTATGGATGTTTGTTACTCTTTCACGCAAATACTACTGAACCGATTACGATGAAATTATGCATGTAGGTAGCTGAAGACCCAGAATAACACATAGGCTACTTTTTATCCCGGAAAAATTAGATGATCCCGCGGGATTTGCAAACTTTTATGATGCAGCGGGCTGCACGCTGCAGCTAGTATTTCATACGTAGTTTACCGGCTACATTACCTTCCAAACTGAAACACGACAGCGACAAGTATTGACGCTATTACCTAATAGGAGTAGGTAGGAATAGGAATAGGAGGCGGTGGTGTTGATTGCAAGACGTTGCAGAATTCTACCACCTAGTCACGATGATATTAATTTATATAATTAACCATTCGCATTTTACTAACTGCTTGGCAGAATGGTCAACACGGGCTCACTTAATAATTTCAATAATATATATATATATATATATATATATATATATATATATATATATATATATATATATATATATATATAATATATAATAATAGTTTACATTATTACCACTCGTATATTTTGGTACTAGTTTAATATATTTTATACCTTGGCGATAGAGCTCCGCTCGGTACTCTTTTTGTTTTTTAAAAAAAAATAAGGCCACTTGCACCAAACCATTTAATTACCTTTCAAAACAATTTATCTATACGAAAATTTATTTCAAAAGTATTTAATTAGCTTGGTGCAAAAGGACCTTAGATACGAATTTCGAACTGGTTTAATAGGAACATGTCATACTAGCTGTTACTCGCTACTGAAGTAGCGACCTTCGCATGACCTAAAATCATTAACTTCCTTTAAGTCAGTTTAGTAAAAAAGTACCCTATATCATTTCTGGATAGTGTAGCTTTCTAATGGTAAAAAAAGATCGGTTCAGTCGTTTTTGAGTATATTCTTTATAAACACACAAAAAATGCAATAATACACATTTTTTCTCTTTATAATATTAGAATAGATAACGCCATATCAAAAAGTTTTGAAATAAGAATTCATTATTATCCTTTAGTTATATATCAGCGGCCCACGGTGCCAGAGCGGAGAGGTGCGGTGTATAAGGCGGTGATACCAGACCCGGGCGAGACAATCTACCAACTAGTAGCCACGATAGCAATGACTCGCATAGCCGGTCGTTCGTTTCTTTCGAACTGCCTGGCAGAATGGCAAATAATCTATCTATTCTTTAAAAGAGCGCTGGCCAACACAAATACATCTTGCCTCATTATAATAATATGATAAATGATAGTGAGGCAAGATTTATTTGTCTGTGATGGATAAACTCAAAAACTAACTGAATATCTTCACTAATATAAACATGGATGCCACCAGGACACAAACTAATAAATAGTTACTTGTATCTACACATAATACTTATTATTCACTAATATAAAATAGAATAATATATGTACCTATATTAAATAGATAAATGAATACTAAAATTGTTTATTTACAAGGTGTTTTTTTATATCATAAGATAGCAAACAAGCAGTTGGGTCTCCTGATGGTAAGAGTCAACCATCGCCTATAGACACCAAAGATGTTAATGGTGCGTTGCTATCTTGTGGCGAGGTCTAATGCCACATGCATATGTTTACCGGCTACCTTACCCTCCAAACCGGAAAACGATAGTGACAAACACTGACGCTATTGCGGCAGGAGTAGGTAAGACGGTGGTACCAGACCCTAGCGAGACAATGCAGAACTCTGTCACCTAGTAGGTGATAAACAATTTGGAAAGCAACCGCTGAAGTACCTAAGGCTAAAGAGTCTAGCCTTAGTTTTTATTCCAACAGTAACATAGCTAGTACAAAAAAATATTTGCTTTAACGTATTTTCTTTCCTGAAAGGGGGATGCAAGCGGCGAAAAAGCTACATTATCACTGACTAACACAGGCTACTTTTTACCCGACTAAGGAATAGGAAGTAATGTGTGCGGACCATGCGAGCAGTTGCAGAGACCAGCTAGTACATGTCACGTAAATTTACGAAATGGCACTATATGAATTTCGAACATAACAGCGTAGATATGGGATTTTTTTGTAAAATTCTAATTTATATATATATATATATATATATATATATATATATATATATATATATATATATATATATATATATATATATATATATATATATATATATATATACTGGCAAAAATAGCCCAATCACAAATAGACTCTCCTTACCTTCTGTCTATGATAAAATTAAGAGTTCCCTCTAGGAACACAAGGCATCCTATTACACTAAATGTTCCACAATGTACCAGCAACTATAGAGGTAATTCGTATTTTATTCGCTCTACAGATACGTTTAATCGGGTAGTTGACGCTTCTGACTTCGATCTGTTTGATTCTTCCCCGAATAGTTTTAATAAGAAACTAACTCGAAAATGGTTTGAAATGGTTTCATAACTATGTCACTTATCAAGTTTATTTATTTATTTAGCAAAAACTTAATTTAGTTTTTTTTTTAATTCATTATTTTTTTCTGAAAGTAATTGTTTTGTAACACTCTCCTCTTAACTTAATTTCACTTACCTGGAAACTCTTGTTTGTTTTTTCTCTCTCTAATAAATGGAATACAAGAGTTAGTAGATATTTTTTGCGAAAACTTAGTAAATGTGTATACTTATATTACAATGTTATATTCTTAAGTTATATAATTACTGTACTGTTTTCCTAATAAAATAAAATAAAATAAATTATATATATATATATATATATATATATATATATATATATATATATATATATATATATATATATATATATATATATATATATATATATATATATATATATATATATATATATATATATATATATATATATATATATATATATATATATATATATATATATATATATATATATATATATATATATATATATATATATATATATATATATATATATATATATATATATATATATATATATATATATATATATATATATAAATCAATCCCTATTTTCCTTGGTTTCTTTGGACCAATTTCGGTAATTTTTTTTTGTTGTGTTTGTAATTGTAAGGAGAAGGTTCTTATAACAGAAAATATTATTATTTATAACATTTATAAATATTGCGCGGAAAATTAGAAAATTTAAGAATACTTAACCACCATATAAAGTTTAATGCCATTTTGGCTGCGTGGAAGGACATTCCCGTAGTCTTATATAAATTACGTGTCACGTTGTTTATCCGCTATGGATTCCTAATATGTAAGGCAAAACAACGTTTGTCGGGTCAGCTAGTTTTGTATAAAATTAGAGTTTTACGAATAAAGTAAATTAAAAAATCCCTTGTTTTATATAAAAAATCTGTAAACGGTTGACAGTGCAGGCCATCCCTGAAACTTCCCACTATATTAAAGGATTTTAAGCTCAAAAGAGTAAAAAATATAAGTGGGTATAGATTTTTCAGTTCAAACATCTATTTTTTTAATATGGCAGTATATTAATTTTCGAAAAGCTGTATCTTTTGAAAACGATGATGGCATTCAACTCAATTTTTGAGATCTAAAATATTGCTTTAGCTAAATAATCGATAAGTTGAAAAATTTCGACGCAATGTCAAAAAACATTTTTTTAAATTTTCGTCAATGATAAATCCCTTGGTCAGAACACAACTTGATCAGTTTTGATAAAATGGTATTTGGCGCAGTTTTTAAAGGAAAAAAGCTGATAAGATTTTTAAGTCAATCGGTGTATTAGCCTGAAAGTTATTTATAAAAATACTAGCTGTGCCCGCGACTTCGTTCGCGTGGAAAAAAATCTAAAATAAAAACCCGCATAGTTCCCGTTCCCGTGGGATTTCCGGGATGTGAACTACCCTATGTCCTTTCTTGGGTCTCAAACTATATTTGTACCAAATTTTATCCAAATCGGTTTAGTGTTTGGCCGTGAAAGCGTAACAGACAGACAGACAGACAGAGTTACTTTCGCATTTATGTATGGATAAGTAAGTTTTTTTTTAAGTAAGTTTGCTAAAACAACGTAATTTTAATATTTGAAAAGCAATAAATTTTGAGAATTAAATTCGATATTGATTTTTGAAACGGCATTTGGCCTACTTTTTTAGTATTAAATTAATATTGACCACCACAAAATGATTAGTTGAAATATTTTGAAGCTAAGCCGAAAAAATACTTTTAAAAGTTTTCGTCAACCATTACTCCAAACGGATAAACAGATTTTGATGCAATTTATGTATTAGATGCAGTTTTTTTAAAGAATAGAGCTGATTAGTTTTTGTCCTCAATCGGTACATAGGTAAATCTAGAAGTTATGTTAAAAAAATACTGTTTCGGCAAATTTTTTCTTGGGGTTTTTTCAAAATTTCTCAAAATCTCCTGAGCCGAATCAGTTCAAATTTGGTTGAACGGGTTCCAATTGAATGCCATTAACCGCGTTTCGAGTGATCAAGCCGTTCAAAACTTATGAGATGTTTACATACATACACACACACACACACACAAACACACACATACATACATACATACTGACTTCATCGTGAAAATAGTCGGAAAAGGTTCCTAGGACCTCAAAACATCTAGTGAAATCTCGATTTTCGAAAATTGGGGTAAAATCAGTAACTTCCTTATCTCTACATACGTATAGTCTAGTCTAGTATATCTAGTGTGAAGTTAAAAATTCATTCAAACGTCAGAGTCGTTTTACTAAATTATTATACAATAATTGCTGCTTTAAAATAAATAAAAAAACACGTTCTTGAATTTAAACCCCATTTTTGCTTTTGATATTTTTCTTGTTTTCGTATTATACCTAATTGCTCTAGCGGCCATTGTAAATCTATAAAAAAATCTAAAAAAAAATTAACATTACAGTTTACAGGAGCGAGCAAAAAACGTCGGAAACATCATTTTTATCTAAAGACTCATTACTTTTTCATGCTTTTGCCCGAATATTTTGTCAATCTATTCGTATCTATTATTCCGCGATGACATTTCCGTTCCGAAATTAAATAAAAAATGAAATCCGTCAAAAGTCAAAAATCATATAAATATTTTACCTTTTTGATTTTTTTAGTAGGTATATAAGATAGCAAATATGTAGAAGGCTCTTCAGACGGAAAAAGATAACCATTGCCTTTGACACCAAAATGTTAATAGTACGTTGCTCTCTGCTGCCACATACATTAGTTAAAGTGTAACCACACCGTTGCAACCGGAACATTACCGTGACGGCGTGACAACCACTAATGTTATGGCAGGAAGAATAGTCAAGATGACAGGATAATCCCAAGCGAGATCTCTTAGGAAAAATAAACCAACCATTTTGTTTTTACTTTAAAACGTGATATTGATGTGAATTTATGTAGGTAGGTATTAGGTATACGAGAAATGCTATTACAGCATTATAAAACTATTGAACAACAAGAATTTACTTCAATTAAAAGCATTTAAATATTACCAGTTTTTTTCATTTAAAAATATTAAACAACCAGAAGCGACTTCGACTAAAATTATCGAACAATAAATTACATAATATACCTACTAAAGAATTCAAAATTTTTAGTTTTTCTTTAGAAAAAATATTTCTTTTTAAGAATAAACAGTTTGTATTTTTGTTAGACGCTTTGTAATAGGTGAACAGAAGTTACACCTTCACTACTAGTATTGTTGCTACGAGATGGTAGAGCTCTCACCTGGGTTAGCTACCACCATCTAACTCATTCATCAGTAATTATCAATGTAGTGATCCAGTTTATTATATTGGTACATACGTTACTACGTTGCATCCCCGCCACACGGATACCAACGTACTATTAAAATTTTGGTGTCAAATGACGATGGGTATTTTTTGTCATCAGTGGAGGCATGTAGAGAACGTTTCATTTAGGTATATTATGATCTGAGAAGTCTTACTTTGATTAACTGGGGATTACCCTTTTTAAGTCAAAGAACGCCCGATCACTTTGATCATAGTAAGTCAATCTTGGTCACGATAAATAAATGGTCAAAAATTTGAAAATTATGCAAATTTGAAAAAAATAACTTACTTTTTTTTCAAATTTGCATATCAAACTACTGTTTCCTATTTGATTTACCTGTACCGATATTTTTTTAAATGAAAGAAATTAAACAGATAATATAATAAGGAAAACGATTTGTCATGTCTTTTTGAGTTTTTTTTATTTAATATTGTAAATAAAAGCTACTGCATAGGCCTAATCAACGAAGGGCAAATATAATGAGATCTTTTAGTAATTAACGAAATTTGACCTACTTATAGAAAACAGCATTTCTAATAATCATTAATTTATAAACAGGAAATAAAAATTTAGAAATATTTAAATTAAATTAATATTAAAAGGTTTTTCTGTTGGTATCTAACCTTTAAAAATTTTGAGTAATAAATTCTATTATAAGAAAAAATTATCTACACTTACAACTATATATTACAACTAAAATTGATATGATAAATAAATTCTTCGTAGGTAGCGTCATTTAATTTCGGTAAATGCTTCAAGATAGTTAACAAATTTTGGGAATAAATAATTGTAGACTTCGATCTACGCTAAATAATCTAAAACAACCCTGTCAGAAGTCTAAATCGTCGTCATCCAAGAAAAAAGACCCAAGCCACATTAAATATCAACCTACTAATTAGGATAAAAATAAAAATTTTAAACGCAAAAAAAAAATTAAGTCCAAATGTCTCATAACTTGATCGTCCAATTTTCATTAGGTATTTAGCTTTTTGTCCGCTAGATAGATTTTTGATTTTAACTTTTATAAATTCATTCTTATTTTAATTTATATGAAATCACTGTGACATCGAACTTAGGAAACTATTATTTTCAGACAAATTTTAATGTGAAATTTTATATTTATTTTAATTTTTAACAAATTATTCTTATCAACAAAATTTAAATAGGATGAAAATTGGTAGTAAAGATAAAATATTGTGATAATTAGGCCTTTTTTCGTTGAACAATATTGACGAAATAAGCACTACAGCCCTACTAATAAAACTGGTACATACCTGGTAAGTAGAGCTGACTCCTCAAGCACTCATAACACTCAATAAAATAATATGCTAGAAAACTTACAAAGCCTTAACAACACATAGGTACTGCACGCAATCGTGACTACAGAAATTCGTCTATTGCAACCGCGGAGGGCGGCATGACACCGTATTTACACTATCAGTCTGTTGGCTACTCTTCGTCGACGTTGATCTCGGAGTCGGCTGAATCTTCATCATACGTGGAGGAGGACGCGAACCCTCTACCGAGAACCGCGGAGCGATTCTTCGCCGCCGCTGCTCTGTCTCGCTGCCGACGATTTTTAAACCAATTCCCAACTTGTGTCGGCGTCAAACCCGTCGCTGCGGCTAATTCACGTTTTTTTGTCGGATTCGGATACGGATCTTGTAAATACCATTCTCTAAGCAGTGAACGCGTTCGCTCCTTGAAGCAATGTGTCTTTTGTTCTCCATCCCAAATTGTCCTCGGTAGTGGAAACTTCTTCCTCACGCGATATTTATCGACGGGACCCAGCGGACGGCCGCGAAGTCTTTCCGCCTCTTGATAGTGGGCTTCCAACCACAGGGCTTGTAATTTTGCATGGCTGGAACGCTGAAAACGATGCCTCTCGAGGATGGAATAAAGTTCACGATGACGACCCGCATGGAAGGCTACCACGGCCCTGGCGCGTAGGACAGCTTCACACCGTTCAAGTTCAGCTACATTCGGATGTGCGACTGGCAGGGACCAGAGGAATCGTGCTAGGCGTTCCACATCGCCGCTTTCTTCGAGGGTTTCACAGACGGTGGCGACTTGTGCAGCGCTGAAGGACAGAGTCGGCAGCGGTAATAGAGGAGTTGGTGCGGCGAGTTCTAGCGCCAGCGGCGGGTCGCACGCGGGCTCGGCGGCGCGCTCGGGCCCGCGGTGCGCCTCCAAGATGCGCGCGTGCAGCGCCGCCGTCGTGGCCTCGTCCCAGGAGCCGCGCATCGGTGCGAGTGTGCGCGGGGTCGCGCGCCGTGTGAGCCGCCGCCGGCCGGCCCTGGGCGGGGCGCGCTGCCGCTCGCGATTGGCCCCCGCCAGCCAATAGGCGAGAACCCGCCCGGGGGCCGGATAACTCTCAACCGCGGCGCGTATCCGCCGGCCGCGTTTAACAGAGCGGCGGGCCGAGCCCCCCGCGCCGCCATGATCCGACACACACACCTCCCCCACCACCCACCCGATAGATTACCTGCGAACCTACAATTAATAGTCTCCATATATTCATCCGGGTGGATTACGAGCTTTTATTTGTCCGATGTGGTGCTACCGATCGATAAATTAAGCCCCGACGGATAATCCGCTTTGTGTTTCGTACTAATTATAAAAACATTTACCACAATACCTATATTATAAACACAATCTCTTTTTATAAATATTATATAAAAATGTAGAGTCGATTTAATTTACACTTTCGTTAGCACTTGGTGTAGTTGTATTGTATCGATTTCTTAATTTAATGCGTGTTCTGTTTTATAAGAATCGTAACTGTAAAATAGTGTACCTTTGTACCTGCTTATGTTTTTATTTTGCACGAAGTTTTCAACTTTTTATTTGAGAACATTCAGAAAAAGTTAAGCTACAAAATAAGTTGCCTTATTGTACAACAGGCACCTACTTACTTTAACTATGTAGTATCTACCTAAGTTGCCTGTAGACATTAGGTAGTTACATAAAAATCTTAAATAAACAACATAAAATATAGGTACCTACCTATAGACCAAAAGTCGGTTTTACGCAAGCTTTAGTCTACATTATTTTTGCGTTATAGCACTCACCCCGTGCTTGGGAATCTGGAAAAACCTTAAAAACAGCAAAGAAAAACATCGACACGCGGGATTTGAACCTGCGACCATTTCGACCATTGCGACCGGCTTTAGGGAAATGGTCGCAGGTTCAAATCCCGCGTGTCGATGTTTTTCTTTGCTGTTTTTAAGGTTTTTTTAGTCTACATCTTTTTCAGATCCTAATTTTATTAGGTAATAGGTACCTACCTAAATATTTAAATGTGAATGTAAGTTGTTTGTACCTACTTGCACATCTTAACAGCTTATTCGATCATTATGAAATTTTACATATAATATGTTGTCCGCATGTTGTTGTTGTCTGTATTTATTTATTTATTTATTACACAGTATATGAAAAAATCATTGTGGGCTCTAACCTTTATACTAGGATAACCCGTGTTATAGAGGTTAGATCCTTCCCTAAGGTTCAACAGTTTTAATAACTAATTTCTAAGTACATTAGTAATCTCACATACATTTATTCCACATGCAGTTACTTAAATACAAAAAAGTGTAACATTATAATACATAGTTGCTATCCTTGTATAGTATGTGTGTAAGTGTGTTTTTTTTGGTAGTATGTGTATGTGTGTGTGTGTGTGTGTGTGTGTGTGTTGGGTACAGAAATAACGTAGGTAGGTATCTAGGTATGCCTGGTATTCCCGAGAGATAAAAAAATAACTTTTAACGTGAACGAAGCAGCGAGTACAAGCAAGTATGTTATAAAACTTCATAATATTAACTACACTGACCTACTTAAGTAAATATAATTATTTTTTTTATGCAGGTAGTTTTATTGTTCTTATAGGAACATTGTAACATCGACATTACAGCGATAATTAGATAATAACAGTATTATCAAACTGTCAAATTAACACATCAAACTCATCGAAATTAAAATACCTATTGGTTCCTAGTAGTAGGTACAAAAAAGTTTTTACAAAATATTTTTTGTACTAGGTAGATACTTCTCTACCTATTTATTTTGTTGTAAAACTTTTGGTTTAGTTATTAGAATTGATTTAATAGTTTCAAAATAATATATTGGTACCAATGATGCCCTCTACCTAGATATATAGGTAGGTAGTAGGTACTATACACTAGTAGGGCTTGGTGATACAGATTTGACGGAGTTTATTTAAAGGTATCGATAAGAATGATAAAATAATCTTTCCTCTCTATTAATATTATAAATACGAAAGTTTGGATGTTTGGTTGTTTGGATAGATGTTTTTTACTCAAGTACGCAAAAACTACTAAAAGGATTTAGATGGGCACATAGGTAGATGATGATCTGGAATGGCACATCTCCTAATTTTCCGAAAAAATGAGTTGTTCCCGCGGGATTCACTATAAACTTTATGTGGCAGTGGGCTGCATGCTGCAGCTAGTAATATATAAATATCACCGGACATATTACATGGAACCTTCATTCTGAAGTAGGTATGTAAATATTTACTAATTGCGTAAATATGACGTAAATACACTTTTATTATTTCACAAAACACTTTTTATTTTATTTATATCTCCAACCGGTTTCACTTATTGCCGATCAAGTGCCAACGACAAAATGTAGATATAAAATATAAACATACCTATAGTTATTGGTGTTAGTAAGCGATGGGTGCGTACTATGCACCTAGGTAGGTAGGTACGCTAGGTAGGTATATAGACTATGGAATACTAAAACGTATTAAGCTCATAGATACTCACCTGGTGCTAGCAATAGAAGTATCCATCCATACTCATCAGTCCACACACAATTGTGTCATTAACCACTTTACCAACGAGGCAGTGAATTATCAAGGTCTAGTAATACTCGAAGTAAGTTTAATATCAAACTTGAATATTTTACAACATGGAACCTCATAACGCTGGTTGTTCGTCAAATCCAATTATTAAATGGATACGCCTTTCAAGACAATTTCTTAGGTTGTCAGTGTGGCTTTACATGCAGAAATACGGAGTTATACTACGTACCTACCGTTGAAATAAAATTACTTCAAGGGTAATTTTTAAACCTTGTCATCTCATTCGGTGCGATAAAACCGTACAGCAAGGTTTATGTCTATTTTTCACGATGTACAAATTTTTCACATATCTACAAACAAAAAAATGTACATTTGTAGATATCTACCTACAAATGTACAGTTTTGAAAGTGATAGAAGCGGTTGCCCGTTTGCGCGGCGACACGTTTCCTTCCCAATGGCGTGTGTGTGGCTATTAGTAGGTAGGTATTCATGCGGTCTCTGGTCAAATCAAATCAAAAAAATATAGGTTTTCAAATAATGTTTTACATAGAAAAAAGTAAACGACCAAATGCGGCCACACATTGAGATAGATGCTTCAGCGGGCGCAGGAACGAAATACCTAATACGATATTTAATAAAACAATCTTTTAAAAAAAATACATTTTATCTATATCTGCAAATAAAAGCTCTTCTACACGATTGAATAATAACTCTACGTCTTATTTGTTCCTTTTTTTTGACTAAATACATTGTAAACTAAAAAATGATGTGGTGTCGCGGGACACCAGGTAGGAACGAACTTCCTTCGGCTAAACGGCACTACTCGCTTGTGTACGCGACTGTCGCGCCTGCGCACGTCTCATTTAACGCTTTTATTCCACGCATTTTTCTTACGGTTTTACTATCACATTTTTTTCAGTTCGGTCGCGCAGCAAAATCCCTATCCCCGCCAAGCCTGCCGTAAGGAACTTCGTTCCAATAAGAAACATTATTCTTTGATATAGGTACTTCCTTGTTTCAAAAATAAAAATGTTTGTACCTATGTGCACCTTTATCTTTAAGTTTTCATTTATTTATTTTTCAAATCGACCTAAAAACATCTTATTTGTAAATAAAATATTTTTTTTGAAATTTCCTAAAATTTTGAAGAATTGTATAAATAGGTAGGTAGGTACTAAAACTAAATTTTTTGTAAGCTAAAATATCATCATCATAAAGCACGACATTTAGGTATTAAATTAGTCGTTAAGTCAAAAAATAGTCTCGATATTAAACTCATTCAATAAGATTTTGGAAAATTTTACAAAATAAGATGATCTTACAAAAAATACAGATTGAAGTTCGGTCTCTAGGTAGGTACAGGCTTACAAATTAATCTACAATTCTTCTGACTGTAATATATCATTTTTGCACTTTAGTTAATTTGTGTTAACGGTAATCATAACAAAAACTATATTTTTACATAGTAAAAGGCAAAAAAGTAATAAATGATCTCTACGCGTTATCTAAAATCTTCCCTATCATTAAAACGTTCGCTGAGCAGCTTTCATGTCTATAATTTAACTTGTATATTTCTGAATAATTAAGTAAAGATGCGAAGACTTCATGGAGATACATAGTTGATAGACACGAAGCGTAACGACACTGGTAATTTTTTTGTCAACCGTCGTCCAGTTCCAGAGGCATATGCTTTCAGGACTCACCGGAGTTGTTTTATGTGAAATAGAAGTAGGTTTTTGATAGTAACAACCAATTCAGATACAATTACAGCATGATACATTAAGGGTAATTAAAAGACGAAGATAAAGTAATGTAATGTAAGATAAAATACCAAATACAAGGATAGTGTATGTGCATGTGAGTAGATATCTATGTGTGTGTACAATTTTGTGTATATTATATACCAGTAGTATATATGTGTATGTGTATATATGCGTGTGTGTATGCGTGTGTATATGTATATATGTGCACGTTTGAGTTTTTTTTTATATCAAAAGATAGCAAACAAGCAGATGGGTCTCCTGATGGAAAGAGTCAACCATCGCCTATAGACACCAAAGATGTTAATGGTGCGTTGCTATCTTGTGGCGAGGTCTAATGCCACATGCATAATTTTACCGGCTACCTTACCCTCCAAAACCGGAACACGACAGCGACAAGCACTGACGCTATTGCGGCAGGTATAGGTAAGGTACCAGACCCGTGCGAGACAATGCAGAACTTTACCACCTAGTAGCCACGTTGGTAGTGACTCGATAGCCAATCGGTCGCCTTTTACGACCTGCCTGGCAGAACAGCAGTTGGCCTATTCCTCAAAGGAGGCCGGGACCAACGCGGCGGTGTTCTGTTTGTGTGTATAAATAAAAATTATACTAATACTCATGTAATAATCACATTTTAATTAGCGTTTGCATCTGCACATTTGTATCTGCAACACGTAAACCTTTCTTTATTTGCATGCACACTCACGCGCACGCTAAACACTTGCTGGCAAATAATACATCAATTTTAATGTCTATTTTATTTTTCTTCCCGCATCATTTTGTATTTTTTTTTTAACTTCCCGCTACGTATGTAGATAAGGAAGTTACTGATTTTGCCCAGATTTTCGAAAATCGAGTTTTCACCAGATCTCCACTTTTTGAGGTGCTAGGAACCATTTCCGACTATTTTCACGATGACGTCAGTATGTCTGTATGTATGTATGTGTATGTGTATGTGTGTGTATGTAAACATCTCATGACTTTTGAACGACTTGACCGATCGAAACGCAGTTGGAGGCATTCGATTGGGTTCTACTCAACTTAGACTTCCTGAAAATTTGAACCAATTCGGCCCAGGAGATTTTGTGAAAATTTAAAAAAAAAACAAAAAAACATTTTTTAACTTAACTTCTAGATTAATGCACCGATTGAATACAAAAACTAATCAGCTCTTTTCCTCAAAAAACTACGTCAAATGCATAAATTACATTAAAATCGACATAACTTCGAAATTTTTCAACCAATCATTTTTTGATATTCTACGATATTTTTGTACTAAAAAAACTACGTCGAATGCCGTCTCTAAAATCCAAATCGAATTTAATTTTCAAAAGTTACTGCTTTTCAAATATCAAAATATCGTTGTTTTTAGCAAACTTACTTAATACTTTTGAAATAACTTTCAGGCTAATACACCGATTGACTTATAAATCTTATCAGCTTTTTTCCTTTAATAACTGCATCAAATACCGTTAGTTGGATCAAAATCGGTTAATTAGTTTGGGATTTATCATTGACGAAAATTTTTCAACTCTTCGATTATTTAGTTGAAGCAATATTTTAGATCTCAAAAATTGAGTTGAATGCCATTCGAAAGATCAAATTCGATCATCGCTTCCAAAAAATTGGCGATAGATGTCTTGCTATTTTCCGAAAACTATTTTCTGTCAAGTATGAAGATCTCTCATTTGAGATACATTTGAGCTAGATTTAACCGTAAAAGCCTTCTCGTTATTGAACTGCGAAATATACACAGACTGCAACTTTACAGAGATGCCTATCTTGCCACGTACTCAATGAGGTAGGTATATATACGCCATACTAATTGATTTTTCAAATATTTTAAAGTGTTTTGCACGTATCTAGCTGATTGTGTTGAGTGTACCTGTTTGTATGTATATGTTTGTATCTATACACAAATAAATAATTGAATATGAATAAATAAAGTTAATTTTCGTAAATACAAAAATTCGAATTATTTAAGTAAAGGTATGAACAACATTTTTATGATTGTTTATACGAGTACCTTCTCATTTTTTGTTATTACATCAGTGGCGTAGCTATACAAGCAAGGACCCTAGGGCAAAAATAATATTTTGATCCCATTTAAACTAAATACTCTGAAGGTGCAAAACTATTTCATTATTACACCGTTATTGTTCACTACAAGGTATAGGTAATTATGGAAAAACTAAGGTACCTACCTGTTTTGCGTTTAAATAACACAGGCAATTTTGAGTTTAAACATCTTTAGCGTATCTTTATCAGTGTTAAACTAAAATAATTTTCTGCGTTTTTTAAAATAATTAAATAAAATATGTAGCCAGGAATAATCATACAAAAATATTGAGGCTTTAATTTGATTGACTTTTTCACATATTTAAATATAACCTTATGCTTGTATATATTATGCAGCAATATTATGCTTATTATTATATTCTTATTCTTATCCAATAATTTTATATATATCATAATTTTCATTATAAGTGTCAAATAAAAATTCTCCCTGTTTTTGTACTAAAGAATAGTTTAAAACTAATTTATTTTTTATTATTTTAAGTATCTATAAAGTTTCTTGGCAATATCTTAGCTTAGAATTCTGTCAATCTAACTTAGATTTCTGATATTAGCAGCTGTACTAAAGACACCCAATGACAAGATAAATACCTAAACATAGACTACTTAAGAACTAAATGTAAATGCAGATAAGTTAAAGAAGTTGATATAGAATCTAACAGTGGGTATACTTTAAGGTAATAACTAAACAAACAATGTATGAAGTTTCACTCGTCCTGGGATATAAATATTTCATAATAAATATGTATTGGCTAAACTTTGATAGCCAATAGATATTTGTCGTGAACATAACATGTAAGCTGATGGCCACCCACGGTTGAGGGCCCCGTCCTTCCATACTTACTCGTAAGGTAGCCGGTAAACTTATGCATGTGGCATTAGACCTCGCCACGCACCATTTTAACATCTTTGGTGTCTATAGGCGATGGTTGACTCTTTCCATCAGGAGACCCATCTGCTTGTTTGCTATCTTATAATATAAAAAAAAAACATTATATTTATATACCTAACTAGCTGACCCGCGCAGCTTCGCTCGCAAATAAATTAGCACGTCGTCAAGATAGCTTTTAATACAAATTTTATCCCCTATTTCAACCCTTCAAGCCTATGTTTGACCCCGGCGGTCCAGCTTTATTGTTTGTTTCTCTTGAAGATGCTTCGATTTCGAAGTGAAACGTGCGTTGAGTACATAAATTGTGTGCTTTTGTGCTCGGTGCCAGCGTGAAACGTGGGGGTGAAAGTGTGGCGGACGTGGGTGGATATTTGTGCGGCTGGGGTCTTCTTTTTTGTTCTGACCAACGGTAAGTTTTATTCATTTACTAGCTGATCAGGCAAACGTTTTTCTGCCTTTTTAACTACTATATTTTCTCACCTTTTAAACCTGTCCTGAACTTCAACAATTAATTCAAAACCAAAATGAGCCAAATCGGTTCAGCCGTTCTCGAGTTTTAGCGAGACTAACGAACAGCAATTGATTTTTATATATATAGATTATACCGACGCCTTTCTTTTCGATGCTATGACGGAAGACATAGAACAGTTCGCGGATAATAGCAAATTTAATTAATTTCACCTTTTTAATAATGGATTTCCGCAAAGTAACGCCTGAATCAATAAAAAATTAAGTTATCAAACGTTTAGTAACAAAATAACTATAACACATACATATTTGCTAATAAATTTAAAAATATTTGTACGAAAATGTTATTTTCCCGTGATATCAAATCGTCGCATTCGCGGTATACTCCAGCGAGATTTGAGCGTGAAAGCCTTTCCAGAGTATTAAGTTATCGAACGGCAAACCACACCCAGGCTGTAACGCTACACAGGCACCCGACACCAGGGGGGCGCACCCGCCCGGCGTATTCATACAGATTACGTTTATTTGAAATGGATTTCCACTGCTCTTGTTAATTTCAGCTTTTTATACTTACTGCCTCTTTTATTTTATAAATATCAATGTTATAGGTACAGAATGCTGGAGACGGTATGTATTCAATTAATTAATACAGTGTCTTGGGAATAATTTGTTTAGCCCGTAGGTACATAAAATAATTAAGAAAATCAAAACTATAGACACAAGGTAATTTTTTCGATATCATAATTTTTACCACGCTTTATATTCTGTTTAACTAAATCTCGCCATTTTGTTGTAATTTTTTTAATAACATTTTAGTTTTACGTCAGTTCATCAATGAGATTGAGAATGTAGTAATACGTCGTCCAAAACAATGGTATTGTTAAAAACAAGGAATCGTACGAGACGATACCGCACTTAATGTCAGGAAACAGATATTGCAAAGGATGTTTCAATTTTGTGTGATATAACAATGAATTAGTTTGTTTTAAATTATATTTATTTTAGGGATGGGCTGGAATTCCTTTTACATTCGGTTTAACCAAATTTCGGCAGCTTGCGCTGAACTTCGCCATTCGGCCGAAATTCGGTTTAAATTCCGAATATTCGAAACTACAAAAAGTACCTACTTGCACTATTTTGACTGAAATCTATATTGATATTATAAAGAGGAAAGATTTGTATTTTTATATGCATCGAATAACAGGTAAACTCAAAAACTACTGGACCGATTTAAAAAATTCTTTCACGATTAGAAAAAGAGTTCTGCATTGTCTCGCCCGGTCAGTCACGTTCAGTGATAATTTTCATCAAAAATAAAATAATTTGAAATTAAGTAGGTACTATTTTATTTGAATACGAGTCACTAACATCGTGGCTACTAGGTGGTAGAGTTCTGCATTGTCTCGCCCGGGCCTGGTACCACCGCCTAACCTATACCTGCCGCAATAGCGTCAGTGCTTGTCGCTGCCGTATTCCGGTTTGAAGGGTAAGGTAGCCGGTAAACTTATGCATGTGGCATTAGACCTCGCCACAAGATAGCAACGCACCATTAACATCTTTGGTGTCTATAGGCGATGGTTGACTCTTTCCATCAGGAGACCCATCTGCTTGTTTGCTATCTTATGATATAAAAAAATCGTCTCTGTGTTCTAGTAGTCCAGTGTCTGTGTTGATATGAGGTCCCGGGTTTTTTTTTAATTTTTCTAATAAAAACAACATTACCCGGGATTGAATAAGTGCCCGGTTGGCGATAGGCTTCCCACATATCACATTTTGGGACTAAGTATTATGTAAGTGTTATGAGTGTTAGTCAACGATACTAATACATAGAAATACATATATAAATAATGAAATATATTTAATAAACACCCAAACCCAGAAATACAAACATTTATGTTCCTCACAAAAATGCTGGTCCCCGTCGGGGATCGAACCTGAGCCCCGTCGTTTGCGTAGTCAGGGTCGCTAATCACTCGACCGACGGGGTGGTCATTGGTCAATAGAGTATTCACTATATTGTAGATAAGATTATATATAATAATATGTAATATACGTGGATATATATTGCAGGTATATTGTCAAAGCCGTGATTTTACAATTTTCCTAGTGCTATTATAATTAAACGGTATATTGTCAATCGACTTCATTTCTTACAATTTAACGGCCTAGTTTTAGTGATATTGCCGCCGTAAAATTATAAGAACTGTTAGATTATAGTCTACCGTGGTAATATCTACTATAAACAAACTGCTAGCATAACCTAACAAAATTATTACCTAGGTATAATTATAATAATAACTAGCTGTTGCCCACGACTTCGTCCACGCGGACTTCGTTTACTCCGCACAGCTCCTCCCCCTTAGGTGATAGCGTGATAATATGTAGCCTATATTTTGACCCGACCTGTTAGTAGTATTCATGCAAAATTTTAAGTAAATCCATGCAGTACTTTTTGCGTTTACCCCGGACATACATACAGACAAACAGACAAAAATTCTAAAAACTATATTTTTGGCTTCGATATCGATTGTAGATCACGCCCCAAGTATTCTTTTAAAAAAATATTCAATGTACAGTTTTGACTTTCCTACGATTTTATTATATGTATAGATAATTCATTTATTTGCAAGACTGTAGGTACATAAGATGTTACATTTTTAAACATTGTTCAACATTTCGTCATAAGTGACATGCAAAAATTTACATAAATTCAATACCTATTTAAAAAGCATAAAATTTTCAATATTATTGATTACTTAATATCATTTCATTAATAATAATTAAAGTTACAGTTTATACATTGATAATCTATTGTAAAGTTACTCACTAGAAAACATAACATTGATAAGTGATGTACTACTATTGCTGTTTACAAAAAGCAGCTATCATAACAGGTGGCTACGCTTTTTGTTATTTCACACTGTGATTTGGACCAATTTATGGATTTTATATTATAAACTAGCGGTTTTACAATTTCACGTTGATATAAAATGAAGTCTATTGACAATCTACCGTTTAATAAAATTGTAATATCACTAGTGAAATTGTAATATCATGGTCTTTGAGGATAATATTGTATCTGTGATCACGGCTTTGACAAAATAGCTGCGACATATATAATGTTCAGTACAACTGACGAAATCAATTACAAACCAAAGAAGAATTGCGTCGCGTTGAACCAGTCGGTAGTAGTTTAGTTGGTGAGAGCGTGCCAGCCAGAGCAAAAGTCGCAGCAGTCGCAAAACATATATAGTTAAAAATATGGCCTAACATTTGCGTAATCACTTATTCTTATTGTATACCAATTTTCATCAAGATCGGTCAAGTCTTTCTGGAGTTATAACGGAACATACACACCGATAGATAAAAATTTTATGTTTTTACAATTTGCGCAATCACGTGTTCTTTTCATCTAGATCAGGCCCTTCTTGAGTTACAACCGAACATACAAACACTTTGTCATTTTGTTATAATAGGAATATTTATCACAAAACACAACAAAATTTAATGTATGGACAGACGCTATAAATTTATATAGAGCACAGATGTGAGATGAGAATTTGAGTAAAAGATAGGTATCACTACATAGTATAAAACAAAGTCCCTTTGTCTTTTTGTCCCTATGTCCCTATGTCCCTATGTCCCTATGTATGCTTAAATCTTTAAAACTACGCAACGGATTTTGATGCGGTTTTTTAATAGATATATTGATTCTTGAGGAAGGTTTTAGTATATAAACCTTTCCGATTCCCACGCTCACAAAAACTACGCGAGTGAAACCGCGGGTACGTCGCTAGTAAGTAATAAACTGGCAATGTGCGAGATGGGCTCTGCGCAATATAGAATTTCTTCCTGGAGAATCTCTTGGACCGAATTGATTCAAATTTTAAGGACATCTAATTTGAGCAAAAACCAATCGAATGCTATTAACCGCATTTCGATTAGTCAAACCGTTTAAAAGTTATGAAATGTTTACATAAACACAAACACACACATACATACAGACATAATGATGCCATCGTGAAAACAGTCGGAAAAGGTTCCTAGGACCTCAAAACGTGGAGATCTGTTGAAAACTCAATTTTTGAAAATCGAAGCAAAATCATTAACTTTCTTATTATACGTAGCAGGAAGTTAAAAAATTAGGACATTATCTCATCACGACCACATTAACCATTCCGGCTGTTACACCTCCCTCATCAGAGAAAATAAAGTTTCCTAATGAATAAAATTAAATGAACTAAGACTCTAGACTATGAAGCAAAGGAAACGCCGTATTTTTGTAAACATTTATCTAATATGGTGCAAGCAAGGAAGTTACGTTCTACCCGGAATGTTCACACGCGCTTCAAAATCGTTCCGAAGAGTACCATGACATGGGTGGAGTGTGTCTCTTTCTACTAAATAAAGCGCCAATCGCCATATATAAATGCGGTCATGCGTAGTTCGCAAATTACTACTAAGTAATTCTACTAATTTGAGAAACAGCTTTGCATTGCATAAGTAATTACGTAATAATTAAAATAAGTACATTTTAGAACTCACTATATTAATTATAATACATTTTATGCTAATTTATTTATCGACGTGTATGAATAAAAGAGATTTAACGATTACCGAATATATAAAAATCTACCATCAGTAGTTTTATTTAAATACTGGCAATTGCAAGAAGGGGACAACATCCATTCATGTCGTTGTCTTGCTCAGAACGTTTTTCCCCTCTGTTAAGTAAGAAACAAATGTCAACTTTTTGACTAACGAAATAAAAGCACATTTTTATTTTTCAAATATTGCTTCGTAATAATTCCAGTTATCATATATAAGTTCCTTGGGTGCAAGTTATTCGCATTCCTAGTGTTACCTCAGCACTTGAAAGTCGGCAACTTTTCAATTAGACCCACAACTGAACTTTATTCCAAGTTTCGAATAAGTTTGCGGGATTCATAAGCTACTTAGATTACGTAAGCTCCGTTATTCTTTAGCACCTGAGCGACCGAGTTTGACTCGATATTATTTTATAAATCTGCGTTTCTTCGGAAACTCTGTATGTTACAGTGTTGGACAAATTTTAATTGGAAGAACAATGAAACGTTAACAATTTATTAATTGGTAAATGTAACCGCAACAATAATAATTAATTAATTGTAATTGTGGAAAATTACAATTAACAATTATTTAATTGTTAACTGTATTAGTAACAATTAACAATTAATTAATTTTTAATTGTGATCTACTACAATTAACAATTCATTTTTAATTGTTTTGTGAATTTTAATTAAAACTAACAATTAAAAAAATACTGCTGCATAATATACAGACGGCATATAATATAAATGTATAATATACCGTGTGGCTCCGGGTAGTAGAATAGTGCCCCCCCCCATCTATTCCCATACACATGTTGGCAACAAATATAAGATCGATTCAAATAATCATCAATATTTTAATTAAATATGAGTAGACAGACAATGACAATTTACAATTTCTTGTAATAATTTAAATTATATTTTAATACAACTCTCTTCTCGAACATTTTTTTGTTAATTGTTAGTTTTAATGGTTTCATAAAACAACTAAAAAAGTTAATTGCAATTATTTCAATTATGAGTTACGTTGTCATGCGTTAATCAAATTAATTTATCTAATTGCAAGGTGCAATTAAAAGTTTAATTGCGATTAATTTAATTGCAATTTCTTTTAAGTCAATTAACGAGATAATTGGCAAATTAATTGATTAATGCCCAACATTAGTATGTTAATACGTCAAGTGAAAACTTTGAACCCTTTTTTTAAAAAATCGCGCAGACGGTAGGTTTTCCCCATATTTTCCCAGGCTCTATTAAAGTATAGACAAGTGCTGTTCTGCCAGGCAGGTCGTAAAAGGTGTCCGATTGGCTATACGTGTCAATACCATCGTAACTACTAGACGGTATAGTTCCGCAACGTCTCACCCGAGTATTTGGTACCACCACCTAAGGTGTACCGTACGGTAACGTATGTAGGGTAAAGTAACCAATAGACTGCATCTGGTACTGCCATCCTGCTACACGGATAGCAACGTACCATTAACCTTTTTGGTATATGTAGGCGATGGTTTCTCAATCAAATTAACCTGTGCAAAAACTTTTACCTAGTCATCAATTTTAATATCTAATGGACGGTGTGGATGGGAGCAATTAGATGGTTCTTCTAGCGCCAAAGATTGACGAATACAATCTAAGGATCTTCAAGAGAAGAGTAAATAGCTACCTTATAAGGAAGTGCGTTCCATCTTGGGCCGCATCTTAGCTAACCATCAGGCGAGATCGTGGTCAAGCGCTTCCCTGTCGATAATAATAAAAAAAAAGACGTATGGATGGGTTGGAATGCCACTTACACAAATTAACTGGCTATCATCCAAATCGAAATAAAATAGCGAAAAGCATCGACAATAAATAAAACCCTCTGTGGTCTAGTGGTCCAGTGTTGGCCTTGACAACATGAGTTCCCAGCTTCCATTCCAGGGTCGGGCCCAGGATTGGAAAGTGCCTGGTTGGCGATTGGCTTGCCACCTATCATATTTGTGGGACCAAGTATCTTCGGCTAATCGTGGATGCACTTGTGGTACCTCTGCCTACCCCTTCGGGGATATGGGCGTGAAGATACTTTATAAATAAAACCAAGGTAGGTACAACCTAGTTTTTTCATGTCTTCTTTGAGTATATTCCAATTTTACACTGCTGTTTTTGTTTCATATTTTTGTTTTTATATTTTACACTGCTGTTTTTGTTTTTATATTCCAATTTTACACTGCTGTTTTTGTTTCATATTTTTGTTTTTATATTTTACACTGCTGTTTTTGTTTTTATATTCCAATTTTACACTGCTGTTTTTGTTTCATATTTTTGTTTTTATATTTTACACTGCTGTTTTTGTTTTTATATTCCAATTTTACACTGCTGTTTTTGTTTCATATTTTTGTTTTTATATTTTACACTGCTGTTTTTGTTTTTATATTCCAATTTTACACTGCTGTTTTTGTTTCATATTTTTGTTTTTATATTTTACACTGCTGTTTTTGTTTTTATATTCCAATTTTACACTGCTGTTTTTGTTTCATATTTTTGTTTTTATATTTTACACTGCTGTTTTTGTTTTTATATTCCAATTTTACACTGCTGTTTTTGTTTCATATTTTTGTTTTTATATTTTACACTGCTGTTTTTGTTTTTATATTCCAATTTTACACTGCTGTTTTTGTTTCATATTTTTGTTTTTATATTTTACACTGCTGTTTTTATTTTTATATTCCAATTTTACACTGCTGTTTTTGTTTCCTTTCATTGGCATTGTTAAGCTCACATAGTCAAGTCCGCGATAAATTCCAAATTAAATTGTTTTCTTCTTTGATATCTCAATAAAAAAAATTGTTGAACCCGGGAATCGAACCTCATGAGCTGAGACTATCGTCTAAACAGACTAATATAATATAGAATAAAATGAAGAGAAAAGATAACTTATATCAATAAAATATAGAGTTATTCCTCACAATATTCCGCGTCAGCCTTCTGTTCAACACAATAGGGGTGGCGGTCGATATAGGGTGTGCTATCTTGTTTGATACAAAATCTTAGGGGTGTGGTCGGAGAACAGAACACTTCTTGTTTCTGTTATTTGTATCGGCTCCCTTTCTCTGACTTACATACTTGTGTTTTGTGTTTTCAGTCGATTTTATAAATAAAAATTCCGGGCTCCTTTGAAGAATAGATCAACTGCCGTTCTGCCAGGTAGGTCGTAAAAGGCGACCGATTGGCTTTACGAGTCACTACCATCGTGGCTACTAGCTGGTAGAGTTCTGCATTGTCTCGCCCGGGTCAGGTACCACCGCCTAACCTATTCCTGCCGCAATAGCGTCAGTGCTTGTCGCTGTCGTGTTCCGGTTTGGAGGGTAAGGTAGCCGGTAAACTTATGCATGTGGCATTAGGCCTCGCCACAAGATAGCAACGCACCATTAACACCTTTGGTGTCTATAGGCGATGGTTGACTCTTTCCATCAGGAGACCCATCTGCTTATTTGCTATCTTATGATATAAAAAAAAATATATCAAATTGATTTTTAAAAACTCTTGTAAGTACTTACTGTTTTAAAATAATTAAAATTAATTGTGAAACAGTTCACGAGCTTAAAAGAAATTAATCCATACTAATATTATAGATGCGAAAGTAACTTTGTTTGTCCGTCTGTCTGTCTTCTTCACTGCTAAACCACTGAAGCGATTTGGATGAAATTTGGTACAGATTTGGTACAGTTTGGTACTGAAAGTTTGATACCCGAGAATAGTTTTTATTCCGGAAATCCCACCGGAACGGGAGCTAATCGGGTAACACCTCGAGACTGTCTTTAGAAAATTTTCCAGGCGGACGAAGTCGCAGGCACAGCTAGTATTACATAAATGAATTGGTTATTTTAAAACAGTACAATAATATTTTATTTTAGTCATCAATTCGTGTGTCACTCAAATTACTTGGTAAATGCCAAACAGTACCTACAAGAATTTAAGTTACAGTAGGTACCTAGTAGAGTAGGTCCCACTTAATTTACTTGGTACTTGTTCAACATTACAAAAATTTAATTCAAAATAATCAACGGGTTAATTTAACTAGTAATTGTCAAATTATACAATAATTTAATTCAAGATAGTCAATAGGTACTACTTAAATTAAATAGGTAGGAACTAGGATAATAAAATAGGCACCTACTACGTAAATTTCAAACAGTAAGTAGGTACAAGAATTAATTTCAAAGTAGTCAATATGTAAGTGTCAAATGGTACAAAAAATTAATGACAAATTCAAATTCAAATACATGTGGTACGGTAAATTTTGCACTTCTAGCTAAACGAAACTATTTAAATTTAAAATGTTATATTTTTAAAACGTTGCAACCTTCTTAGTAATAAAAAAAACAATTGGCGGGCAAATCATTTCCCGCCAATGAGACCAATTGAGGACTATTGGGGATTGGTATGAGCTAAATTCAGAAAACTTTACACGAAGAATTGAAAGTTTGGAAACTTTGTTGTCGTTGCATCCCTCATGAACTGACAGCGGAGCAGAAGCGGGCTCGCGTGGAATGGTGCTCACAGATGCTACTGAAGTACGACCACGGACATTCTAATGCTGTTTGTGAAATTGTCACAGGAGACGAAATGTGGATTTATTGTTTTGAACCCGAAAAAAACAGCAATCCTGTGGATGGTCGTTTGAAAATGAGAACAGGCCAATAAACGTGAGACAGGCGAGAAACTTTGGTAAAAAATGATCGCGTTTTCTTCCTCAGCTACGGGTTCCATCTGTACAATTCCACTTGAAGATCAAAAGAGTGCTAATGCCGTGTGGTATTCTACCATTTGTTTACCCAGGATGTTAGAAAAACCATGATAACGCTTTTTCACGCACGGCCAACAAAACAAAGTCATTTTTAGCTTCCGAAAAAGTACATCTCGTCACTCATCCTGCGCATAGCCCCGACCTAGCACCCTGTGATTTCCGTATTTTCCCCAAAATCAAAGATTTTATGAGAGTTTTTACTTTTACTAACTCATAAAAGGTAGTGATAGCGTTCAATCAGCACGTAGAAAACATGCCTTCAGATCTGTGGTCTTCCTGTTTTAAAAAATGGTTCGATCGCATGAAAAAATGTTTAAAATTCAAGGTTAACTGGTAGAAAATGTCTTTAGACGTTAAGTTCGCCTGTTGTATATTTCGTGCAATAGAGAGTTTAAATAAATAAATAAATAAAATGTAAAGGAGACTATTTTGAAAAGCAATAAACATAATATTTTGGTTATAACATGTTGTTTTTTTTTAAGTTACGCAAAACTTATAGTGTGACCTACGTATTTATTTGGTATCAACATATACATAAACTTACGATACTATTGAAGAAATATGAGTATTCCCTTAAAATAAATTTATGAAGAGTACAACTGAGTGCGATTTACATACACGTACATTAACTTAAACAAAAAAAAAACACAAGACAGAAAACGAATACTTGAAATGCTTTTATTACTTTCGTATCGCAAGTGATGTGATACCAAAATGGAACCCAACTCAGCCTACATTGCAGCGATTGTGTCACAGCACTGATTTTCAGTGAGTCCAGAAAAAGATGCGAAAGATACCGTGTTGGTCCCGGCCTCCTTTGAAGAATAGGCCAACTGCTGTTCTGCCAGGCAGGTCGTAAAAGGCGACCGATTGGCTATCGAGTCACTACCATCGTGGCAACTAGGTGGTAGAGTTCTGCATTGTCTCGCCCGGGTCTGGTACCACCGCCTTACCTATTCCTGCCGCAATAGCGTCAGTGCTTGTCGCTGTCGTGTTCCGGTTTGAAGGGTAAGGTAGCCGGTAAACTTATGCATGTGGCATTAGACCTCGCCACGAGATAGCAACGCACCATTAACATCTTTGGTTTCTATAGGCGATGGTTGACTCTTTCCATCAGGAGACCCATCTGCTTGTTTGCTATCTTATGATATAAAAAAAAAAGAAAATTTAAAACAGTCATTTAAAAAATCGCCTCTATGGTCTAGTGGTCCGGTGTTGGCGTTGACCACATGAAGTCCCGGGTTCGATTCTCGACTCAGGCAACTTAAAAAAATATGTTTTTTTTTTCCAGTTTTCTGATAAATTCAACATTGCCCGAGATTGGATAAATGTCCGGGTGGCGATAGGCTTGCCACCTATCACATTGTGGGATTAAGTAGCTTCGGCTAATTGTTGGTGTACTTGTTGTACCTCTGCCTACCTCTTAGAGGATACGGGCGTGAGATACTATACTTTAAAAAAGTCAATGAGTGCTAATTAATTGGTAAATGAACCCGGGACATCGTGATCTAAGCCTAATAGGCTAGCCCACAGAATTCAAGGTACCTAGCATGTATTCAGTAAATTGTAAAATTAATCTTGCTATTTAAGACACAGCTTACTTCACCATGTTAATATTTCCGCAAACACACACACACACATACACACACAAAGCGTGTATGTTTTAAGCCAAATAGTAGAAAATGTCAAATAATTTCAGTAGTCTGACGGTAACAGTTTCGGTATAGGCTACGAAGTCCTGGATTCAAATACCGGGTGAGGCAAATCGATCTTAAAACTTTTTCTGGTGCGTGGAATATTAATCGCAACCCATCTCGCCAACCGATGAACCGGAAAGTCCATACACGTTGGCTTACTGTGCCTACCTGCAAAGGATCTAGCGTGATGAAACATAACGCCCGAAACTGATACCAGATTTATCGAAAGTTTGCCCACCTGTCGCGCCATGGAAATTAATACTTGCTAATTTTATTTATACACTAGCTGTTGCCCGCGACTTCGTTCGCGCGAACTTCGTTTACTTCGCACAGCACCTCCCCCGTAGGTGATAGCGTGATAATATGTAGCTTATACCTTGACCCGACCTGTTAGTAATATTTATGCAAAATTCGAAGTAAATCCATGCAGTACTTTTTGAGTTTACCCCGGACATACTTGACTTTCCTATTTTATTATATGTAATAATAATAATATAAATAATACTTGAGTGTCTGTGATTTCAGAATAACTAACTAAGTTTTTCAAGTGCAATGTGTTATTTTTACGATACTACCTAATACTTTTTAAAATTTTTGTCGGTTTGTCTATCATTCTGTTTGTACGGGGTAATCTCTGGAACAGCTGGACCGATTTTGATGAAACATTCTGATATACTGTATAAGATAAAGGAATTTATAGGGCAAGACAAAGGCTACTTTTTACCCGAGTAAGTAAAAGGAAGTAATGACTTTGGATCACGCGAACGAAGTCGCGAGTAATAGCTAGTACATAATATTATAAGTGTTGCATACTACCCCATTGGGTGTATGGACCTTTTTTATATCATAAGATAGCAAACAAGCTGATGAATTTTCTGATTGAAAGAGTCGACCATCGCCTATAGACGACAAAGATGTTAATGGTGCATTGCTATCCGTGCGGCAAGATAGCAATGCAAAATGCATAAGTCTACCGGCTACTTTACCTTCCAAACCGGAACACGACAATGACAAGCATTGACGTTATTGCGGCAGGAATAGGTATGGTGACGGTACGGAAATACCCGGGCGAGACGTTTCGAACCTCTACCACCTAGCAGTCACGATGTTAGAGACCACATATAGGCGTTCTATAAGCGTTCGATTTACTTTGCCTACCTCGAAAAGGAATCAGCGTGATGATACTTTATAGAAATGCGTCTAAAGTGACCAATCGAGTGTTTTAGGTTAAACGATAAATAAACTCCGTGGAAATAAACCATTCTATCACGTTACATCATAACTGAGAAGATTTCGCGATTGTAAACTGCAATTTTGACATACGATGTATTGTCTATAGCACAACGATGTAAATGCGATGGTATGAAAAAAACAACATTGTTATTTCCACGGAATAAAAGCTATAATCGTGTGGATGTAAGAAAATAAACCGCGGAAGATGTTATACTATGTAGCGACGGTAGCTTCGGTTTTACTTTCCAAGTCATATGTTAAAATAGCATATTGTTCGCGAGTTGTTTATTATTTTGTTCTGTTAGGTTTGTGATGTGAACACTTTTTATATTATCTTTTGTTAGAGTTTGTGGATGTTTCTTTAAAACACCGACATAAACAGTTCTAAACGCGTTTTGTTTTCCAATAGATGTATGTAAAGTGCCATTAAGTTATGTAGCAGTTAACGGCGTCGCTAGTGAGGCGTTTTTACTAATATTGCGGCCGGACTTGCGTCTATCATCACAAAGCTTCGCGCAATGACGCAAAACATGCAGATGTGACCGGATATTGTCGGCTTACGTCGCAATCATTCCGACTGCGTGTGTCTTTGTACGCTAATATCTTCGGGACAATACACATAAGTGCGGCCGAAGGGTAAGAAAAACTGACAAAGGAATGACATTTCACACGGTAGCGGTGGTAGATACGATTTTGTTTACTGACTACCCACTTAACCATCTAAAAAAATTACAAATTAAAAGTAAATTAAATTGTAGGCAGATCACCTTGAAAAGGCTCTTGCGCTATTTTTCGGGGTCTGGGGTCAAATAGTGTGATGCACAAAATGTTTAAATACACTAAAACCAAACCATATTTCATCATTCTGTATGCAAATATTTGCGAATGCGTATGGTTTTGACATAGCGTAAGTGGTATAACACAGCATGCTGCAGGGCGCAAGTTGTATTATTAGACGTTTCTTTACTACCCATTGCCAAACAAGAATATGCCTTCCAAAACGTTTGATATAAAATAACCCTCTGGTCTAGCTATAATCAAAGGTCCATCGGACCGCTCGACTGCTTAACAAGAATACCAAAAATGAAACCGAAATGACAGAGGATGTAACCCTTCAAACACGGTTAGTTAGACGCGGCCGGCGGGCGCTACGATCGCGCAGGGTTAACTGCTCAGTCGTACTGTAAAGCGATAATATTCACGTATAGTAGACTAGCAGTTACTCGCGATTTCGTTCGCATGACCAAAAATCATTACTTTCCTTTGCTCACTCGGGTAAAAAGTAGCTTATATCACTCCTGGATAACGTAACTTTCTAAGGGTATAATAATTTTTAAAATTAGTCTAGTAGTTTTTGAGTTAAATCGTAATAAACAAACAAAAAAAAACAAATCTTTCTTTTTATAATACCTATTAGTTTAGATTTAGATGATGTCAATATATGAACTTCAAGGGTATTATATAAAAGAAGTTAGGTAATAGGACTTTTAAAGGAAGTTGAAAACTAACTTGGTACACAGTTGAAACATATATAGAAGGATACAGTCTTCTGACTTAATACTTGCTTAATGATAATATTTCACAATTGTTAAATATTTTTGCGTATTAGGCTGCAAATAGATACTGCGTATGCGGCTTGATCTACACTGTTATTATAAAGAGGACATTTTTAAGTTTGTATGTATGGAAAATTCTTTAAAATTTTAAATCAATATTTAAAATGGATCTTGATGACATAAGTTATACCCGCTCGTATATACTGTTTAAACAAGGGATCTTTTTGTGGAGACTTATGTGATACAACAAACAAAAAAAAGTGTCGAAAGACCTTTTCTTATGAACGCTACCTTTTGGTAACATACATGTGAATATTAAAGACAAGTTGGAGAGCTTAAAAAGACCTCTAAGAAGTTCACGAAAAAATTCATACCATGTATATGTAAAGATTTGTATTACCTAGCCAAAAATAAATTAAGAAAAATTAAAACCCTCAGTATATCATCTACCTGTGTGCCAAATTTCATTCTAATCCGTTTAGTGGTTTTTGCGTGATTGAGTAACAAACATCCATCCATCCATCTATCTAAATATCCAAACTTTCACATTTATATTTATAATATTAATATAGATTTAAATAGCTTCCTTCCTCAGTGTGACTGCCGTCTAATGTGTAATCGTACATGAAATAACGATGCATGTAGCTAAATGCGTTTCAATGGCCTATTGCGGAGCGTGGGCTTCAAAGCATTGACTTATCTTTTCCGCCATTTTGTCAAATGGAAAATATGGTTTGGAAACATCCGACTTGATGGCAATTTTATTAAAAAATCGTCCAAATACTTTTTAACACGTTCTTGCAAATTACTATATTGTTCGGTAAGCTTTATGATTTACATAGACGCATGAGGTTCTAATTGGAATAGGTACTGCGACAGGCAATTCGTTCTTTATAAGTCGTTCAGATTGCCTGGAAAATATAAGATAGTAAACCTATGCATGTGGCATTACCGTCAATTACACACAAAAGATGTTAATAGTGCGTTGCTATTGGATACATGATGAACGTGGATAGCAATACCTACATCGTTAACATCTTTGTTGTCTATAGGCGTTAATTAGGTCAATTTTTTCGGGATTTATCAATTACAAAAATTTTTGAAAAAAAAATTCTCTAACATTCCTTCGAAATTTTCAAGCTATCCATTAAGTAGTTAAAGCAATATTTTAGATATCAAAAATTGAGGTGAATGCCATTCGAAAGATCACAATCGATCATCGTTTCCAAAATATACAACTTTAACAAAATCATTATACCTACTACCATTTTTAACAAAATAGATGTTTGAACTGGAAAAAATCTATGCTTATAGTTTTTACTCTTTTGAGCTTAAAATATCTTAATTTAGCGGGAAGTTTCAGGGACGGCCTGCAGGGTCAACCGTTTACAGATTTTTTAAATCCGTTTTAATACCTGACTAAGACACAATATTTTTGCAATATGTTGAAGCAGTAAAAATACAGCAATAGACATTTTTAGCAAGCATTGGCGGTAAATAGTATAATATCAGTGCCATGGTCATCCTTGGAAATCAGTCTATAACCGTAGAGACACTACTTCATATTCAAGCCATGCCAGCTCATTGAGCGAGCGTCAAATAGTGTCGTTCGGAGTATGGTTCGAGAGTGATGTACCATTGTAATGAGGACTCCCACAAAGGAGCATTTGGCTGCGATGGGAAGGCCTTCCGCTGTTACGCGCCGTTTTGTTATCGTGCTGACGATTGGTATAATAAGCGGGAGATCGCGTTCCCATTGTACTTTTTATAGAGCTTATTTATCATAATACTTATAAAAGCGTTAGTATCTTCACTCCTGAATCCCCGAAGAAGTAGGCAGAGGTACAAATAGGGCCTAGGTACAAATTGGGCCTTTCGCCAACCTGACACTTATCCAATCCACATGTTGTTTTTATCAGAAAACTGAAATAATACAGTTTTGACTTGCCCAACCTGGGAAACGAACCCGGGCCACAAAAAAAATATATATTTTTTTGACATAAAAAAAATGTTTATTTCATTAACAAGAATTAAAATTAACACATAGAAAGTTAGGGATCCCCTTTTAAGTGCAAAATCACTTGTACTAGAGGGCCCGCACTTCCATATCTATGAACTATATTTTACACTGTTACAGCTAAGTTACTTCTGACTATATATATATATATATATATATATATATATATATATATATATATATATATATATATATATATATATATATATATATATATAGGATATGGCTGATCTAATGGAAATAAAAAATCATCACTAATGATGATAATTATACGTGATAATCATCCATCAAAATATTAGGAGGATATAATACCATATGCATAAGTTGACCGACTTCCCCGAACTGAAACATGATATTGATATACAACAGGTAACGGCAAAAAAGGGGGAAAGTAGCATACCTGGCGAGTTTACAGAATCTTACCACCAAGTAGTCACGACGGTAATGACACGTTTGACCAATCATTCAACATTCTAAAAAAAATTTAAACATTTCATATAGGATACAATTAGGCCAATTATCGTATAGACCACAAGTTAATGTGACCAGCCTATATATTATATGACACGATTTTTATTTAACTATGCCAAATTTCATACTCCACCGTTCGCGAAAATGACAAGCATTGAGACTATTTGGGCAGGAATAGGTAAGGCGGTGGTACCATACAGCCTTGCGAGCCGTTGTAGAGGTCTACCTCCTAGCAGTAAGGATGGTAATGACGCGTATAGCCAATTGGGTGTTTTTATGCGAGCTACCTGGAAAAACGGCAGTTTTTAAAGATATTATATTAATTCAGACGTTCCCTTGTGGAAATCCATTATAAAAAGGTGAAATTAATTAATTTTGCTATTATCCGCGAACTGTTCTATGTATCCTCCGTGATGGTACCGAAAAGAAAGACGTCGGTTTAATAAATGGATAAAACTCACCGATGGTCCGGATAAAAAGAAGACCCCACAATTATCCACCCACATCCACCACATTTATAAAACCACGTCTCACGCCGGCACCAATCACAAAAGCACACAATTTATGTACGCACTCAACGCACGTTTCACTTCGAAACCGAAGTATCTTCAGGAGAAACGAACGCTATCTCATTCCACGCGAGCGTAAGTAATACTGATTTGAACGTTTTTTTTTCGAAATGGCTATTACAGTTGACCTTATGGGTCGTTACTGCATCACCGGACTTTTTGGGCGAGCAGAGTGCTCAGCCAGAACATAAAATTGGGCCTATAAACGCTCGCGCTAAGGGCTGTCTCCTGTGAGACCGGACCTCGGTTTGTTTGACACGCTATTTATACGTAATGTGTGGTCAGACCAAACGCTTTTTTGTAACAGAGGTGAATTTAAAACATTTTTTTGTTCATTTAACAATTTGATTGAACTGTTATTATGTTTTATGATCTCTAACTGCTCTAATATATTTAACTATAAACCCCTATCACACGTATGTAATACTTTAAAAGTATGATTCGCTGTTAAACTATGACCGTTTCTAAAAGGTGTTTAGCAAAATGAGACTTATCGCGATGTTTATTTTTAAAGGCGGATATGTGTTCTTTACAACGTGACTCGAAATTTCGACTAGTTTGACCGATATATACGCTACTACATTCGGACCAACTTAATTTATAAACTCCAGATTTATTATTATGTGTTTTATCCTTTAAACGGCAGTTGGACTATTCTTCGGGAGCCCGGACCAAAAAGAGGGTCTAAAAGCATTTTCAATAATTATGCGCGTTATTAATTTTGAACGTTTATTAAAGCTCCTTTGAAGAATAGGCCAACTGCCTTTCTGCCAGGCAGGTCGTAAAGGGCTAGGTGGTAGAGTACTTCAATGTCTCGTCCGGGTCTGGTACCACCGCCTAACTTACCTATTCCTGCCGCAATAGCATCAGCACGTCTTGTCACTGTAGTGTTCAGGTTTGGAGGGTAAGATTGCCGGTAAACTTATGCACGTGGCATTAGAACTCGCCACAAGATAACAACGCACCATTAACATCTTTGGTGTCTATAGGCGATGGTTGACTCTTTCCATCAGGAGACCCATCTGTTTGCTATCTTATGATATAAAAAAATCTGTTAGCGCTCGACCCTGCAAGCCAGTCCTGTATTTTAAGCTCAAAAGAGTAAAAACTATAATTTAAGCATAGATTTTTTTCAGTTCAAACATCTATTTTGTGAAAAATGGCAGTATATTGATTTTTTTTAAAACTGTAAATATATTTTGGAAACTATGATTAATTTTGATCTTTCGAATGGTATTCAGTTCATTTTTTTATGTCTAAAATATTGCTTTAGCTAAATAATCGATAGGTTGAAAAATTTCGAAATAGTGTCAAAAAACATTTTTTTTTAATTTTCGTCATTGACAAAAAATTTCGAAACAGTGTCAAAACCCAAAAATATTGACTGATCCAATTAACAGTACTGGACACAGTTTTTAAAAGAGAAAAGCTGATATGATTTTTAAGTCAATCGGTGTATTAGCCTAAAAGTTATTTCAATAACATTTGTAAGTTTGCTAAAAACAACGTGTTTTTAATATTTGAAAAGCTATAACTTTTGAAAATTAGATTCGATTTTGATTTTTGAAACAGCATTCGACGTAATTTTATTATTACTAAAATATCGTAGAATATCAAAAAAATGATTGGTTGAAAAATTTCGAAGTTATGTAGATAAAACACTTTTTTCAAAATATTTCCTCAACGATTGAACTCCCAAACGGATAAACCGATTTTGATGTAATTTATGCATTAGACGTAGTTTTTTGAGGAATAGAGCTGATTAGTTTTTGTACTCAATCGACACATAAATCTGGAAGTCATATTAAAAAAATATAAGTTATATTGTTTTGCCAAAAAATTTAATGTGTTTATTTCAAAATTTCTCAAAACCTTGCTTGATTCAAATTTTCAGGAAGTCTAAGTTTAGTGGAACATAATCGAATGCCATCGGAATGCCAGTGGAATACAATCGAATGAGATGTTTATATACGCACATACACACACATACATACATACATACAGGCATACTGACGTAATCGTGAAAATAGTCGGAAAAGGTTCCTATGACCTCAAAACGTGGAGATCTGGTAAAAACTTGATTTTCGAAAATCGGAGCAAAATCAGTAACTTCCTTATCTACATATGTAGCGGGAAGTTAAAAAACTTATAATTTCATTTATATTTGAACAGTCTAGATATTTTTAAATATGAATTGTGGTCATATTTTAGCTGGAAAAAGGTTAAAACCCACACTACTGCAGCTAAAACTACTGAAAAATTGGGTTATTTAGCCTTTTTGGGTTATTTCAGATAGCAAATATGAGTAAACGTCTGCTAAGAATTAATAAAAACCCTGAAAGAGAAAATTAGGAGGAAATGTAAGCGAAGCCCCGGACACTAATTAATAGGGAGTTTAAAGTGTAAATACGCTTGCCTCTTGTACTACGAACCACACTCACGCTCCTTTGTTGAGCAGCAGTTTAGCGAAAGCAATTTCATGTTTTACGCACCGAACAGATACTAACATATCGCAAATGGCCAAACACGACACTGAATATCACACACTAAACAATATTTTCTTCATACGGGCAGGTGAGTTGCAGTTTCATTTGTTATTACTTTTTGGAATAACTAAAAAATATTTAACCGCTCAGGCTATTACTGTGACATCAGACGAGTTCAACATCTGCAACAAGTTCGAGACTTTTTTAAATATTTGCGCAACATATAATGGTAGAATATGTTTTTAGTACTAAATTGTAAACTTAAAAACATGTACAAAACCGTATTCTCGCTAATAATATATTAATTCATATCTCTGAGTGAGCAAACTGCTCAACTAAAGTCAAGTTACCAATTAAATTTTTAGATATTTATTTCCAACGGAACCCCAACAAAATATATATAATTCAATGTACACATAAAGGCACAAGTCTAGTGTACATGCCGATTACAAGTGTACACATAATTCATATTACAAAATTAGTGAATCATGTAACTAAACTAATAGTCTAAAAAAGAAATATACGTTAAAATAAAATAACTACCACAGACTACATGATAACTTGAAACTATCAATAAAAGAAAATAAAACCAAAAGGAAATACTATAAGACAGATTCTTTTACAAAATATGAACGGACATCGCATTAACATCGAAGCTAATTGTTTACAAACAGCGATTTTCCGAACTTGCGACTAGACTGGTAAGCGCGCTGCCCGGGACCATATATTGAAATATTATTATTACAAAATAAGTATAGTAGCACTAATTTCGTTGAGGTTTGGCATGTAGTTAAATAATATTCTCTTTTTATTAAATTTTTATTGGTCACATATGACCATTAACAACATTATGTACAGTATTTCCAGTCAACCTGTATACGTAGGTCACACTATAACTTTTGCGTAACTTAAAAAAACAACATGTTATAACCAGAATATTATGTTTATTGCTTTTCAAACTAATCTCCTTTAAGTACATTTTAAACATTTTTTCACGCGATCGAACAATTTTTTAAAACAAGTGGACCACAGATCTGAAGGCATGTTTTCTACGTGCTGATTGCACGATATCACTGCCTCTTCGGAGTTGGTAAAAGTAAAACCTCTCATCAAATCTTTGATTTTGGGGAAAATACAGAATCACAGGGTGCTAGGTCGGGGCTATGCGTAGGATGAGTGACGAGATGTACTTTTTCAGAAGCTAAAAATGACTTTGTTTTGTTGGCCGTGTGTGAATCGTTATCATGGTGTAGGAGAATGCGGCTTTTGGGTCGTTATTCGCGAACTTTTTCTAACACCCTGGATAAACCAATGGTAGAATACCACACGGCATTAACCCTCTTTTGATCTTCAAGTGGAATTGTACAGATGGGACCCGTAGCTGAGAAAAAAAACGCGATCATTTTTTTACCAACGTTTCTCGCCTGTTTCACTTTTGTTGGCCCGTTCTCATTTTCAAACACCCATTCACAAGATTGCTGTTTTTTTCGGGTTCAAAACAATAAATCCACGTTTCGTCTCCTGTGACAATGTTATAAACAGCATTAGAATGTCCGTGGTCGTACTTCAGTAGCATCTGTGAGCACCATTCCACGCGAGCCCGCTTCTGCTCCGCTGCCAGTTCATGAGGGATCCAACGACAACAAAGTTTCCGAACTTTCAATTCTTCGTGATTTCTTTGACCGCCTTGTTGGTCGAGTGGTTAGCGACCCTGACTACGCGATCGACGAGGCTCGGGTTCGATCCCCGACGGGGACAAGCATTTGTGTGATGAGCATAAATGTTTGTATTTCCGGGTTTGGGTGTTTATTATATATATATTCTAGTATTTATATATGTATTTTCTATGTATTAGTATCGTTGACTAACACCCATAACACAAGCAAATAATTTTTAATTAAACTTTGGGGTTAGATCAGTAAGTGTAATTTGTCCCGTGAATATTTATTTATTTATATTTATTCGTGTAAAATTTTCTGAATTTGGCTCCCCAATAGTCCTCGAATTGTCTCATAGGTAATCCGGGGTTTTCTTCAATTAACCGCTTAACAGTAGCCACATTATTTTCGTTGACGGCAGTTGAAAGCCGCCCTTCACGAAATTCGTCATGTAAATAAACTCAACCACCTCAAATTCAGCAAACCATCGCCTCACGATGCTCAAACAAGGTGTTTCTCTCCCAAAAGCATTTTGAAGACCCGCGGCACAGTCTTGTGGAGAAAGAGAACTTTTAGAATCATAAAAAATCACCGCTCTAAAATCTTCTCGACTTAATTCTTGATGTGTGATAAAAAAACTAAAACTTTGATGTGTGATAAAAAAACAATTGACAAATCATTTTCCGCCAATTGTTTTTTTATTACTAAGAAGGTTGCAACGTTTTAAAAATATAATATTCGAAATTCAAATAGTTCCGATTAGCTAGAAGTGCAAAACTTTTAGTGTGCCCCATGTATAACGCACGGTTCTCGACCTATCTTTATACTTGGTACATGTGGACATATATGACGACCTCGGTATGATCATACACCCTCATGTCAAGTTTTTTTTTTCAAATCATTAAATAGCAAACAAGGAGATGACGTTCCTGCTGGAAAGAGAAACCATTGCCTTAGACACCAAATATATTAATGGTGCGTTGCTATCCGTGTGGCAAGATGGTAATACCATGCATAATTATACCGGCTACCTTACCCTCCAAATCGGAACACGACAGCAAGCATTGATGCTTTTGCGGCAGGAATAGATAAGGCGGTGGTACTAGACCCGGGCGAGACAATGCAGAACTCTACCACCTAGTAGCCACGATGGTAGTGACTCGCATAGCCAATCGGACCTGCCTGGCAGAACGTCTGTTGGCCTATTCTTCAAAGGAACCCAGACCAACATGGGGAAAAAATACAGATAGAATATATCCAAAATTAGCGCACAACTTAGGTATACCTATTTTATCCTAAAAATTGATTGATTGATTGAACTTCATATAGCGAGCGCGACTAATAATTCATTATATCTCATTTATTTATAACAATTGGTCATTGAAATTGTTATTAGAAATGTATAGGATATTTCGAAGTGCTGCCAAAAGAATGAACTTTATTTGAAATACCACACAATATGTAGGGGACAGGTTACACAAAACGCGATTTAATTAAAACATTTTTAACGTGAATACATTCATTGGAAGCTTAAAAATAATGTCTTCAAAACTTAGTTAGTTTGAGGTCCGAGAAAGAAAACAGGATAGATGTTATCTCCCGGAAATCACACAGAAATAAGTATGCGGATAAAACCATGAAATTTTAGAAAATATTTCACGCAGACGAAGACGCGGGCACAGCTAGTATTCTATAAATTTCTGTGTATTAGCACCGTTAACTTACACGTTAGATTAATTTAAGTTATTTGTCTAGCGATATTATTATTAATGATCAATAAGATACGACAGCAAGATATGGATAGCAACACATATAAATCTATCTATTTCGGGATATATGGCACTCTGATCACTGTACTTACTCCGTAAGGGCCTTTACGTTAAAATTAATGTGTGTATATTTTTTATAATAAAATTCAGGCAAGGAGGAAGACCCTAACGTTTCATCCTTACATTTTCACATAAAAACTGCTAATTTTATTTAGAGCGATAACCATCCACGTATCTACCATGCCAATACAGATCCCATAGCGGAAATATTGAAGTTTTAATTTGAAAGTTAATTTTAAAATCTGAAAACTACACTACACTATTTCAGTATTTGAAGACCTGTAAATTTATTATCGTCATTGGTGACTGCATGTTTGCTACAAAGAGAGAGTAAGACGATGACAAATCCCACACCTACAAACTCTTGATGTCGTTAAAAGATACAATTTTATTAGTTTTATTATGCTTTTCAGCTTATATCTGAGTACTTCATTATTATCACGTCCAGTATTTGAGAAAATCGCACAAATTTGAACAGAATCTAATGGTGTAAGATTATTATATAGCTGTCCACCTGATGTGTAGATGGAAAGTAAAAGTGTTCCGAGCTTTTAAATATTATATACTTTCAAACAATTAAATTCAGTACATTAATAAGGACTAACAGTAAAAATAATCCACTCTACTGTCCGTTTTTATTTACTCTCCATAATTCGAAATACCTAGTCCGCCAATAGTTCGCTGCCTAGTTACCAAATTCGCTCTGCAGCCCACTCCAATGTCCTATCCACCCATCAAAGAATTTCAGACTTATCACCATCAATGATCTCATACTCGCTACAAAGCACAACTGAAACACACTTATTGCGACTAAAAGAAAGTTCAATCCATTCTACTATCCGCAGCTGAGATTGTCTTGATGTAAGATCAACATCACACCGTCAGATCACAACCGTCAGAGACATTCGTACATTTTAAAAATCCACTCTTTAAACCGCTCCACCAGCCTCTCAGCGTATCCCAGCGTCTCATCCTTATCACCGTCAGTGACCGCACGCTCGCAACAAAGAGCGATTGAGACGGCCACACCTATTAGAGCTGCGTCGCCATATATCAACGGGTGATTAGTTTATGTGACACTCTTTTTACTGTGCGGTTTAGTCTGGTCTGCATCCACTGGAAATACTTAGAAAGGGCTAATTTAAATTACTGAATCTAGAACTTTTTAACTTCCAGCTACGTTAGTAGTAAAAGGGAGTTATTTATTTAGCCCTAAGGAAGCTACTGATTTAGGTTTAAGGTCCTAGGAACCTTTCTCAACTATTTTCACGATGACGTCAGTGTGTCTGTATATGTGTGTATGTGTGTGTGTGTGTTTGTATTAAGCCTCTCATAACTTTTGAATTGCTTAACAGATCGAAACCTGGTTGATGGCATTCGATTGGGTTCCACCAAACTTAGACTTCCTGAAAATCTAAATCGATTCGGCCCAGAAGATTTTGAGAAGATTTGAAAAACTTAAAAAGAATTTCGGTGAAACAATATTTTTTTTAATAATTTCCGGATTTATACCCCGATTGATAACAAAATTTGATCAGCTCTTTTGCTTAAAAACTGCGTCCAATGCCATAAACATCGTTTATCGTTGATGAAAAATTTGGAAAAAAGTGTTTTTTCGACATAACTTCGAAATTATTCAACCAATCGATTTTACCTTCTACAATATTTTAACACTTATATATTAAAAGTATATTTAGGTATTGTTTTTGCTCCTTTGAGCTTAAAATACCTCAATTTCGCAGGAAGTTTCAGGAATGGCCTGCATGGTCAACCTGGTTTACAGATTTTTTAATATAATTACATCATATGATAATTCTATGTACCTACCTATCTATTCATAAGAGATTTCAGAGTAATTTATGTATAAATATTATTTATTTATTTATATATGTATAAATATTCGTGTCACGACCACGGATTAAACGAATACGCCTTTCAAGACAATTTCCTAGTTTGTCTGAGTAGCTTGCAATTACGTGGAGAAATACAGAGTTATACTACTTACCGTTGAAATTAATTTACTTCAAGGGTAATTTTTAAACCTTGTCATCTCAGGCGACACGATAAAACAGTACAACAAGGTTTATTTTTATTTTTCACGATATAATATCTACAAATGTACAACATTTTTGACAGTGATAAGAGCATTTGCTCATGTGCACGGCGACATGTTTCCTTTCCTATGCCGTGTCTATTAGTATTCATGTGGTCTGTTAGTATCAATGTGGTCACGACAAACGATAACACATTCCTGACACACGGACAGCAATGCACTTTTAACATATTATCTAGTCTATAGGTGATGGTTGTCTCTTTCCATAAAAAGAACCATTAGCTTGTTTACTATCATATGATGTAAAAAAGATTATAATATCAATTTTTATTTATTAATGGAGGTTTTTCCCGTGTTGGTCGACCTCGAACTATTTCCGAACGGATACGACATAGGGATCTTTAAGAAAAGAGCTTACTCATTCTCAAAAGATCGGCAACGCAACTGCAAGGCCTCTGGTCCTGTCCACGGGCGGCGGTGATCACTTACCATCAGGTGCACCTCTTGCTCGTTTGCTCCCTCTTCTATAAAAATATGTCCCCTCTAAACATTTAAAAGCCACAGCTGCAAATAGGATCGCTGGGCGCACAATGGCTATGAATCAGGCCGTAACACCGCGGTCAGGAGTCGGACAGCTCGGTGATGCAGTCTCCGCAGGCTGCGTTTATGATATGGGCGGCTACACTCGTAAAACTAACGCACGTCTTGTCACTCACAATGTCTAATAGACAGTTCGAGGGCTTGTGTGCGGGTTTGTCAGGGAAAACTAAATGTTATATGATATATCTTTTAAATAATAGCTAATAGCATATTTAATTTTAAATTTGCTATTATAATTAGCGATAGCAAGCAAGTTAAGAATTCTCCTGATGATAAAAAACGTCGCTTATAGACACGAATGCTGAAATATCAAGCTATTATTTAATGCTTTATTGTACACAAAAGAGAAGTAATACATAGAAACTTATGAATAGAACAGTCTTGATACATTAAATTTAGCCACATCTATACATATAATAAAATCGTAGGAAATTCAATGTATGTCCGGGGTAAACTCAAAAAGTAATACATGGATACTTCAAATTTTGCATGAATATTACTAACAGGTCGGGTCAACATATAGGCTAATTATTATCACGCTATCGCCTACGGGGGAGGAGCTGTGCGGAGTAAACGAAGTCCACGCGAACGAAGTCGCAGGCAACAGCTAGTAATATTTAAAAATTAACAACAATCGATAGAAATAAAAAATACTATGTAGACCCAGCAAGAAAAAGTTCTCTTAGACTCTTTTTTAAAATAGGAAGAGATTGACTCATACGAATCTTGGGCGGTAGTGAGTTCCATAAGCTGACAGCTTGAACATGAAAAGGCCAGAAAAGGGCATTTTAAAAGGGCAGTAACACTTTACTTCACAAGCTAATTTATTTAATTAAAAAAAATAGTAATAAAAAATACATCATGCGGATTTCTTTAGAGTTTTCATACATTAGAGACACTCAATAAAGTTATAATTTCAAAAAGATTCGTCGTATCGTCGAATGGCGAAAAAAGTAGTTATCCTAATCGTACCATTTTACCAACCTGATAATGATTCTCTTATTTCTCGCGTCGTGCTCATGGGCGACATGGAGGCGTTACCACGCCGTCATCAGACTCCGAACTACTAATGAGATTTCGATTATGGAGGATAACTCAGTAAAAACCCATATAACAGAATTGCCCACCTCGGGATTCGATACCAAACTTTATGATCTAATTTAAAAAAACGGCTAAGAGCGAGTCGGACTCGCGCGTGAAGGGTTCCGTACCACCATCTATACAAGAAAATCACGTTAGTTGTATGTATACTTAAATATTTATTTTTATTCTGTTTTAGTTGTTAAAGAAAAATATAAATCCATGAAAGTTTATTTTTGTTTTTCAGGTAGCTGTGGGATGGTTGACCGCTTTTAGATGCACGGATTATATTTTCATTTTGTGTTTTTTTATGTATTAAGTATTTATTTTTATAGTTAATATATTTCCAAATACTTACTTTTCTTTATCCAAGTTTCTACCTGTTTATTAAGATCGAGTAAAAAATTGCTTAAAAATTACGTTTACTGTATGGGAGCGTTCCTTTAATATTTACTTTCTTTTTATTTAATTATTTATTTTGAAAGTTAAAATACAATTAAATATTCTGTGAAAATTTTAAGCGCCTACCTGTTACCGTTATTAATATTGAGCAAAAAAATACGAAAAAAAACACGGTTTTTATATGGGGGCCCCTTAATATGTTTAATTTTAGTATTTGCTATTATAGCGGCAACAGAAATACATAATTTGTGAAAATTTCAGCTTTTTAGCTGTCACGGTTTATGAGATACAGCCTGGTGACAAACAGACAAAAAAATATATAATATATAATAGACATAAAAAAAATGATGACCCCAGCGGCACAGTCGACGGATTTTAGTTTGGGAGGTGTCATTGGATCCGTTTTAATAGCGAGAGTGATACAAGCTATACAATATTTACCTGACTGCATTAGAAGTAGGGTTATTTTTTTTTTCGGATCCTTTGTCATTTTTTCTATAAAGTATCTTCACAGCTGAATCCCAAAGAAGTAGGAAGAGGTGCACCCACGATTAGCCGAAGATGCTTGATCCCAGAATGTAATAGGTGACAAGCCTATCGCCAACCGGGCAATTTCCAATCCGGAAAAACTTTTTTTTTATCAGAAAACTGAAACTTGAAACCATGGATTGCCCGGCTCAGGATTTGTGATCCGGTACATCATGTGGTCAACACCGACGCCGGACCACCAGACCACAGAGGTGATTTTTATAATGATGTCCTCCTTGACGTGTCCGTCAATGGCGAACCTGGCTAGTGTTTTGTGAGCGAAGGCGCCTTGAGAACCCAAATTTGGTTTTAAACGTCCTATTGCACTGATGACAGTGCAATTGACCTGTTCTGTTATAAGTATAACAACAGGTGGGTTTGGAACGGGTCTTTTTATTGAGGCGTTTGACATTAAGATCATCCAAAAGATTTCGCTCAAAAGTGGTGGTAACCTTTTTGATAGTACTTCAACATACATTTCTCTGTTTTTGCAAGCACCTCCGGAGAGTTCAAAGGAATATCGCAGGCAGTTAAGTGTCGCTTTAAAACATTCTTGTACCTCAGAAACTGATCCCCTTGCCTACGCTTTCCGTCTTTCAGCTGCGAATAGAACACAGATTTAAGTAGCCCGGAGTCATCCATTCCTACAAGGTGTCCGCACCATTTAAGTTGACCTCGAAAGAGCAAGTAGACAATGCCGTTTGATTTTGTACGCCGAAGTATTTTCGTATTTAGGATTCAGGCTTGCCATTTAACGTACAGTATTTTACGCAAACACCTCAGATGAAAAATGTCTAGACGCTCTATGTTCCTCTTATAGAAGCACCAAGTCTCAGAAGCGTAGAGGAGGATTGGTAGTATAATGGCGTTGTACACAGCGATCTTAGTGTGCAGCTTTAGGTCATGCGAATCCCAAACTCTAGCTCTCAGCATGCCAAACGAGGCTGATGCCTTTGCAATACGGAAAGAAATTTCAGTAATAATCACTAGTTAATTAAAATATGTATTACAAATAAACTCACTTGTACTTCCAGTTCACTTCTATCAGATCCTTGAAGCGAAATCGGTTGGGAGTGTATAATTTTATGAAATATAAGTCAACTGGAAGTGCAAGTGAATTTATTTGTAATAGATACCTATTTTATAATGAAGCTTCACTAAGAGCCGACGATGGAAAGTATCTAATTTGCTAGTTAATTAAGGCATTAGCTTTTCGCCTTTTTTTTAAACTCAATGGGCCCATCTTTCGTTCCTACCACTAAGCCTTTTTTTACATGGGGAAATCCTCATGTACCCACGCATTATATACCCACTCAAATTGGGGCTTTGGGCGAGTAATGTTGAACTTTGTCAGAGTGACAACCTACCAACTAAAACCCATGGTGTTCTTCACTTTGCCTTGAGTGAGAGGGTTATGGGCTCGGTTTTGCCATTCCTCCACGGCCCCCTCTGGCAATTGACGACATACTTTCGCACCGCACAATTCCAGACTGTAGCTTCATCGAGAATAGAAACGATAGGCCGGAACACTGCGGCATATCAATTCATCTCCGGGACCTGCGTTTGTCATGGTAGTGAGTGCCCCTAACGCACTACCTGCAGATTTATGGTGGGTAAGTTTGAGTAAGTTGCGCCCTCCTCCATCGCACAACCACTATAACTTCTTATAACCAGAATCAACAGCGGCAACCTAAAGATGGGCACAGAGTTGCACGCTCAGGGTGCTCCGAGGAGAAGTTACGCTATCTAGGAACCCGTAACGATTAAATAATCAGACCCGTTTGATTAAATGATCAGAGTAAGAAAATACATCAAGCTTCGATAATTTAAATTTAATATGTATTTAAAACTTCAACGCATATATTATTTATGATGTTGATTCGTTCTTTACAGTTATAGAGATGTATTTACTACTTAGATTCCTCCCACGCCCCTGATCTTCGTATAAGCCTCTGTGGGGTAAAATTACTCAAAACATTGCATTAGTTAAGGGAATTAACAGCCGCTTTACAAACCACGCGATATTTGACGCGGACAGCTGTTAATCTAAATGCGTGATTCCATTGACAGACGACATAATACGTCAAAAAGTTAGATTTTCTCAAGTGCGTGGTGGTTTCCGATTCTGTAACAACTGAACAAATAAAAAAATGATCAAAGCCCAAAGTAAACTAATTATTTTCGTATGATATGAATGTTAATCAACGATACTAATATAACGATACTAATACTTAGAAGATATGTACAATGTACATATATGAGTACTGCTATATTTATTATACACCCAAACCCAAAAATACAAACATGCGTGATTATAACACGCGTATTTACTTGTCCTTATCGGGAATCGAACATAAGTCCCTCTCGATTGCGCAGTAACGATCACTACCCACTCGACCAACGGGGCGTAGGTAGTATACAGGATAATTTGAACATGCATGTTTATTTTACTTTCTGATTAAATAAAATAGCTACAATCTCCAACAGATAAGAATCTATCTATATGATTATATAATGCACTTCGTCCACTCTGCCTACCTCGCAATCGATTTAGCTTGAATTAAGTATTTATATAGGTGAAACAAATCATCTGGAGAACACAACGCACACGAAGAACTTTTGATGCACGAACGCACAAGAAGAATATTTGGCGTGGCTTAAGCTTATGTAAGAAAAAAACTCATGCGAGACATTGTGAAACAACCCCCTATTAGTCCTGATGGTAAAGACATATTAAGCCAAGTGGTAGATAGTCTATCCTTTAAAGGGGGCCAAGTTCAACATGGGCCAAACTTGAAACGCAATTTCTCGCAACAATTGATCGCATTTGAATCTTGGTGCATGATTCACGTAACAAACCGTCAATCATCAATAGTTTTGTATATCTTTAATAGAAGATTTTTTTATAAATTCCTCCATGTTGGTCCGTGCGAATTTTAAGAAAAACCAACTGCAGGTTGGCAACTGGCATGTTATTAACGGCGACCGATTGGGTACACGTGTCACTACCATCGTAACTACTAGAGGTCCGCAATCTGTCGCCCGGGTATTTGGTACTAACACATTATCTATTTCTATGCAATAGTTTTAATGAAAATGACAATAATTGTCAGTTTGGAGGAAAAAGTAGCTGGAAGATTTATGTGGCAATGCCATCCCGCCTTGCGCATATCTAACAACGCACCATTAACATTTTTGGTGTCTACAGGCGATGGTTTATCTTTTCATCAGGAGAGCCATCTGCTTATTTTAGTTAGATGTAAAAAATATACTATGACCAATAATATAAACGTGACTTCCCTTTTTTTTGAGCGAAAAATGTGCTTATACTGTGGTCTTAAATTAACGAAAGTATCCTTAAAAATACACAGTTAAATTTAGAACGTCCTTCTTTTTCAACTCAGTTTAAAACGTTGCAAACGGCGTATAATGAAAACATATTTTTTATCGCCTGGATTAAGAGCAACCAAGCAACCCCTCGTGGGGTATATTAACATTCAATAAGCTGTAAGTCTAATCCCAGAAAACAACGCGGAAAATGAGGATGCCCCGGCGTTATCACAACAGACGGTTCACTTAGAACCGTGAAAGTATACTTACACCAGATGAGCCAGATAAAAACCCAATAAACACCTGTAAAAACCCATAAACGCCTAAAAAATGGATGTTTACTTAAATTTGTGATAATACTTAAGTAATACTTATTAAAAGCGATTATTATTTATTTAAATAGACACACCTAACAATAATTTAATAAAACGTTAAGTACCTATACGTAAATGCAGAAAATATTAAAAAATAGCTGTTGCCCGCGACTTCGTCCGCCCGGACTTCGTTTACTCCGCACAGCACCTCCCCGTAGGTGAAAGCGTGTTAATACGTAGCCTATATGTTGACCCGACCTATTATTTTTTTTTTTTTTTTTTTTTATATCATAAGATAGCAAACAAGCAGATGGGTCTCCTGATGGAAAGAGTCAACCATCGCCTATAGACACCAAAGATGTTAATGGTGCGTTGCTATCTTGTGGCGAGGTCTAATGCCACATGCATAAGTTTACCGGCTACCTTACCCTCCAAACCGGAACACGACAGCGACAAGCACTGACGCTATTGCGGCAGGAATAGGTAAGGCGGTGGTACCAGACCCGGGCGAGACAATGCAGAACTCTACCACCTAGTAGCCACGATGGTAGTGACTCGATAGCCAATCGGTCGCCTTTTACGACCTGCCTGGCAGAACGGCAGTTGGCCTATTCTACAAAGGAGGCCGGGACCAACACGGCGGAAATACTATTAGTAATATTCATGCAGAAGTAAATCCATGCAGTACTTTTTGAGTTTACCCCGGACATACATACAGACAAACAGACAAAGAGACAAACAGTCAAACAGTCAAACAGACAAACAGACAAACATAAAAACAGACAAAAATTCTAAAAACTATATTTTTGGCTTCGATATCGATTGTAGATCACGCCCCAAGTATACTTTAAAAAAAATATTCAATGTACAGTTTTGACTTTCCTACGATTTTATTATATGTATAGAAGATGTTTATTCGATCAGTTTTAAAGGGAAAAACTGACAAATAACTTATGTGAAACTTTTTAATTTATCACCAAGTTTCATTTGCTTTGTTGAGCTCTTCAGGGCTCTACAATGAGAAACATGTTTACAAATTATTATATGTAGAGCCTTGAAGAAGTCAACATAGTTAACGAAACGCTGGCGATAAAATAAAAAGATTCACATGTTATTTTTTTTATGTCATAAGATAGCAAACAAGCAGTTGGGTCTCCTGATGGAAAGTGTCAACCATCACCTATAGACACCAAAGGTGTTAATGGTGCGTTGCTATCTTGTCGCGAGGTCTAATGCCACATGCATAAGTTTCCCGGCTACCTTACCCTCCAAACCGGAACACGACAGTGGCAAACACTGACGCTATTGCGGCAGGAATAGGTAAAGCGGTGGTACCAGACCCGGGCGAGTCAATGCAGAACTCTACCTCTCTCTCTATTTGTCCATATTTCCCTTTAAAACTGATTGAATTAACATAATGGACTCAAATACTAAAATCAAAAATATTCACAAACGTAAAAAAGTAAACCATGATGTAATATTAATTAGTTTCATATGTTTTTTCACGTTGCGGTTAACCAAAAGCTTGGCCTCTTGCTACTTTTGTATAATTAGACAGCAAACAAGCAGAATACTCTTCTGGTGGAAAGAGAAACTATCGCCTATCGATATGAAAGATGTTAAAGGTGTGTTACTATTCGTGTACCGCGATGGCAATGTCACATGCATGTCTACCGGTTACCTTACCCTCCAAACCGAAATACGACAATGATAAGCCTAACCTTATTTTTTTGAAATGCATTTACGCACGACCAGGCCACTATAAGCGCACGCCGAGTGTGGAACTCGCCGGCTTCCACCGATCGGCCGGCGGCCATACCCACTAAAACCCCTGCGGTGCGGCGTTCCTCCTCAATGCTTTGGTAGGCAGGGTGATGGGTATTGACGCTATTGGGACAGGAGTAGGTAAGGCGGTGGTACCATATACCAGAGTGAGAATTTGCGGAACACTACCACCTATTAGTCACGATGGTAGTGACAAATGTAACCAATGTAATTGCTGACACCCGCTACCTTTGCGAGTATTAAAATATGGCCTACTAACTACACCGTGCAGCCCGCTGCATTATAAAAGCTTTAGTAATTCCCGCGAGAACAGTAGAGAGAAAAGTAAAGAGTAAGACTGGAGATTTATATATCAGATTACAGATGTAAAAACTTACATCTATGTAAATTCTTTGTATTTATATTATACAAAGAATTATACAAATATTATAATTTTTTTTGTATAATATTACCTACTGTAGAGTACTGTACTGTGAAATGCTACGATTGTAATTAATTTACGATAACGATTAATGTAATAATATTGATTTCAATACCAATTTTTATCGTATTAGTATACGACCTGGCAAGCTGACCCGGCTAACGTTGTTCTGCCTTTTTACCAATTTTTTTTTCTATATTTTCTCACCTTTTAAACCTTCCCTGGACTTCAAAAATTAATTCAAAACCAAAATTAGACAAATCGGTTCAGCCGTTCTCGAATTTTAGCGAGACAAACTAACGAATAAGAAGATATGTTTTATTATCATGTCTATAGATACATTCACACCGTTCTCCACTCCATTAAGAAAGGGATCTAAACAAATCTCTCCCAATAGTACCGTGAGCCTATTACAATTTGATTTGGTACAGTTGGCTGTCAACTGTCAATCTAACGGCGGATTTGCTTCCCTACCCCTAAGTTATTCCCTTTTCTTTGTCCCTCTTTATTTCATTGTGTTAGAGTGAGTCAAAATACCTAATTCCGAGATATTAAAAATCTGTTGTACATGGAATAAAATAGTAATGATGAGATGTTTTCTCCCTGAAATCGTAAAAAGGGTTAACATTTTAATATGTTTGTTGTGTTAAATAATACATACCTAATTTAAATGCAGCAAAACAGCAACAACGGCCTTCCAAACTCCAGGGTCTCTGAAGCTCTGAATCAGATCTTCATTAAATCTATTTGTGACCAAATGGGAAGTGTACCCTCTTAAATAAAAAAAAATCCAAATCGGTTAATAAATGATCGAGTACTAAGGTAAAAACCATACCAAAATTCAACCGAATTCAAAAATGTCGCTTTTAAAAATTCGTTTGAAAACTATCAACCTGGATGATGGTTTTTTTTTCATCAGGAGAGCCGCAATAGCGTCAGTGCTTGTCGCTGTCTTGTTCCGGTTTGGAGTGTAAGGTAGCCGGTAAACTTATGCATGTGGCATTAGACCTCGCCACAAGATAGCAACGCACCATTGACATCTTTGATGTCTATAGGCGATGGTTGACTCTTTCCATCAGGAGACCCATCTGCTTGTTTGCTATCTTATGATATAAAAAAAATATTTTATGAGCTAATAGCAACAATACATTTCAATGTAATACCAGGAAATGGCTTGAAAATTGATTTAATCACTGGTGGGAGCTTATTTAACTACCTTTAATATATTTTTTGATAGACACAGGATCATATAATCTAAGCCGATAGACCAGGAGGCAGTCAATCAAAACTTTACGACCGATCTAAATTCAAACATTCGAAAAATATAATGCACATTGCGAAAGCTTCTTGGATATTCACATTATTTTACGAGCTTATAGCATCAATACCATCTAGTGTAATACCATAAAACATGGGGTTAAAGTTTGAACTAATCACTTGTGGGAGCTTACTTAACTCGTCACGTTACTAAAATAATGTTTATATTTACTTAAAGCTTACGTCTATGGGGTGGGAATTAATGCCTTGAACCTATGGGATTTGATCGCCCTAATATACATTGGATATTCACCCCGGCAAATATGGCTAGTTTTCAATAGTTTTGGTGCAATGTTATATCGTTTTAAAAAGTAGTTACTGCCAAATATAATCCAAGACCTCATCTGGCAATTTTCATTCTATGGTTTATTTGATACTAGCTATTACTCGCGACTTTGTTCGCGTGAACCAGAATCATTTTTTCCTTTACTCGCTCATGTAAAAAAGTTGCCTGTGTTACTCCTGGTTAGTGTAGGTTTCTAATTTTTGTATATCATAAGATAGCAAACATGCAGATGGGTCCCCTGATGAAAAGAGTCAACCATTGCCTAAAGACACCAAAGATGTTAATAGTTCGTTTCTATCTTGTGGCATGTCAAATGCCATATGCATAAATTTACCGGCTACCTTACCGTTCAAAACGGAACACGACAAAGACAAACACTGAAGCTATTTTAGCAAGAATAGGTAAGGCAGAGGTACCAGACACGGGCGATATAATGCAGAACTGTACCACCTTGAAAACTTCTGCTACTTCCACATAAACAAAAAGTCAAGTAAAGAATGGAACAAATTTGTCAGCATTGCCTATTAGGGCAATGCTGACATTGCCTATTCGCTTACCACTCGAGTAACGGAGTTATTAATGTAATAATTAATTTTGATAGTTAATAATTTAAATATTCCAGTGTGACCGCCCCGTTAGTCTAGTGGTTAATGATTAGCAACTCTGACTACGCAAGAGAGCTCGGGTTCAATTCCCGACAGGGCCAACATTTGTGTGATAATCACAAATATTTGGGTTTATTATTAGTATGTGGGTGTGGGTGTTAATTAAATATATTTCAGTATATATATATATATATATATATATATATATATATATATATATATATATATATATATATATATATATATATATATATATATATATATATATATATATATATATATATATATATATATATATATATATATATATATATATATATATATATATATATATTCGTAGGGATGGAATGGCAATTATAATTTTATTATAATTTGCGGAAAGGAAAAAACCCCTTTCCATCAGATTAGATATATATATATATATATATATATATATATATATAGTTTTTTTTCTTTACTATTAATATGGTTACTATTAGTATGGTTATGGTACCCATGCCACAAGCAAATAATTTGCTTACTTTGAGGTTAGATCAATTCGTGTAATTTTTCCAGGGATATTTATTTATTTAAACAGAAGAGACAGTTGGATATTGTCTCTTGTTTGAGTTTCAAGCTCATTTTAAATTTGTTCAATGTTCGCAAGAGAAAATTTCCTGGTACACGCGTTAAAACATTTACATGAATGTTTTAACGCGTGTACCAGGAAATTTTCTCTTGATGATGAGAAACTCGTCAACTTTAAAAAAATATGCTTTGAACAAGTGTACCGAAGCGTTCAGTGGCCATGAATGACCGTCGAGCCTCACAAAGCCGTGATCCTATTCTAATGTGTCGCACATTACATCTTATCTGGGCACGAGCTTTAGCGCGCCTCCATAGACACTTTGATTATGTTATACTTAGAAGCATTGACATTGTTCTTATAATATGTATAGTACAAGTTATAAGCGTACGCGCATAATTAATATAAACAATTATTTCCCCTTTCCTTTTATTCTAAGCAAAGTCACTGATTTTGCCTCCTATCCGATCCTAATGATCCCATCATACACTTCACAATTTACACGCAAATGGTTAAGTTGTCGCGCCACCGACGGCGATTTGGCCCACTGTTTTGGCCTGCCAACACTCGAGATGACGGTCAAGAGTTATTAATGAGTGGAAATCTTTACGCCACTTAGTCTTGGGTTATAACAGGTCGAATCAGATATCTGTTGATCCTGTTACTGTTACTGAAAAATAACAGATGTCATTATCTGTTCTTAAAGAACAGCCTGTTATTTTTCCAAACACGGTCTCAGTAAATATTCACGTACAGTACAAAATATGTGAGTAGCATATTACAAAGTACTCTGTGGTGAGTAGAGAGTAGTGAGTACTAAGGCCATTTTAGTAGACATTTGGCAGATGCCAGACACGTACAAGTTAATATGGAGCTACTGCGTTTTAGATCCCATTTCACATTCCTAGATTTAAGATCTGACAAATATGACCTTTTAAATTAGCCCTACTTTAGTTGATTATTGTTTGATATAATCTTAAAAAACGTGTAAACGGTTAACCCTGCAGGCCATACCTGAAACTTCCCACTAATATGAGGTATTTTAAGCTAAAATGAGACAAAACTATAAGCATAATAATATGTATATTTCTTTAGTTCACCCGAACCGTGGGATGCTTTTTATTCATATCTTTTTGCAAATACGGATGATCAAAAGATAATTAAGCCTTACATAGATATATTGCAGCTCGCATAGTGCCCACCTACATCTACAAAATTGTCCCACACACACACAACACTGTCTTCTCTTATTTACATTTGCCATTTTGCTAAACTAATATTATAAAAACTTTTATACAACTTAAACCTAAATTATTTAAATTTAATAGCTAATTATATCCTATCAAAATTGCTTAATTTATTACCTATATGGGTGATTCCGTTCTAACTGTGATATTCAATGTCCTGTATTGTTTGTTCTCACAGGTCGTTAATTAATAATTAATTTATGAAATTTTTGTACTTATTGGAAAATAATAAACATATTTCAACATTATTTTCATATAATATAACTTGCCACTTACAGAAAACTTACAATATATCACTTAAATGTCAATACCGTGTCATGTCCATTTCTAGAATTTATTTATAAATTGTTAGTTTTTTTGTCGTAATAAATGATTTAAACTAATTACCTCATAAATTCTAATGTTTACGACAAAAAAACTAACAATTTATAAATAAATTCTAAAAATAGACATGACACGGTACTGACATTATATCACAGTTAGAACGGAATCACCCATATATACAAAAAGAATATGAATATGACGGCGTCCGCGTCGTCAAATGCAAGAATATTGTAAAGTGTAAACAACAAATGCACGGCCCGGGCCGGCAAGCGCGTCGTTCGATATCCCTACTACTCAACTTGTTTTGCTACCTGTATAAAAGGCTCGGAGCGCCCGCCGATAAGGCAGTCTAGGCTCTGGCGTGGCTCGGTACACTTGTTGTATCTTGCTAGTAGCTTATCCTTGACTCTCGGATAATTAATTTGTGCAAACAAGTTAATTATTATTGTCAACTATAAATTAGTCGCAGTACAATTTATAATTGACTATCTATTGCTTAAATTATGACTTATTTGTAATAGGGAATAATTAAGTTACTTGGAATTGTTAAACGAGAACTAGTCATTAAATGATGGAAAGCTTTAATAGTAATTTTATGTTATTTTTGATACAAGTTGAACAAAATATAAAGAGCTGTTATATTACCACATCCGCATTTTATTTATCATATCTGACCCACTTCCTACATCAGAAGTGGGATCGGATTCACTCCCACTTCAGCATCAAACTATTTCGGTTAATTATGTAGAGCAGTAAATGTCTCTTTTCACTTGTGGTATGGAAATTATTCTTTGAAAAATAGCAGAAAATATTAATTCACGTTCTGTAAATACATCTACTCCCCTTAAGTTGATATACTTTGATTCTGATGAAGCAGACGATATGACTAACTGGTGTCCTCCTCCTAGCTTCGTATTCTTCATTACTGAGGGTCGTAACCTCCTCATTAGATTGTTCTTGATAGCACAATATTATGCCATTGGACTCTATCTTCAGCGACGTGCAGAGCATCATAAAACATTTTAGACATAAGATTGGTGCAAACCTGGTCCGACCATCGCATAGGAGTACGACCACGTGGTCTTTTGTCTTCTACTTTTCCGGTCACTATTAGCTTTTCGAGATTGTCTCCTTGCTTTCTATAGAGATGTGGCCGAAGTATTATAGAATTCTTTGAAGGCACGTAGCAGACAGTCTGGTCTTTACTCCAAGTTGTTTTAGTATGAAGGTGTTGGTCCTGTGTGTTGTCCAAGGGATACGTAACATTTTCTCCAGCACCACATTTCAAACGCATCAATGCGACGTCTGTCTGCAGCTCTTAGTGTCTATGACTCTGCGCCGTACGTAAATATGGAGAACACCAGCGTACAAACCAGCCTCTGCTTTGTTTTTAATGAGATGCTTCTGTCGTTCCAAAGACCCTTCATCTGACTCGTAGGATTTTTGTCGTGTAACTTACTAGCTGGTGTACCTCAAGTAAAATAAATATAGAAAAGAAAAAATTAGACGGGGTTGATCTGATCATTGTAGCTACTCACTCACTTAAGAGTCATGCCGTCACCTACTTCACAAGCTGCTGTCTTGGCAAGCTATATTAGGACTTGAAGATCTCTTCCTTTTAGACTTAAATATGAACCGATTTAAGAGCACCACTGTATTTCGAGGAAGTTACAATTTTGTGATAGAATCGAACATCGTAACAACTATTGCCGTGATAAACAGAAACTTATCTCAAATAATTTTTGCTTGCAGCGAAAGCAGGTCATCTACCACTATCTCTGGTGACGTGTCCAGTGGCCGACCACCAGTGGTCTGCTATGTATGTTGTGACCCCGGCCCAGCCACAAAGCTTCCATTTTTCCGATGAGCTACAAGAAGAAAGAAGTTGCCACTTCGAGTTCCGAAAAACAGAAAACCAGTCAACATCTGTTCCAGAGCGTTACATGGTGTATTACACTAAGTAGAATTTAATTATCTTTTATATTTGAGTCTGGCTTAGAATGTAGCCATATCAAACAAATCTGTTGTGATTCCTTTGTAAGAGAACGGTTTTATGAACAAGAATCTATAAATAGTCGCTTGTTTTGATGTAGTTTCCACTGAACAAATCAAATGCTTAACCACAAGGCAAAATTTAAATTTGGAGGTAGTTTCACGTTTGACCTGATAAGTCTTAATGTTTCGTTAGGCCGCAAAATTTGGACCAATGTAGAATAGGAAGTAAGCGAAAACAGATTAATGCTTAGCAATACTTAAACACAATCTTGATAGCAAGATAGCAACGCACCATTAACATCTTTGGTGTCTATAGGCGATGGTTGACTCTTTCCATCAGGAGACCCATCTGCTTGTTTGCTATCTTATGATATAAAAAAAAAAAAAAAAAACAATCCTGCTCAGTTTCAAAATCTGCTAGCGAGAGTATGGTAAATACTGACTTTGTAGGTAAAGATAGAGAGCGCTTGGTAGATATTTTAAAAAAAAACAATTGACAACCAATACTAAACTCAAACTAATTTTAAAAAAAAAAAAAAAAAAAAAGAGAAAACAATACAGATTTACATCTTCTTGCGACAGGCACATATAGAGCTAACAGTCGGTCCGAATATGTAATGCGATTCCTGTAGGGTTTAATAATGATAGCGCAGTATAATTCTCTGACAAATCATGGCAAAAGCGGTTAGGTAATATTTAACACGCGCTCAGCAGCATTAGATTTGACATTCAGCAACTAACAAAAACTCGCGAAAGTATCTACAAGCTTTGAAAAAAAAATCAGCCCAATCGGACATTTTATGGTTGAGTAGAGGTAATGAAAGGTTAAACCTTTTAGTGTAGGTGACTTTGTCTTTGTTAGGAATGTAGAACGACACTAAACGAAAATTATTGTTGACTCAAAATATAAGGGCTCCTTAAAAGTTACCGCAATTTTAGAAAACAAGTGCGCCCATAATAGCCTCTGCGAAGTTCCCCATATTCCTGTAGGGTTTCTTGAGGTACCTATATGAAAATTATAACAAGGATGACGTGACGGCGTATACTCATGATAATGATCTTGTTCATAAAACTGGTCCAAATAATATTGATAGAAATGCAGTGTATATTGTAAATAGTTATAACAGTCAGAGTTTTTAATATCTACCTGCGAAGGAGATTCTCTAATCTTGTAATAACTAATGCCACTATTCATGAGGCTACATCATCAGCAAAAAAAAAATACGATATTAAGTAAACGAAAAAAAAATGTAGTAAAATGATGATAAAATATCACTAAAAATGTAAGTAAAAAAAAAAAAGAAGCGAAAAAAAATAATTAAAGGAAATGGGAGTCTTATAAAACTATGAAAAGAAATCAATGGAAAAAAAATGTAAAAGAAGTAATTTAACAAAAAAAAATTTAGGATTGACGAAAGATGCAGGATTGACAAAAGATGCAGGATTGACAAAAGATGCAGGATTGACACAAAAAATATAGGATTGACACAAAAAATGTAGGATTGACAAAAAATGTAGGAAGATTAGAGTCATTGAAGGGAGTGTCCGGTCCAATGACTCAGCTAAAGGGGTTCATTCCGGTCTAGCCTTTTGGCTACAGGGATTGCAACCCGGTCTAGCACTGTCAGCTAAAGGGATTTCCGGTCTAGCATTAGCTACAGGGATTTCCGGTCTAGCATTAGCTACAGGGATTTCCGGTCTAGCACTGTCAGCTAAAGGGATTTCCGGTCTAGCATTAGATATAGGGATTTCCAGTCTAGCACTGTTTGCTAAAGGGATTTCCGGTCTAGCACTCTCAGCTAAAGGGATCTCCGGTCTAGCATTAGCTACAGGGATTTCCGGTCTAGCACTCTCAGTTAAAGGGATTTCCGGTCTAGCACATTAGCTAAAGGGATTTCCGGCCTAGCACACTCCAGTCTCCGGTTTTAAACTGATGAGAGGGAGCTTAGTACACTCCAGTCTCCGGTTTTAACTGATGAGAGGGAGCTTAGTGCACTCCAGTCTCCGGTTATTAACTGATGAGAGGGAGCTTAATATACTCCAGTCTCCGGTTTTTAACTGATGAGAGGGAGCTTAGTACAATCGAGTCTCCGGTTTTTTCAATTGATGAGGGATTCCTAGCTTAGTAGGATCCAGTCTCCGGTTTCAAAACTGACGAGAATAGTTTAATAGTTGTGGTTGCTGAAAGGGTTACCGGACCAGCACACCATTGTAACATTTCGCTAAAAGATTACGCTAATTATAGAGTTGTAAAAAAAGAGATTATGTTTAGTTTTCTAAAAGATATGTCAGGATGAACGAGGCGTTCCTTGTCCTCAGATGTATAAAGATGCGCACACGAGGACGTGTGCATGTCAGTATGGCCGTGACGGCGTCCGCGTCGTCAAATGCAAGAATATTGTAAAGTGTAAACAACAAATGCACGGCCCGGGCCGGCAAGCGCGTCGTTCGATATCCCTACTACTCAACTTGTTTTGCTACCTGTATAAAAGGCTCGGAGCGCCCGCCGATAAGGCAGTCTAGGCTCTGGCGTGGCTCGGTACACTTGTTGTATCTTGCTAGTAGCTTATCCTTGACTCTCGGATAATTAATTTGTGCAAACAAGTTAATTATTATTGTCAACTATAAATTAGTCGCAGTACAATTTATAATTGACTATCTATTGCTTAAATTATGACTTATTTGTAATAGGGAATAATTAAGTTACTTGGAATTGTTAAACGAGAACTAGTCATTAAATGATGGAAAGCTTTAATAGTAATTTTATGTTATTTTTGATACAAGTTGAACAAAATATAAAGAGCTGTTATATTACCACATCCGCATTTTATTTATCATATCTGACCCACTTCCTACAAATATCTACTAAGTATTTTTATTCGCGCTAGTAAAACTTTTGTTTACAAAACAATTTTTTGTTTTCGCTAAGTAAGTTCAAAACGAAATCGAAAGAACATAATCCGAAAAACGGGATAGAATACAAATTACCAAGGAAACGTTATGACCTGGGTGTCTAATTAATATCACCTTTATAGTTAAGTCATAAAGTCGTAGTTACGTTGAACATTTTGTGGTCAATTGCGTTAATGCTAACAAAGACGTTCGGAAACACGCTATTATATAAACGTTTCGAACTTTCAAATAATTTCTGTTGTAATTTTACTACGAAGAAAAAAATATTTTACCGTTATTTAAATTTTATACGAGTACCTATATTGATAATTTTATGCAAATAATTGAGATCGACCTTTTTGTTTTTACATACCTACAAAAGGACGTAATATTTCAACATATCGTTAGAAGTATTCTTGCAGTGTTTCCGAACTGAAAATTAGGAACAGGAACAGATAACAGATTATACGACTAGAAATAGTTGTCACTATTCTAGGAAGATATTTTGTTATAAAAGATTACTATTTGAATTTTCGGATAATAAATACTAGGTACTTCTCGTTTTAGCAAGATTCAATTAAGCGGGTGTGAGCGAGAGACTAATACATACGAAGAACAGGTAACACGAATATCTGTTATTGAGTAGGTACCTAGTATCTAGTACCTACTGTGACTGAAGAACGTAGTGCAGATTGTGATTCAGTATTGTGACTGATATTTTTCAACAGATATTTGATATTATAGGAACAATTGTTATCTAGTATTTACGAATACCTGTGATTTGTATCTGTTACGATAAATACGCCTCACTACTAACGCCACTTACTCTCCCAAATATCGTCAAGATACTGCCCTAAAGCCAAGGTTCCCTTGAAATTCAGGGGTTTTTCATTTTATAATCTTTACTAGCTGATATGTTTTGAACATTTGTAGTCAACATTAGTTACGGTTTAGCTAGAACCGCGCAGCTTCTCCCGCTAATAAATTAAGATGTCATCGATATAGTCTTTCATACAACCTTTCATTCCCCATTTCAGACTCCCAGGGGTATTTTTTTAACAAGAAGATAGCCTATTTCGACTCTGAATCTTGCACTATCTCCATACAAAATTGGTACAACGTGAAAGCGTAGGAACGTATCAGGCAGACAGACTTTCGCATTAATAGTATTAGTATTGATTCTACTTGTGATATATTGAAAATATCATTAATTTCATTTATTTTCCATTAACATCTTCATTTTAAACAGAATCAGCCACTTTCATTTATGTTTTACCAGCTGCTTGAAAAAAATAGAGATATTTTAGAAGTTTTTTCACGCGCGAATCACCGAAAAAGTCAAGAAAACACTTGGTCCCACGATGTGACAAGTGGCAAGTTTAACGCCAACCGAGCACTTATTCAATCCCGGGCCACGTTGTTTTTATCAGAAAACTGAAAAAAACACATTTCGAATTGCCCGACCCGGGAATCGAACCTGGGACCTCATGCGGCCAACACTGATACCGGACTACTAGACCACAGAGGTATTCATTTTTTTATTTTATTTAATTTCAATTTTGCCACATAAAAAACTCAGAAATCAGAAATACTTTATACAATAAATACTTTATACAAGATATTTTGACACGTCAACATATTTTTTTTAAAACTACTACCGGATCAGAAACGCAGCCACACACTGAGAAGATCCGGCTGAATAAACTCAGTCAATATAAAGACTAAACTTTTTGGCCTAAAGAATATTTATGTAAGTATAAAAATATATTCGTTTAAAGTGTAAACTATGCAACATTATTCCGATCCTATGACTTGGACCCTACAGCACCTGGACAAACGCTACCTCCACGAAATCCGGATTATCCCGGCTTTACCCATTATCCATGTCCAGACTGACGCCTCCATGATCGTCTACACCGAGATAAGCTGTCTATTGTCTATCACGCGATCAGTGTATCCATGATATAAAAACTGGGAGACTGATTTGAATGGTAAATAGTTATCATAATTGGTGCAAAGTTTGCAAAGCACGTACGTTTTATCTTAGAAAAATACATTGCAAATAACTATCTTTTAAGGATATAAGTTTTATAAAATGTCCATACAGTGTTACCATTAAATAATTTCATGGCTTTTTTTGTTGGATAGCAAACAAGCTACAGACCACACAAATACAAATAGACACGGTGTTGGGCAAAAAATGCGTAGCTGCTCATATGAGTAAATGTATGTAAATGTCAAACGATTGTAGATGTAGGTATTATATCGCAGAAATTATAAATATGCCACATAATGTTATTTTATCTCGTCAAATAAAAATATAAGGCTTGGAATACCTCTGGAGTGATTTTATTTAATTAGTAAGTATAATAACTTTATATTTCTCTTTGTAAATGCAAGCGATGCTGACAAACTTAGAAATTGTTTTGAAAGGCGTATCCATTTAATTCGTGAGCAGATAGCTCTCTTGGTGGAAAGAGACAACTATCGTCTACAGTCACCGTCGGACTGGTCATATAGCAAGCAGCATTTGCCACCGCGTTTGTGGCAGGCTTCCATGGCATTGGTTTGCGGCACTTACTACCCAAGCCCATATGGTAGGTAAATTATGGAGCCCCCAGTCTTAGATCTTAGTCCTTATTTTATTTATTTATTTTATATCATAAGATAGCAAACAAGGAGATGGGTCTCCTGAAGGAAAGGGTCAACCAACGCCTATAGACATCAAAAATGTTAATGATGCGTTGCTATCTTGTGGCGAGGTCTAATGCCACATGCATAACTTTACCGGCTAACTAAATGTAAACTGCAACTGACGGTTCGTTTGTAATATTAGAGATAAATGAAAGAAAATAAAGGATAATAGTGTTCCATTCACCATCTACCAACCAGCTAGGGTTCGATTCCCGACAGAGACAAACATTTATGTGATGAGCATAGATGTTTAAATTTTAGGTTTGGGTGTTTATTAAATCTATTAGAAAATTTATAAGTATACGTATATGTATCTCTTTGTATTAGTATCGTTGAATGACACCCACATTATAAGCAAATAAATTGCTTACTTTGTTAGTTAGATCAATATATATATATATATATATATATATATATATATATATATATATATATATATATATATATATATATATATATATATATATATATATATATATATATATATATATATATATATATATATATATATAATTTGTTGGTTAGATCAATAACTATATTTAGTCCAACAATTTATTTTTTATTTAGTTATTTTCTAATCACTTTCGATCTTCTACAATATATTAGTACTTAAAAATCTGCGTCCAATACAGTTTCAAAAAAAAAAGTTTTCAAAAGTTACAGGTTTTCAATTATTAATATTTTGCTGTCTACAGCAGACTTAATGTTTTTAAAATGACTTTCATGCTAATATAGAGATTGACTTAAAAAATCTATCAGCTTTTCTTTTTAAGAATGCATCAAATGCAGTAATTTGAATCAAAACCGATCGATTTATTTAGTATTTATTAATAACAATTTTTTTAAATAATAGTTTTGGTATTACTTCAACATTTTTCAGTCTATAGGTACATTATATGTTAATACAATACTGAGTACAAAATATTTTAGAGCTCAGAAATTGCGTTGAATGCCGTTCGAATGATTAAAATCAATCATCGTTTTCAAAATATACAGCTTTTCCAAAATTAAATTACTATTATTTATAACAAAATTAAGATTTATAAACTACGAAAAAATCTACGTTTAGGTATAAGTAGGTAGATTTATTCCTTTGAGCTTGAAATACCTCACTTTAGCGGGAAGTTTCAGAGATGGCCTGCAGGGTTAACCGGTTTACAGAATTTTGGAGTTGTGCCTGAACATACATAAAAAGGTATATTATCATTCGAATTAAGAACCTCATCCATTTTGGGAAGCCGGTGGATAAAATAGGACTTAGTAAACCTATGACTAGTAAACGAAACAAAAAGATTGGAGACTTTAAATTTTTTAGAAAAACTTGGAAAATTTATTTCGAAAATATCGACCCGAGTAAAAGTTCGAAGCCATGGAATTACCTTTTACACCGAAACCAGTTGCCCTATTGATGTAACAAAACTTCAATCAAATCGAAGCGTTTAGGGCTTTTACACACTGCCTCTAGGTACAGGCCGCGTCGCGTCGCGTGTTAGTACTACGTGAGCGTGACGTTGTATCGTGTTTATGTGTGACTTTCATTTGATTGAAGTTTTGTTACGAAAATAGAGACACAGTACTACAACCGCTACCAGACCACTAATATTTACATGACCTACATTTCACGACAAAAACATTACTTTCTTTTGCTTGATCGAGTAAATAATTAGCATATAGCCCTTTTTATAAATAGGTTTTTCACACAAAAAAAGAATTTTCCTAGTCTGACTTAGTCATCTAAAGATGAGCGCGTTCAAATAATAATAATAAAAATAAAAATGGACAAACTGATCTTACTTTGGGGTAAGATGAGTTTGTCCATTTTTATTTTTAAAACAAATTATTTGTTTGTGTCGATGATACTTATACTAATATATATATATATATATATATATATATATATATATATATATATATATATATATATATATATATATATATATATATATATATATATATAATATATAGGTATATATATTTTGTTACAAACAAACAAAAACTTTTTAACTTTATAATAGTATCTGGTATAGTTAGATATTCATTTTCAAATTCGTTGAAAAGTACAACGTGTCAAACAAGCGAATTACAATATGGGAGTCGGGAGCCTGTAACCCGATCCGGTTAGAACTGGAATTATCCGGTAATGGTGGGTAATTGAGCGGAATAACCACGTTAACCACCACCCAGAAACCCGACCTGCCAACAATGATCCAGCATCGATTTACATTGCTTTAATAATGTCCTTAAATAACTCGTTTAATCACATTATTAAATGTGGACCTAAGTTTCTACCGCAATATATTTTATTCGGTAATTTAATTTCAATTGCATCAAAATGTTTAATTAGATTATTAAATATTTAAAGATATGTTAAGTTAAAAAATGTAATGAATGAAAATTGAAAAAATGCGTAAACTCAAATACTACTGGATCGATTTTAAAAAATCGTTTACCAATATAAAGCTACGTTATCATTGAATAAAATAGACTACTTTGTACTCGATTGTGTAAAAGAAAGTAATGCGTGTGGGTCACGCGAACTAAGTAAGCTTGTAAGCTATAAAAATGTTAACTGTCTAAAGCTTATAAACGACATATTGAATAAAATTTTCTCAATAAACAGCAGAATCGGCTTCTGTACAAGATTATGAGATCCTGGATTTGGCAAATCGAAGTTTTTCTGGAAAACGTTACTTGTCTGAGACTGGATATGTGGCCTATTTGTCGTTAGGTTGACCATTTGTCACACTATTGGACGTAACGGTGCAAGCTAATCGTGAGTACATTAGTTGCCATCACGTCTAGAGACATTTCTGTCTATAGACGTGATGGCCTTTATTTCTTACTTTTTAATAAATATTACATCGCGTGGCAGGCAGATAAAATCAAATGTCGTTAAGATTTTTGTTAATCATAATTCACAGTTTTGCTGCCTGACGAGACTAGTGCCAGGTCTAAGGTATAGAGTAAGAGTCGTAGTCGTTTTATCCGCCAGGACAAAGGATGCCATAATTTTAATGACTAAAAATATTAAATACCTATAGACCGTGGTCCCGCAAATATTTTTTTGATAAATAACAAAAAACATGAGTCTTTGAGAACTAAATTTAAAGAAATAGGTATACTTACTGTGAGCTCTCAATTCATTTTGGAGAATATCTTATATGTGAAAAAAAATATAAATAAATTTTCCAAGAATTGTGACACTCACAGTATAAATACTAGAAACAAAAATAAAATAATAACACATTTTTCAAGACTGAGTAAAATTAACAAGTCGTTTTTATGCCAAAGCGTTCGTTTTTACAATACACTTCCTGATGATATTATAGAATTGCCTTATTGCAGATTTAAAAAAAATTGTGAAACAAAAATTATGCAAAAAGGGCTATTACAAAATACAGGATTTTGTAAATGACAAAGAGGCTTGGAAATTAATTTATTTAATTGGTTGGTATTTTAATTGGCTTTTGTATTTTGGTATATAAAATATTGTGATCATTTTTTTTGACATTTATTTAAAATTTATTTTGATATTACTACCATTTTTATAACAGTTTTGTGTTTTAACTTTCTAAATAAATTTTGACTTTAAATGTAAAAACTTGCAATTAATTACGGGTATTTAACTTTATATTTAATTTTTGTATTCCATTTTGACATTTTTAATTAAATCTGATTACAATTATTTATTGCCAATTTTATTTATAAATTAATAGTAATTTAATGTTGACATCACTAGATCTAATTTTTGTAATTATGACATTTAATTGACATATTTTTATTAATTTTATAAATGTCCGTCTTCATGTTTGCTTAAAATTATAATTTTAATATATATATATATATATATATATATATATATATATATATATATATATATATATATATATATATATATATATATATATATATATATATTTTTTTTTTTAAATAATTGGTCATTTCTGTAAGCAAAACAAAATTCTCTCTGGTTGACGTGATTTTTATGAATCGTATTTTACAAATATTGTATAAATTGTGTTTTATATTTTGTTGTGATGTGTTTTTTTTGACGTCGACAAGTGTTCTTAAATGTACCTACGTCGAATAAATATGATTTGAATTTGAATTTGAATTTTAAGTTTTGTGAACAGCTTCGTTTTGACGAGACAACCATCTTTTCTATCTTCAATATATCTCAAATCGGGTAGGTAACTCATAAAGTTATACGGCTTTGAAAATATTGATTCGGTAAAGGAAAAATATTTATTAATAACAATTATTTTTCGACCTTAACCGCTTGATTATATTATAAAAAATACGATGAAACTTTTGTCCTACACTGTTGATGGTTTTCCTGACGAGTCCTCTACTCTTAAGTTTCGGAATTACGGAATTTTTAAATTGATATTAAGCAATTTAAAAACAACATAATTTTCTCACAACAGCGTGTTATTTATTATTGTAATTCAAGGGTAACTTTGTCCTACACGTGAAGTGGAAACTTTTCTTAGTTCGACACTCTAAAGTTTTCTTTTTTATATATCTTTATTAGTTACCCGATTCGAGATTTTTCGAAGGCAAAGATAGTCAAAAGGAAGCTGTTCACAAATTTCAGCTTGTTATTAATAAAAAAAAAGTTTGTTTGTGGGACTACGGTCTATATAATTAATAACTGTTGAAATATATGAAAAGAAAAAGTATCTTCACGCCCGTATCTCGGAAACGGTAGGCAGAGGTACCACAAGTACACCCACGATTAGCCAAAGATACTTGGTCCCACAAATATGATAGGTGGCAAGCCTATCGTCAACCGGGCACGTCCAATCCCGGGCAACTTTGTGTTTAGCAGAAAACTGAAAAAACACCTTTTTTAAGTTGCCCCGTCCCTTTGAATCAAACCCGGGACCTCACGTGAACCAACGTCAACGCTGGACCACAAGACCACAGAGGCGATTATGAAAAGAACTAATTTTTTTATTGCTATAACGTAAAATCCTTGTTGAAAAAGGAAGCACGCTAATTTTTTGCCAAAATAGACATAAAGCATAATTATATTTTTTTACGATAAGTATTTAGAGTATTTTCACCAAAATGACGCCGTTTTATATGTGTACCAAACCTAGCGTTGTTTGTAGCCCAGGTAAATCAATATAATGTGTGATTTAGAAACGTCCACCAAGGGGCGCTAGACAATTACTTATATTTTTTTAGATATTAACCGAAATGACGTTTTAGTTGATAACGCAAACTACCTGTTGCGTTATTTGTAGCCAAAATCAATGTGTGTGATTTGGAAACGACTACCAAGGGGCGCTTAAACACAATCTCTGTCTGGGGCAGACACTGGACGAGAAAAGGTGAAGCTAATTGACGCATTTGCCAATCTTACTCTTAACTTAGGTAACTAGGCACTTTTGCAATTCATTGCTGCCAAATACAAATCATTGAGTAAAATATGTACGTAGGTAATAGTTCCATGATGTACCTATACGACCATTGACGTGTGATCATATATCTAAGTACCTACGAAGATAGTCGATATAAAACTATGCAAAGAGAAAAAGAGAATTAATATTTTAACTATGGCATAATCGTGTACATATCTACTGCTCTGGTTCTCCAACAAAAACATCCATGTCAAATTTTTACACGAGTTTTTAAAGTAAATAAAAAATATGTATCAAACATTGGGTCGCACGCCTAGTGTAATAAAATGTTACAATGACACCCATTGTGTCTCACCCAATATGGCGGCTACTCGCTATGAATACAGCGTGGCTACATAATTACTGGTGCAGACAATGGCAGTGACACAATAAATGTATTCGTTACGACTTGTCGCCGACAGTAATGTAGGGGAGCGTAAGTAAATATGGCCGAAATTATATTTAGGAAAGTATTCGCAAGTTCTGGCGTTAATAACACGTCGTTTTGAATTTAAGCGGGAAACTTGCTTTTTTTTTAAATTTGTATATCTTACGTATTGTACTTATTTATGTCAAAGATAGCAAACAAGCAAATGGGTCTCCTGATGGAAAGAGTCAACCATCGCCTATAGACACAACTTAAGTATTAATGGTGAGTTGCTATCTTGTGGCGAGGTCTTCTGCCACATGCATAAGTTTACCGGCTACCTCACCCTCCAAACCGGGACACGACAGCAACCAGCACTGTCGCTATCGCGACAGGAATAGGCAAGGCGGTGTTACCAGACCCGGGCGAGACAGTGCAGAACTCTACCACCTAGTAGCCAAGATGGTAGTGACTCACATAGCCAATCGGTCGTTTTTTACGACCTGCCTGGCAGAACGGCAGTTGGTCTATTCTTCAAAGGAGCCCAGAATCAACACGGGGTACCTTTATCATTTGATATATTTATGAAATAAGTTAGATTTATGTTCAATTGAAACTTACACCCGTGGACAAGTTACGGAAATTCATCTAACCCCAAAAAAGCCAATAATTTCCTTGTAATGTGGATGTAAGTCTAGGTAGGTAATACACAGAAATACTTATACAAACACTAAAAAACCTACTTATGCTGCGGCCGCACTTGCTTGAAGTTATATGCGCGCTAAGGCACAAGCAGCCCAGAATATATGCGAAAATAGCCGATATTAGCCATCACCCGGTCATATCTGCATTTATCGTGTCATTGCACGAAGCTTTGTGACAATAGACGCAAGTGCGGCTGAACCATTTTAGAAATAAAAATAAATCGTTAAATGTCTTGCAAAGCTGAACGCAAAAGTCGAGAACGGCTACACCAATTCGGATATTTTTTTAGATGTTCTTTGAAATCCGATGAAGGTTTTTATGGTGAGAAAAAAAAGAAAATTGCAACAAAAATAATAAACACGAAAATTTAATTTTCCTAGACTCAGAAATACAAATACATATTACCCATCATATCGCTGATCGCACAAACGCTTGTCTCTATCGGGCATCAAACCCAAACCCCATTGATTGTGTAGTCTCGGTTTCTAACCGCTTGATCAACGGGGCGGTATCTTACTTTACAATATAACTAGCTTTTGCCCGCGGCTTCGCTAAAGCAAAAAGTGCCTATGTCACTCTCCATCCCTTCAACTATCTCCATGTCAATTCGTCACTCCGTTTGGCCGTGAAAGACGGACAAACAAACACACACACTTTCCTATTTATAATATTAGTATAGATATAAATAAATACAAACCAGCAGGGATATATGCATTCAGATAAATGTTTTCTAGAATAATCGAAACACTTACTTAGAACGATTTGCCCGACCCAGTTTAAGAATCCAGGACATTATGACTGGAATCGAATGTGCTAACACTATAAATATAAATGTAATAAATATTGCTGAACTAATTACTCGGATCGACCTAACCCCAAAGTAAGCAAATTATTTGCTTGTATTAGACATTGGCCTTTGTCAAGAGTACTGATAGAAATACATAATACATAAGTACTGTAACTTAATAAACACCCAAAGCCAGAAATATAAACATCTATGCTCATAACACATTCGTTTGTCCCAATCGGGAATCGAAGCCGAGCCCCATTGATTCGGATAGTGAGGTTTGCTGACAACTAGACTAACGGGGTGGTAACCCTTCTAGGAGGGAGGCAATAAATCATTAAATTGAAAAACTGCTTCCAAGTACTGTAATATATGTCGCTTAACTTCAAACCTAGGTAAATCCACTGAAAGCAATATCGAGATATCTGGAAAAATACTGATTCTGAACAATACTTATATCTTCTTTTCAGAAAATAAATATTGTATACTTTTAAATAGGAAGTACACAAGCCAATTAAACATTCAAAATAGCAACCAATATCACCTAAACTTTAAAAAAAAGCTTTTTTTGATTGGATATATCCAAGTTTTATTTAACATGACGAAATTTACCCTTGATTAAAAAAAGAGGCGCGGATTTACCTAACTTTGATAAAATCTTATAGCATTTACCTAGTTTTTATAAAAACTAGATATTAATGTTAAAATAAAAAACAATAGTTGAAGGAAAGATTATGTGAAGAGATGTAAATATTTTTGTGTGTGAGTAAGTGGGTGTGTGTGTGTGTTATAATAATAGTGATAAAAACTATGATATAATGTTATAAAATAAGATTTTCTGTTTCATCATATGTAAGTGATTTTTTATTTTAACGTTAATATCTAGTAAAATTAACTTGTTTATTCTGTGGAGAGGGCGTTGATGGCTGCGACTCAGTTATTTTACTTTTGTAGCTATCATCGTTCAATTTTATTTCTTAATGTATATTTTTCTGTTGGCAAATAAAAATTATTATTATTATTATTATAAAAACTACTTTTGCTAATGACATTAGAGGTTGTCACCAAATTTTAATAATTTGATTACATCAAGGTATCTGAATGATAAAATATATTTAAATAAATTGTTGCGTGAATAAAAAAGTTTATTGTCGTAAGGCAAAATAATTGTATAAAGAAAAAAAGAATTTTTAATATTTCTTTAATATCATCCTATTCTTCGGGACTTCCTAAGAACGACCGGTTATATTTTCAATGTCAAGCACGGTTTTGTAGTATTCTAACTCTTGCAATATTAGCCAGTTATTTTAACAATAATTCGTACAACCCGACTCTAGGTTTTATGTATTACTAGCTGTTGCCCGCGACTTCATCCGCGCGAAGTTCGTTTACTCCGCACTGCTCCTCCCGCGTAGGTGATAGCGTGATTACCTATATGTAGCCTATATGTTGACCTGACCTGTTAGTAACATTCATACAAAATTTGAAGTAAATCCATACAGTACTTTTTGAGTTTACCCCGGACATACATACAGACAAACAGACAACCAGACATACAGACAAACAGACAAAAATTCTTAAAACTATATTTTTGGCTTCGATATCGATTGTAGATCACGCCCCAAGTATTCTTTAAAAAAAATATTCAATGTACAGTTTTGACTTTCCTACGATTTTATTATATGTATAGATTATCCCTTATATAACCTGGGAAGAAAACACATTACGTGTAAGGTGTGTACTTTGTTACAGTTTATTTGTTTTCTCAATTTGCTTTTGTTAGCAACACATATGTATTTCAGCGATACGTGTCGTCGTATTTCTTTAATAGAATGAAGGCTAAAATATGATCCTTGCGTTTTGGGAAACTGCTTTTTCTTCTAAAACCGGCTTACCATTGTGTCCGAATCAAACACAGCCCAAGATATCTTATTACAACTGCAGTTTACTAAAAGATTAATTTTAATTCGTTTGACAGTAACTTGTGTTAGGTTTTTATTTAATAAAGCAGGATTTTGCCCTACATCGTTGTTGTACGAATTAAAATTATTTACTCTGGTAACACAGAGCTTGCACGAAAACAACAATGGCGGGTAAGACGGGTTGAGAACTCGGAGATTGAGTCTCCTGCATCGATCAGTGTAACACACACTGGTCTCCGTTTAAAAGTACGATAATATTTGAATAATCCAGAACGTGCATAAGCAATTTAAGGTACATGTATTTGTTAATTTATATTATATTTGACCATTTCATCATGAGAATTTAAGGATAGAATGTTAAAATTAGAGTAATAAGGATTTTGGTTACATTAGACAATGTAAAAGAAAATATAAAATTGTAAAAACCGATTACGTTGTTTTAATTAGAAAAGGCAGTTATTAATATTTAATACAAGGGCGGAATCTGGCCATTGCCCATAGATATTCTCTCATGCACCACTTTAATTGTCAAATCAATACGTAGGGTATTGATTACACTTGTTAGCTGTTAAAGCAGTGGGATTCAAGTTTTGATATTTGAAGTATCCGTATTGAAAATCTAAAAATACTGGCCCCGATGGTCAACCAATGCTCTCGCTGTACAGTGCCAAACTACGAAAGAATCAATCACGCGGTATTTATCTCTGGTCTTTTTTTATATCATAAGTTAGCAAACAAGCAGATGGCTCTCTTGAAACAGAAACCATCGCCTATAGACACCAAAAATGTGAATGGTGCGTAGCTATTCATGTAGCGGGATGGCAATGCCAAGTGCATTAGTATACCGGATACATTATCCTCCAAACCGAAACACGACAATGGTAAGCATTGACGCTTTGCGGTAGGAATAGGTCAGGCGGTGGTACCAAATATCCGGGTGAGACGTTATGGAACTCTACCACCAAGTAATCACAATGACAATGACAATGACACGCGCAGCCACAGAACACATGAATACTAATAGATACGGCATTGGGAAGGAAAAGCGTCGCCGCGCATGTGAGCAAACGCTCCTATCACTGTCAAAAGTGTCACACATGTGTAGATATGTTATATTGAGAAATAATAAAAATAAACCATATTGTACTATTTTATCGTACCGAATGATATTACAAGGTTTAAAAATTACTCTTGAAGTGATTTTATTTCGTCGGTATGTAGTAAAACTCTGTATTTCTCTGTGTAAATGCAAGCTACGCTAGCAATCTAAGAAATTACCTTGAAAGGCATATCCATTTAATCCGTGCGTATAGCCAATCGGTCGCTTTTTAAGACCTGCCTGGTAGAACAGCAATTGGTATATTCTTCAAAGGACAATATCTGAGTGCTTTTGTTTGGGCTACTGACATAATAAAAAGTGTACTGCGGTGACTCCTTTATTTTACCTTAGGGAATAGGTCCGTTTATTCCATTCCTTACACTAGGTAGATACTTTCTTGCTTTGGGGACATTCGACCTTCTACAAAACCCTAAAATGTCCATCACCGTGTTTTTAGTTAAACTGCTTTATTTTAACTGTTATCTTTCAATATACCATGAATGCGTGAACTCAGCCAAAAGCACAAAATTTTCCAGACTGCTCACGAGGTATTTGAGTCCAGCTTCTATATTTTCTATGTTGCACAGTATCACCACAGTATACTAGAGACTAACAGTAGTCAATCTACATACATGTGATATTTGAGCAACGCACACATAGACACTTCTCACGGACGCGATATCTCGGAATGGTTTGGTACAGTTTGTTCCGCACCAGTCCGAGATATCGCGTCCGTGAGAGGTGTTTATGTGTGCTATGCACGAATATTACTTGTATGTTATATTGACTTCTGTTATTCTCTAAGTATTCTGTTGTATCACTCTTGTAGACGACACGGCCCTCAGTGTAGGCAATCACATTGTCCCCACGTTAAGAATCTGTTTTTCAGAATAAAAATTAACCAATATTTTAAACCTGTTTTAACCCGTGCTCATCCTGACTCCCTTTGAAGATTAGACTATCTACCATTCTGCCAGGCAGTTCGTAAAAGGCGAACGATTGGGTTTACGTGTCACTACCATTGTAACTACTGGGTGGTAAAGACCCGCAATGTATCGCCCGAGTACCTATATTGCACCACCGCCTTACCTTTACCTACTGCAATAACATCGTTACTCGTCATTATCGTGTTCTGGTTTGGAAGGTTAAATACCCGGTAGACTTATTCTTGTGGTGTTACCATCGATAACAACGCACCATCAACATGTTTGTTGTCTATAGGTAATGGTATCTCTATCCATCAGGAGAATCATCTGCTTGTTTACTCCTGATATAAAAAAGTTTGCCTATAGGTATACCAATTTCATCCAAACTCATCCAGCAGAATCAGCATAAGAGTAACGCAAACATACAACTTATAAATGTATAAAAAAGTATCTTCACGCCCATATCGCCGAAGGGGTAGGCAGAGGTACAATAAGTGCACCCACGATTAGCCGAAGATACTTGGTCCCACAAATGTGATAGGTGGCAATCCTATCGCCAACCGGGCACTTTACTTTCCAATCCCGGGCAACTTTGTGTTTATCAGAAAACTGAAAAAACACTTTTTTAAGTGCCCGACCCGGGAATCACACCCGGGACCTCATGTGGTCAACGCCAATGCTGGACCACTAGACCACAGAGGCAATATAAATGTATAATATTATATATCTACATAATGTATAATATAAGTGAGATTTCCTTAGCCTGTTTGCAATAATTGTGAACAAATCAGACAACCTACAATATCTTATTACAACTGCGGTTCCGAAACTGATTAATTCGTTTAACAATGCATTATTTACTATAAAGTAACGACCAATATTTGAAGTCCGAATAAACGGCCAGCAGTACATATTATATGTTAAATGCATTTCTATAACAAAAACGCAAGAATATGATCCTTACGTTTAATAGAGACATTTTTTAATTTCTTGTGCCAGCTTGCTATTGTGAACAAATCAAAGGCAACCCATAATATCTTATTACAACACCGATCTAGTTACAACTAATTCGTTTGTCAATAGCTTTTTTCATCTTATAATAATTCCTAGCAATTCGTTAATTAAAGTAATCGCGATGACAAGTTACTTTATTTAGCGAGATAGATACTATTTAAAACAATCGATGGGTAAAAAATCTATAGCAACAAAGCAAAACCAGAATCTGGTTAAAATGGTAAATATTCTATAATCTGTGCTTATAGCTGTAGGTACATACTCATCTGAGATATATAAATACCCCGCCACAAGAGACTCCTGCTAGTGCAATATCAACCTTTAAGATTAACATTGAAAACCTTCAATAACACTTCCGCTATATCCGGGGTCGAAGTCGGGACCTCATATGTATCAGATCTGACTCCGAATAGGCTAACCACTGGACCACTACATTCATTATCTAATAAGAATGTACTTTCACCTACACTGATATTTTACCCTAAAATTGAATTTAGGCGGTAACTTGGATTACTATATGTTACTTAAATTGCCGTCGACCACTATCCTATGCGTACCTTACCCCTTAAATAATAAAAAGTACAATAAAAAAATAAGCTTCGAAATTCAAACTCTAACATTCTGATCCCACAGTTTAGTAACCGATAAGTATCTTTACGTTCATCGCGTCAAAAAACACAAGATGTGTTGAGTTATTACTGCACACTCCGTCACTTTTAAATACGCTCTATCTTAATTCTTATATTCCTAAATACTCTATTACAAATTACAAATACGATTAAAATATAATTGTAAACTTTATTACATTGTAATAAAGTCTACGTTAGTTTTGTTTATCTCAAAATAATTTGGTAAGCTATCTTGGTTTGGTTTGAAAGGGCACTAGTATAATCAAAACATCGTGAGGTAATCTCTTTTATGTCAGTGTATTGTGGTTTAACAAATGATCCGGCGATATATTTTAGTAACGCCTTTTGTTAATCTTTATTTGATAGATCTTATGAAAATACGCACCTTGTAATCAGTGGAGGCTTTTTTTTTAAATTAAACGGTACTTATCGGCTACTGGGTGTATGGTTATGGATGGAACCGTGATGAGCCTGAACCGTTGATCCGGGCCTCCTTAGAAGAAACCCAAACCTATTCACGGTCTTCTACGGTGCATGCAGCTAAGCTATGGAATTCGCTTCCTCCATGCATACGCACTAGCCCTTTACTACCGGTTTTCAAAGACGTCGTAAGAGTATTATCTGACACTTTCTTGATTTTAATAGTTTTACTACTAAGTTGTAATATTCGATTTCCTTTAATATTATGTATGTGTTTCATATATAAATATGTTTAGTGTATGTGTATGTGTGCAAACTCATCTATGTATTATTTTATTTGTCGTGCACAATGACTTCCCATTTATTTATACTCCATATTTCGGGTTAGCTGGCAGAAATCTTCGCCAGTAGAGATAAACTCACCTTTTGTGCATTTTTGTTAACCTATTTTCGTATGTATTTTTTTGTAAGTGTACAATAAAGTATTAAATAAATAAAATAAATAATTAAGAAAATACCATGTGCTATTCTGCTAGGCAATACGTAAAATGCGAACGATTGGCCATAGGTACGTGTTACTACCATCGTGATTACTAGGTAGTAGAGTACGCAGGGTCTCGTCTGATTCGCAATAGCATCAATTATTATTACTGTTGGTCGTGTTCTGGTTTGGAAGGTAAAGTAGCAATAAACTTGTAATGCCAAAATTTTATTTAAAAAAAGGCAAGTGTACCATTCGTAAATTTGATGTCTATGGGGGATGATTGTCTCTTTCTATCAAGTGAGTCATCTGCTTTTTTGCTATTATATGATATAAAAAATACGTTTGTCCACTTTTCCTAACCCTCGAAGAAACCTGAATAAGGCTTTATGATATTTGATTTTATGTATGAAAAATGTGCCCGAGGCCCGCCTACACGAACATTACTTCTTTCGGGCACTAGCTTCATTGCAGCGAGAAAAGAAAAGGCGCAAGCCTATTTATGTAGAATATTTCCCAATCTTTTCCAAAAGTACCTATTAAGTTTTACTGGACTAATCATGAAGCTTTAAAAGATCGACACTCTCAGTTTACGAAATTCAAATAACTTTAATTTAAAGGGTGTGCTATACATTTTTTGGACTTCTTTAGACTCTCAGTGCTCCGCGGTAACCATTAGAGCACTTGTACGTTGCGTTTACCTGACGATGCATTTTATTGTGAAAATGTCCAGGGGCGGCTTAATCTATAGTGTAGGGTGTGCAATGCACATGGGCGCCGCAGCGCTCCCTGAGACAACTAAGAGCATAGTTTTGGACCCATTAGGGGTCGTCAGGGTTTCATTGCACATGGGCGCTACACGATCTAGAGCCGCCCCTCATAATACCTATATTAATTTGGTAAAATACAATGAACGCAGTGATCATTACACAGGCAACGGGTTTTATATACCTCCCGAATATCATTAATCTTCAGCATCAGAATTCAGGGTCACCTAGCATCTATCAGCAGCAACACCAACTACCACATCTTTTTTGGTTCTTAATGCGTAACAATCAGCGAATTTTGGATTAATAGAAGCACATCATTATAATCTGCACTACATTTGAGAATATTTTTTAAGAACAATATTTATTTATCAAGCAACTTTCAAGACGTCCCGTAGGTATCATTGTGAATTTTTTGCATCATAGATCGCAACAAAAATATTGAAATTAAGCAGGATAACGTTTGCTTAAATATTTATACATCTTACTCATAAGTATAAACCATCAGGCTTACTTCCAGGGCTTTACTTCTACTACGTAAATTAAAAGGTTAAAAAACGTAATAACCACTTCTAGAAGAGTGGGTTCTGCTACCTCTCGCAAAGGTTCGTTACCACTGTCATGTCCTGCCGTGTCCGAGTTTCCAAAAGCGTGTTACTATCGAATCGTGTTACGGTTTCGAGGGAAATGTAGACGGTAACCGTAAACATGTAGTAGTACATACAGGTACTTTCCATTGGGAGAGGCATATTCCATGACAAAAAAAAAGATAAAATCGTATCAAATCACTATCTATATTTATTATTAAATATCTATATCACTACATAGTATAAAACAAAGTCACTTTCTCTGTCTGTCCCTATGTCCCTATGTATGCTTAAATCTTTAAAACTACGAAACGGATTATGATGCGGTTTTTTGCAATAGATAGAGTGATTAAAGAGGAAGGTTTATGTGTATAATAACATTCAATGTATTGTAGAGAAATACTGCAATTTTTGAGTTTTCTGATGTCATGTCGTAAATAATTATATTTTTTTCCGCTTATAATGCAAACGCAGGCTAAACCCTACGAGATTTATCAAAATAATGTACTAAGTATTTGTACACATTGAAAAGGTCTACAGAAAAGTCCGCGATGGTATATGTCTAGCTCTTATGGATAACCCGCAATAGCATTTTTTTGTCATATACTTTTTACGAGAAATAATGACTTTTTTCAAAGCAATTTTAAGCAATACAGCACTAATCCTTATCCGATTAAATACCTTAAATATATTGTTGATTTAATATAGATCAATATGGCCGTTTACAGCATGTAATTTAAATGAATATTTTCGAAGATATTACAGATTTAAAATGCAGGGGCATAGCGGTTGCGGGGTTATCGGCCGGTCGGGCGGCGCGCACTGTTTGTTCCGCTGGGAAACGTGTCAATTTTCAGATAAATAATTTTATTTTTAAATAAATATTATTTATTAATTAGGACTTCAGCTGAAAACTAAAATTTAGTACATTTCTTTTTTTATCTAAATATCACCATATAAAAATCATGTGGATGATTAGAAATAGTATTAACAAATTATTTTTCCTGTTTTCGGAATTTTATATGATCAAGTAAAGTACATTCTATCATGTAATAAGTTAGCACATTCTTTAGATAATATCTTCAGGTATATCGTATAATTTTTGTAAAATTGTTATTTAACAATCAAAGTAAAAAAACATGATTTAGCAAACCAGTTTTCAACTACTTTACTTACTTACTTTTCATTTTACTTTTCATTTTTTTTCACTGAGTGACATGGGCTATTTGAAAAAAAAAAACTTCCCACTACGTATGTAGATAAGGAAGTTACTGATTTTACCCCGATTTTCGAAAATCGAGTTTTTACCATATGTCCACGTTTAGAGGTCCTAGGAATCTTTCCGACTATTTTCACGATGACGTCAGTATGTCTGTCTGTATGTATGTATGTATGTGTGTGTGTGTGTATGTATGTGTGTGTGTATGTGTGTGTGTGTGTATGTGTGTGTGTATATGTGTGTGTAGGTGTGTATGTAAACATCTCATAACTTTTGAATGGCTAGACCAATCGAAACGCGGTTGGATTCTGCTCAACTTAGATTTCCTGAAAATTTCAACCGATTCGGTCCAGGATTTTGAGAAATTTTGAAAAAACACCAAAAATATGTTGACGAAACAGTATTTTTTAATATTACTTCCAGATTTATGTACCGATTGAGTAGAAAAACTAATCAGCTCTATTCGTCAAAAAATATGTCTAATAAATAAATTGCATCAAAATCGGTTTATCCGTTTGGGAGTAATCGTTGACGAAAAATTTTGAAAAAGTGTTTTTTCGACATGGCTTCGAAATTTTTCAACCAATAATTTTTTGGTGTTCTACGATATTTTAGTACTTAAAAAACTACGTCAAATGCCGTTTCAAAAATCAAAATCGAATCTAATTCTCAAAGCTTTTCATACATTATTTTTAGCAAACTTACTTAAGTTTTTTTAAATAACTTTCAAGTTAATTTACCGATTGACTTAAAAATATTATCAGCTTTTGTTCCGTTAATTTAATCAAAATCGGGTCAATTTGTTTGGGATTTATCAATGAATAAAATTAAAAATAAAATATTTTTTGACATTGGATCGAAATTTTTCAACCTATCGATTATTTAGGTAAAACAATATTTTAGATCTCAAAAATTGAGTTGAATGCCATCATCGTTTTCAAATATACAGCTTTTCAAAAATTAATAACACTGTCATTTTTAACAAAATAGATGTTTGAACTGAAAAATCTATGCTTATATTTTTTACTCTTGAGCTTAAAATACCTTAATTTAGTGAGAAGTTTCAGGGATGGCCCGTAGGGTCAACCATTTACACATTTTTTTCCCGTTTGTCCTGATGCCTCGGTTTAATAAATCGCAGGGTCAAGCCTTCAACGTTGCAGGCTTAGATTTGAGCGTTGACTGCTTTTCACATGGCCGACTATATATCGCTCTTTCAAGAATAATCTCTAAAGAAAACATATTTGTATTGTCTAATGGCAAGAAAGCTGTGAACGTTGTATATAAAGACATTCCATAATATATTAATTGTAAAAATAAAAGAAATAGGTAAAAATGTAAAAACATAAAAATGTAGTACCTACATGAATTTAGATATTCCAAAGATAGCAGGAAATCTTTATAGGGAAAGGAGAATCGATTTACTCTAAATTTAACGCGTGCGGGCCACGGGCAGTAATGAATTAATCAAAACTACTGGATCGATTTTAATCATTTTTTTCCCGTGCGAAGCCGGGGCGGGTCGCTAGTTAATATTATAAATGCGAAAGTTTGGATGTTTGGATGGATGTTTGTTACTCAATCACGCAAAAACTACTGAACGGATTTAGATGAAATTTGACACACAGGTAGATAATGATCTGGAATTACACGTAGGCTACTTTTATCCCGGAATAATTAGGTGATCCCGCGGGATTCGCCAAAAATTATTATAATGCAGCGGGCTGCATGCTGCAGCTAGTTGTATTATATAGATAAAACATTATCGGCCGGTTTCCGAAACGCAAATTAATTTTAACAAGTAATTGATCTGTGTTTAACAGAAAATTAGCTTGTTAAAAATTATGTTAAATACAAATTAATTGCTTGTTAAAATTAATTTGCATTTCGGAAACCGGCTGTTAATCTATTAAAATATTATAAAGATAACGCATTCGTGTTTTATGTTTGTAACTCAAAACCCAGTTAACTGATCTTAAAAATTATTTTACCATTAGAAAGCTAGACTATCCAGGAGTGACATAGGCTAATTTTTTTACTAGACTAGGCAAAAGAAAGTAATAATTTTGATTTACTCGAACAAAGTCGCGAGTAACAGTTAGTACATAATATTGGACAAATAATGAACTTTTTTCCTAAAGTCAACGATTTCGAAATCCAATCGTCAAAATACTGCCCTACGCCGAGGTTCGGTCTCACAGGAGACACCCTTAGGGCGGGCTCTTAGTCCACTTAATTTAAACCCTGCCTGAACACTCTGCTCGCCCGAAACGTCCTGTTTCGCAGTAGCGGTCATTTGGACTAACTGCTTAAGTTCATTTCGAAAAAAAAAATATTTGGAAATATTTTAACGCAGTATAACTGCAGCTTCCGACTTCCCATTTACTGTATCTCTGGAAACCTGCATCAGATCTTCACCAAACAAAATGTTACCACACGGGGAATATATCTTCTCAAACAAAAAAATAATTTCCAAATCGGTTCAGAAATGACCGAGTTTTGAGGTAACAAACAGAGAAAAACATACAGCCGTATGTTTTTTCATGTTTTTATCTGTATAATCTGTTTTATAAAACTTCTTTATATTTAAACAAAGGGAAAAAACACACTGAAATATATACATATTATAAACATTTAATCTGAACAGCCGTCTGTAACAACAAAACGCAACAACTGCTCGCATATAAGGTGAAAATAATGGCCAAATCCCTGGCAGCGGTGGCGTTAATTTTAACACCAATAGCTGTATAAAAAGTTACGCTATTTATTATCTGTATAGTATTATTCACTGCAAATAAACGGGCTGTGGGGATCAGACATAATAGCATTGTATACGTGTCATTGTCGCAGCCATTATGTGATTTTAATATTATTTTAGGATACCGCAGTATACGATGGAAATCCATGTCCAAACACAGAAGAAAATCGTCTAGTGAAAGCGGTTACAGTAGGTATGTAGGGTTCGATAACTATGTCGGAAAACGTATTGTAGGAGTTTCAATTTAAGCATCTCATTCATCTTGCTGTTTATTATTAAAAATATATATAAGTGAGTGTTTCTTATAGATACAATTTGATAGCAGTCCGGATTTTCTATAGCATAAGATAGCAAGAGTATTGTCAAGAGTCTTCGCAAACGGCATGTTTGTATGAAGAGAGTAATGAATGTGGGGGAATCCAGTCAAGTCTGCAAGGATCGTAATGTATGGCACTCAGTTCTCTCTGACTACACCGTATGGGATCTGACATAAGACAGCAATCAAGTAGATGGCTCTCCTGAGTGTTAAGAGTGAGTTTTTCTTTTCGCATTCGATCGTGAGTGCGTTTAGAGTTTACTAGGAATTTGTATGTGATTTGTACAGCGCCACCGAGTGGTAAACGTGAGAAACCAGTTTACCAGTAGGTGGCGCTGTACAAATCACATACAAATTCCTAGTAAACTTGAAACGCGCTCACGATCGAATGCGAAAAGAAAAACTCACACTTAGCACTCTGATGGAAAGAGATAACCATCGCCTACGTACACCAAAGATGTTAATTATGCGTTGCTATCCGTGTGGGGGGTGTAAATGCCAAACACTTAAGTTTACCGGTTACCTAAACTGAACAAGACAGTGACAAGCATTGACGCTATTGCGGCAGGAGTAGCTTAGGCGGTGGTATCACCCGAGTTAAATAGATGCTGCAGAACACCACCTAGTAAAAATGAGTAGGTGCCAATGTACGGAACACGCTGATAAAATCTGATTTACGTTTATCGATATTTTTATAAAGGGATGTGTCTTCTCGAATTGGGATTAGTTGGAAATCGGCTTGATGATTACTTTGGACAAATATTTGCGGGACACTTGGATGACATAATCGCACTAGTGTGTCATCTCACGACGGTATTATATCAGAAATAATATTTGCATTACAGCTCCCGCTGATTTTTTTACATTAATAGAAGCTATCACACCTTGGCCATAGGGCTAGGGGCAACATTTTTAGGGTAACGATAAACATTGATAATTGTCTCTATCATAGCATGTAGGTAGCTAGGTATTCATCTGTAGTTTAGGTATCAGGACTTAGAAACAGGTTACTTTACTATACTGGTTCTAGTCATTGATCCCATACCTAAAATGATTGTGGTTTAGATTACGATTACCGGTATTTAACTTAATATATTCAGAAATTGATATTTTACAATTTTCGTCTCGTCCGTATTTCGTCTTACTTTTTCCTGCCGCAATAACATCAAGATTTGTTACCATCGTGTGCCACTTTGGACATTAATGTAGCCGGAAATTCATCCTTGTGGCATAGCTACCCGCCATTCGTGTAGCGACGCACCATAAACATCTTTGATCTCTATATAGGCGATGTTCATATCATATTTCCACCAGGAAAACCATCTGCTTGTTTGCTATCCTACCATATAAAAATGTATTTATTAGGTACGTTCAGTTATAATTTTCATCAAAAATAAAATAATTTGAAATTAAGTAGGTACTATTTTATTTGAATACGAGTCACTAACATCGTGGCTACTAGGTGGCAGAGTTCTGCATTGTCTCGCTCGGGTCTGGTACCACCGCGTTACCTATTCCTGCCGCAATAGCGTCAGTGCTTGTCACTGTCGTATTCCTGTTTGGAGGATAAGGTAGCCGGTAAACTTATGCATATGGCATTAGACCTCGCCACAAGATAGCAACGCACCATTAACACCTTTGGTGTCTTTAGGCTATGGTTGACCCTACCATCAGGAGACCCATCTGGTTGTTTGCTATCTTATAAAAAATGATATTTGGGAAAAAAAAATAACATCTGTATGGGTATAGGTATCTATTTTCACGTCAAGTCTAAATATCAAGATCTCAGGATTTTTTTTCTAGGCCCAGGTGCCTATTAAGACACTAGTTTTTGATTTTTAATGGATATCTGCGAGACCGAATTACACTCGGTATTTTTTGTAGAGCCACATGGCTTTTTTCGATAAATATATCTAAATTCAAATTACGCAGTATACTAATACAACACGAATTAAATATACCATACAGCGCCACCTTACAAAATTGTTATTTAACTTGTTTAATATCTACTAGCTGTTGCCTGCGACTTCGTCCGCGCGGACTTCGTTTATTCCGCACAGCAACTCCCCAGTAGATGATAGCATGATGATATGTAGCCTATATGTTGACCCGATCTGTTAGTAATATTCATGCAAAATTTGAAGTAAATCCATGCAGTACTTTTTGAGTTTATCCCGGACATACATACAGACAAACAGACAAAAATCTAAAAACTATATTTTTGGCTTCGATATCGATTGTAGATCACGCCCCAAGTATTCTTTTAAAAAAATATTCAATGTACAGTTTTGACTTTCCTACGGTTTTATTATATGTATATAGATTAGAAACAATATTAGTACCATAACAGTTTACGAGGTTTTTTATATAGTAGAGGGGGCAAACGAGCAGGGGTTGCACCTAATTTAATTTGTCACCAATTCCGCCAATGTGTTCCGCTTTTGCCTTGACGATAGCTCTTTTGAAGAACCTCGAGGAATACTTGTACCTACTCCTTTTGTAATGCGCAAGTTTTTACATCATAGCATTCCTGCTTTCAGCGTGAAGCCGCTTTGCAGTGGCGACCAAACCAAGGCTGACACTTGCCATCGATGGCACCGCTGAAGACGGAATGAAAAGTTCCATGCCCTGCAGGACAGCATTCGGATCATCCAGCGAAAAGCACAACCGCCCCCATGGGTAGGATGCATAGAAAGACCACCGCATCCCGTCCCAATCTGCTGACCTATAGTGCCAAACGCGACGACTGCCAGCATAGTCGAGCCGTGATGGGCGCGTGACCAGCACTTTGCTCATAGAATAGAAGTATGATTAATATAAATTATCATCACACCGCTTCCCTTGCGAGGTAGACAGAATGAAGGTCATGGTCTAAATGGGCCAAATAGGATTCCTAGACCACGAGGCAATCAAGAAATATGAAAAGATATAGGTATGAAGTCAGCATACAAGCGAAGAATTATAAAAAAAAATATGTATAATATAATAGTATTTCTTGTAATGTAAATGTTTCCAGATTTTTTAATAAAAATCTGTTATTAAAAAAATCTGGAAACATTTACATTACAAGAAATACTATTATTTATATAGGTACATATATATTAAAAATCAAAACCTTATTTAAGGCGATAGGTAATGCCAAACTACGAAATAGACACCTCTTTGAAAGCCTACTACTGCTAACCGGTTGGTCCAATAATTAAAAAAAAATATGCATTATACGTATAATATAATTAAGTTTAAATTTTAAGTTCGTTTTTTCAAATTTTATTGTTATTTTTGACGAAAAAAAATCGAATATCTTTCTTATTTTTACGCAAAAATTTGCTTATAACTTCCAAACTACTGTAACGATTTTGATGATTTTTTCTTTTTATTACAGACAATTTATTGCTTTATAAAATTTAAGTTCAAAATTTTACAAAATCATTATAGTGTGCTATTAAATCAATAAAAACCTTATTATATAATTCGCGGACAGCGCTTGCGTCGTAAGTCAGTCTCCCGATAGCGTTCACACGGGGTGGCTGTGTCGCATGATAGCATGCTCCGCTCTCCATATTCGAGTCAAAGAGTAATAGTACAGATATAACGTTTGGCACAATAGTAAGGTTGTGCCGTTTGGAAATTGAACATTTCGTTTACGCTTGGATGTTTTTTTATAGTAGATAATGAGCTTGGTCCGAGAAGGCTGTTTTTTTTACAGATGTTGTTCTTATGATATAGACAAGGAATAAGAAAGGGTTTTTTTTAAATTCATCCCCTAAGATGGTAAAATAGGGGGTGAAAGTTTGTATGAAACTCTGTCATTTTTGAGTTGTAATGAATGATATGCCGTAATTAAATTATCCTTTAACTGAAAAAAAATTAAATACAAATTTAATATTTTTTTGAATTCTAGCCCATAAAGAGGTAAAAAGAGGCTTTAAAGTTTGTATCAAAAATGAAACGTTTATTTATTGCACTACTATAAAATCTAAATTATTTTAATTTATTATTTATGATTTTTAATACAATTAAGAAGTACGAATTTTCGGATTTTTTTAGTACTTATGCTCGTCAATCGAAATTGAAGAAACATGCATGTAATGTTCGAAGTTTCATCCATTAAAGGAGTAAAAGTGTGTTTACAATTTATATGAAAAATCAAACGTTTATGGTCAAAATAATTTGAAATTCGGCACTTATGTTCTTCAACACAATTTAAGAATCATATATTTGGGGATTTTTTAAATTTCATTCCTTAAAGGGTAAAAAAAGCATTGATGTTTGTATAAAAAATAGATTGTTTATTGTAGAATATTGTAGAAATTATTTAAAACTTAGTATTTATAATTTTTTAATACAATTAAATGAATACGAGTTTAAGGTTTTCAAATGCCATCTCTTCAAAGGATGAAAAAAGTGGTAAAGTTTGTAGAAAAAATAAAATATGTTTAATCAAAATCTCTTCAAATTTATTAGTCACGTTCTTTAATTCAATTAAATAAACGTGCATGTAAGGATGCTGCGAGTTTTATCTCTTAAAGAGGTAAAAGAGGGTATTAAAGGGGCTGAAAGCTAGTACTTTATAAATGGTTTTGTTTGCGAGTAGACGCTGAATAATATTTTTAGACTATTCATGTACTTACCTACGTTTACGCTTGAATGTTTTATAAGCTATAGATAGATAAGTATTTTGTCAATATTTTGTATAAATGTACAAAAATAAAAAAAACATATAATTAACGAAGATAATTCAAGCAAGCGAATAAAAAGCAAAACTCTAAAGAAAAAATAAATAAAAACTGGTATTATTTGAAGGTAGTAAGGACTTCGTAACTAAAAATAAATTAATAAAATATATTATACATGCAAATGGTCTAAATAAACCAACTTATTTAGTACTTTCCTCTATAAACATTAAATTAAATCTCTACTTTTCTCTTACGAGATTTTGAAACAAAAACTAAGAAGCTAGTTAAAGTTTTAAAATATTATTCCAGAGATTACATTTTACAAAATCAAATTTTGAAAGGTTTTGTTAAATATTAATTGTTGATTGTATGTATTAAAATAAAGTGCTACACGGGATGTATTGTATATTACAACACATTCAAAGAAATAGAATACGTAACTGTTATTATTGTGTAAATTGTTATATGATTTTTTGTCGATTTTCGGTATATTTTTTTCTTTAGATATTTATCGTTTTTGTAAAATGAATGTATATGTAATCGATAAATGAGCGATTACTGTTTATTGGTTTTGAGTTTGACAACAATCAGTCGATTCACGATGATAAAAGTTCATATAGGTGAACAAAAATGTTAAAATGTAGATATCTGCATCAACTGTAAATACTCTTTGACTTTGGAGCACGCCAGCGCGAGAAATAATATTTGCGCCGCTCCTGTTAGAAACTCAAGGTCGTTCGCAGCTGTAATCGCCTTAAACACAAAAGAACATCTCATTCACTAGGTTAAGTCGTCGCCGAAATCAGTGAAATAAAATATGTGAGTGGTTACGCAAAAAGGGACCTGAAGGGATTGGAAACGGTTTTTTTTTTTGATAAATTCTGATTCTATGGTCCCTCATCTTTGTTTTGTTCTAATCAAAATAATTTTAGGTGCCGTAGTTTTTTTTTAATGATTTTTTATGTAAGCCGAGGCAGTTTTGAAAATATTACACCTTATACACAGCGCACACTAGTTTCTTTTTCTAGCGCGCACATAAAGACAAGTAAAAGATGAATAAATAAGTCACCAATAATACGGCTATCGCAAACACGTGCTATTTCTCACTGACGAAGTCGCTCACTAACGACACTAACATAAAACACCCCGCGCCTCTCTCATTTCGACTCAACATTTTAAACGTGATTTACTCGAAATCAATTATTTTCCCTTGAGGTCCCTTTTTGCGTAACCACTCACATATATTTATCCTAGAATGTCATTGCTTATCCTCGTCTAAAAAAAAAAATCATTCTAATATGTCAGATATCGGAAATAGTGTTTGAGAAGGTCTCGTAGCAATTTAGCGAAGATATTAATTTACACAGAAGTACAGGAATCGGAAGTCGGTTATTACAGTTTTACAGCATCTGTTCGAAATTCGACCATCATTATATAACAAGTACCTATTCAGATTTATAAACTAGCTAATACCCGCCCTCTTCGCTAGACGTAAATTCACTTACGATTAAAAAGTGCTCTAGTGCTCTCACTCTATGTCAATTTTCTTCAAGATCTAGTAAGAAGTGCTTGAACAGAACATACAGACAGATAGAGTAAAAAAATGTGTTGTCAGTCATTCGTACATCACATGTTTAAAACATCCCTGATGATGCTTTAATAAGCGAAACCGGTTGGATGTGAACAGTAAAAAATTAAAAATATACGTGAACTGGAAGTACAAGTGAGTTTATTTGTATTACATAATTTAAAATGCAGTTTCACCAAGTGCCGACGATGGAAACTATCCAAATTATCCAATTCATCACATGTTCTCACTGAATATCAATTTTTCATTTAAATTGATCCCCTGTATTGGTCCGGACTCCTTTAAAGAATAGACCAACTGCCGTTCTTTTCTGTCGTTTCACCCGGGTATTTGGTACCACCGCCTTACCTATTCCTTCCGCAACAGCTTCAATGCTTGTCATTGTCATGTTTCAGTTTGGAGGGTAAGGTAGACTTATGCATGTGGCAATGCCACTCCGCCACACGGATAGCAACGCACCATTAACATCTTTGGTGACTATAGGCGATTGTTTTTACTTTCCATCAAGAGAGCCGTCTGCTAATTTGCTATCTTATGATATAAAAAAGCCGTTCTTAAAATATAAGGGAACATATACAAACTGACAGACAATTTTTTCCAATGCTTCATTGCTGTTAGTGATTGATCTATTTGATCGAAGTTAGTGATTCATAAAAAGAATATTTATCACAAAATTTCTCAAAAAAAAAATTGAATATTAATGGACAGACGCTACAGATTTATAAATAGTAGTACAGACATCTAATATTACATAAAGATCATCGTTTTTGAAACATTCTTATGTTCACTATTATTTAGATTATTGAGCCCTACATCAAAAAACAACCCTAAAAAGTTTGACTGATTCATTCATGCCATCTATCTTATCGTCATTAGCCAGTAATCTCTCATAAATGGAATTTTAACAGAGATAATAACTCTTAATCCCTTCCTATATTCATACTATTCTACTCAATGTATTCAAGAAAACCAGAAGCAACTACAGTCTACAACAAAAGGCATTTTATATTCAACCTCCTTGCATTTTCAACTTTATAGAATTAAAAATAAAACTTAATATTTTGACTGGCAACTTGCAAGGGAAGTCTTTCTGCGAAAGTTGCATTGTTAAATTCTGGGTTAAGATTTAAATCCGCTTCTGCTACATCCGTAATTTTTCGAAGTGCAGCCAATACAATTCAAGTCCGGAAGCCACTTTTTTTAAATTTACATAACTATTCCGATGAACAGATTAACTACAATGTGTATTTGAAAGTCTTAAAAAACTGCTTCATTATTATAAATTTCTCACGAGTTTTAATAAATAAATATATCATGACGCCGATTTCCTTCCTTGGTAGACAGAACGAACTGATTGTCATAGACGTTCCAGTCCACCAGTATTCACCGATGTATAGTAGACGAAGTGGATATATATGATAACGGCTATCGGCTTTTTTCTTATTGTATATATATATGTATAAAAACCTTGGCAATTGCTTGCTGGTCACTGGATGCACTTCTTGGGATGCCACAGCTGACAGCACCATAATTATTCAAGTAGCAACAACTGCCACTAATTAATAATGCTACTAGCGGCTCATTACGTGCTTCGCGACGTATCGCCATTTATGAATTTATTTGTCACAAGAAATGTGATAAATGAAGAACCGCTCTACCGATTTTGTGCAAACTTTCACATAAACCATCCACTAAATAGTGCGAACTAAGCTTTAACATTTGGTTTGGATAGGTGAGCCCGTTCTTGAGTTATAAAATTACAACGAAAAGTGGCATTGTTTTTTATATATAGGTATAGATTATGAGTCTTGCAATAACTAAACAATTACGATAATTGCGCATTGCGAGATACGTGGTAGCCCCGCTGAATAGGCTAATCACTAGATAATGTTGCAGTCTGTATTTTTTTTTCTTTTTAAATTGTGTTTGCACAAGACAATCAAGGCGTAGGCGTCCTTCTGTTGTAACTAACTACTGCCGTCCGCCACCTACATACATCAAAGATTTAGAAAGTTATTGTTGCTATCCATGGAGCCGGGTTGTAACAAGAGCAAGTTAGTTTACCTACACCAACAAGTACCTTAAACTCCAAGCTAGAACACGACAGTGACAGATGCAAACCACATGTTCGCAGACCAAATGGTTTTACAATGTTTAAGCTATTTTGTTCTCTTACGAGTAACCTGACAGGGTTACAAGTAAATAAATTCTTCATAAGAAGCTTTAATAACATGAATAGCTTTTATTTTATAAAAAGTAAATAATCCACTAGCCACGAATGATATGAATAGTGAAAACTCTAGTTCTGATATCATCCCGCCTTGACGATGAATTCCATCCACACTATACTACATACTTTGTATACTTTATTTGTAACTGGCTATTGCCAGCGACTTTGTCCGCGCGGACTTCGTTTACTCCGCACTGCTCCTCCTCCGTAGGTAATAGCGTGATAATATGTAGCCTATATGCTGACCCGACCTGTAAGTAATATTCTTGCAAAATTTGTAGTAAATCCATGCAGTACTTTTTGAGTTTACCCCGGACATACACACAGACAAACAGACAAAAATTCTAAAAACTATATTTTTGGCTTGGATATCGATTGTAGATCACGCCCCAATTACTCTTTAAAAAAAATTTTCAATGTACAGTTTTGACTTTCCTACGATTTTATTATATGTATAGATTTATCCTATCTACTAGTTAATATATTATGTCGACTATGGTTTTATCTATGTATCCACACTCTACTAGTCTCTGTGTCGACTTAGTTGTATCAATAACTTTATAAGGCGCAAATCCGGCCTCATATGGAGTACTGCTCTCACTTTTGGGCGGGGATTCCTCAGTACCAGCTCCTTCCTTTTGAGCGCATTCAACGTAGAGCGGCTCGAATCGTCGACGACAGGACTATTTCTGATCAGCTTGATTCTTTGGAATTACGTAGAGTAGTGATTTCGCTCTGCATCTTATATCGGATGTATCATGGAGAGCATGGGCGTACCCAGGTTCTGGGCCCGGGGGGGCAACCGTAACATTTTAAGACTATTTTTATCTTAATATCTACAACAGCAGATAGATAGTAGAGAGGTAAATGGATTACAGGAGGGAGCAGCTACCCCTCCCTGCCCCCTCTCGGTACGCCCATGATGGGGGGTGTTCCGATGAACTGTTTGGATTAATTCCGCAGAATTTTTCCGTCAGGCATCGCGACAAAATTCAAAATTTCATCCCCACCATCTCGATGTCTGGAAATCCACAACTGTGCGATTCTAAAAGCACTTTTTTCCCGTACTACTCCTCTGTGGAACCAATTACTTGCGGGGGGCTTTTTAAACGGATACGACCTAGGGATCTTCAAGAAAAGAGCCTACTCTTTCTTAAAAGGTTGCCAACGCAACTGCAAGTCTTCTAATAGTATAATTGTCCATGGGCAGCGGTGATCACTTACCATCAAGTGAACCTTCTGTCCTTTTGTCCCCTTTTTCTATAAAAAAATCAGTGTATCACATAACATTCTACTAGTCTCTGCATCGACTGTGGCTGTCTCTATATATCCACATTCTACGAGTCTCTGTGTCAACTATGGCTATCATAGAGACAGCCAGTTGTCTCTATGTATCCATAATTTACTAGTCTCTGTGTTGAGTCACTTCAATTGAGGCACTTGTCCGATCCCGGGCAACGTTGTTTATAACAAAACTGAAAAATCCCTTTTTGAATTTCCCGACCCAGGAATCGAACACATGACCACATGCGGTCAAATACCGACACCGGACTCAAAACCATAGAGGCGACAGAAATTGAAAAAAGTTGATTCAATTTATCATTTACTCAGATTTCACTATATTAAGACAAATTTTGTATGAAATAATGGCTGGAGTACCTAGATATTTTTTTTTTGCATTTTTTTATTATTTTATATTTTGCTGCGACCATTTATCACTCTTATCGTAATATAATGATACAAATAAAAAGCGTTCGTAGGCAAAATTTCGTAGTGTCTCGGATTCCTAGTAAACACACCGAAATATGCTATCGACCGTATCTTTCATTAGCAAAATTGTACCTATCTTGTGATATCTTGTGACAACCTAAGTAAATTCGACACTGACATTATGTAATATGTATGTATTTTTTTTCTATCTCATTACCGGGTTCATATGGCTGAAGAAATAAAATTGACGTATTTTGTTTTTATTTTACTCTTCCTTCCAGTAGTAGGCCAACTATGGAAACGTCAAGCTCTGGAACAGTCTACCTTAGACATTTTTTCCAAATAACTTTGGTATATATTTGGAGTTCCTAAAGAAGGGCCAACAAAATCTTTAGAAATTGCCGTAATAATGGGAACGAACTCTTTTAGTTGTACATGTTCAAGATCCTGCGATCTATTAGACGGTAATTTTTTTTATATAGAAATGTAAAAATTAAGAGCCCAATTACGTATTCACGCACAAAAGGTAATTAATAATGCAAAATTCAGTCAAAGGATGGCAAATGTAATGAAGGAGCAACATAGCATAATGTTACTAATAGCAGCATACACAGGTCGCGTTACCCGGGATGTAGTAATTACTCCTTTGAGAGGTGAGCCGGGTGTTACTGAACAGTGCTGCCAGAAACTGTAACGTAATTTCAGCCCAGTAAACTTAACGTTTGAACTGTAACGGGTGTTAACGGGAGGTGTGAAAGCTAGTTTTTGTTTGGATATGCTAGAATTCGGGGATATGTTTATTGGAAAATACCTATTTGAAATACAATTTCTTTCTTGATTATACGGTTGGCCCACTTCGATAGCTTACACGTTGGTTTTTTTATCCGACTGTGCTAGTGGAAAGGTTATGTTTTTCAAGTATATGTATATATATTTTTTGACGCACTCTGTAGTACAGACTTAGACTAGGCACAGAGTCTGTACCTAGTCTAAGCGACTTGATGAATAACCCTGGCCTTGAAATGTGTCAGTAGATACTTGAAAATTTTTGAGAGACACATAGGCATGATAGTATGTAAGTAACGGAAACTTTGAACATGGATTTGGCGTAGGTACTTTAGATCGTCGGATTAATTTAAAACTTGGCAGTCACATCAAGGATGACAATACAATAATATTAATAGTCAGACCTGTTATCCTTACCAGAATCTTCAGGATCAGCAATTTGTTTTCTTTACCCGTGAGGCTATCGCCTATCTCGCAATGCGCAATTATCATAATTGTTTAGGTATCGCAAGACACATAATATTAGTGGTAACACGCTTTTGTAGAAAATCTAACTTAAAAAATAAATAATAGTTTAAAAAACTAAAAAACACGCTTTTATAGAAAATCGAACTAAGAAATTAAAAATAAATAATAATTTATAAAACTAAAAAACACGCTTTTACCAAACTAAAAAATAAATTTAAATTAAGAATAGTGTAAATAAGAAAAAAAATGTATTGCAATGTAAAAAAAGAAACTTTGGATTAATGTCACAACTGGGACCAGCAACAAAACCTTTTGAGACGATGTCAATAGATACTATCGGTGGCTTTGGAGGTTCTAGGTCAACAAAAAATATCTACATCTTCTAGTAGACCACTATGCAAAATATGCATTTGTTACGACTTCAAAAACACAGAATACAAGTAGCTTTATAAAAACTTACAAAGAAAATCCTAGAGACAGATGAGATAAGAATAATTCTGGCAGATCAGTATCTGGGCATCAATTCGAGAAATTTTAAGCAATATTTGCAGGAGAATAATAATTAATTAATTTTTACAGCTGTAAATACATCATTCTCTAACGGCTTGAACGAAAGATTAAATCAAACTATAGTAAATAAAATAAGATGTAAAATAAATGAGAAAAATAATAAGAGAACATGGACAACAATAGCAAGAGAATGTATACAGAAATATAACAAAACCAAACACTCTGTTACAGGTTTTGCACCAAAATATTTACTAGATGGTATGATTTACTTTTGGCAGAATACTGACATTTGTATAAATGTCAGTATTTTGCCAAAAGAAATTAAAACTATAGAAAAGAAAGACAAGTGGATTGCTGATAGAAGATTAGCATTGGAGAATACAATAAAATCACACAAGTAGGTAAGTACAACAAGAAAATAGTTGATAGAAAAATGCAGAAATTAGAGATAAGAGACAGTGTATATGTAGAAAATGAAAATAGACTGAATAGAAAAAAATTAGATGAATTAAAAAAGGCTTTTTCAAGATAATAGAGAAAATATCGAACTCCATTTATAGGATTGACACTAGCAACATAAAAACAGAATCAACTTTATTCCACACGTAGATATATTATATACTCAAAGATTCCACATAACAAAATTACAACCGGCCACAACAGAAGCTGAAGAAGAAGAAATAGAGGAAAATGAGAATGACTTATAGGTACATACGATATATTATTTAGAATTTTCTCTTTTAAGCGGGGAGATATAATGAAATGAATAATATTTCATTAATTTTAAATTTGGCGCGCTTCGCGCATGTCTAAGTTGTCTATAGAAGTTGGTAGAAGGTGCATCGGTCGAAGTGATTGTGTTGTATTCTCTTTGGATTCAATGGCGGATGAGATTCAGATTATGTTATGCAATTTATTGTAATTGTGTGTGTATGTGTATGAAAACATCTCATATCTTTTGAACGGTTTGACCGATGGAACTGTGGTTGATGGCATTCGATTGGGTTCCGCCACTTAGACTTCCTAAAAATCTAAACAGATTTGGACTAGGAGATTTTGAGAAAGTTAGAAAAAACTTAAATAAATGTTTCGGAAAAACAATGTGTTTTTACAATAACTTCCAAATTAATGTATCTATTGATTACAAAGTTAATCAGCTCTATTCCATACAATACTGCGTTCAGTGCCGTTTATTACATCAAAATAGGTTTATTCGTTTCAGAGTTATCGTTGATGAAAAATTTTGAAAAAAGTATTTTTTGACGTACCTTCGACATTTTTCAATCAATGAATTTTTAAAATTTGTATTATTTTAGAGCTTAAAAATTGCGTCTAATGCCGTTTTAAAAATTAAAATCAAGTCATGTTTCCAAAAGTAACAGCTTTTCAAATATAAAAATTATTTTGTTTACAACAAACTTACTTTATATTTTTAAAATAACTTTTAGGCTAATTTACTGATTGATTTAAAAATCTACTTATCTTTTTCTTTAAAAAAACTGTGCCAAATATCGTGAATTAAATGGAAATCGATTCATTTATTTGCGATTCATCAGTGACGAAAATTTTAGGAAAAAAATATTTTTTTACATTACTTCGACATTTTTCAACGTGTCGATTATGTAGATAAAACAACATCTTCGATCTCCAAAAACTGCGTTGAATGCCATTCGAAAGATTAATCAAAGTTTCGGAACATAATATGACTGTAACAAACAAACGAATGGACAGGCAAACAGATGAGTCACTCTATAAGGGTTTCGTTTTTTTCATTTAAGTAACGGAACCCTCAAAAATATACATGATAACTTTATTTAACATAATTAATAAAGTTTTAGAAATTTTTATAAGCACAACTCGTTCAGCGGTGAAGGTTAATGTAATAAACAATGCAAGCGAAGTCACATATTATATCTATTAGGTAATGCTAGTGAATAGTGATAGATAATTATAAAATATATATAAACAGCTAGGTTTTTTACAATTTTTTTATTGATGAAAATGATATTATAAAAAAGTCATTTGTTCTTCAATAAATCAGCTGTAATGTCAGCTAAAAATATTTGTTAAAAAATATTGCTGCTAATTTCACTCTTGTGATATGAAGAACAAACGCGACCCTATTCGCGCAGCCCGCTGCATTATAAAAGTTTTTTGTGAACCCCCGGGATCACTTAATTTTTCGGGATAAAACGTTGCCTATGTGCTAATTACATTCAAATCCGTTCAGTAGTTTTTGCTTACTGTACGTTTACGTTACGTCTACGTTACGTTTACGTTACGTTTACGTTACGTTTACGTTACGTCTACGTTACGTTACGTCAGCGTTACGTCTACGTTACGTCTACGTTACGTCTACGTTACGTCTACGTTACGTCTACGTTACGTCTACGTTACGTCTACGTTACGTCTACGTTACGTCTACGTTACGTCTACGTTACGTCTACGTTACGTCTACGTTACGTCTACGTTACGTCTACGTTACGTCTACGTTACGTCTACGTTACGTCTACGTTACGTCTACGTTACGTCTACGTTACGTCTACGTTACGTCTACGTTACGTCTACGTTACGTCTACGTTACGTCTACGTTACGTCTACGTTACGTCTACGTTACGTCTACGTTACGTCTACGTTACGTTTACGTTACGTCTACGTTACGTTTACGTTACGTTTACGTTACGTTTACATTACGTTTACGTTATGTTTACGTTACGTTTACGTCACGTTTATGTCACTTTAACGTTACGTTTACGTCACGTTTATGTCACTTTTACGTTACGTTTACGTTTACGTTACGTTTACGTTACGTTTACGTTACGTTTACGTTACGTTTACGTTACGTTTACGTTACGTTTACGTTACGTTTACGTTACGTTTACGTTACGTTTACGTTACGTTTACGTTACGTTTACGTTACGTTTACGTTACGTTTACGTTACGTTTACGTTACGTTTACGTTACGTTTACGTTACGTTTACGTTACGTTTACGTTACGTTTACGTTACGTTTACGTTACGTTTACGTTACGTTTACGTTACGTTTACGTTACGTTTACGTTACGTTTACGTTACGTTTACGTTACGTTTACGTTACGTTTACGTTACGTTTACGTTACGTTTACGTTACGTTTACGTTACGTTTACGTTACGTTTACGTTACGTTTACGTTACGTTTACGTTACGTTTACGTTACGTTTACGTTACGTTTACGTTACGTTTACGTTACGTTTACGTTACGTTTACGTTACGTCTACGTTACGTTTACATTACGTTTACGTTATGTTTACGTTACGTTTACGTCACGTTTATGTCACTTTAACGTTACGTTTACGTCACGTTTATGTCACTTTTACGTTACGTTTACGTTTACGTTACGTTTACGTTACGTTTACGTTACGTTTACGTTACGTTTACGTTACGTTTACGTTACGTTTACGTTACGTTTACGTTACGTTTACGTTACGTTTACGTTACGTTTACGTTACGTTTACGTTACGTTTACGTTACGTTTACGTTACGTTTACGTTACGTTTACGTTACGTTTACGTTACGTTTACGTTACGTTTACGTTACGTTTACGTTACGTTTACGTTATGTTTACGTTACGTTTACGTCACGTTTATGTCACTTTAACGTTACGTTTACGTCACGTTTATGTCACTTTTACGTTACGTTTACGTTTACGTTACGTTTACGTTACGTTTACGTTACGTTTACGTTACGTTTACGTTACGTTTACGTTACGTTTACGTTACGTTTACGTTACGTTTACGTTACGTTTACGTTACGTTTACGTTACGTTTACGTTACGTTTACGTTACGTTTACGTTACGTTTACGTTACGTTTACGTTACGTTTACGTTACGTCTACGTTACGTTACGTCAACGTTACGTCTACGTTACGTCTACGTTACGTCTACATTACGTCTACGTTAAGTCTACGTTACGTTTACGTTACGTTTACGTTACGTTTACGTTACGTCTACGTTACGTCTACGTTACGTCTACGTTACGTCTACGTTACGTTTACGTTACGTTTACGTTACGTTTAATTTACGTTTACGTTTCGTTTTCGTTACGTCTACGTTACGTTTACGTTACGTTTACGTTACGTTTACGTTACGTTTACGTTACGTTTACGTTACGTTTACGTTACGTTTACGTTACGTTTACGTTACGTTTACGTTACGTTTACGTTACGTTTACGTTACGTTTACGTTACGTTTACGTTACGTTTACGTTACGTTTACGTTACGTTTACGTTACGTTTACGTTACGTTTACGTTACGTTTACGTTACGTTTACGTTACGTTTACGTTACGTTTACGTTACGTTTACGTTACGTTTACGTTACGTTTACGTTACGTTTACGTTACGTTTACGTTACGTTTACGTTACGTTTACGTTACGTTTACGTTACGTTTACGTTACGTTTACGTTACGTTTACGTTACGATTACTTTACGTTTACGTTACGTTTACGTTACGTTTACGTTACGTTTACGTTACGTTTACGTTACGTTTACGTTACGTTTACGTTAGGTTTACGTTACGTTTACGTTACGTTTACGTCACGTTTACGTAACGTTTACGTTACGTTTACGTTAAGTTTACGTTAAGTTTACGTTACGTTTACGTTACGTTTACGTTACGTTTACGTTACGTTTACGTTACGTTTACGTTACGTTTACGTTACGTTTACGTTACGTTTACGTTACATTTACGTTACGTTTACGTTACGTTTACGTTACTTTTACGTTACGTTTACGTTACGTTTACGTTACGTTTACGTCACGTTTACGTTACGTTACGTTTACGTTTACGTTACGTTTACGTTTACGTTACGTTTATGTTACGTTTACGTTACGTTTACGTTACGTTTACGTTACGTTTACGTTACGTTTACGTTACGTTTACGTTACGTTTACGTTACGTTTACGTTACGTTTACGTTACGTTTACGTTACGTTTACGTTACGTTACGTTTACGTTTACGTTTACGTTACGTTTACGTTTACGTTACGTTTACGTTACGTTTACGTTACGTTTACGTTACGTTTACGTTACGTTTACGTTACGTTTACGTTACGTTTACGATACGTTTACGTTACGTTTACGTTTACGTTACGTTTACGTTACGTTTACGTTACGTTTACGTTACGTTTACGTTACGTTTACGTTACGTTTACGTTACGTTTACGTCACGTTTACGTTACGTATACGTTACGTTTACGTTAATCTACGTTTTGTCTACGTTACGTCTACGTTACGTTTACGTTACGTCTACGTTACGTTTACGTTACGTCTACGTTACGTTTACGTTACGTCTACGTTACGTTTACGTTACGTCTACGTTACGTTTACGTTACGTTTACGTTACGTTTACGTTACGTTTACGTTACGTTTACGTTACGTTTACGTTACGTTTACGTTACGTTTACGTTACGTTTACGTTACGTTTTACATTACGTTACTTTACGTTTACGTTACGTCTACGTTACGTTTACGTTACGTTACGTTTACGTTAGGTTTACGTTACGTTTACGTTACGTCTACGTTACGTTCACGTTACGTCTACGTTACGTTTTCGTTACGTCTTTCGTTCGCGAACTTTTTCTAACACCCTGGGTAAACAATTTGTAGAATACCACTCGGCATTAACACTCTTTTGATCTTCAAGTGGAATTGTACAGATGGGACCCGTAGCTGAGAAAAAAACGCGATCATTTTTTTACCAACGTTTCTCGCCTGTCTCACTTTTGTTGGCCTGTTCTCATTTTCAAACACCCAATCACAAGATTGCTGTTTTTTTTCGGGTTCAAAACAATAAATCCACGTTTCGTCTCTTGTGACGATGTTAAAAACAGCATTAGAATATCCGTGGTCGTACTTTAGTAGCATCTGTGTGCACTATTCCACGTTCGCCTGCTTCTGCTCCGCTGTCAGTTCATGAGGGATCCAACGACAACAAAGTTTCCGAACTTTCAATTCTTCGTGTAAAATTTTCTGAATTTAGCTCATACCAATCCCCAATAGTCCTCGAATTGTCTCATAGGTAATCCAGGGGTTTTCTTCAATTAACCGCTTAACAGCAGCCACATTATTTTCGTTGACGGTAGTTGAAGGCCGCGCTCCACGAAATTCGTCATGTAAAGAAACTCGACCTCTCTTAAATTCAGCGAACCATCGCCTCACGATGCTCAAACAAGGTGCTTCTCTCCCAAAAGCATTTTGAAGACGAGCAGCACAGTCTTGCGGAGAAAGAGAACTTTTAAAATCATAAAAAATCATCGCTCTAAAATCTTTTCGACTTAATTCTATTTTCGTTGCGTACGTAGAACTTTTATGTGTGATAAAAAAACAATTGAATAATCATTCCATACTAATATTATAAATGCGAAAGCCTGTCTGTCTGTTGTGTAGTTGAAGATCCGGGGTCAAACATAGGCTAATTTTTTTTTTCAAAAATCAGCCCCTGGAGGACTTAAATAGAAAAAAAATAGGGGATGAAATTTTTATTAAAAGCTATTTGGACGACTTATTAATATACCCGCAGGGTAGTTGAAGCTGCGCGGGTCAGCTAGTTTAATATAAAAACATCGTCTTCAATACACCTTCCAGTACAAAAATATACTAGAATTTTTCACTAAAAAACCAAATGTTCACTGTTATCGAAGCACAATATTCACAGAACACGTATTACTTGCAACTAAACTAGCCGAGATATTCTAATCTATATTATACTAGCTGCAGCGTGCAGCCCGCTGCATTATAAGTTTTTGGTGAATCCCGCGGGATCACCTAATTTTTCCGGGATAAAAAATAGCCTATGTGCTATTCCAGATCATCATCTACCTGTGTGCCAAATTTCATTCAAATCCGTTTAGTAGTTTTTGCGTGATTGTGTAACAAACATCCATCCAAACATCCAAACTTTCGCATTTATAATATTAATATAGAAATATAGATATAATTAATATATAATTTAATAAAAATTGTACATAGCAGCTGTCGCTCCGCTCTCCCATCCACGTTTTTCTACCTGTTCAAAATCCCTACTGCTATTTTTATACACAGGTATCTTTGAAAAATATTCTTATATGTCTACTCAGGTAAGATTTAACATATAAATAAAAAAAAATACTGTTTAAAGTGAAAATATATGGTCAAACATTAATTTTTCAGAATAATTTATTTAAACATTGAAACAATGGAGTGCACAAAAAAGTTTTGGGTAAACATTGCAATTTATAGTTTAAAAAAGAATATCCCACATGGATCATATTAATTAATTCACTATAACTCTAATCCGAGGTGAAAACCCCCAGGTCCACCACTAATATGAAATATATATTTCTTCGCATGAAGTACCTATATACTATTTGTACGCGCGTCGTTCGGTATCTTAAGATACTAGAGGTAAAATATATATTATCTTAGTCGTGTGTGATGGTTCATACGATTTGTATTGTGAGTGATGAAATTTGCTAAGATATATTCTACCTATAACTTCATAACTTCATACCACAAGTATGAAATTAGTAATGTCAGTAAAAAAATATTTGTTCAAAAAATACTGCTAATTTATTGAAGAACAATTAATGTTTTAATAATATTATTTTCATCAATAAAAAATTAGTAAAAAACATCAGTGTAGCTGTTGAAGTATTGTATACTCTATGGCTGTTCATCTATATATATAAAAAAGTCATATTAGTTACACCATTTATAAGTCAAAAACGACGGGGCCAATTTTGTTGAGGTTTTTTGTGGGTTTGGGTTGTCTTTGTCCAGAACAGGTTAAAAAGAATTAAAACATAATATTCATGAATAAAAAATAGTAAAATAGTTATTTTACACCTTATTTCAATATATGGTAACATGATCTAATGGAAATCTGAATAAAAAATATACCGATTGGTATTAAAATATTTCTTTAAATATTTCTTTGTTAGTTTTTTTTTTGCACACCGTACTTATGAAGACATCACTTATGAAGTTGTTGCAAAATGCGGGGCAATATGACATCTTGACAGTCTTATTCTCAGTTGGAACGCATAGTTAGAGATGGGTTAATACCGATATTTCTCAAGATTAGATGATACTAATATATTCACCTTCAAATATTATAATGTCTTAACTAATATGTCAGTATTAACTAATAGTTCACTGTAATTTGGACCTTAAAGTAACAGTAATAAGATCTGATACTGACACGGCAGGAAAATATCTTAACTAATATTTCACTGTAATTTGGACCTTAAAGCAACAGTAATAAGATCTTATACTGATACGGCAGAAAAATATCTTAACTAATATATCATTATTAACTAATATTTCACTGTAATTTGGACCTTAAAACAACAGCGTACTGCAGGAAATACGTCTGTCTCATTCGTACGTACGACACGGCGTATCGTGAAAATATTTTAATATTTCCACGAATCCGAACGGGCGCCAATCTAGTGAATCCGAACTATTCCGAAGATCGAATGATATTATCCGATTCATTTTGGATACCCGTTACAGATATTAGGCGAATATGAAATATTAGCATATTACAGTTCGCCGGATTACTAATCCACGAATCCTTTCAATATTACTAATATCTTAGCGAATACTAATATATCAGTCACACGCAAGCGCGAATTTCCCGTGGCTTCAGAACTTTTCACTTCAAAAATTTGTATTAAAATTTTAAATTTATTCTTTGCAGCATTTTTTTTTAATTGTCAGAAAATTCTAGTTGTTTCTTCTAGTTTTCTTAATCTAATCTGTCACCTTTTATGGCGGCTCCACATTAGTGCCGTGAATTCCCGCGCGAATTCACGGCCTAAGTCGTGTCCTCCACATTCATGGGATGTTCGCAATCGTTCCTGAAACCGCTCCGAAATGGACGTAGAAGCTGCTGCCATAATAACTACTTTTTGTTGTGGCATTATATCACTGTTTACACGTACAAAACAAGAGAGTTAATAGAAAGCGTTGAAAATACATGGTGGATTTTTTGTATATCATAAGATAGCAATCAAGCAGATGGGTTTCCTGATGGAAAGAGTCAGCCATCGCCTATAGACACCAAAGATATTAATTGTGCGTTGCTATCTTGTGGCGAGGTCTAATGCCACATGCATGAGTTTACCGGCTACCTTACCCTCCAAACCCGAACACGACAGTGACTAGCACTGATGCTGTTGCGGCAGGAATAGGTAAGGCGATGTTCGATTAATAAAATATATCGTAACCGATCAATGTATGTTTGCTATTGTAGTGAATTTTTGAATTGACTTAGTACGATTTGAACTGACGTTATTAAGTATGTACATAAAATTATTTTTCACTTTCTATGGAGAATCAGTTGACAGAATTACATTCTGAACTCAATGGCGAATTTAAGAAATTTACCTTCGTATGTCAACAGTGAACTTTTAGTATTTGCTTCAGAAAGTTTCTCTAATTATTTCCAAAACAGATACCCAATTTAGACCTACAATACCAGCAAAAATTCGTTTAGCCATAATACTACTGCATTTTATTAGCACGCGCGCAGTGACATCCGTACGCTTTTACAGTCCGGACGAAAGTGGCAGGGGGCCACGAATGTGGAGGTGTACGCGTGGACGCCACGTGAAGGGGGCGCGAATCCTTTCTCGCGGGATAAATTAATACCGACTCTTGAGTGCTAAGTGTGAGTTTTTCTTTTCGCATTCGATCGTGAGCGCGTTTCGAGTTTACTAGGAATTTGTATGTGATTTGTACAGCGCCTCCTAGTGGTAAACTGGTTTCTCACGTTTACCACCAGGTGGCGCTGTACAAATCACATACAAATTCCTAGTAAACTCTAAACGCGCTCACGATCGAATGCGAAAGAAAAACTCACACTTAGCACTCTGATCGGGGAACAGGCGTGAACGCGCGTGAACAACGCGAAAACCGTCCACATTCACGTTCACGCCTGTTCATGGAGCTTCACGGCACTAATGTGGAGTCGCCATTATATTTTTACTTTGTAGTGCAGTGTGACCAGTTTCAATATTTTAATACTTTTTCAAAATATTTTATCGATTTTTCAAATATCAGTATTTTTGTAGGTATATTTTATTAGAACTTAAATTTCTTGATCCACATACTGCTTTGCATTTAAAATTTTATAGATTAAAAAATGTATTAGGTCATTTCTAATGCGTAGTAGATGCCTAAAAGTGCAGCTAACTGACGAAGAATCGACTTAAAACCCTGCAACTTGATCGTGAATTAAGTAATTTGATAATTTCTGCGTCAACTAACTCACCCCTCCATTGTCAACATTTATAAAGTCGAAGTAGGGAAATTTTCTAGCAGTGATGGCAAGTTAAAATACAAAAACGTTACGTTTTGTTTTAGTAAAAAACAGTTATGCGACTTATGATCTGTGGAAATATGTGACATATTTTCCCATATAAATTTAGTAAAAACAGACCATTGAAACAAATCGATAAAATTTATAAAATGTATGAGCAATTTCAGAAACAGAGCAAGGTATTAAAGATGGATTACGTTGTGTTCGTTTTAATCATTGCAAAAAAATATTACAATAGGTACAAGTTAAATATGCATTGTGATGAATACAACGCGCGAAGAAAATCAATATTTCATCGGTATATTTGTCCTGTGTAGGTCAGTATATTTCAGTATTTAGTTTGGTGCTTCGGTATTTTCGTAAAATTTAATCTTGTCACCCTGTTATAATGTTTTCTAGAGATGGGTTAATACCGATATTTCTCAAGATTAGGTGATACTAATATATTCACTTTCAAATATTATAATGTCTTAACTAATATGTCAGTATTAACTAATATTTCACTGTAATTTGGACCTTAAAGTAACAGTAATAAGATCTGATACTGATACGGCAGGAAAATATCTTAACTAATATTTCACTGTAATTTGGACCTTAAAGCAACAGTAATAAGATCTTATACTGATACGGCAGAAAAATATCTTAACTAATATATCATTATTAACTAATATTTCACTGTAATGTGGACCTTAAAACAATAGCATACTGCAGGAAATATGTCTGTCTCATTCGTACGTACGACACGGCGTATCGTGAAAATATATTAATATTTCCACGAATCCGAACGGGCGCCAATCTAGTGAATCCGAACTATTCCGAAGATCAAATGATATTATCCGATTCATTTTGGATACCCGTTACAGATATTAGGCGAATATGAAATATTAGCATATTACAGTTCGCCGGATTACTAATCCACGAATCCTTTCAATATTACTAATATCTTAGCAAATACTAATATATCAGTCACACCATTAATGTTTTCATTTACCATGTTCCGTTCAGTGTCAGCAGACGTACAATAATTTTGTACGTGTACCATAATTTCATAAATTTTTCAACCCTCAATCCTAAGCGAACAATCTTGGCAATTTTCTATATAAAAAAATGATAAAACTATTTTTTTAAATATAATATATTACCCCGTCATGAATGCTGGGTAAATGTTCTCTGTTATCAATCGCTCTCTGACTCTTGCAAACCTACCCTCCCCCTCGCCGTTAAAACTTCGTCTTTTATTTACATTTACATATACATTTTCAATGAATTATGTCTTAAAATAGAAATTAAACATAACTTTATTAGTGTACAATAATTTTGTTAAAAGTGCAATAATTTGACGCCTCTGGCTCAACAATAATTTATCGCGGATCTGCCAACACTAGTTCCGTTTTGTTTGGTTATGTTTGTGGTTATGTTTGTTTATTTGAAAGTACTTGTGGTTTGTTTTATTCCGAAATAAATAAAACTTAATCATGATCGGTGTTCGGCTAAACACGTTTAATGATAATTCTGGAGAACCCGAACAAGATGCCAATTCAGCATTAACAGAGTTAGACAAAGGTACATAAATATAACCTACAAGTTAAACAAAATTAATTCAAATACTTCTCTAAAAGGATAAACAAGAACATATAGGTACATATAGTAAACATTTTAAGTAGTACTTTTTTAATTTCAGGACTTCGATCTGGCAAAGTCGGTGAACAATGCGAAGCCATCGTTCGGTTTCCTCGTCTATTCGAAAAATATCCCTTTCCCATTTTAATTAACTCTTCCTTCTTAAAATTAGCAGATGTCTTTCGTATGGGTAACAATTTCTTACGTTTGTGGGTTCTCCGTGTCTGCCAACAAAGTGAGAAACATCTAGATAAGATTCTCAATGTAGATGAATTCCTTCGACGAATCTATAGCGTCTTACACTCTAACGATCCAGTTGCAAGAGCTTTAGCTTTAAGAACTCTTGGGGCTGTTGCTGGTATTATCCCAGAAAGACAAAATGTCCATCATGCCATCCGAAGAGGCCTAGAGAGTCATGACAATGTTGAAGTAGATGCTGCCATTTATGCCACTACAAGATTTGCTGCTCATTCAAAGTGAGTTTATTATATTTAAGTATAACTTTTTTTAATTTGCGCAACTATAAAATACACATTTTGAGCGACAACCAGTCAAAATATGGCAGGATGGGTATTATAATAATCATCACAAAGAAATAACAAATATTGCTATTACTAAAAATGTTTTCTGGTTTAAGATTTCTGTCCGCTCTAATAACTCCTAAGGCATAATGATATTTGTTTTATTTAAAACTCTCACTATTGCGTAATTCATAAGATTCATTCATTTACAAATCATAATTCATTCATCTTTGCACTGAAGAGAAAAATTAATGTTTACATTAATTTTTACTTAAAAAAAATGTTTTAAGTAAAAATCGCCTCTGTGGTCTAGTGGTCCAGTCTCGGAGTAGACCACATGAGGTCCCTGGTTCGATTCCTGGGTCGGGCAATTCAAAAATGTGTTCTTTCAGTTTTCTGATAAAAACAATGTTACCTGGGATTGGAAAGTGCCCAGTTGGCGATAGGCTGGCCACCTATCACATTGTGGGACCAAGTAGCTTCAGCTAATCGTGGGTACACTTGTTGTACCTCTGCCTACCCTTTCGGGGATACGGGCGTGAAGATACTTTTAAAATGTTTTAAATGTATTTAAATAATATTTTAGAAAATTCATATATTTGATGTAGGAGATTTTAAGAATAAAACTGGATAACGAAATAACACAATTAAAATATATTGTTGGTAATTTGTTTTATTATACCAGACATACATGATTTATGTCTGAATAACCTTTCTTAAAAACAAATAAAAAAAATGTATCACATTTTTTTATTGCAAGCATTTTAAATACTTGATATTTGAACCTTGTTTTCAACATTTTTGAGAAATTGTTAGTTCAACTGTATGTATGGTAAATTTTTGTTTATTCCAAAAAAGTGCCTTGATCTATTGCTACAACTCATATATATCGATGCCTTAGTTCACAATAGTACTAACTGCAAAATTTTCAATTTTCACCTTTTTAGTGACAAATACAGTAAATGTTGTTCTCATTCGTTTCTGCATATCGAAATATCGATAATAGTTTTGTGAATAGATGCATATTTTTTTATTTTACTTTGTTTTCATACTGTTCACATTTAAATTTTAAAAAACTTTAAAATTCTCTCCTCATGATCACCAGTTTTGTAGTTAATCCAATTGTGAACTAAAGCATCGATATTTAGTGTGCAATGGCAGACATTACAAAAATCACTTCTATTGTTACAGTACATTTGCGCTGGCAATGTGCAACAAACTATCAGACATGGTGGAATGTGAGAGCACTGGTGCTGAGAGGAGAGCTAAGCTAGTAAGAGCTCTAAGAACAGTTCATGGTGGAGGTAATAAACTACCCTTATTTAAATATCAGTTGATTAATAAAAGTAGCACATCAAATGAGAGATCAAATGTACAGTGACTATGCTTAGTATAATGAAATAAATAACTATTGCAGCGCTTCTGACCCAAAAGTCTTATACGAACTGACTGGTTAGTTACCTTCAATATTTAAGGATGTGATAGTTGGCGATCATATATGATGAGAAAAAATAACATTTAAAAATAAATATTAAAATACTTTTTAGTAAACAATATACCGAGAATGCTATATATACCTGCACAATACTTGGACACAGTGCAGACACACGAATCGCGTAGAGTGCTATCAACACAGAATAGCAGAGGGTGATGGCAGAGTGCCTTTGATGTCGACTAGCGCATACTAGATGCATACTAGCGTATAATATCCACATTTCACTTATTTTTAGAAAAATATTGGTCAAAAATTAAGCCCCTAATTTTATTATTTAATTTTAACGAGAATCGAGTACCAAGTACTCCCCAAAAGTATCGAAGGGAACTCACCAGTCAGTCTGTATATTGAATATTGCTATATGGATATTTTCTGAAACTAGCTTCTTTAATTTAAATAAATCGGAGGCACTCATAAGGACTGCTGACACTAGTATAATCTTAAAAAATTTAATATTTACAAACATAGATTTATTTTAATGACATCTTCTAGGTATAAAATACACTATTTTGTGATTACACTGTTTGTATACCTATAGATATACATTAAATATTAGCATGTTAATGATGCTGATGTGAACCCATAAGATTTTCCCCTACTGAAAATCTAGTGACTACAAAAGTTTTATATTTAAAAAAAAATAAAAGCAATTTTGGAACTTGAAAAACTCTCTGGGAATATTATACTTTAAACCTACCGTTTTGCCATCCTTGTGTGGTGTGCTTAAAATTTTTTATTATAACTATGAAATTACCTTGTGAAAATTATCACTAGTTTTTAGGATTTCACCTTTGTTTAAGTTAAAAATAAAGCTGCCACAGACATCAATTGGCATTTGGTAATGTAGCCCCAGGAGCCCTACCATACAACAGAAGGTTTTCTTGTGCAATATGCATTACAACAAAATACAAACACATACAAAATACAAAAATGTTACCACAAGTGTAAGGTTAATTGGTAGAAAATGTCTACAGACATTATGTTTGTCTGTTTTATATTTTGTGTAAGAAAGATTTTAATAAATAAATAAATAAGGTTAACAGTGGTAGCAAGACCCAGATGAGACACGATAAAAAAATTACCACCTAGATAGTAACTACGAAGGAATTAACATGTTTAATCTTATCCTGCCTACCACAAAATGCTTGACCGAAATTATTATTTATTTATGGTTCAAGAAAAGCCTGAAATAACTCATAAAAATCTCACTAGTCATATATTTACACTTATGTATTTTGATTACACCTATTACAGCTGTTCGTGCACAAGGAGTTCTGAAGTTGCTGAGATCTCTGTTAGACAAGTTTCCATCATCTAGTTCAGTCAGAGCTGCCATCACTGCTTTGACAGCTATAGCCGCTGATACAGTTGTTCATGTTCCTGATCAGGTATGTATTGATGATCTTTTTAAGGTTCTGAAGTAAACTAGGAACACTTATAGTTTTACTATGTCCGTCCGTCCGCACGATAGCTTGGACATTCTTATTGCTAAATAAGTGTAATTTAGCGTGAATATACATAATATTAATCACTTTATTTCTTTAACTAGCTGTTGCCCGCGACTTCGTTCGCGCGGACTTCGTTTACTCCACACAGCTCCTCCCCCATAGGTGATAGTGTGATAATATGTAGCCTATATGTTGACCCGACCTGTTAGTAATATTCATGCAAAATTTGAAGTAAATCCATGCAGTACTTTTTGAGTTTACCCCAAACATACATTGACTTTCCTACAATTTTATTATATGTATAGATTTTTTTTCAGGGTATCTGCCCTACATGTAAAGTGGAGATATAAAAATTTTTTTCTCACATACCACATTATGTGGGGTATCGTTGAATAGGTTTTTAAAAAAAAAAACAGTAGCAGTCGTGGGACTGTCGATAGAAGTGAAAACGGAACTATACAAAGCGTCCAACGCGCACATAATACAGTCAGAAATAGTCGATGTATTAGTGTATACGTGTACACAGGCTACTGCGCGTGCGCTAGTCTGGCTCTCCATAGCTATAGATATACTATTATCATTAGCATGTCGGTGACGCGAACCGAGGATTTTACCCTCTACCAAAACGCTCAACGCGCCTAAAGAAGTTTTCACTTCAAAAATATTGTAGGTTTTGAAAAACAAATTTTCAATAAAGGGACCCGTTTGTAAAATATTAAGTTTTTAACAAATACTAAAAAAATACTATTGTGATATTGGTAATTTCTTAACACGTAAAACCCCTAAAGTTAAAAACTAAAACTCAACTATAAAAAATCATTACACTTTGTTACTAAACATCTGTATTAGGTATGTTCAATTATTATTATAAATAACGCAATTGTTGAACTAGAATACATTTTAATTTATAACAGATTTCAAACTAAAATAATTAAGTGCATACAACAAAATTAAAAGTGATCGGGAAAATGTACTTAGAGGGACAGATTACATAATAGTTACTATCGTATTTATAGGTAAATGTAAAATGACACACAGCTGCCAGCATTACAGAGTTCATTCACATATCTCGATGCATCCAATTCATGCATTTTGTGGAATTTTTTAAACAAATACTTTTATATTATCTTGAAATAATTTTACAATAATAATGAACACTCACTTTCAATATTTAGTTCCTAATTTTAAAATTCGGCTGGACCTTTAAAAGTAACTCTGTATATAAAATATTCAGGTGGAGCTGCTCCTAAACCTGGCGATGAACGATCCTCGGTCAGCTGTCCGTCGATCAGCCCTGTTAGGTTTGAAGAAATTGGCGGAACATGCTGCTCTATGGTCCGCTGACAGCATCCATAATCTTGTACGTGCTGCAAGCGACAGTCAAGACTCGGATCATACAATGCTTTGTCTGCAGGTCATGCAGGTATGACAAAATACTATATCTACTTAGTAAAGAATGTAGACAACATAAACACAAATACAAAAATTTTGTCCATTTCCTATACTGTGACATAAACAAAAACTAGTCAAACAGTGACAGGAATAGTAAAGGCTATAACAAGCCCTGTGAGATATCTTTATTATTATTCTTCACTAATATATTTTATAACCTATTCTCGTACCTATTACATATATTAACATTTGCACACCGGAATTGCCGGTAGATTATGGCAATCTGAAAAAATTGTAACACCTATTAACTGTATCCCATTTTCATGCAAATAAAATATATTCCATTCTATTCTAACAAAAAATTCATAAAAATTGGTCAAGCCGTTTCCGTTTAAAAACCGTGACACGAGATTTTTGTATTATATTAGATGTCTTTGGTGTACATATTAACAATGATTTGAGCACAAATTAATTTAATAACATTGTTAAGCCGGTAATCCTTAGAACTTTATGACTTTTCTATTACTAGTTCTTGTCGAATATGTTTTTTTATATGATTTTGTTAAATTGGGGCTAGTGCATTTTTATTAACTTTAGATCTGACATTTGATGTTATTGTTTTGGTAGTGGGATATTGAGGTTTAGGTGTAGTCACAGAATACTGGAGACTAACAGAAGTCAATGTTACATACAAGTAATATTCGAGCATACCACAAATGGACACCCCACGGACGCGATGTCTCAGAATGGTTCGGGACAGTTTGTTTCACACTAGTCCGAGATATCACGTCCGTGAGAGGTGTGTATGTATGGTATGGTGGAATTTGAGTAGTGTGTAGATTGAGTTGTGTCAGTGTCCAGTATTGTGCGGTGTAGTGTAGTGCAGTGCGCGTGCGCAGATGCTGGTGCGGTGTGCGGGCGTGTGCGCGGCGGCGGGGCAGGCGCGCGGCGGCGCGGCGGCGCTGCGCCAGTTCTGCGGCGACGCGGCGCTGGGCCCGCACCTGCGCCGCGCCGCCGTCGCCGCCGACGTCTGCACCACCATACTCGTGCACTGGTACCTAGTACCTACACTCTACACACTATGTCACATTCACATTTCGTACAATCCTTTTCATTTTTAATGATTAATCTCTCATTTTGAAGTCAATGAATACATAGAACTGAATATTACATGAATAATAAAAATTTAAAACATTAATTAATATCTATGACAGGGCTGTCCGAGCCGAATACCATCCTGTCCAATATGAATTACCAAAGAATTGGAGGGCCGCAAAGGCAACTCACTTTTCAAACACACAAATACAAACACAGTTAAAGAAAATTATTAAATAAAACAATACTGTAAAAGACGGAGTTATAGTGAGATTTCTTACATCTTACGCACACAAAGAAGACAGTAAATGTTTTAATATGTTGAGGTGGATTAAAAACTCTTCGCGGACTTCACAATTACTAGCCGCGGGCCGCACGCGGCTCGCGGGCCATGCTTTGGATAGCTCTGATCTATGACATCAATGAAGACATATAGTGTGTGAGGAACGGTCTACCGAAAAGTTAAGAAAACTTACAATTTTTACATTTCTGCTATGATGGCAATTCATTTTCTTTGTTGGAAATGCAAAATTTAAGTTTTATGATTTTTTATTATTTTCACGCCACGCAATGTAACGCTAAGCGTAGCGTTACCCGACGCGTTGTGCCCGCGCGTCACATATCATGTATTATGTATACATAGATTTATTGTTGTATAATTATAGTGCTGTTGGCGTAGATAAAACAATATAATTCCATCCCTACATATAAAAGTTTTCAAATTTTAAATAATATGAAAAAAATTTTTTTTAAATATCTCAAAATCATAGCCGTATGTTGGCAATATACTATTTTATTTTGGCAAATAATCTGAACATTAAATAACTTTCTTTTAACCTATTTCAGCTACGAGGAGAGCTTGCCTGTGGAAGGGTCAGACCTGATGCTGGCACTTGAATCTCTGGTTATTGCTACAGGACTGCCCAATGTTCAGAACGGAATTAAACCGCTACGCATTGCATTGCGTTGTTTGGTGAGTATTTTTCAAAGGAGTTGCTGTTTCTAATATTTCTGTATTCTAATCTAATTTTTTTAAATTGATCTTACAATGTGTTAGCTGGAAATTCTTAAGTTTGAGGCTCAATGGGTGCCAACTATCGTGCCTACGGGTTTGAAGATATTTCCGATGTTTTACACGAATTGTACTGTTGCCTTGGAATTCCTACCGCAATAAACTTATTGCTTGTCTTGTTGTTGGCGCTTGAAGGCCGAACCTTGCCGTTATGCTTATGACCTTACGTTTTTGTTATATTATACAGACAATAAAACACAAGGATCGAGCACACTAGGCCGGACCGTATCGCAACGAAAACTGATAGCATAGCACATTAGGAAGGACAACAGCCGGGTGAAGCGCATCGCAATGCAACTCATTTCCGTATTTCTTTTCCAAATCTTATTTTCCTTTGTTGATCATTATAACGTGAATCTTGCAAATCATATACAGTACCCGGCGATAAATATTGCACATCGAACTTTGGAAAGAGACAATCGGATAATTTCGGCTTCGTAAAGCGTTATCTCTGTCCCACACTACCTATGTGACGTTTAGTCAGTCGTTGTTCAAGTACGATAGAGTGCAGTCGCGTCCCGAAAAAAATATATATTTAGAGTTGATAACACCCACAAATTTAAATAATTTAAAGTTGTAATATGGCATCTTTCGGAAAAAGAGGGAAACCTTTACGAGGTCAGTCACGTGAAATTATCTACAATGTTTATAAATACTTTGTAAGCGAAGCTGATAGATTTAAAAAAAAAAGTAGATGAAAATGTAAGTTGTTATTTTAATAAGATTCAAGAGCGAGTTGCAAATGCCACTGGAATTTCAAGAAGAACTTTGAACAATATATTAAACGAAGTCAGTACTGAAACACATTCGACTGAAATTAAGTTCAGCACTCCAAAAAAAGGGAGACCAAAAAAGCAATTTCGTTTGGATATGGACGATTTTGATTACGATGTTGTTCGAAGAATGGTGTATGATTTTCACTTACGATTTAATGAACTGCCAACAATAAAATCATTAAAAGCTAAGTTATCTGAAGCTATTAATTACAATGGGTCTGAAAAAACATTGAGAAAAATACTTCATGACATGGGATTTCAGTTCACTAAAATGGAAGATAATCGAAAAATTCTAATGGAAAAGCACGACGTTAGTCTCAAACGAATGGAATACCTTGATAAAATACGCAAATTTCGCGAAACAGGAAAAAATATCGTCTACATGGATGAGTCATATATACATGCATCCCACACTAAAGGGAAATCTTGGAGTGACGATAAGAAAAAATGAGTAAAAAAGCCAATTTCAAAAGGTCAACGTTTGATAATAGTTCATGCGGGAAATGAAAAAGGCTTTGTACCCGGTGCTTTTTTAACGTATAAATCCACGGACACTACAGGTGACTATCACAATGAAATGAATAACGATAACTATGAGAAATGGCTGGTTAACCAATTAATCCCAAATATACCCAGTGATTCTGTTCTAGTTATCGACAACGCACCCTATCACAACAAGTATGTTGAGAGACCCCCCAACTCAAACACCATTAAACGGGAAATGATCAACTGGTTAAACAGACATGAAATTCCAGTTGATCCAAAATTAACAAAAACCCAGATTTACGCTATTATATGTCAGCACAAGGAGAGGTATACAGAGTTTTCTGTGGACAAAATACTTGCCGAACATGGGCACACTGTGTTGCGATTGCCACCATATCATCCGGATTTTAATCCAATTGAAAATATATGGTCTCAACTGAAAGGCTATGTAGCCTCTAGTAATGTGGGTATGAACTTAACTACAGTAAAAACATTATTGACTGAAAAAGTAAACATGATCGGCGCTGAAGAGTGGAAAAAGGTTTGCGATCATGCAATCAAATGTGAGAATGAATATAGAAGCATTCAACACAGTTTAGACAATTACACTGATAGATTAGTAATAAATACGGCTGATAGTGACAGTGATATTGACCTCTTTGAGAGCACAGATAGTGAAATGGAAGTAATTGAGAATTAGAATTATTATTATTTTTATTGCAATGTCTCATTTTAGCAATAGGTATAATGGTGTTTATTATGTACACTAAAGCTGTAATGTTCCAAAATAATTAAATACGTAAACATAATGTAAAAATGTTTTTTTATTTTATTTTACCCCAACCTAAAGCCATCACTTATAGAAAAATTAGTGTATTTTATACAAAGAATAAAAATATCAAAAGAAGCAAATCATACTTGTTTTAACAGCTCCTAATAGGTACCGGACTGTTTGTATTTTGTGCGACAGAGATAACGCTCTACGAAGCCGAAATTAGCCGATTGTCTCTTTCCAAAGGTCGATGTGCAATATTTATCGCCGGGTACTGTATCTCTTTGTAGCCATGATTTAAAATTATTAATCGAATTTCATCTATTTTTTAAATTGATATTAAAAACAGAGGAAGGACGTACGCGCAATTCCGCTTGCCATAGCACACTGTTGACCGGATATGCCCCACCGTAGTATGCAATAGTATATATAGAATGTATGAAAGCGATCTAGGTGGATTTTTGCGATGCGGCCTGACACTTTGCCTATGCTCGATACTTTAATGTATTTAGTATCTATAGGCAATGGTTATGTTATCATTTCCCTTTTGTATGATATAAAAAGAAAAAATGCTAAGTGATCATCAATCATGATCCAATATATAGGTTTTAAAAAATACTATTGTAGGTTTGTGAAAACAGAAAACAAGTTTTTAGCTAAGGAACTTGTTTGTAAAATATTAAGCTTTAAAATGTTAAGTCAAGTGTCGTCATCGTCCCTCTGCAGGCTAAACAGTTGGTTTTGGGGGTGGGAAGAAATCATGCTAGTAGTAAATATAATGAAGTTAAAAATCACCGTTTAGAAGGCTTTACAAGTTTTCGAGTAATAGTTGGCCAACTTATAAAATGTACTTTGAGAAGTTTCTATAAGCGATGAAACTATGGTGCGAGTATATATTTACCATTGACGTTGAATAGCTTAAATGTTCATAGTATGAAACTTTAAAAGCCCTCTTCTTAGTTCGCATTGTTGTGATGGGCAACTTCGGAACCCTACGTTGCGCGTGGATCGACAGGTACTTTGGCAATATTTTCATTTGCAACGCTAACAATTGTAGGTGAAGCTGAGTAAAGCGGCGCCCGCGGTGTACGCAGCGCGCACGGCGCGCACGTTGGCAGCCGCGACGAGCGCGGAGGGGCCGCGGCTGGTGGCGCTGCTGGAGGCGCTGGCGGCGCTGGGCGCGCTGGGACCTGGCCTCTGCCGCGACGCCATGCCGCACCTGCTGCCCGCGCTGCACACTGCCAGGTTACATCACTACTGCCCCTATTCAACTGACAAAACTTCAACCAAGGCAGGCGGTAGTTTCTGCATTGTCTCGCTCGGCTCTGATACCACCACCTTACCTATTCCTGCCGCAATAGCGTCAGTACTTGTTACTGTCTTGTTCCGGTTTGGAGGGTAAGGTAGCCGGTAAACTTATACATGTGGCGTTAGACCTCGCCACAAAAGAGCAACGCACCATTAACATCTTTGGTGTCTATAGACGATGGTTGACTCTTTACATCAGGAGACCAATCTGCTTGATCGCTATCTTATGCAAAAAAACCACAATCAATTTTATTAATTTATCTAATTGTGGAGGTAAAAAATACTATTCTGATAAAAAACGAAGAGTTTAGGGCTCTCACACACATAAACACGATACAACGTCGTCATTCTACAATGCGATATCTATCTTATATATTAAATTCTCGTGTCACAATGTTAGTTATCATACTCCTCCGAAACGGCTCGACCGATTTTTATTAAATAATATATGCATATTCAATAGGTCTGAGAATTGGCAACTATCTATTTTTCATACTTCTAAATGATGAAGGTTGTCCCAGCCCTAACATCTATTTTTTATTTTTTGGATAACATTTTTATTTTTTTATAATATGACATTAAAAAATATTTACAACCCTAAATTTTCACCCTTCTATCACCATCCCCTATTTTTAACAGTAATATTAGTAATTTAATAATTTGTATGGCAAAACGACATTTGCCGAGTCAGCTAGTAATGTATAAGAAAATGTGTAGGAGTCCTAAACATTTCGATTCGAATAAAGTTTTAGTACGTGAATTTGAATCGTTGAATAATATATCAGCTGCCTCACTGCGGTTACTTAAAATAATGTGATTTTGAATTGTTAATAATAAAGACTTGTGTTGTCTCCGTGTTGACCCATTTTGAAGAATAGGTTAACTTTCTTACTGTAAAGCATCTCGTAAAAGGCGACGAAGGCTACTTACTACGTGTCGAAAAAATCGTAACTAATAACACAGAATACTGGAGACTAACAGCAGTCAATGTTCCATACAAGTAATATTCAAGTAACGCACACACAAGACACCTCTCACGGACACAATATCTCGGAATGACTTGGGACAGTTTGTTCCTTTTGCTCGATTATTATTTGTATGTAATTGACTTCTGTTAGTCCCAGTATTATGTGCTCTAGTCATGTTATGACCGTTAAGTGGAAGTTTAACGTACAATGTATTGTGTGGTACAGCGAAGCGTGTGCGGACCCATCGTACGAGGGCACGACGCTGGTGCTGATCTGCACGATCCTATTCCAAGAGCGAGCGGGCGCGGCGCTATCGCGGCGGCTGCACCGCGGCTGGGAGACGCGCGTCAAGGATGCCATCCGCGCCGCCGATGGCTGGACGCAGTACAGGGTCGCCAGGGCTGCGCTGCGGTAACACATTACTTATATTTTAAAGTGAAACTTTTATTACATCGTCTCAAATTTTTTGGTCTGTATGTCGCATGTCGCGTGACGGTTGGCCGCAGAGTAGGGATAAAGTGAAAGGCGCTCGTCAGAGCAGCCGAGACCAATATGGCGGCATCTATAGTTCATCATTTTTATACCCTTAATGGAATATTATTCCGAAAATTCTTAAGTAAAATATAAATATCTATAATGTGAAAAAAAGTTTTACTTTTACCGTGGTTTCATAAAACCACACAATCCGTTTTTTCATATTTAGTACATCGAGAACGTACCCGTATTAAGTAACCTATTTTATATTAGTGTAGAATATTACTTGATCCCCTCTACGTATAGCAATTTGTAAATATGTTTTAAAACATATTTAACTTCGATCAAAATAATGAAATCGATAAAAATAACAAGATTCAGTGTTGATAGATGTTTGGATAGATGTTTGGATGGATGTTTGTTACTCAATCACGCAAAAACTACTGAACGGATTTGAATGAAATTTGGCACACAGGTAGCTGATGACCTGGAATAGCACATAGGCTACTTTTTATCCCGGAAAAATGAGGTGATCCCGCGGGATGCGCAAAAAACTGTGTATAATGCAGCAGGCTGCACGCTGCAGCTAGTGATATATATAGTAACACAAAAAATATTGCAACATCATAAATGTATCTTGATGATAATCAACCTTATTTCTATATGTTATGGGCTAGTATCGACTATTGATCTCCTATACCGAGAAGAACCCGTTAAATTTTACTAGACCATTAGAAAATTCAACTTTAAGTGTATAATTTAGTAACTTTTAAAATTACAAGTCACTTTTACTTGTAAGACGTTTCGTGACGTGACGCATCCTTGTGTTAGCTATTGAACGTGTAGGTGATATCTGACTCCAGGGATATAACTGCTTATATAATTAATGTTCAGAGTTATTTTCTGAGATGATATGGAAATAAAAGAAATTACTGCGCAGTAGGTGTAGGGGGTTACCTACGTTGTGATAGAGATGATAGTTACTGATAGATGCTGATGCTGATAGGGTACAAAATGATAGACCCAATGTAGGGGGTTGTCCCTACTAATGATATAACTGATATAAACTGATATCTGATAGGCTGATAGGTGAGTGATCCTGTCGCTGATTATATATGATATACAGGGGGAAAATGATACCCGTTTGACTGCTTATTGATCACTGATTTATTATGATAATTATGATAATATTTATAAGATACAAATGATGACGAGAGTGGCTGATATGCTGACCGGTGCATCGTGTAGATTGTAGGTCACGCTGACAAGGCGGACGTGGGGTTGCAAGGCCACACTGAACTGACCATCTAGAACGAACGTGTGATTGCGAGGTCACGCCGCAGGAACGGACGTGCTGTTGTACTAAACTGATCATCTAGGCGTACGGGCTATTGGTAGGTCACGCTGACCTGAACAGTAGGTATATAATAAACGTATCCCTACGTGCGTCTACTGTTCGGTGTTACAAACGACTGGTTGCGACTGACTGCCTGGCTGTACACGCTAACTAACTTCACACCTTACAATTACTGTGTCTCTACAGACGAAATAAGACCACACATTTATTCGTGCTCTTATTTCATTAGCCACATTTAAGGCCACGATCTTGAATCTGGTTATTTTTGATCGAGTTTTTTTTAAACAAAAAGGTAAGAAATGACTTATTTTTGCTTTAATCTATATTTAACAAATTTCCTGGATATCAAGAGTATAAACGCTCCTGCTCTTTTGAATACTTTTTTTACTCATATCTAAGGCGTGTTTAGTTCAAATAATATGTAGTTCAACATTTTGTAACTAGATGTCGCTGCATTCAAATTGAATCGCGGTATGAAGTGTCTTCGCTAATTGTTCAAGACAGCTTAAATTACTAAGAAATATTTCGCTTACAAATATAATGTACAGACCACCTTGTTCTTGTATTTGAAGTACGAATTATATTGTTCACTACTGATTTGCGAGTTCTAATTTGATTAGACTCAATTCGTAGGCGAATTTTTTGACAGATCACGGTACCTCACTGTTCATGGTCCTTAACGAGTCGGGATTGAGTTCAGTGTTGTACTGCGCACACTCCTAAGTGACAGTAGATCGCTGTAGAAAAGGAGTGTCCTAAGTCCTGAGTACAGCAAGCAGCGACGGTGGCGCCATCTATCGGCGAGTAGTGTTGGAGCTGGTTGCAGACAGTTAAGGGTCGGATCGGATTGTCGACTGGTGACTGTCAGGAGGAGCAGGAGGACGAAGGAAGCATTGCGACATCCAAGTGCAGAGGTACCGGGTGTGAGTGAGTGTGACGTGCAAACTGTGAGTAACTATTTATTACTAGTGTTAGTCAAATTTCAACCTTAATTCAAGAGAGAAATCAACTTTGAAAAATCTTCAAGATATTAATATAGTAGTACCAATTTGAACTTTATTATCAAGACAGTTTTAACTTTGATTCTGGAACTATTATTAAGACTTAGTAATTTTGTGCAACGATTTTCATTAACTTAGAATAATTTCTGTTTCAATTTAACTTTGCTTGATAATTTACTAACATTAGTTTAAGACTTAGAATTGTAAGCGAAAAAACGAAGGTACGGGGAACCTATGCCCGATTTCAGTCCGGTATTAATAGATTCAAAGACTTAGAAAATTTTCATCTGTTTTTTAAATTAAAAAATTGAATTTTGTTTTTAAATTTTGCTTTGTTTATTGTTGTTATTAACTATTAATTGTAATCATGGAATCACTTATTAATATTCAAAATGATTTAAATTTACGTATAAAAAAGGCCAGAGTGAATTTTAAAAAATCTCCCAAGGATCGTATAACAAAAAGTTATATCGAAACTAAATTAGAATCTTTAGAACAGTTGTGGTTAGAGTTCAAGGCTAGCCATAAAGAACTAATAAAATTGTCAAATCCTAGTAAATTAAAATTAGAAAGTTATGTAATAGATGAAGTGTACGACAAAACGGAAGACACCTATGTAGATCATAAATGTGAATTGATGGAATTGTTGAAAAGTGAATATAATGGCAATGAACTTAATAAAGGTGCTAATGTTAAGCCTAGTCTTGTCAAGTTACCTAAAATTAGCATTCCAAATTTCTCGGGAAAGTACACTGAATGGACAACATTCAGAGATTTATTTGTTTCCATGATTCATAACAACGACACTTTAGACAAGGTTCAAAAATTACATTATCTCAAGGGGTACTTGATAGGAGAGGCAGAACAGCTTGTTCGGCATATATCGGTATCAGAATCTAATTATGATCAATGTTGGCAATTACTAGAGGAACGATACAATAATAAGAAATTCTTGTCGCATTGCATTTTAAAACGTTTGTTTAGTCAGAAAAATATTATTAGTGAATCTGCGAATTCTTTAAAAGATCTTTTAGATACTTCTACCGAATGTCTAAACGCATTATCAAATATCGGTATTAATGTCTCTTCTTGGGATATTATCGTTATTTACATCCTTACATTAAAATTAGATCCAGAATCTCGCAAACAGTGGGAGTTGAATGTAACAACTAATACAACTTCTGATGTTTTACCGACATTCAAGCAATTTCAAGAATTTCTTACTAGCAGGTATAGAGCACTTGAATTCATTGAACCAAATAGTAGACGAACTGAACATAGAAATACCGTACGCCATGAGTCTGCAAAACCGAAAGTATTACACGCCACTAATACCTCGAATGTAGTTTGCGAATACTGTTCAGGTAGTCACAAGCTATGTTTTTGTAAAAAATTTAGTGCTGAAACTTACGAAAAAAGACACGATTTTGTTTTTAATAATCGTATTTGTTTCAACTGCTTAGGTGGTAATCATTCTGTTAAATTCTGCCAAAAGGCCACTAATTGTAGAATATGTAAGAAACGCCATCATTCTCTTCTACATCCGGGAAACGCATCGTCTGTTAACCAGAGTAATCCAGTACAAACAGTAGATGCCCTTCCGTCAACCACCCATAGTAATAGTTCAAACTCCCCACCTTCGGATCCAATTGTCACATGTTTTAGTAAGAACAAGGTAACCAAGCAGGTTCTTTTAGCGACTGCTTTGATTAGAGCTGAGTCAAGAACGGGTGAATATCAAGTAGTGCGAGCACTAATTGATCAAGGTTCGCAGAGTTCATTTATTTCAGAGGCTACTGTCCAGGGATTAGGTTTAAGGAGGATCCCCTGCAAGGGAACCATCTCTGGACTTGGTGGAGAAAATAGTTCAGTGGTCTCGAAATATAAGGTTATGTTGAAAATTAGGTCAATGTTAGAACCCACCTTTGAATTAGAACTTGAATTATACGTATTGAATAAAATCACTACCTACCTGCCGGCTACTAGAGTGGCTGCAATTAACTGGGTAGTGTCAGAAGATATCACTCTTGCTGATCCGTACTACGACACACCTAATAAAATAGATATTTTACTAGGAGCAGAAGTCTACTCCCAGATTATAAGAGATGGTGTCCTGAAAGGTGAATCAGGATTTCCTGTAGCACAACTTACCTCTTTTGGTTGGATATTGTCTGGTCCAGTTAACACTGCAGGCACTGAAAACAATATTGTCGTTATGCATACCCACACAGAAGATGATATCTTAAAACGGTTCTGGGAACTTGAGTCGGAAGGCCTGACTAGTTCAAATAAAATACTGACTCAAGAGGAGAAAAAATGCGAAGAAATTTTCACATCGACCACGCGGAGAGATAAAACTGGTCGGTATATAGTAAAGCTACCGTTTCGAGATGAAAATCCAGCCTGTCAAGGAGGAAATTCTCGTAATATAGCTTTACAAAGGTTTAAAAATTTAGAAAGAAAATTTGAGAAAAATAGCAAGCTTAAAAGTGACTATATTAATTCTATAAATGAATATTTATCGCTTAACCATATGTCACTAGTAGATCAACCTGATGATAAACTAAATCAGGCCGTCTATTTGCCCCATCACCCAGTGATACGTGAAGATAAAACGACCACCAAGTTGAGAATAGTTCTTGATGCATCCTGTAAAAATGAAAAAGGTGTATCACTTAATGATTGCCTATTGACTGGTCCTACTTTGCAATCTGACTTGCGTTACCTCATACTTCGTTGGAGAAGTTATCCGGTGTGCCTTAGCGCTGACATAGTTAAAATGTACAGGATGGTGAAGGTAACTGATGACGATGCTCATTTCCAAAGAATAGTGTGGAGAGAGTCACCTGAGGAAGAAATACGTGATTATAAATTAGATACGGTTACATTTGGAACGTCATCAGCTCCGTTTTTAGCGGTAAGATCACTTCAGCAACTCGCATATGATGAAGGAGGCAAGTATCCAATAGCTGCAAAAAGAGTAATTGATGAGTTTTATATGGATGATTACATGGGTGGAGGTCAATCAGTAGAGGAAGCATTGGTATTATACAATCAAATGAATGCATTATTAAAAAGGGGTGGATTTATATTACAAAAATGGACCAGCAATAGAGAAGAAATTGTAAAGGAAATAGAAAAGAAATCAAAGGAGAAGGTAGAAGTTAGAAAGGAAAATTTGGATAGTAAAATAGATAATACAATAAAAATTTTAGGACTTACCTGGAACCGAAGTACAGATGAATTTCAATATACAGTGAAGCTCCCTCCCATCCGCAAACCTGTAACAAAAAGACAAATAATATCAGATATAGCTAGGTTATATGACCCGTTAGGTTGGATAGCCCCATGCGTGATAACAGCTAAAATATTTATACAAAGGTTATGGCTAACAGGATTAGAGTGGGATGAAGAAGTACCTAACAAGCTATTAAATGAATGGTTGACTTACCGTACTGAGCTCTCTCACCTCGTAGATTTTTGTATCCCTAGATGGTTGCATACGAAGGTTGGTGATTCGGTTGTTGAGTTGCACGGGTTTTCAGACGCGTCCCAATTCGCTTATGCAGCCGTTGTGTATGTAAGGGTCGTAGACCATCAAGGAGATGTAAACGTTGCCTTGATAGGTGCTAAAACAAGAGTAGCTCCTATTAAGCAAGTCAGCATACCTCGTTTAGAGCTTTGCGGGGCAGTTTTGCTATCTAAATTGCTAGTTGAGATTGCTCAAGTGTTGCACATTCCCATCCAGCAAGTACGGGCTTGGACCGACTCCACGGTAGTGTTGGCCTGGCTGAATAAACATCCTAGTAATTGGAAAACCTTTGTAGCTAACAGAGTATCTGAAATCTTGACGCGTTTAGATTCGACACACTGGTATCACGTATCAACCAAACAAAATGCTGCTGATTGTGCCTCGCGTGGCTTAAGCCCTATGTTGCTTGTGAATCACGATCTTTGGAAATCTGGTCCTAAATTCCTGTGGGAGAAAGATATTGTATATGACAAACTTAAAAACAATTATACTGATCTAGAAGAGTCCATAAAAAGTTATTTTGTTTCGGTAGACACATCTATAATAGATCATTACTCAAGTCTTACCAGATTAATGCGAGTAGTAGCATATTGCCGTCGGTTTATCACTAAGCGAGACCCTCGGTGCAGTACCCATCAAGCAAAATATCTACACAAATGGGAATTAGATGATGCTTTAATGTGTTGCATTAAATTATGTCAGGCAAAATATTTTGCTCAAGAATTGGTTGAGATCAACAAATATGGGTGTGTTAAGATTAAAACAAGCAAAATTAAAAATTTAGATCCATTTATTGACGGAAATGGTGTACTCAGAGCAGGTGGCAGAATAGAGGCTTCTCAAGTTGAAGAAAACGTAAAACATCCAATACTCTTACCTCACGATGCACACCTTACGGAATTGATAGTAGACTATGCACATCAAAAGACGCTACATGGTGGTCAAAAATTAATGCTGCACTATTTACGAACGGCATACTGGATTATTGGTGCAAAAAACGCAGTCAAACGCCATGTACGCAAATGCATACCATGCATTCGTAACAAGGCCAAAATCCAAACACCATTTATGGGTTCTCTCCCGTCAGCTCGAGTTTCACCAATGCGAGCATTCTTTCGTAGTGGTGTCGATATGGCAGGGCCCATAAATTTGCGAACGTCAAAGGGTCGTGGTCACCGTTCTTACAAAGGCTATATCTGCCTATTCATATGCATGGTTACTAGAGCGGTCCACATTGAGGCAGTGAGTGACTTGTCGTCGAAGGGTTTCTTGGATGCTTTTAAACGCTTTGTATCTAGGCGAGGTCACTGCTCCGAATTATGGAGTGATAATGGTTCCAATTTCATTGGAGCAGCCAAGGAATTAAAATATCTGTTTGATGTGGAAAAATCAACTATGATTCAAGAAGTTTCTGATGTTTTAGCTACAAACAATACTTCGTGGCATTTTATACCTCCTCATTCTCCGAATTTTGGAGGGTTGTGGGAGGCAGGCATAAAATCCACTAAATTCCATATTAAAAGAGTGATTGGAACAGCGACTTTAACTTATGAAGAAATGGCGACGCTTTTGAGTCAAGTGGAAGCGTGTTTGAACTCTCGGCCGCTTTCGATCATAAGTAATGATCTCGAAGAACCTATGCCATTAACACCAGGGCATTTTCTGATAGGAGAGCCTTTAGTTAGCGTCCCTTCTCTCAATTACGAGCAAGCGCATATGAGTTCTCTACAAAGGTGGCAGTTAATTCAAAAAATGCTTCAAAACTTCTGGCGCCGCTGGTCTAATGAATACCTTACCCACTGCATGCAAAGGTATAAGTGGACAAACAGAACTCCTGAACCTGGTATTGGGGACGTTGTTCTTATTAAAGAGGATGACTTACCTCCCACCAAATGGCTCTTTGGCAGAATTGTAGAGAAACACCCTGGTGCAGATAATGTAACGCGAGTAGTTAGTTACATTGAAATGTAAAAATTCTTTAGTTAAGCGTCCTGTGTCTAAATTGTGTGTGTTACCAGTTAATAAAGATGTTGTGTTATAATTTCGGTTCGCATTTGTTTTTTATTTTTGTGGGAATAGCATTATATAGTAATTGTTTATATTGATATTGTTGTGATTATATGTATACTTTTGTATTGTAATGTATAGTTTAATTAAATCCATTCACCAAGGGTAAAATTTAATTGAAAAACACAGCCCCCTCATGGTGGGCGGCTCATTGATGAAGGACATTTTGTCCTTGGTGGGCGGTATGTTTAGTTCAAATAATATGTAGTTCAACATTTTGTAACTAGATGTCGCTGCATTCAAATTGAATCGCGGTATGAAGTGTCTTCGCTAATTGTTCAAGACAGCTTAAATTACTAAGAAATATTTCGCTTACAAATATAATGTACAGACCACCTTGTTCTTGTTTTTGAAGTACGAATTATATTGTTCACTACGGATTTGCGAGTTCTAATTTGATTAGACCCAATTCGTATGCGAATTTTTTGACAGATCACGGTACCTCACTGTTCAAGGCGTCTGAAATTCATTTGTTTTTTATTAATTCTAATCACTGTCATGTTTTGGTTTATAGGATGAAGTAGTCGAAAGAATTATTTGTTTTATTCGTCCATCATGTGAAAGGTCAAAGAGAATCCAAACTTTACGTTACTTATTAGAGAATTTGTTTCTCACGTTTACCACTAGGTGGCGCTGTAAAAATTCAGAATAAACAAAAAGAGTCATATTTCAATCCCATTTAATGGTGACGGTCGGATGCTTTCGGAACATAATTTATAACAGCGTTCGAATACTTTTATTAAACATCATTTATAATCAGTTGCGATCGATGAGTAATAATATTAAAGTTTGGATACGTATGTTCAGTTAATACAGCCAGGTATACTGCAGGTACGGGCACTACCAGCTGGCGGCGGACATCCTGCGGCCGCTGTCGGCGCGGGCGCCCAGCGAGTCGGCGCAGCGCTGGCTCACCGCGCTCTACCGCGCCGCCGCCGCTGACGCTAAACTGATAGAAGAAGGTGACCTGCTGCTAATCGGAACTATTTTTCTTTTGAAATGAAACTTTTTAAACATGATCGATTTTTCACAATTTTAATGTTGTGTAGTAAATATCAAGTAAAATTACTTTTTGAGATTAAATAATGGTTATTTATTACTTGCATATTAAACTAAGTCTTCTTTAATACAAAGATATCTATTTTGAAGTAAATAATTTGTCTTGATTTTATGAGAAAAAAAAGTATAGTTCGTAAGTATACATGTTGGTTGTGTCGGTCAGGTATCAGCGGGCTGGAGGAGGCTCGCGCGGGGTGGGAGAGCTTCGGCGACGGCGGCGTGTGGAACGGCGCCAGCTCCTGCAGCGGCTGCAGCGGCTGCGGCACCTGCCTGGCGCTGGCGCCCGCCTGGGCCGCGGCCCGCGCGCGCGCGCTCGCCGCGCTCGCCCGCGCCGCCGCCGCCGCCAACGCGCTGTGCTCGCAGCCGCCGCCCGCCATCGCGCCCGCGCACGCGCAGGTAGCTGTGTGTCCCCCGCGCTCCCCGCGCCGCACCCGCCGCCCGCCATCGCGCCCGCGCACGCGCAGGTAGCTGTGTGTCCCCCGCGCTCCCCGCGCCGCACCCGCCGCCCGCCATCGCGCCCGCGCACGCGCAGGTAGCTGTGTGTCCCCCGCGCTCCCCGCGCCGCACCCGCCGCCCGCCATCGCGCCCGCGCACGCGCAGGTAGCTGTGTGTCCCCCGCGCTCCCCGCGCCGCACCCGCCGCCCGCCATCGCGCCCGCGCACGCGCAGGTAGCTGTGTGTCCCCCGCGCTCCCCGCGCCGCACCCGCCGCCCGCCATCGCGCCCGCGCACGCGCAGGTAGCTGTGTGTCCCCCGCGCTCCCCGCGCCGCACCCGCCGCCCGCCATCGCGCCCGCGCACGCGCAGGTAGCTGTGTGTCCCCCGCGCTCCCCGCGCCGCACCCGCCGCCCGCCATCGCGCCCGCGCACGCGCAGGTAGCTGTGTGTCCCCCGCGCTCCCCGCGCCGCACCCGCCGCCCGCCATCGCGCCCGGCGGGCGCCAAACGGATATGACTTGGGGGCCTTCAAGAAAAGAGCTTACTCATTGTTAAAAGGCCGGCAACGCAACTGCAAGACCTCTGGTATTGTGGATGTCCATGGGCGGCGGTGATCACTTACCATCAGGTGCACCTCCTGCTCGTTTGCCCCCTCTTCTATAAAAAAAAAACTTAAAATTCCTAAGTGATTAGAAAGTTCACTACTACTGATGACGTGTCAATCATTGCTTCAATTTGATGTTCTAGATAGCTGGTTGTTCTAGGTACGTATATGAGGTAGAGCCAATATGAATTTACTAGCTGTTGCAAGCGACTTCGTCCGCGCGGAGTTCGTTTACTCCGCACTGCCCCTCCCCCGTACGTGATAGCGTGATAATATGTAGGCTATATGTTGACCCGACCTGTTAGTAATATTCATGCAAAATTTGAAGTAAATCCATGCAGTACTTTTTGAGTTTACCCCGGACATACATACAGACAAACAGTAACGCCGTGTTGGTCCCGGCCTCCTTTGAAGAATAGGCCAACTGCTGTTCTGCCAGGCAGGTCGTGAAAGGCGACCGATTGGCTATGCGAGTCACTACCATCGTGGCTACTAGGTGGTAGAGTTCTGCATTGTCTCGCCCGGGTCTGGTACCACCGCCTTACCTATTCTTGCCGCAATAGCGTCAGTGTTTGTCGCTGTCGTGTTCCGGTTTGGAGGGTAAGATAGCCGATAAACTTATGTATGTGGCATTAGACCTCGCCACAAGATAGCAACGCATCATTAACATCTTTGGTGTCTATAGGCTGACTCTTTCCATCAGGAGACTCATCTGCTTGTTTGCTATCTTATGATATAAAATAAAAAAAGACAAATAGACAAAAATTCTAAAAACTATATTTTTGGCTTCGGTATCGATTGTAGATCACGCCCCAAGTATTCTTTTAAAAAATATTCAATGTACAGTTTTCACTTTCCTACGATTTTGTTATAATGTATAGATAAGCCCAGCCCTGTATCTGATCAAAACTTATTCTGAACTATGTTCCCAGACCATGGAAGATAGAGAACAAGGGGAAGTGAAGAGTGGGCGTGCCGCGTGCGTCACTATTATGCGCTTTTACTCTAAATTGCCTTAGTGATATTTACCATATCATTAGGAGATAGTCGTCGTGCGAAAATCTATTATACACTGAATTATGCCGTATTGTGCCATCCTTGAATGCAGAAATGATAGTAGAATACAGATGATTAAGAATGGAGATATTTCATATCATCCGAAAGTACAATTTTCATTTTATTTTAATTAAATTCCTGATTTAATATAATCTCTAATGATATAATAGAAAGTCAAGCTAAAATCAGCCGTACACCTTACATATAAAGTTCATTTTAGGTTTACCTAATTTTTCTAGAAAGATATTCGTAATGACAGTCATTACGTTATCGTTCTAGAAAGTTCTCTACTCAAATATGATCAACTGAAAACTACGGAAAAATCAATGCTGCCATCTATTGTAGAATAGCGAAACTATTACGATCTTGTTTCACTATTGTACAAATAGATGAGTCTATTTTGAATAGACTACAAAAGGACGTAAATACTCTTTTTTTTGTAGCAAAATAAAATTTATTGTAACGCAGTTTGGTATATTTTTAAATGTTCTGTTTGTGTGTTTCGGATTATTGTTGTTTAAAATGAAAACGACCAATGAAACGAAGTTTGCATTAGTAGTTTATATGCAATAATGCTTATTTTATGTGTGGGTATGGCGATCACGGTCCTGATACAAATGTTTGTACTTGCCAATTCGCTTGTTCTCTATCTTCCATGTCCCAGACGTAACCTGCTAACCTAAAAACACTCGCTCGGCCATGTAGCCCCAAATTAAAATCCATAAACAAAACTGATGTAAAAAGTGACAAGCACATAATAAATAAACCTGCACCCACACGTAAAAGTACCCCGTCTAAATGTGTGACAGAAATTTTGTTACCCTGAATAAGTAATATCAGCTTAACTAAAATTTTATTGAGGTAAGCTATAAATATTTTCTATTATCCATGTATGTTCTGTAATAAATTTCCCGATGCATGCCGTTAGATTTATCAGTAAATAAATATGTGTTTGATCAAAATGGTATTAAAGGGCTAATAAAAATACTTGAATATTTAGGAAGCTAAAAAATATGTCATTGATACCATAAAATATTAGATGTAAAAATAATTCAGAAAGCGAAGCGCATTGTTATTTTCTTCATACATTCTTAGTGTGTGTCCTGCCGAACTAAGATCTTAATAATCTAATTTAGTTACTCAGAATTTTAAGCAATGTTTTTAGCAACGGCACATTATCGTTATTTAGAAACGTTTCCAATGCCACCATTTTATGTAGTTTGTCACGGCGTTTTTGTGTAATTCTGATACATTTTCTATAAATTTAAGAAGCAAAAGGTAGAAAGCGTTTTGAGGCCGAATAAATATCATGAAAGAAACCTGGATATTTAAATTGGATTACTAAGAACTTAGTACCTGTGAACATTCGTCAAAAAGGGCGGTGATCCAAAATAAGAACAAAAATGGACTTTATTGCTTTTTGGACATTGTCTAATAATAATCCTTCGGTCTGCCGATCTGTGAATTTTCCAATTTTTTTGATTTTTTTTTTTTTTTTGTAAAATTGATGTGCAAGACATAAGTAAAATGTTTTACCATTTAAAGGTGTTTTAATACAGAATAAGTTTTAGGCGCCCCATAGAGCTACAATAACATTGCGCAATACTTTTATTGTGCAATAATATTGAATACCCCTTTGACTCCAAACGTTCAATAAATTTACTCAATAAAATTGACAAACCAGTCAGATCAATATTTTCGAGCGAGCAACATGTCTGATGACGAAGTTTTGGCGGAAAGTCAAGCTAAAATCAGCCGTACACCTTACATATAAAGTTCATTTTAGGTTTACCTAATTTTTCTAGAAAGATATTCGTAATGACAGTCATTACGTTATCGTTCTAGAAAGTTCTCTACTCAAATATGATCAACTGAAAACTACGGAAAAATCAATGCTGCCATCTATTGTAGAATAGCGAAACTATTACGATCTTGTTTCACTATTGTACAAATAGATGAGTCTATTTTGAATAGACTACAAAAGGACGTAAATACTCTTTTTTTTGTAGCAAAATAAAATTTATTGTAACGCAGTTTGGTATATTTTTAAATGTTCTGTTTGTGTGTTTCGGATTATTGTTGTTTAAAATGAAAACGACCAATGAAACGAAGTTTGCATTAGTAGTTTATATGCAATAATGCTTATTTTATGTGTGGGTATGGCGATCACGGTCCTGATACAAATGTTTGTACTTGCCAATTCCGCTTGTTCTCTATCTTCCATGTCCCAGACGTAACCTGCTAACCTAAAAACACTCGCTCGGCCATGTAGCCCCAAATTAAAATCCATAAACAAAACTGATGTAAAAAGTGACAAGCACATAATAAATAAACCTGCACCCACACGTAAAAGTACCCCGTCTAAATGTGTGACAGAAATTTTGTTACCCTGAATAAGTAATATCAGCTTAACTAAAATTTTATTGAGGTAAGCTATAAATATTTTCTATTATCCATGTATGTTCTGTAATAAATTTCCTGATGCATGCCGTTAGATTTATCAGTAAATAAATATGTGTTTGATCAAAATGGTATTAAAGGGCTAATAAAAATACTTGAATATTTAGGAAGCTAAAAAATATGTCATTGATACCATAAAATATTAGATGTAAAAATAATTCAGAAAGCGAAGCGCATTGTTATTTTCTTCATACATTCTTAGTGTGTGTCCTGCCGAACTAAGATCTTAATAATCTAATTTAGTTACTCAGAATTTTAAGCAATGTTTTTAGCAACGGCACATTATCGTTATTTAGAAACGTTTCCAATGCCACCATTTTATGTAGTTTGTCACGGCGTTTTTGTGTAATTCTGATACATTTTCTATAAATTTAAGAAGCAAAAGGTAGAAAGCGTTTTGAGGCCGAATAAATATCATGAAAGAAACCTGGATATTTAAATTGGATTACTAAGAACTTAGTACCTGTGAACATTCGTCAAAAAGGGCGGTGATCCAAAATAAGAACAAAAATGGACTTTATTGCTTTTTGGACATTGTCTAATAATAATCCTTCGGTCTGCCGATCTGTGAATTTTCCAATTTTTTTGATTTTTTTTTTTTTTTTTTGTAAAATTGATGTGCAAGACATAAGTAAAATGTTTTACCATTTAAAGGTGTTTTAATACAGAATAAGTTTTAGGCGCCCCATAGAGCTACAATAACATTGCGCAATACTTTTATTGTGCAATAATATTGAATACCCCTTTGACTCCAAACGTTCAATAAATTTACTCAATAAAATTGACAAACCAGTCAGATCAATATTTTCGAGCGAGCAACATGTCTGATGACGAAGTTTTGGCGGCAACCATGCTGGTGATTTTATTAAATAAATATCTATACAATTCTATGCAATTAAGTAAAAACTCCCGTTCTTTATCTTTTAAAGCATTCTTGCTCGCCATTTTGCTTAAATTTACAACACGATCATACATTAAACACCGTGGTTGACCGAACACGACCGCTCCAAACTCTGAAGAGAAAAATATTGTGCAATATTAACACTACACAGTACAAAAAAAAATATTGCGCAATAAAAAATAAACCTACTCAAATTTTCGTTCATCATTGTGCAATCTTCAGTTTTAACCCTAAACGGTCAATAACATTGCGCAATACGTAATATTGCGCAATGTATTGTAGGTCTATGAGGCACCTTACTGCTATTCCAGACACAATTTTTAATAAACCACTCTCAATATATTCATTGCAATTTTAAATGTTTTGTATGAAGTATAAGGAAAAGCTAAAGATCAAAAAAAATTTTTCCCTTTCAAATGGATTTGGTATGGTATATTAATTAGGAAAGGCAAAAACAATAGGAAAAAAGTTTCTGAAAAAATGGACAAGTTATAGATTGCCAGACCGATTGATTTATTATTTGTGTAGTATCCAAACGGCAATAAAGTTCATTTTCAATTGATGAAAAAATGGAGATTATCAGTTTGACATGTGTGCTGACATGATACTATTTTGTCTTACACATCAATTTTTATTATTGACTAGCTGTTGCCAGCGACTTCGTCCGCGCGGATTTCGTTTACTCCGCACAGCTCCTCCCCCGTAGGTGATAGCGTGATAATATGTAGCCTATATGTTGACCCGACCTGTTAGTAATATTCATGCAAAATTTTGAGTACGTTTTACGCACGTACGCAGTACTTTTTGAGTTTACCTCGGACATACATACAGACAGACAAACAGACAAAAAATCTAAAATTATATTTTTGACTTTGATGTCAATTGTAGATCACGCCCCAAGTATTCTTTAAAAAAATATTCATTGTACAGTTTTGACTTTCCTACGATTTTATTATATGTATAGATACGATATGTATGTAATATTGTTAAAATTTGATAATAGGTATAGGTATGTATATTAGAGTGTATGTATGTTTATATGCGTTTCTACGGATTTTGGAAAAGTGAAACTTGTGATATATAATTCTTTTTTAATTATCGTATAATAATAATTGATACACGTTTTTTGTAATTGTATATGTTATAAACATTTTTAAAATTTAGATTTATATGTACAATGTTGTGTGTGTCAGGCGGCGCGGGCGGGCGCAGCGCGCGCGGGCGCGTGCGCGGCGGCGCTGCGGGGCGCGGCCGCCGCCGCCGCCGACGTCGCGCACCGGTACGCCGCGCTCGCGCGCACCGCCTTCAGCGCCGACGACGCCACGCTGCGACACCTGCACATGTATCCTTTACTGACCACACACCACCACACCGCACCACAATACGTGACACTAACAGAACTCAATCTACATACTACTCATATTCCACCTCTCGCAGACGCGATATCTCGGAATCCGTCGCAGTCCGAAATATCGCGTCCGTGAGAGAGGTCTATGTGCGTTGCTCAAATATTACCTGTATGAAACATTGAATTCTACTAGTCTCCAGTATTCTGTGCTACCACTCTGATTATAGGGACCCTATTCACGTAACTAAACTTCAATCGAATCGAAGCGTTTTGGGGCTCTTACACGTTAGCTGCGTTATATCACGACACTACATTATATCGTGTTTATATGTGTAGAAGCCCTAAACGCTTTGATTAGATTAATGTTTTATTACTTGAATAGGGACACAGCTCTCCCGGACCTAATGCCTCTACCTATACTTACCTTAACTTAATCCGAGAAATAAATTACGTTCTTTTTTAAACACGTTACATGTACGTTTTACATTTCAACCTTTCGTACACCTTACTATATAATATGTGTTTTAGCACTTATCCCTTACTTGAGAAACCTTTATAAACTCAACAAAGACCGCTCCGTTGGTCGAGTGGTTAGCGACCCTGATTACGCGATCGACGGAACTCAGGTTCGATCCCCGACGGGGATAAACATTTGTGTGATGAACATCAACGTTTGTATTTCCAGGTTTGGGTGTTTATTAAATATATTCCAGTATTTATATATGTATTTCTATGTATTAGTATCTTTGACTAACACCCATAACACAAGCAAATATTTTTTTACTTTGGAGTTAGATCAGTAAGTGTAGATTGTCCCGTGAATATTTATTATTTACTAGCTGTGCCCGCGACTTCGTCCGCGTGGGATTTTTTTTAAAGTAGCCTAAGTCCTCTTTATTAGATCAACTATCTACCAAGTCTTGTCAAAATCGGTCCAGCCGTTTCAAAGATTAGCCGGAATAAACACACAGACAGACACGCATACAGACAGACAGATATACAGACAAACAGACGGACAGACAGACAGACAAAAATCGTAAAAAAGTGTTATTTTGGTATGTGTACCGTGTATACATCCATATATATGCATTTAGTTAAAACTGGTTATTTTAATATTACAAACTGACACTCCAATTTTATTTATTTGTATAGAAGATGTATAGATAGTGTAAAACTATTATGTGTACGATTTATAACTACAATACATAGGTATTTATAAATACAATACATAAGAAATACGTAATATTTAACGTAAAATAATTTCATCACAAAATTTCAACTCAATCCGTCGATAGGAAGGGCTCAAAAAGGGAACAGCTAGCCAAGGCCGCTATTCTGTAATCAATAGTTTTCAAAATAAATAGTTTCAGAAACCGCTATCACGTGGCGATAAATAGTTTCATTTTGATACGGCAAAATCGCGAAACAACCCACCTCTAGTTAAAGGTACCTATGTACTTCCACTCATGTACCTTAAAAAACCAGCTAGGTGCGAGCCAAACTCGCGCACGGAGGATTCCGTACCATCTATAAAAAAATGGCAAACAATCACGTTTGTTCTAAGGGAGCCTCCTTAAATATTTATTTAATTTTAATTATTTATTTTTAAAGTGATTATTTAATTAAATATTCTGTGGGTATTTCAAACGTCTACCAGTTGTCATTATTAAGATCGAGAAAAAAGTAAAAAAAAAAAACACGTTTGTTGTATGGGGGTCACCCTTAAATATTTATTTTATTCTGTTTTAGTTTTAGTTATTATAGCGGCAACATAAATACATCATTTGTGAAAATTTGAACTGTCTATCATGGTTCATAATATACAGCCTGGTGACGGACAGATAGACAGAAAAACGCAGGGACAGACAGTGGTGTCTTAGTAATAGGGTCCCGTTTTAAACTTTGAATATTGAACCTTAAAAAGTAATAAGTATAGTAAAGCCAACGCATTCGCAGTTCGGCTCTTCTCGGCAATGTTCGGTTCTCGTTCGGCAAAACAAAATGTCAAGATTAAGTCAACGATTTTATTACATGTATAGGTGTTTCAATACATTAACGCGATGTATTTTCGTGCAGAGACATCTAGTAAATGTGCACTACATTACGCTTTATGCTACGCTTTCTTCCGATTAATTTTATTTTCCGTGGGAATGAGATATTTTCCCGCGATAAAAAGTAGCCTATGTCCTTTCTCAACGTCTAATCTATGTTTATGCCAAATTTTATGACAATCGGTCCAGTGGTTTAAGCGTGAAAGCGTAACAGACAGACAGACAGATACAGACAGAGTTACTTTCGCATTTATAATATTAGTATGGATTTAAAGAAAAATTTTGACACGAGAGGATTTGTACCAGCGACCGGTACGCTTTCACAAACTAAACTACTGGCGACTGGTTCAACGTGGCAAAATATTGATCAATATTGTAAATGTGAATTTTATTTATAACGATGAACAAAACTAATACTAAATACATATATACGCACGAAATAAAGAAAACAACGGAATTGGCAAGTACAAACATTTGTATCAGGACCGCGATCGCCACACTCACACATAAAATAAGCATTATTGCATATAAACTACTAATGCAAACATTGTTTCATTGGTACGTTTTCATTTTAAGCAACAATAATCCGAAACACACAAACAGAACATTTAAAAATATACCAAACTGCGTTACAATAAATTTTATTTTGCTACAAAAAAAAGAGTATTTACGTCCTTTTGTAGTCTATTCAAAATAGACTCATCTATTTGTACAATAGTGAAACTTAAGATCGTAATAGTTTCGCTATTCTACAATAGATGGCAGCATTGATTTTTCCGTAGTTTTCAGTTGATCATATTTGAGTAGAGAACTTTCTAAAACGATATACGTAATGACTGTCATTACGTATATCTTTCTAGAAAAATTAGGTCAACCTAAAATGAACTTTATATGTAAGGTGTACGGCTGATTTTAGCTTGACTTTCTATTATATCATTAGAGATTATATTAAATCAGGAATTTAATTAAAATAAAATGAAAATTGTACTTTCGAATGATATGAAATATCTCCATTTTTAATCATCTGTATTCTACTATCATTTCTGCATTCAAGGATGGCACAGTACGGCATAATTCAGTGTATAATAGATTTTCGCACGACTATCTCCTAATGATATGGTAAGTATCACTAAGGCAATTTAGAGTAAAAGCGCATAATAGTGACGCACGCGGCACGCCCACTCTTCACTTCCCCTTGTTTTCTTTATTTCGTGTATATACGTATGTATATCTAATGATTAGACAAATCGACAAAATTAATCGATTGAAAAAAATTCGTCACATTAAACCAAGCGACACATTACTCAATTGGTGAAAGCGTGCCGTCTAAGATCAAATTCAATTCCTCAGATTTTCAAATCCTCTCGTGTCGAAATTAGCCTTCGTTAAATTTTTAAGTTTTCTTTAGCAAGGAGTAAGTGCTAGAACAAATATAATGTCCTTCCAAAATAAGTGATCATATTTCAACACAGCGTTCAGTACGTCTAATCAAAAATAGCCAGCTAAAAATTAATGTGTTTTAAAGTACTAAAACTTTTTGATTTTTACGAACAAAACAATTTTGTCTCAACGCTTTACGTTTATTACATAAAATAATCCACTTTTAACATAAGAATGAGTAGTGAGGTAAATAACCTCGTGCCATGTCTGTGGGTGTGCGTCAGAGCCAGTGCGTAGGTGCTTACGATATATAAATACCGCGCGCTTATCAACTGAGAGAACTGGCTAGATATTTTTGGTTAGACGTACTGAACGCTGTGTTGAAATACGATCACCTACTTTAGAAGGACCATTGAGTCGGTGTAGTATGAGAAATCTTTCAGAGAAAAATAATTGAATTTAACTCAATAACAGCGCACAATATATTTACTCCCAATTCGCCCAATTCCTCGATCGCATCACGTCCAACCAGCAGGAGAACACTGAAATTGCGGTGAAAGAGATGAAACCCACCAACCTCGAAGAGACGATCGCCTTGGCGCCGGCCGCAGCTCTAGCCAACATCTCCAGCAAACTGTTCGACAATCCCACCACTGGGCCTGGAATCACTCATAGGGTAAGACTTTTGTTTTTATTTAATTTAGGTTTAGCCTATAGATTAAGTCTGTACGTAGTAAACCGCCACGTCGGTCGAGTTGTTAGCGAACCTGACAACTTATCGATGGAGCTCAAATTCGATCCCCGATAGGGACAAATATCTGTGTAATAAGCATTAATATATGTATTTCTGGGTTAGGATGTTTATTAAATTAATTACAGTGTTTGTATTGCTGACTAAAACCATTGAGTAAAAAGACTAGAGACCTAAGAATAAACCAATTATTCTGTCAACACATCAAACTAAATCTATTAGTCTGATTATAATCATTCGATAGAATTAGTACCGACCAACCCATTGGACTGTTAACACGTGCGATAAAATATCGATTTTGAATTGGCCAACCGAAACATCGTGTTTCTTTTCGCCGATCCTTAAATTATTGACAAAATTAATTTGGTGCAAGAAATCAAACGTTATTAGTAACTATAGTGTAGGTTTTTAAATACTAAAACCCTTGTCACAAGCAAATAATTTGCTTACTTTTAGAGTTAAATAAATCAATGTATTTTGTAGTGTATTTATACTAGTACCTTTATAACGCAGTACTACATGTGCCCAGAAACTAGCCTGGATTACGAAGTGTTCGCTGGAACAAAACTTGAACGAACTTATGCGGTCGGAACTTATTTCGATCAGGCAATAACTAAATGTATTGCCAAGCCCTGCCGTATTTATAACTCTCCGTGAGACGCTCATGTGCCGCCTGGTCTGAGCACGGCGCCGGGTAGTCGATGAATTCTTAAATTACCCCTTACTAATTACATAATTGTGCTTATATACTTCTTTGCATCCTACTTGCTTTTTTGCATATTTTTATATGAAACAGTGCTTGCTGTATTTACTATATATAGTAGCGATATTTACATAACTTATATAAAGGGATTTTCATTAAGTGATTCCTAATATTAAATTTAAATATAAATTAAATTATAAATATCATCGAATTTTTTTATTCGTTTGAAAGTCCATATAACATTGTTTAAATGTCCGCTGCAGCTTCTCTAGGTGGTGCGCATCCGAAATATCCAATTTTCTATGACTAGCGCATTAATTATTATGAATTTAACCAATGGCGTTGGTTATTTTGGCTTTGAGAGCCGTTGTGATTTGGTAGGTGGCTTATTCGCATAGATCCGCGACTTAAGAAAACCCCATAAGAAAAAGTCTAATGGGGTCAAAGCGCACGGTCACGGTGGCCAGTTCACATTACCTCATGAGATATTACTATACCCTCAAATCGCACTTGCAGAATGTCCAGTGTGGCATGTAGATCCATTCTATTGAAACCAGGTGTATTTGGTGTCAATATCATCCAATTCAGACCACAAAAGTTGGTCATTATCAACCTAGTTTCACTATCCGTTTCATTCTAACTTGTGCTGTTGATGACGCTTAGGTTTGCTATCTCTTTCACTCTCACATGATGAAGTGGCGTCCCTATCTGATTCACCTAAACTTGTGCTGTCTTACTTTAATTTATGTAAGCTTTAAAGAAAACCTACAGGCCGTTAGAAACATTTTTTAAGTAAAACGAACAATAAATAAATCCCATTTGATTTAGAAAAACAAAAAATAAAATTATTAGGATAAAATGTAGTAAGTGTTATAGCATTTTAGAAAGCCCATTAAATGTGCCATTTTTTTAACGCCACGTGCTGAAATAGCGTAGTAAATTTTTTTCAGCACAGCCAGTTAAAAGTTGAATGATGTAATAATTTTGAGTACATATTTGGGCAAATTAGGGATATTTCCTCTGAAACCAAGATAGTTATATTCAAATTTTGAATTGTAATTTATATTAATAAATCCCCCCCAAAATAATTAAGCTAAGTAAACATTTTGTAGTCATAGTACTTGAAAATCATAACAAAGTGTTGATTTTCATCTTTTTTATTTAAATGACTATAATTTTTAGGGTGCAGGTAAATTTTTTTTTTCATATTTTTTTGAGAATCATCCATTTTCGGCTTGATGTTGATTTCCGGGACACCCAATCAATGGATTAATACTTGTATTATGCGTGAGTATCTGTAACTAGCTTAATATTGCTATGTATAAATTGCTACTATTTTAAATGTGTTAGCTGTTGGTTTTCCTATAAATAAATAGATAACAATAAATCAATAAAACTGTAGTGCGCGTTGAACACAGAATACTGGAGACTAACAGAAGTCAACCTACTTAAAAGTAATATTCGATCAACGCACACATAGACACCTGTTGCGGACGCAATATCTCGGAATGGTTCGGGTTAGTTTGTTCCGCAGCAGTCCGAGATAGTGTGTCGTTAGTGAGCTGCATGTGTGTGTGTGTGTGCAGCACTGCGCGGGCGTGCGCGCGGGCGTGGCGGCGCTGTGCGGGGGGGCGCGGTGGGCGCGCGCAGTGTGCGCGGGCGGGGGCGCGGGCGGCGGCGCGCTGTGCCGGCTGGCGCTGGCGCCCGCGCCGCGCGCGCCGCCCGCCGACCACGCCGCCGCGCTGCCGCTCTCGCACCGCCTCGCGCTCAAGCTGGAGGGCGTCGTGCTGCCCGCGTCAGTACCACCGCACCCACACCCACACCTCATACACTGCTCTCACCTCACACTTCCACGGCTTTTTTAAATTTACATAACTATTCCGATGAACAGATTAACTTCAATGTGTATTTGAAAGTCTTAAAAAACTGTTTCATTATTATAAATTTCTCACGAGTTTTAATAAATAAATATATGTGAGTGGTTACGCAAAAAGGGACCTCAAGGGAAAATAATTGATTTCGAGTAAATCACGTTTAAAATGTTGAGTCGAAATGAGAGAGGCGCGGGGTGTTTTATGTTAGTGTCATTAGTGAGCGACTTCGTCAGTGAGAAATAGCACGTGTTTGCGATAGCTGTATTATTGGTGACTTATTTATTCGTCTTTTACTTGTCTTTATGTGCGCGCTAGAAAAAGAAACTAGTGTGCGCTGTGTATAAGGTGTAATATTTTCAAAACTGCCTCGGCTTACATAAAAAATCATTAAAAAAAAAACTACGGCACCTAAAATTATTTTGATTAGAACAAAACAAAGATGAAGGACCATAGAATCAGAATTTATCAAAAAAAAAAAAACGTTTCCAATCCCTTCAGGTCCCTTTTTGCGTAACCACTCACATATCATGATGCCGGTTTCCTTCCTTGGTAGACAGAACGAACTGATTGTCATAGACTTTCCAGTCCACCAGTATTCACCGATGTATAGTAGACGAAGTGGATATATATGATAACGACTATCGGCCTTTTTCTTGCTGCAACTTCAATAATACTTTTTGCTCTGCACTTGCTATACGAACCGCAAGCGTATCACCTGACATTTGCAACCCGCCAGCGATCAGCGATGACTTTTAAATGTAATATATATAAAAAAAAACGACTAATCAGAACGCAACAAAGTTACAAGTAGGCACTTTACTGCGTTCCGAATCATCTACGATTTTTGTAGCGGTCATAAATAATAGTATGCCAACACCCAACACCTTAACATATATTCAGCTTGCACTTGACCTATTTTTGGATGGCTGTGCCCACAACCTTTTTCGAAGGCTAAATCTGCGCCTGACATTAATTCTATACCGTACGTTACATTGGACATGTTCAACCGAACTAACATCTTAGAAATCTTAGTTAAATAAAATTTTGTTCTAAACATCCAAACAGCCATATCCAGCATGGTCGCTTTCTATCTTTTGTTTTACTTCTTAAATGCCAAAACCGATATAAAAAGTATCAGACCATACAAAAACGCCGTCAGTCGTCATATACTTAGCAACATAGTAGATTTAGAAAGTTATTAAACATCTATAAAGTGTTTCGACAAAAAACTGCTCAAAATTCTGAGTAACTAAAATTACTCAGATCTTAGTTCGGATAAACACACCCATTCTACTACATAATGTTTGTACTATGTTGCAAAAAACCCAAATAATCATATTACTGTAATCACTCTTTACAAATATTGATTTGTCATCAAATTTCCCACATCCGTCGGTACAGATATGACATGAATAGTAGTTGGTTCAGAACCTACAATTACTATCTTATACTCTATTTTCGCTAAGTCATTAACAAACAGTTCCCTGAGGATCTACCTTTAATCTATTGTACAGTGCAATAATCAGCATAATGTGCCTAGTTGTTAGTGCAATTTTCGGCATTCGCGTTCTAGGCTGTTGCTTGAATAATTGAGCTTGAATGATTTCAATTCCACCTGGCTGTCCGTTAGAAATCTTGAATCAATATCTTTAATATTCCTATTCAAGACGCCACGACACGTCTGACACTAGTATAACCTTCCAAATGTTGAAATTACTGTATGTATTCATTGCTGGGCACAACAAAAAGTAACAACTGGTAAGAGTTCTCTGTGCCATGTAAAAAATATTAAGTCGTGGCTGGCATAATGGTCTAGTCGAGATGACAACACTCCGATGTATAATCAAAATTGTGGCATTTATAGACTACAGAACATTAAGAATAGCCGTAAAACGCTCTATCGTCAGATCGGACTATCATAGCAAAATTACTACAATGCCTATCACCATAATAATACTCCCATTATATAGATTATATAAACGAGTGAGACAGCTGTTTCCTAGCCTTATTTAACGACGAAGTGGCCTGCAGCACTACTTTGATATCCACGAAACTCGCACTGAAGAAACTGCAAATGAAACTAGACTAGGGTTGGCTGTTCCAGCGGTGACTACGTTAATAAAAACTCCCCAGTAAAAATTTGAATTTCGTGTCACGTAGTTTAAGAAAGTTACTTATCAAGTCGAAATTACGATTGACGTTTAACTTAATATGAGATTGTAAGTGATAATAGCTGCCATACGCCCTGAAATCTGTTTCAAACTTCCACTGAAGACCAAACTTATTTAAGCCTAAGATGACATGCATTGGATCTCGACTTTCCTATGCAGCACCTATTACAACCTCACCGTAAGAGACTTCCGGCGATCTTTAAAGCAACGTCAAGACGTAGCGCTTCGTGAGGCCATCACTCATTTTACTAATGAAATAATTCCGGCCTCCTCTGGATGGAAAGATTAGTTGCAGGGATTTTCGAGCGTTTAGATACTTCTACACACGCACATTACAAATATAGCTCCAAAGCCATACCTTCAAGACATACTCTACACATAGACTGCCCTCCCTCTTTCCCTGCAACACGCTCGCTGAATGCTTCTTCTGGGTCTGCCCTAGGATAGAGCCAGCAGAAGTATCTTAATTGGACGTATTTACACGAAAAGGATCCAATCCACACAAAATCAATTTAGCAATATTGAAGTTTAAAGTTGGATATTTTTTAATTTTTTAACGTGCCATACATGGAGACTAGTTCTGAATAAAATAATAGAGAGGTGTTTTTGCTTAGATGTTTTTTACTGGTCAATTGTATTGATGTTTAGCATCAGTTTGGTGCACTTAATTCATTTTTGACCATATTGTGGATTGGATCCTTTTCGTTTAACTACGTCCAATTACACACAGTAGCGAAAAGAAACCGTGGCCCTTGTTCTAGATAATTTATTAAAGGTGAAGGATTAACATGGTACTAACATTTTAACTACTAGATGGTAGAGCTCCACAACTCGCTTGAGTTTGGAACTCCCAATTTGCCTTTCTGTTGTATTCCAGTTTGTAGGGTATTGCGGCTGATAAACTTAAATAACGTAGTAAGTAGCATTACCACTCCACTACGCGGAAAGCAACGCATCAGTAGTATATTTGATATAAATAAGCGCTGATTATCTCTATCAGGGAAACCATTTGCTTATTTACTATTTAACAATATTTTTTTTAAATAAGTTTCTCAATTCACAGAAAAAGGAAAACTAATCGACAAGTGAAAGGCGTACAAATTACGGTCACAGCGACCCCACACCCAAGAACTAACGAGAAGGTGAGAATTTTAGAGCAGAGATGAGTTCCGCTTACAATGAAATAAATGATTTCTTACGCAGTAAAACTGCAGCAACTAACGTCCCATTTCCTGTACCTCCGGAACCCAGCATTTGATCTTCACCAAATTAAAATGGTATCACATGAAGAGCATATTGCTATTAACTATCGTGTTTTTCAATGTGTACAGTTTCATAGCATGGGACTTTTTTTCATAGCATGGGAGTAAATTTGTACCTTATGAAAAATTTTTTTCAAAAGAAATTTTTTACTCAATATGAGTTAGCCCACTCGTTTTTTTAAATAAATTATTGATCAAAATTTTTAAATAAATTTTTTTCTTTGTTTTCATCAAAAATCGTGGATATCATCTAAAAATCGTTGAACATGATTTTTTACTTCATTTTCATTTTAATAAAAAAAGGTTAATCATTTTTTTTTTAATTTTTTTACTTTAATTTTATTAAAATGAAAGTAGAGTAAAAAAATAATGCAAAATTTTTAGATGAATTCCACGATTTTTGATAAAAAAATGTGGAACTACGTAATTTTATTATTTTAAAAAATATATCTTCACGTCCATATTTTATTTATTTATTTTAAAAAAATGTGGAGTGAAATATTTTTTTTGGAAAATTTTCTTTTTTATAAGGCACTAATTCTACGCCCATGCGCTAACAAGTTCCATATGTGATATTTGTAAGTTTTTGGGAAGCAACAAAAAAGTGTTATTAAATTAATAAATAGACTATTTTGTTAATTTATTATTTGCTATTAAATAACAAATAGAATATTTGTTAATTTATTAATTTGTTACTAAATAACAAATAATTCCGTGAAATTTTTGAAATATTTGTCGGGCGGGAGGAGGGTCTGTAGTGAGCGATGTCCCCAGACGGTGGAGCTGAGCAACGTGCCGGCGGTGCTGAGCGCGGTGCAGACGGTAGCGCCGGTGCGGGACTTCTTCTCGGCGCAGCAGCTGGTCAGCGTGCCCAGCGCCGGACTGTACACCGTGGCCGTGGAGGCCGCCTTCGTGGACGAAGCTGGCCAACTGTGGAACACCGGGCCCAGGACCTCCATTGTCATCAAGGTACATACATACACCTAGTAGACAAACAATAGACGAACCAAACAAGAAAATTAAATTTGGTAGTTATTTTTCTTTTCCTCTATAATAACGCGTACACCAAACATATTGTTACGAGCTTAGAGTTCATATTGTGCAATAAAATACCACTTATATTAAAACCGTGTATTTACAACACTAATGTACCATACACTACAACAGAATACGTAAACACACTGACGAAAACCAATAACACTCACTATTCAAACACTAGAGTTAACTGACTATACCGAGTCAGTAAACTAACACACTTTCCGTATCACACTGATCGTCCGAACTATCGCTTCCGAAACACTATATAAAACTGACTTCTATTCGCCAACACATCCTTATTCAAGTTCGACCATATTCTCGTAAGTTCCGAAAATCTTACGTACACAATCTTAAATGTAAACAAGTCATAGCTTTATATATAGTTTATTTTCACCTTTATGCCTTATGCGAGAAGGTCAATTATGGCATAGCTATTTGGGTAAGGGCGATTGTACGGTTACGTACATTGGTGATATAAAAAGGGTTGACAAAGCATTAATAAACAGAAGCGATACGGTCACGGCGAGCGCGAGTCGTTTAACTTAACGATTACAATAAACATCGCGTGTCTACCAACTTTACTCACTTCATTTATCGCCTTCTCAAACTTAAACTAAGTACGTGTACAGGTTACTAACTGGTAGCCCCTACAGCGGCAATTGTTTTTCGGTATCAATAGCTATCTCTTTCTTTTATTTCTAGATTTTTCCAGCGTTCTAACTCTTCACTTTTCTAGATTATTCGCAACAATATAATCGTTCTCTTTCTATCAATTGGACATTATCACTTATATTTTTTTAAATCATAAGTAAATGGATCTCCTGATGGAAAAACAACTATTGCCTAATGCTGGGGCCGCCCTTGCAGCTATCGTCCCGAAATTATATGCACACTAAGGCACACGCAGTCCGGAATGTATGCGAAAATAGTTGATGATAGCTGATCACAGCTGCATTTATCGTGTCATTGCACGAAGCTTTGTGACGGTAAACGCAAGTACGGTCGAGCCAAAGATGTTACTGGTGCATTACCGCAGAATATTTAGAGACTAGCAGAAGTCAATGTTACATACAAGTAATATTCGAGCATACCACACATAGTCACCTCTCGCGGACGCGATATCTCGGACTGGTGCGGAACAAACTGTACCGAACCATTCCGAGATATCGCCTCCGTGAGAGGTGTCTATGTGTGTGTTGCTCAAATATCACATGTATGTAGATTGACTACTGTTAGTTTCCAGTATACTGTGGCATTACTGTCTTTGTGGCGGGATTATTAAGAATCAGTCAGACTAGTGGCATTAAAGTCTAAGTTACACATATCAAACTGTTTCAAATTCATAAGATTGCAAAAGATATTTTGTAATTAAATTACTATATTATACATAGCTTTGTAATTAATTTACTATAAATTATTAATACTAAATTCTATAAATTTTATAGAATTTATAATAATAGCAATAGGAATAGCACATATGCTACTTTTTATTTGGTGATCCCGCGGGATTCACAAAAAAAAAACTTTTATAATGCAGCGGGCTGCACGCTGCAGCTAGTTATATTATAAATGCGAAAGTTTGGATATTTGAATGGATGGATGTTTGTTACTCAATCACACAAAAACTACTAAACGGATTTGAATATAATTTGGCACGCATATATACGATGACCTGGAATAGCACATAGGCTACTTTTTATCCAGAAAAATTAAGTGATCCCGCGGGATTGACCAAAAACTTTTGTAATGCAGCGGTAGTAGTAGTATAAATTACTAGCTTCAGCGTGCAGATTCACACGATAGTTTCTTTGCAGGCCCACGAAGACCCCAGTACCAAAGGCAACGCGCAAACAACGAGGAGCAGATTCTGAAGTTGTCATTGTAATATTAAATTGTAAACGATAAAAGTTTCTAATAAATATTAAATATTTTTAGTCGATTTTTATTATAAATCTATTGTTTTCCAGTGGTACCTAACCTTTCCAATATTGTTAACCACATGACATATGCAGGAAAATGAATTTGTCCCCAACTTCAAATTAACTAGTAATCACGATGGTAGGGACAAGTTTGCCCAACCGTTCGCCTTTTACCAATAACCTGACAGAACGGAAGATGGTATATTCTTCTAAGCGGGCCCTGACCAACATCTTTTACAACGTTAAAAATAAATAAACTTTGACTTTTAATATTTTACATCCAGCAAAAATAAAAAAAAAACGTAAAATCGAAACACGAAAAGGCAATTGTTGTCAACCGAAAATCCAAAAGAGAAGATTATCAATTTGATTTTTTTAAACTAATTTATTTATGATACAAAATCCACAATGCGTAATAATAAAAACAATTTAAAAAAGGTGCTAAATGTATGACCGATTATAAATTTACATTATCCATACTTCCACACTAATATTATAAATGCGAAAGTCTGTCTGTCTGCTAAGCTTTCACGGCTAAACCACTAGGGCGATTCTCATGAAATTTGACATGGAAATAGTTCAAGATCTGGGGTCAAACATGGCTAATTTTTTCCAAATCAATCCCTGAAGGGCTGCAATAGGGGATGAAATTTGTATTAAAAATTATTTTGACGACATGTTAATATACTCGCGGGCGAAGCTGCGCGGGTCAACTAGTAATACATACATCTATTTGTATTAAAGAACAGCTAACTTTGTAGTCTCCAAAAAAAAGATGATTTAAATATCGTAAAATAGAAGTAATTAATTACTAGTGTGTACAATAAAAACAAAGAAAAAATATAAAGTATGCACAAAAAGACAACGTATTTAAAATTAAAAATTAAAAAATCCGTATTAGGGACACTTAGGTATAATTAAAGGATATACGAGCTTACAGTTGTGCCAGTCTACGTTTTATGTTTGTTACCTCAAAACTCGATAAATTATTAATCGATTTAGAAAAAACTTTTTTTTTGCTTCCTTACATACTACTAGTACCTATCTGTTTGGTCCCATATAAATTTGGCAGAGATCTATCTGATTCAGGATTCCAGAAATATAGGAGGTTGGAAGTTAGTTTTTGGGTGACTTCATGTACTTAAAAAAAGCCACCTAAAACCACGTAATGTGTAGACGAATTGATTGACACTTCATTGAATCAGCCTTTATTGAAGCTGTACTTAACACACATAAATATAAACAAAGACTCGTGACAATATCATGACTCTCGTCGTGTAATAGGTTTTTTATACCAAACAAACGGTAAGTAGGTATTACTTTAAAATTTTATATAAAATTTATTTTGTTTTATATTCAAAATTACTTTTAATTTCTATATTTAGAAGTAATTAAAGCAGCAGTTAATAAATCATAAATAAAACCTTATAAATATAGATAAAGTTGTTTCGAAGTAACTGGTTTACATTTAAATAGACTAAATTTTGTGTTTTATTATTTTAGAACATGTGATGTCAAAAAGCTTTTGCACCTCCCATGCCCGTTGTCACACAATATCACATTTCGTTCATCCCCCTTCCCTCCTTAACGTGAGACGTAATGTATGGATAGCCCCTAACATTTGGCTAATCGTTAGCGTCTTAAGAACTGCCTGATATAGGTAAGGCCTATTCTTCAAAAAAGGCCAACACAAGGAACTCTGATTATATATATTTTCCTACATTTGAATAGTTTATCTTCTTTCCTGTATGGCAAATCTTGCACAACAGACCGGCAAAACAGACGAGCAAAGTCTGACCGTGTCACTGCCTTCGGGAATCAGCAATAGAGCTCTCAAATTGGAGACACCACCTTGCCTATTCTTACCGCTATAATATGTCACTATTAGGTCAAATTTCATGTTTTAGTTTCTTAATCTAGAGTTTTAAAATTTGCAATTGTAAGACTGAGACATGGATATGAGTCATCATATCCCAATCTCGAGGAACGCAATGCAGGCAGTCTTCCTGATACGGATATAAAAATGTTATCCTTTAGTATTTACTGTCAGAAAGACAATTTGCTTGTGAGTGTTTGCTGTATAATTATGGAAAGCAAAAAATCATTGAACGATCATTTTCAATAACTTAATAATATCTAGAGCAAAAAAACTATGTTATCTTTCTGTATAAAAAAGCGATATGCAATCAGTAAACAAAGTGAAATGACCAACAATCAAACGTGTACCAATGATAACGACTATCTGACGTGAGCCGCCGATAACAGTGAGCTCACCTGCTACACCGTGTCTGGTCCTTGACGAATCACGACATCAATATGCACAGTTTTTATATTTCTTTCATCCTTATGGCGTATAGCCTTAGAGTTCAAAGTATTTCACCTTGTAATAGTAAATTTTGCGTGTGTAAATACGATGTACAAAGTGACAGAGATATTTTTAGTGAAACCGTAGATTGTTCGCATGATCCAAAAGTGTTAGAAAGACAATATGTTTTGTCGGACACAGTGTATTCTTTGGATTTGTCGTGGAATAATTTAACAAAAATAACATCTTCAAGTTTGTTTCAGTCGAACTCGTTAACTGAACTGGATTTTTCTTACAATAGAATAACAGATATAGATGCACAAAAATTTAACATGCCAAAGTTAAAAACGTTACGTTTGAACAACAATAGACTTGAATATATAAAAAAAGAAATGTTCGAAAAGTTAAATCAAATAGAATATCTTAATTTGGCTAATAATATGTTTACTAATTGTGATCAATTAATGCTATATCCTTTGAGCAATTTAATTGAAATTGTATTGGACAATAATAACTTGGGACCAAGTCTTGAAGACAATAATTTATTCGATAGAAGTGGATTTGGATTGACACATAAAATTAAATCTTTATCAATAAGTGGAATCAATTTAGAAGCTGTGTACGATAACTTCTTTGTTGATGCGTACGATTTAAGAAAACTAAATATTGCCAGGAATAATCTAACTGATGTGTTTGAACTTCCGTTTACATTAGAATACCTAGACTTATCAGATAACCCTATAGGGGAAATATCTAGTGAAGATTTTGCTGATTTAGTTGCGCTGAAAGAGCTTAAATTAAATAATTTACAGATATCCGAAGTACCGGACTTTGCTTTTGCGTATTTGCATTCTTTAGTTAATTTAGAACTGGAAAGAAATAATAATATGACTAGATTTAGTGCAACGGCTTTTGGACAAGAAGTCCTTGATGATTCAGATGATTTTACTTTGGAAAAATTATCACTAAAAGGTTCAAGATTACAAACGTTGGATGAAAGGCTAGAAATGCCCTTTGGACAATTAATACATTTAGATTTACAAGGAAACCTTTGGCATTGCAACTGCAAAATAGCGTGGATAAGGAAATTGCAAATTGCTGCTAAAGATTACGATCATTTAAGGTTGGTATTTTAGAGCTTCCATATTTTGCCTTCAGAACTTAGCACCGATATTCCAGCAATTTACATATGAATTTTGAAGGGCGAGCAAAAAACTAAGAAGCCCACCGTGACAATATGAGGTAGAACTTAGAAGTCATTGCCTTTTTACCGGAATACGCTAAAAGGAGGTTTAGGTGTTTTTTATATCATAAGATAGCAAACATGCAGATGGCTCCCCTGATGGAATGAGAAACCACCGTCTATAGATACCAAAGTTATTAATGGTGCATTGCTACTTACTATTCGTGTGGTATTACGTGTAATGTATATTTTTTACATGCTCTGTAGCCTAAACGGCTAAATGGATTTAGGTGTCATTAAATTATTTCTGAATTATAAGAGTGACATAGGCTATGAGCGTGATTACGCTAGAAAGAGGGTTCTGATTTTTCGGACCCGGTCGTAGTCCGGTTTTAAGGGTTCTGAAGTTAACTAGGAATCCTTATAGTTTTGCCATGTCCGCCCGTCTGTGCGTCCGCAGCTCAAAGGTATTTGTACAAAAAAACTGTATTTTAGTCCGAAAATACCGCACCTCCGCTCAAATAGTGTAACAATTAAAAAAATCGTAAAAATCACTTTTTTGTACCATTCGTATCGTATTATGCCATAGTTTTATCTCGAACTGTGATTTGCTACTGTTTTCAATAATTTGATACTATAACGGCGCTAGTGACGTTAGTGGCGTTGGCTTGAAAAGCGAAAAAAAGACAGGAGCAAATTAAAACTCCTTTTACTCGAGAATCGTTTTTTTGACTTGTGACAATATTTGAGGGGAGGTGCGATACATACTAGTCAAGCCCACAAAGTGGTAAGATAAAATCTTCAAAAATATTTTTAGGGTATCTCGTAGGGTAGGGTAGATGTAAAGTTGTGATATTTATTTATTTTCTCATTATAAAGAGTGGGGTATAAAATAAGCGCGTTTGTGGGAAAGATTTTTCGAGTAAGGGACTAAACTTAACCGACTACACTAAAACACTTCTCTTATTCACTGTATTATACACTGGTCACTCCGCCTTACACTGGTCGCTCGTACTGTCGCTTTAGATTACTGTAAAAAACTGCTCTCTATTTGTCAATACATCTCTATTTATACCCATGGTAAAGTTCCATATTATTCCCGAATCCTCTACCAGGCTAATCGTAAACAAGTTATGATAAACAAGCTATTTTCACCCTTATGCCATATAATTTCATGGCATATTTCCCTCATCCATTTCCATTATGGCATAGCTATTCGGATAACGGTCAACTATGTGTTTATTAATAGGAGTAGCTATCTCTTTGTTTTATTTCTATATCTCTCCAGCGTTCCAACCCTTCACGTTTCTGGATTATTCGCAACATTAAGATGAATTTAAAAGAAAAACTATCACGGCTAAGTAGACTTTACAAGTTTATGAGTAATAGTCGTCCTTACCAATTTATAAAATGTAATTGGGGAAGTTTTTACGGGCGGTGCACCCGCAGTTCCACGTGTTGGTCCGAACTCCTTTGAAGAATAGACGACTGTCGTTCTGCCAGCAAGTTGTAAAGGGCGACCGATTGGCTATATGTATCACTACCATCGTGGCTACTAGGTGGTAGAGTTCCGCAAAGTCTTGCCCGGGTATCTGGTACAACTGCACCGCCTTACCTATTCCAGTAGCGTCAATGCCGGTCATTGTCGTGTTCCCATTTGAAGAGAAGTGCAGGTGGACTTATGCATATGGCTTTATCATCCTGTCACAAGATTAACAACACACTATTAACATTTTTTGTGTCGATAGGCGATGGTTTTCCTTTCCATTAGGAGAGCCATCTGCTTGTTTGCAAATGATATAAAAAAATTACGGAACCCTACATTGCGCGTGGCCCAACACGCACTTGGTCGGTTTTTGTTTTTATGATTACTTGTTAGATCATAACTTTTGGCGCACACATATCAATATTATTATAACGTTATAATCCCTGTTTTTAAAATATTGCATCGTTTAAAGGAAGTTAGTTATTCTGGTACTAAACTAGGATATTTTAAAATACGATCATATTTTTATAATTAGAATTATTTAATTTTTTCATGCCATTGTCGGGTCATTGACCCCCCCCCCCCCCTCTGTTAGTCGTGTAATTAGCGAATATACCTACTACGCAATAAACGGGGCTTGGGTTCTATTCCTGCCAAGGACAGGCATTTATGTGATGATATAAGCGTTTATATGTCTGGGTTTGGGGGTTTGACAAACAAATGTCAGTATTTTATATTTCTGTGTAGTAATATAGTTGACTAACATACATATCACAAGCAAACAATTTGCTTACTTTAATTTATCCACCAATATTGTTATAGTAATTATTACAGGTTCCTATACGCCTCAGTCGGGTGGGACCTACTTTTTTGTTACTCTATGTATAAATAATAATAGTTATCTAAGTACTTAATTATTAAGATTCACGACCTTGTTAGATTTACGTCATTCATTATCATATTCATTTGTGCATTGAAGGTTATGGCTAAAAGTAGGTACTTGTAGAAGAATAGCAAATGAAACATTGATAAAACAATACGATACGAATGAGGATACAACGTAAATGCCCCCGCGGGAGACCAACACTGACGTACCATGATTCGGTGCTGTCTGAGGATGGCATCAAAGACTTCGAAACTAGTGTCTGTGTGTAGAGCTATAAATGCATGCATGCAATGCATGCACTAGCATGCGTGCATGCGTTTCGGTTAATATACGCATGTGGTATTTTCAGAGAGGTTAATGTACTACATACTAGAGAAGCTACGCTAAGATATCTTGTTCTCTTTTGTTAACACTCAATACAGCGCTTAAATAATAATGAATCGTCCAACCAAAGTCAAAATTAAGCAGCGCTGCAGCACATAACATAATCGCAACCGAAAGGTCATAACCGCCGTTAATTTCATGGCACTTACGCGTTCTATTAAACGAGCTCTGACGTAGATGCAGCCCATGCGCTGCACTTTAGTGGCAAACAAGTGACGGCGTATGCCTTGTCTTATACGTTCGTACATATTATATAGTCTTTGGATATGACAACATTTTTAATACGCGATTCGCGACGGTTACCTCTGTCCACCGAACTACTCATTTGTAAAATCGTACAAAAACGAAATTAGGGTATTTAACTTTTTTTTGTTTTGGTTTGTATATCCCTTGTGTGTCGGAAGACATTGACGAATATTAGATAAACTTGAATATTTTTTTACGTTTTTTAAATTAATTAAATAAAATATATCGCTAGGAACAATCATATTGAAAAATATTGAGGCTTTATTTTGATTGACTTCTACCATCATATTTAAGTGTTACCATTGTATAAAACTTTATTTACATTTGCATGAGAACATCAATAAGTTTATATATCATAATTTTCATTATATATAAGTAAATATCAAATAAAATTCTCCCTGTTTTTGTACTAAAGAATAAACTAAAGTTAATTTCTTTATTGCTATTGTAAGTATCTTAAAAGTGTCTTGGCAAAATCTTCGTTCAGAATATTGTCAATCTACTTAGATTTCCGAGATTAGCAGTTATTCTAAAGACATGATAAATACCTGCTAAGGAGTGAACTGAATGTTTATGTTAACCTTGCCTAAATTCTAAATTGATTTAACTACTCTTCACCGAGTTTAAAAATATTTATTAAATGCGGATAAGTGAAAGAAACGATATAGAATCTTAAAAGTAATAACTTAAAAAAACTTTGTATGAAATCTCACCCGTGTTCTTTCTGCAAAGTCTTAAGTGTACCTAACTGCAGTAATGCAACTGAAATAAAAGGCAATGTAAGGATTGGAGCAAACTTATCCAAGGCCGGAAAATTAAAGGAGACAGCAACGGCACAATAGTTTCACCCACGTCCATTACACTTTCACACACGTCAGTAGCAAAGGCAACAAATTATGTACTCAACGTACGTTTCACTTCGTAAGCGAAGAATCTTCAGGAGAGTCGAATAGCACTTCCTTCTATAAAGGGTGAAGTACCTATTAAGCGCAATTCATACTCATCACATAATGCAGGAAACTAGGGGTGCTGAATCGTGCAAGACGATACTTCACGTCTGGCCACATGGCCATACCGAGGGGTGGGGGGGGGGGGGGGGGGGGGCAGGGAGTGGAATTGGAAATTTCTTTAATCTGGAATTTGTTTACCTCTCTACTAAATATCTACTGTGGTAGATAAAAATATAGTCTTTAAATGTCACTGCTGCCCACCCCTGGCCCAGAACCTGAGTACGCCATATCTGGCCACATGCTTATTGCTTATGCTTTATAAAGCGCAAGATAGGCTACACATGCGAGTAGGTATCGTTCGTACCCCAGTATCAAACCCTCCAATTTGATAAAATTCAACGTAAAGCGGTACGGCTTGTGGATCATCCTACTCTTACCAGCGGTCTTGAATCACTTAGTCTCCGGAGAGACATTGGATCTCTATGTGTGTTCTACTGTCTGTATATTGGCGAGTGTTCTGTCGAGCTATTTAACGCCTGCATCCACGTTCCTCCATTGCACTAGACGCTGTAGAGAGAGATTTAATCCACACTCAATCAATGATTAGTCATCCACAACTTTTCGGTTTGCCCGTACCATCTTTATTCGAGCAGTCAAACTCTGGAACAGCTTACCTCACACGGTTTTTTCGAGTAGCTTTGATATTTGCAACTAACCTTTTATGTTGCAAATGTCCACGGAAGTGATGACCGCTTTCCATCAGGTGGCACACTTGCTCATATGCCTGCAGATAGATAAAAAATCATTAATACGCTAGGGTCTCTTTTTAGGGTCTAACCTTTGATAAGTTTGCCCCATTCCTAACACTACCTTTTGTTTCAGTTACATCACGTCAGTTAGATATACCTAAGACTTCGCGGAAATTTTGCAAATTAAACACCTTTATTTCGTCTTTTAATTATGGATTTCCGCAAACGCCTGAATCTATAAATACAAAAAATGTATTATGATTTTTAATTTATGTACATGTCTCGGAAATTTTCAAGTTTAACGACAGACGTAACTACATAATAAAGGTGCATAAAAAGAGATAACACGAATTGCTAACTTATTATAATAAGATTAATTTGACTTAGTGTTTTTTATATCATAAGATAGAAAACAAGCATCTGCTTGTTTGGGTCTCCTCATGGAAAGAGACAACCATCATCTATAGACATCAAAGATATTAATGTTGCCTTGTTATTTGTGTGACAATGACATTTGCATAAGTTTACCGGCTACCTTACCCTCCAAACTGGAACACGACAGTGACAAGCACTGACGATATTGCGGCAGGAATAGATAAGGATGTGATACGAGACCCGGACGAGACAATGCAGAAGTCTACCACCTAGTAGCCACAATGGTAGTGACTCGCATAGGCAATCGTTCGCCTCTTACGAACTGCCTGCCAGAATGGCAGATGGTCTATTCTTCAAAGAAGCACGTACCAACACGAGGAGTGTACTTACTAGAAAAAAAACGCAATGAAAAAAATTCATATTTCTTTTACAGATGCTTTACGCCGAAACCTCTTTTCAACAGTCGAATATTTGAACTGAATCAGAAATACTTCACCTGTAAAGTAAATAACCAACACGTAGGCGTGGCCATTGGAGTGATCACCACTTGCATCACATTGACGGCAATTGCTTTCTGGTTGTTCACGTATTCACCGAAACTGCAGTCCCGATTTAATTTTACCGGGAATATACATATGCCTACCACGCATTACACCGTGCTGCCGGTCCACACCAGCTTGAGGGATTTTTAAATTATTTGATTTAATATAAAAGCGTGACTGTGATTTTATGTTTAATAAATAGTTTAGCTTAAACTCTGAAGGGTCTTAACTTTACTTATAAACCAATCATGCTAAGGGCATGCATTGCAGTAACATAACTCCTGGGATTCAGTTCACATTAATTAATTAATAACATTAATATTTAGTTAATAACATTAATCGTCAGAATTTGAAAAGATTTTATTGTTAAAAACTTTACTTTTTATTTATTAAATCGTCATTGCCGACTAAAATTTGCATGCAATAACTATGATATCGTATTTGTCCATTGAGAAACGTTTTTAAAATAAAATTTAATTTTGTATATTTTGGCAAACATTTACGTCATTCAGCTTGGTATGAAGAGTGTAAATAGACGATTGGAATGGAACTACACATTGCTGCAAAACTGTAGTTTGAACTTTGAAAGCAGTTGTTCAGACAAATATTTGTGTGATGAACATAAATATTTGTATTTCTGAGTTTGTAAAAAATACAGTGTGTAAAAAGCCTCTGTTCGATTGTCAAATGCATCGATTATTAACTTAATACAATCATAAATACGCTGTTATTTAGCGGATATAGGTAGGTAAATTTTCGCCGATCGAAATAACCTTAAATGATATTTCAAATATGTCAACACAAAATGCCGGACAAAAATGGCGAGACATAAGTCACGACTACGACGCCGCGTCCGCTAACTCGACGGAGTGTACAATTTGAAATATTCGCTTAATTTTATCGAAATTGAAGGTCAAATACGAAGTTTTCAAAATGCCACAATATTTTATTTTTATACATATGATCATTTCACTATTATTTTTGATAATGTCATTGACAGAAACATTTATAACCCTCTTTCTGATCGAACAAGGTTTTTTTAACACGCTGTGTTTTTCTATGTTGACACATTAGTCACAAGCGAATAAATTGCTTACCAATGTAATCCGTATTTTTTCGTTCAACGAAAATTATTTATAAGGCCCGATTACACTGATTATTGCAAGTGTTTAATGCAGGTGCTTAGCATTAAGTAAAAAATACGTGAAGACAGCCGCTGATTAGTGCGTGTGATTAGTAATCAGCGTAGTTAAAGTGTATAAACGCTAATTTATATAATATTACTAATTACTCGCACTAATCAACGGCTATCTAGACGTGTTTATGGCTAAGCAAGCACCAGCATTAAACACTCGCACTAATCAGAGTAACCGGGACCTAACTGCCTACCAACTGCGCAGTTTACCTGCAGTCGATGTGCAGTTCTCACAACTGCGTACTGACTACATGTTTTGTACAAGTTTAATATTACAAAAGTGTAGCTAGGCGGCATTCAGTCATTAAAACTGCAAGCAAATTACGTAGTTGGCAGACAGTTTCGATGTATTTATGTTAACTGCACGAAAACTGTATTGAAATTGCTGGTGTGCAGTTAAAAAACCCTTCTGATTACACCCTACATTAGAAACTGTGCTTGAGGACTAACCTTGAAGATTGCTATAAAGGAGAAGCCGATTGGCTAAATACATAGAAATGCTAATGTAAATGTTCGTAAACAGTATCATTACATATCAAGTTATAAAGTCTGTTTTTTAATCTCGGAGACAAATAATAATTGAAATTGCTTACGTAAAGAAAATGAGCACATTCGAACACTAGAGATAGAAGAACGAATAAGGTAAACAAAATAGCGTCGTTTGTTGATTTTACTCTAAACAATGATTGCCGTATATATACATATAATAAAATCGTAGGAAAGTCAAAACTGTACATTGAATATTTTTTTAAAAGATTACTTGTGGCGTGATCTACAATCGATATCGAAGCCAAAAATATAGTTTTTAGAATTTTTGTCTGTTTGTTTGTATGTATGTCCGGGGTAAACTCAAAAAGTACTGCATGGATTTACTTCAAATTTTGCATGAATATTACTAACAGGTCGGGTCAACATATAGGCTACATATTGTTACGTACCTCGGGTTCGTACTTGTAAGAAAACACCACTTATATTAAATCCGTGTATTTACACAACACAACACGACGTAATACTAAAATACACTTTACACAATAGTCACTTGCTGTACTATCACTGAATTTAGAACACTACACAATAAAACACTTCTCGCTTCGCACTAGTCACTTGATGTATCGCTCTCGATCGCTAGATAAAAACTGCCTTGTGTTTGTCAACACCTCTGTATTTATAGGCAGGGGAAAGTCCTAGCTGGATCCAGAAAAATCTAAATGTATCGGGAAACAATGAATCACTTCTTATCGTAAACATGTTATGAGTCATAAATCCTAGTACACGCTACTTTCAACCTTATGCCATATCCCACAGAGTCCATTATGGCATAGCCCAGGTCAACTATTTATTTGTCAATAGGAGTAGCTATCTCTTTCCTTTATTTCTAGAAAGTTAGCGCGCGCGCGCTCCAACTCTACAAGCTTCTAGATTATTCGTAACAATATTATCACGCTATCTCCTAGCGGCCAGGTGCTGTGCGGAGTGAACGAAGTCCGCGCGGACGAAGTCGTGGTCAACAGCTAGTTACACAATAAAATCTGTTATCATATTTGCAAGCTTTACATTTGCATGTGTAATTTTTGCCTGAGATTAAAAACAGACATTAGTGAACATAAAATAAAAAATCGTCATGTGAATTCAATGTATATATTTAAAAACATACAAAAGTGTAGTTTACAATATATTTGTATTGTGCTAAAAATGTTTAAAGCCATATTTGTGCTTCAGTTATCCGTTCGGATGCTTATTTAACAATATTACTGGGTGACTAGCTCATAAATACCTTTCACAATTGTTCACAATTTATACAGTCAATCACAACTTTGTTATAATAATAAAGAATAATATCCAGAAACACGTAGGCTTAAAAAATTGTACATATTTGTTTTAGAGTTCCATACCGAAAAAGTGACAAACAAAACCTTATTGACGGTCCGCTGTCTGTCTGACTGTCTGTCTGTCTGCCTGTACAGAGCTCTATCGCTTGTGCGGAAATAGGTAGATATTTGAAATATGCATAGGATGTGTTACTGTGAAACAGAACATATAATAAAAAAATGGATCCCAAAGGGAATTTCCATACAGGTTAACCTCAGTTAATAAACCTACATGTGCAAATATTAATCGCACTTCACCAGTTTTTTGCCCTAAGCGTCTAATAACTTACATAATTGTATTAAATCATTAGAAGCTACAGAATGTGAGAAAACTAAGCGTTCATATTTTACAGTATACCATGAAATAGCAATTTCTTATACAAATTTTCTTACATGTATCACTGAAACACGTATAACTTAATGGAGATCATTGATATAAAAAACCCAAGATGCACAGTCCCGAACAAAACTGACACTCAAAACTGTCCCTAATTTCACACAAGTAGTTATAGATATGGCAAAAATCTATGTTTTTGCATATCGAACCTTAAGCGCAAGACTTATAGTTGTTTTTACAAAGCAATGAACGAAAAGTAATAAAATTGACAGTATCGCAACCGACGCGTTTCTATTTAAAATGAGCGCACAATTTAAAATATTGCGCTCATTTTTAGAGGACGTTTTTGACACACTGATTGTGTATCTTGGGTTTTTTATATCAATGATGAAGATGCATTTCGAGATGACAGACATTGAAAGTGCATTTTTCACTTAAATGTTTGTCATGGATAGTCTCGAATTTTAGATTTTTTGATTGTTTTAACATTATTTTTCTACTTTAGGGCTTCAGTATATTTTTTTATTATATTACGCCTTTTAATTATAACAAAATTGGATTCCTACTTTATCCTTAGCTATAAGCTGGCACAAGCGTTTTACAAAAGGCTTTTTGAGCAAATTTACAAATATATCAGTCTCTTTTATTGGAGAACATGGCCACAATCGACATTAGACATTCTGAGGACCTAGATAAATTCTCATTTTTTATAAATATCTAAGCTGTGATCACTATGATGAGTTCATGACACTTTTAGACATCAACTGTCAAAAATGTAGTTGGCAAAGAAGCAACACGATAAAAATAAACATAACTATTAAGTAAGAGGCAGTCTAAATGATATTATTTTTATTTTTTAGTAACTATTTCTGAACAACCTTCGTTTCTACATTGCCATGCTGATAATGTTAAAGTCACAACTCGAATTAGAAATTTTATATAGACACAGCGAACAAACAGCATAGAAAACAACTTATGTAAAGGACCTTGTCACACAAATTCTCTTTATTTCTTTTTTTTAGACATTTGGTTTCTTGTGTTCTATCAAAACTATATAGTTTACTCATTGAAATATTTTATAGGATTAGGTCTACAAGGAATTTATCTAGTCCCTCTTCTGATTATTTGTACAAGAATTTTTTAGGTTTCTGATGCATTTTTGTATAATAATAGTACTGGCCTTTGACACGAAAATGTTGGTAGCCATATAATATTGTTACAGCAAGGTAGATAGATATTAAATACAATCCGACTTGATATTAAACTTGGGAATTAGGGTTATTGTAGTAACTTTATGGGTCAAACTCATCAGAGTTGAGGTGAAAAGAGCTTATGGAATAGGGATAAAAGATATATATTTTTGTATTTCCATTGAAAGAGTGAAGATGACTCCGGATAAGAGAAAGAGAGAACCTCGACTTTGTTTTTATAACAAAGTAGATTTTTTCTTACAGCTGCAAATGTACTTTCAGAGAGAAGTTATAAAGTTATAATGCAGTCAAGCAAATCTATCACCCACGTTCGACGTATTATTTGAGTCAAATTCGCGCATCACGAACAATATATTATATCATTAAATTCACTGATCCAAAACTATCAATTACAAAAATTTGGGAGTATTAATATTATACACATCAATCCCCCTTCAAATAAAAAAAATAATTGCCATTATTTAGCACAAAATATATAATATAGGGCACACATTTTTATCTAATTGAAGTTTACTATTAAGTCGGAATTAATTTTTAAATGATTTTTTGTATAAGTTTACTAATCATTCTTGTATAATCATGTTTTTTAAATGCACACATTTACTCCAGTTTTCAACTGTTAGTTATTCAAAAGTTACAACATACTGTGATATGATATTTTTATCTTTGGTCAATTGAGCCCGCCACATACAAGCACAACCTTCTTTACATATAATTTAATCTAGAATATTTTATAAGAAATGTGAGACATAACATTCTAATATTAAAATTATAGAAAAGAGTAAAATTATATAATTTGTATTCTCTTTGAGTTTATATAAAAATAATCCCTATAAAAATAACAGAAGGCGGTCAGTTTGGCCACAAAAGGAACCAATATATCTACTCGAGGTTGTTAAAAGAGCTCTGAAACTTCCAGAGTTACATCTTTCACACTAAAAGATGTCGTTTGTAAAGTTATTACCATTATTAAAAGTATATGTTGTTATTTTAGGTTTGTTATATACCGAGATTATAACTTGAAAAATAAATTTAAGAAAAAAATTGTAAAAATAAAAAATATTGCTTTAATATGAGTATAATTATTTAATTACTCTCTAAAATAAAACGTGTCATCAAGTTTGATACATCTGTCCCTATTCACGTAACGAAACTTCAATCGAATCGAAGCGTTTAGGGCTTTTATACGCAAACACTATACAACGTAACATCGTGCTATAATGAAGCATGAGTAAGAGCCCTAAATGCTTCGATTCAATTGAAGTTTTATTACGTGAATAGGGCACCTATCCATGTAAAACCCCATAAATAAACTATTTGTTGTTATTAATTTCTTTTATTGTCAAATAAATTCTAAAACTGATTCTGTGAAACAAAGGTTACATATTTAACAGATTAGTATCGTTAGCAGTATCCACCCCTCAGCTGCAACAAAATCAACAATAATGAGATAGTCACAATTAGCTCGCCATTTTCTAGGCCAAAACTGTGTATTAAATACGCTGTAAATTAAAATCAGCAATTTAGCTGCCATTAAAATGATTTTATTTCCAAATTATAGAATTATGTACAATATTAGGAAATGATTAGTAAAATAATTTCTAAGTTACATCCAAGGTAAGGGCTCCTCTGACGCTGAGTATATTTTTGTAATTAGCAGACTTAACCATAGAATCAACTATAGCTTTTCCAAAATGGCGTTATAAATACTTATCCTAAAAGTCTTTAAAATATAAGGCAATGTAACAGTATAAAACAGATTGCACAAGCAACACCGCAGTTATAATCTAAAGTATTATTTATATGAGAAATATAATATTAATTTAAAGTTTTTATCAAAAATTTGTAAAGCTACATCAAGACGCTTTTGAATAAATATTTACTAGACTATGATATGACCTTAATGTTATATTATACAATAAAATATATTTATTATTGTAGTCACAAGAAACGCAGTTTACTGCTAATAGGAGTGCAGATTTATTTCCAATCTGGCTATTCGTCATGATTTATCGAATCAATAGAAAAGGTGATGTAAATACTGGCTACATATAGTATTTAGTTTCTTAGATAAGATTATATACAGACTGATAAGATAGTGGCACTGTAATTAACCGACAAAAAACGGGGGGTTTTAATTCGACGCGTACATTTTTTTTATGTTAGACTACGCGTAATTTTCTTGTATAGTAGTCCGCTTTTGACAATTCTTTTTTTATGGGAATAGGTAAACCCTGAGGGTGGTCCCATTTAATTTATTCTTTAAATTCCAACCATAAGGGTACAAATCATACCTTGGTATAATTGATTGGTCACTCACTGATTAAAACATACAACCACACTTAACTTTTCGTTGGTTTAATTTTTTGTTAAAAAGATATTATTCTTTATAATATTTAATGATGTTTTTTTCTGTGCCTCGCAAAGAGACAAAACTATTTGATATTCAGCCTACACCATGTGACGTCATCCCGTCACACAAATTTCACTTTTCATTCAATTTTCATTCAAAATTATTGTTTAGGTAAATACATACTGAACTACGTTGGCACGCCATAAAACTCCATTTTAATATGCATTTACCAACAACCGTCAAGTGTTTTTAATAAAATATTTTTAAATATTTTTATTTAACTCATAAAAACTACAACACATTGTAAATACGTTGTAGTTTTGTAGTGGTACACGACAAATGGCATTCTGTATAAAGTACGATAAATTTTTATGACCCAAAATAAAAAGTTAATTCTTTTACCAGATTTTTTTAATTTTCTGAATACTTGTTATATTTTTTCTTGTACTACAAGCTGTATTCAGGCTGTAATAATATAACCAAATCAGTCCAATCGTTCTTAAATAATCCGTTTATAAAAACGGATAGCACTTCATTTTGTATTATGCTTGAGACTAACCGAAGAACATAACTGTTTAACTGTTGTGTAACAAACAAGTGGTGTTTCAAAATATCAAAACATTTATATAACAATGTGGCCATTATATTCACACCAAATTGGAATGACACAACCAAAACCGAATGTGTTATAACCAGATATATCAGACATTCAGATAATCATATAAAAATTATTATTTTAATATATTTCCTAATAATATCCTATTTGTTCCTTAAACTAGCGTTACTAACCTTCACTAAGTATATATTAACTAATACAAAGTTATGACACAAAATTTACAAACAATACTAGTTGCAACAATTACACTTAATATAACATGTAAATGCGGTAAAGTCTTTCTTGAAACAGCTGCATATACAGGGTGTATCCAGAGAACTGAATGCCACTAGTGAACATATTGGAATGGTATTGCCTATGGGTATTGGGTGTGTAGAAAAACAAATTCAAACTATGTAATTAGCCTCAATATTTTAGTGGTACCAGCTTCAGTATAAACACATGAGGTTCTGGGTTCCAATCAGTAGTCGAGCAATTCGTTTTGATTAACTTTTTAAGTTTTTCTGGAAAAAACAACTTGCTAAATCTCAAGCATCTCGATTATGTGCCCAATTTATTGATAGGTGATTCACCGCCACATCATAAATTTAATATAGGATGCACCTCTGCCTATCTGTTTGGGGATTTGGATATGACAGTATTCAGTAATTTAACTTATTCTTTTATAAAATATAGGCAGCATTATTGTAGCTCAACTTTTCTTAATTGGAAAGGTACATAATAAATTAATCAATCTCATGCAAACATATAGCTGCACAAATATTGCATTGCCCTATTTATCAACATCACCAATCTGCTTGTAAATCACACAGATCACCGATTGCCTAATGGTACAAAAGGTTAATTTGAATACCCAAATTAGTTTAAATACTGTAGACACTATGTTAGAACATACTTTGTCTGTATTGAAGTCTAAAAAAGTTTGGTTTTTTTTCAATAAAATATTCATACGGTTTAAGCTTTTGTACTGACCTTTTAAATACAACCTGTATATGCAGTGGGCATTACAGTCAAGTTTAAAATATTAAATATAATATTAGGATAATTCTCAGGCGTGTTACACATGCTAGGACTTAGTGTTTGAGAATTAAATTTCTAAATGTTGTTATTCGTTGGTACGCTCTTAAATCAATAATTTAAAATTTATAATATTTGTAGACCGAAATAATTCAAACTTTTAAACTCGCATTAGTTTTTCCATTTTCATTTCTAGAAAAAGGATCAAAAAAAGGTCTAAAATTTATTGAAGTAATAAGTGAATTAAGGTGGCATGTAGCATTCCGAGTTTGAACTGTACTATCTTCTTCTGATGGAATTGGTTAAACTATGTATACAATTCACATTTATAAGTATAAAATGTGGAAATAATGAGGAATATGCATAAAAAATAAAATGGCCTGATTTTTTTCCTGAGCTTTTAAGGTCCTAGTATTACACTCAATTAGTTATTTTCTAATTTAATATGTATTTAATTATTTAAAACATAAATCAAAAAGTGAAAAATTTACGAGCGAAATTCAAATTTGTAAAATGTCCCACCATTGTTCGAAATGAAATGTGACGTCATAGGGCATGTCCTGTCAGTCATCTGTGATTCCACTGCCACTTGTTAACTATCAAACTAACTCTCAATGCAAACAATAAACTGACAGGACGTGCCCTATGACGTCACGCCTCAAGCGCGCGAGAAATAGGAGCGTTTAAACTTGTCAAATTAAACCAATATTTTTAAGATTTTATGAAAAAATAATTACTACTCTTACAGCTATGTTTATTTTTCTTTCTATATCAAAATGAATGCCATGTCAATGTCATGTATTCGCTCGACACTATACTAGTAGTAATCTCTGGTAGTAATAATATTCTTGTCCACATCTGACGTCACAAAAATGGCGGTCGCGCGCATTAGCATTTTGCAGAACTTTCATCTGGTATCATTGCACAAAGAGATTCACTCGTTTCATTTAATGAGTATTTGATATTACTAGCTTGAATAAATTATAAACTTTAATATTATTTATAATAGCAACACTGGACTTCAACCTTAATGGGATTTTGACAGAAATGTTAAAATAACATAAATAATATCATCTTGTTGGTTCCCCTGCGGTGCAAGTAGAGTGAATTTAGTTCAAAGACATAACAGGTTCACTACCAATTACCGATTTGTCTCTTGGAAAGGTGGGAGGGGGTCCTCACTTAATATTTGCAACAACTGGGATTAACAGTTTTACTTGTATTTGCGTACAAAGCATGTCTATACATGCACCAGATTCGAAAGTACTACTAAAGTTTATTAAGATATGTCCGGGTTTAACAGTATTATGTGGTTTTTAACCCAATTACACTTTGCCTGACCAAGGAATTGAGCCTGAAGCCCCATGATCAACCACTTAATTGTCGAGCATTTAACAGTTAGGAAATATTTTTAACCAAACAAACTCACTTTGTTAAACTAGCTGGCACCGAGCTCTTTCCTAAATGCGAAGTGCACGCTATCAATTTTAAGTTAATTATGCTAAGCTTAGGCAAGTACAAGCAAAGATCGTAACCAGATGAATCGTATGACATTACCTTAAAAACGAATGTACAAACATTTACTTTTTTATTACATAATAATTGCTTCTGTGATCTAGTGGTCCGGTGTCGGCGTTGACCACATGAGGTCCTGGGGTCGATTGCGCAATACAAAAAGTGTTTATTTCAGTTTTCTGAAAAAAACAATATTGCCCGGGATTGGATAAGTGCCCGGTTGGTGGCAATTTATCTATCTATCTGCGAGCTATACCGCACTTAGCTATGTACATTACCAGCCATTATGCGTCAAAGATATAGTAACTATTCCTGTCAACCTATATCTTTGGCTAATTAACAGGGTTTTTTTTTATTTGATACTTATATACTTATACTTGTTTTTTTATTTTGACAAATTACACTGACTGATCTAACCCCAAAGTAAGCAAATTATTTGCTTGTGTTATGGGTGTTAGTCAACAATACCAATACTTAGAAATACATATTTAATTCTTTTACGTACATAATAAACACCCAATTCTGAAAATACAAACATTTATGCTCATCACACAAATGCTTGTCCCCATCGGGGATCGAACACGAGCCCCGTCGATTGCGCAGTCGGGGATGGTTAACCACTTGACCAACGGTGCGGTCGTGGGTTTTTGTTTTTTTGCAATTGTGGGTGCACTGTTTTACCTCTGCCAACCTCTGGGGATAAAGGCATGAAGATACTATTTAATTATATAATAATGTTATATCGAGTCACCAACAGACATAAGAATTCTATAATTATACAGTTTTCTCATTTTAATCTCATTAACTATCAAAATCCCTTAAAGCCAACAAACCTAAATATAATCCAAGTGTCATACCAATCTGCAGTCATCCCGATCACTGTACTCCTCCTGTCAAACGGACGTCTCCGAGTTCAACCGCAGAACAAACCTGTTGCTCTTGGGGTCCACCACCTCCTCAGTCAAACTGAACTTCGGCAGTTGCTTAATAGAACATATCAAGGATACGTCCCCTTGCCGTAGTTGAAACTCAATATTGTCTGCTAGAGGGCGCGCTAGAAGCTCGTCTGAGATGAGAGACCACCGTTGAATCGGCCTTGCCTCTTGCTCTGCTGCTAAAACGGGACCCTCTACTAGGAAAGGCTCTAAAAATGCACGCGGCGACGCATCTTGCGACAAGCAGCGAGCTAAGTGTGCCAATACCTGAAATAAAAAATTATCAAGTCATACCTTTTCTTTTTCAAGCGAAATGATGATGAAAAATAATTTAATTTAGTATGTTAAGCATTTTTTAAAACTCTTTTTAGGGTTCCGTGTCAAACACAATACCCTATTACTAAGACTCTACTGTCCATGCCTGTCCATCTGTCTGTCACCAGGCTGTTCATGAACCGTAATAGCTAGACATTTAAAATTTTCACAGATGATGTATTTCTGTTGCGGCTATAACAACAAAATAAATATTTAAGGAGGCTCCTATACAACAAATGTGGTTTTTTACCATTTTTATAGATAATGGTACGGAACCCGTCGTGCGCGAGACTGACTCGCGCTTAGTCGGTTATTTAATATTTTTATTACTAAATGGGCCGGAACATACGTTATGAGCTCTTTGTTTTACTTTATTACTATATTTAAAGGGAGACCAGGAAAACGTCTAATAACACAAATCGCAATTTTTCTGTTTATTACAAAGTACAAAATATCATCACTTATTATAACACTATCCTTATTTTATTTTTTAATTTATTACCTCATCTATACAGTAGCACAGTCTGGGTCATGGAAGCCGGGCTAAGGCGGAATGAAAGAGGACGGGGAAGAAGCAAGCGAAGAAAGGTTGAACCAGTATCCTTTCTTTGCCTAATTAATGACACATCCGCCGTTTCGTGAGATGCAAAAAGAGGTATGTCGACATAGACAGTTATGTCGTGTCAGTGTCGTGTGGGTGCGGCGGTGTGTCTCACCGAGCCGGCGGAGTGTCGCGCTGCTGCGGCACAGATATTTATTTATTTATTTATTTTAATATCAATGGAAAACTAACAGCTATACAGATCGATAAACAAGAATATATAAAGAAAAAAAGGCCAATTATAAGTTTTCACTAATAAAACTTTTCACTAATATAACTTAACTACATAAAAACAGACAGCGACATTACGATGATGTAAGCAATCATATGAAGAAATTTGCATTTAACATTTTTTTCAGCCTATGAGTCGTAACATTGAACAAATCAAGGTCAACCTTTTGACACTCCACGTTATGTGTATGGCACCCCCTTATCAAAAAGGAATTTTGCCTATATCTAGTTTTAGCTTTGGGTAGTTGAAGTAGATTTCCCTTTCTTAAAAAAATTGAAGGAGCTCGTAGGCTGATTTGGTTGAGCAACTCAGGTACATCAATTATGCTATTCACGATTTTATATAGAAACACTAAATCTGCTACTTTTCTACGCTCACACAATGGTAAAATATGAAACTTTTTGCATCTGTCTTTATAAGTAGGTAAAAAACAATTTGTACGGAATTGAATGTACCTTAAAAATTTCTTTTGTATACTTTCCAATCTATCAATATGCACATTATAATCTGGGTTCCAGACTTGAGAAGCATATTCGAGAATGGAAATGAATATGTCGTGTCAGTGTCGTGTGGGTGCGGCGGTGTGTCTCACCGAGTCGGCGGGGTGTCGCGCTGCTGCGGCACAGATATGTCGTGTCAGTGTCGTGTGGGTGCGACGGTGTGTCTCACCGAGCCGGCGGAGTGTCGCGCTGCTGCGACACAGATATGTCGTGTCAGTGTCGTGTGGGTGCGGCGGTGTGTCTCACCGAGCCGGCGGAGTGTCGCGCTGCTGCGACACAGATATGTCGTGTCAGTGTCGTGTGGGTGCGACGGTGTGTCTCACCGAGCCGGCGGAGTGTCGCGCTGCTGCGACACAGATATGTCGTGTCAGTGTCGTGTGGGTGCGACGGTGTGTCTCACCGAGCCGGCGGAGTGTCGCGCTGCTGCGACACAGATATGTCGTGTCAGTGTCGTGTGGGTGCGGCGGTGTGTCTCACCGAGCCGGCGGAGTGTCGCGCTGCTGCGACACAGATATGTCGTGTCAGTGTCGTGTGGGTGCGGCGGTGTGTCTCACCGAGTCGGCGGGGTGTCGCGCTGCTGCGGCACAGATATGTCGTGTCAGTGTCGTGTGGGTGCGGCGGTGTATCTCACCGAGCCGGCGGAGTGTCGCGCTGCTGCGACACAGATATGTCGTGTCAGTGTCGTGTGGGTGCGGCGGTGTGTCTCACCGAGTCGGCGGGGTGTCGCGCTGCTGCGACACAGATATGTCGTGTCAGTGTCGTGTGGGTGCGACGGTGTGTCTCACCGAGCCGGCGGAGTGTCGCGCTGCTGCGACACAGATATGTCGTGTCAGTGTCGTGTGGGTGCGACGGTGTGTCTCACCGAGCCGGCGGAGTGTCGCGCTGCTGCGACACAGATATGTCGTGTCAGTGTCGTGTGGGTGCGACGGTGTGTCTCACCGAGCCGGCGGAGTGTCGCGCTGCTGCGACACAGATATGTCGTGTCAGTGTCGTGTGGGTGCGACGGTGTGTCTCACCGAGCCGGCGGAGTGTCTCGCTGCTGCGACACAGATATGTCGTGTCAGTGTCGTGTGGGTGCGGCGGTGTGTCTCACCGAGTCGGCGGGGTGTCGCGCTGCTGCGGCACAGATATGTCGTGTCAGTGTCGTGTGGGTGCGGCGGTGTGTCTCACCGAGTCGGCGGGGTGTCGCGCTGCTGCGGCACAGATATGTCGTGTCAGTGTCGTGTGGGTGCGACGGTGTGTCTCACCGAGCCGGCGGAGTGTCGCGCTGCTGCGACACAGATATGTCGTGTCAGTGTCGTGTGGGTGCGGCGGTGTGTCTCACCGAGCCGGCGGAGTGTCGCGCTGCTGCGACACAGATATGTCGTGTCAGTGTCGTGTGGGTGCGACGGTGTGTCTCACCGAGCCGGCGGAGTGTCGCGCTGCTGCGACACAGATATGTCGTGTCAGTGTCGTGTGGGTGCGACGGTGTGTCTCACCGAGCCGGCGGAGTGTCGCGCTGCTGCGACACAGATATGTCGTGTCAGTGTCGTGTGGGTGCGACGGTGTGTCTCACCGAGCCGGCGGAGTGTCTCGCTGCTGCGACACAGATATGTCGTGTCAGTGTCGTGTGGGTGCGGCGGTGTGTCTCACCGAGTCGGCGGGGTGTCGCGCTGCTGCGGCACAGATATGTCGTGTCAGTGTCGTGTGGGTGCGGCGGTGTGTCTCACCGAGCCGGCGGAGTGTCGCGCTGCTGCGACACAGATATGTCGTGTCAGTGTCGTGTGGGTGCGGCGGTGTGTCTCACCGAGTCGGCGGGGTGTCGCGCTGCTGCGGCACAGATATGTCGTGTCAGTGTCGTGTGGGTGCGGCGGTGTGTCTCACCGAGCCGGCGGAGTGTCGCGCTGCTGCGACACAGATATGTCGTGTCAGTGTCGTGTGGGTGCGGCGGTGTGTCTCACCGAGTCGGCGGGGTGTCGCGCTGCTGCGGCACAGATATGTCGTGTCAGTGTCGTGTGGGTGCGGCGGTGTGTCTCACCGAGCCGGCGGAGTGTCGCGCTGCTGCGACACAGATATGTCGTGTCAGTGTCGTGTGGGTGCGGCGGTGTGTCTCACCGAGTCGGCGGGGTGTCGCGCTGCTGCGACACAGATATGTCGTGTCAGTGTCGTGTGGGTGCGGCGGTGTGTCTCACCGAGTCGGCGGGGTGTCGCGCTGCTGCGACACAGATATGTCGTGTCAGTGTCGTGTGGGTGCGGCGGTGTGTCTCACCGAGCCGGCGGAGTGTCCCGCTGCTGCGACACAGATATGTCGTGTCAGTGTCGTGTGAGTACGTGGTGTCGCTCACCGAGTCTGCGGAGTGCCTGGGCTGCTGGCGCGTGGCCCGCAGGTACTTCTGCAGCGCCCGCGCCAGCGACGGGAACACGGCCTGCGCCGCCTCGCGCGGGCCCAGCGCGCCTGCACACACACACATAAACATTAACCTATATTTCACTAATAGTGGTTAATATGACGCATAGCGTTAAATTATAACGCGCTATGTATACTCAACGTATAGCGTACGCTAATTAGATTCGCATTCGGCGCTATATAGGCTGTAATAGCTAGCATAGGCTGTAATTATAAGCTACGAAGTTACGAACTACGCGATTTAACGAGTAACGTGTTAGACCGTGGACGCTAGACATTATGACATAGTTTATAGCATTATAGCGCTCGGTCATCACTCGCTGTATGACGTTGCGATGAGTCACACGACATCTCGGCCGGCTCGCGCGATCAGTGTTCAGTTACACATTATAATATAGTCCATAACGTAGCGCGCTAGAAAAATATAGTTTGTTACATTTTAGATATTAGCGCTATCATAAAATAGTTTATTTGAACAGTGGCGTAGCTAGGCGCGGAGTGGGCCTTCGCCCACGGCCTCGCACCTAAAGGGGCCTCGCACTACCTAACTTAAAATCTTTTTTTATTTTTAAATTAAATAAGAGCCTGAAAAATATTGGGCTCACTCTTCTCTATCTAAAATACAAACAAAACAACCCCTAGATCATAAGTTAACGCGTTATAAAGACACGATAGCTTTTCGCTTATTTCAAACTTAGCGCGTGTTTTTGGATAGCTTTTGGGAACGAACGGCAAGGGGCCTCACCGATGCGACTTTGCCCACGTATATATTAGTCCACGCTACGCCACTGTATTTGAACAATACTAACTTTCACCCACCACTACAACACAATGCTCAATTTGAATCTGCAATAGCTGATGACACCCTCCAGGCTGTTTCAAAACTGCTCTTTAATAAAACTTTTCATATTTTTGCCCTGACCTGGGCTCTCAGCCTAAACTTCATGATCTGAGCCAAATCAATTTTAATGGCTCTCCTGATGGAATCAGATAATCGCCAGTAGACAGTAGACATCAAACATGTAAGTATTTCGTTGCCATCCATACAACAAAATATAATGACTATATACATAATTTTACTAAATAATTTAGCATCTCAGCAAAACAAGAAGTTTCGGGCAGTACAGATAAAGCTACGGTACCAAAACTCAAGGCAAGAAATTGTAGAACATGTACTAATAGTCTAGTAAAACTCTTCACAGACGAGTGATCACTCTGATTAACCTTAAGCCTTACCACTGTAACATACCTTAAAATTTGATTAACTATTCTAAAATTAATATAGACCTGATTATGTAAACACATATTTTTAGTGCAGCTGCTATTAAAATAAGATGGTTACATATTATAAAGTACTTAGTGAAGATGGTTAAAATTAAACCTGCATACAGATCACACATTGCTTTCCTTAAGCCCTATGCATTAAGTAATAGTGTTTTGTAGGTATCATAAAACTGACATAATCTGCGGTGTTTGGTGTACACTTACTACTGACTGCTGCAAGTGGCATTAGTTATGAGTTTTCTAGACACAATAGCAGTGTATGATGTCTGATGTGTGTTGTATCTGGTGACAGTGGATTGATTATGAGACACAATAGTTAGTTGACTAAATTTGAAAAACTATATAATACTTTATTATCATTTATTTTTTTTACTGTTTTTTCTTAGGGCGGCTTTTGCACGAAAATGCTTAAATGCATTTAATCCCTTAAACATGTTTAGCAAATGTCAAAACGCCTTAAATGCTGTCACTTTAAACATATTTAGTGACTTAAAATGATTTAAGCATTTTGGTGCAAGCCGCCCTTAATCCTGTTCAATTTTTTAAAATTTCAATTTAAATCCTGTAAATATTAATAATCCTTATAACATAACATATCTTCACGCCAGATCCCTTACGAGGTAGGCAGAGAGAACCGAGTGCCATACATCACGATCCTTGCAGGCTTGTCTCGCTTTCTCCACATTCATCACTCTCTTCATACACACACGCAGGTTGCGAAGACTCTTGACACCACCTTCGGACAGTACTCGATCAATCTGATCATGGTATGTCAGTCTTGGTCTTCCCTGGTACCTACATCCTTCCACATTCGCATTGTATATCGGTTTTGTTAACCTTTCATCTACCATTCTTTCTACATGTTTTTCTAAAATCGTAGGAAAGTCAAAACTGTACATTGAATATTTTTTTAAAAGAATACTTGGGGCGTGATCTACAATCGATATCGAAGCCAAAAATATAGTTTTTAGAATTTTTGTCTGTTTGTCTGTATGTATGTCTGGGGTAAACTTAAAAAGTACTTCATGGATTTACTTCAAATTTTGCAAGAATATTACTTACAAGATTGCAAGATTGGGTCAACATATAGGCTACATATTATCACGCTATCAACTACGGGGGAGGAGCAGTGCGGAGTAAACGAAGTCCGCGCGAACAAAGTCGCTGGCATCAGCTAGTCTACAATAAGTCTTTGCCATTTGTGGCCTCAATTGCACGGTTATGGAGACATAAGCCGAAACAGTTTTTCACAAAATTGCTTTTGCCTTGCTAATATGGATTTTGTGCTTTGTCATACTGAACCTTCCTATATAAAAAAAAAATATTGCACTATGGATACGAGTAACAGGCTACATTATTGCTCGAAGTGCAATGTGTAGTTGGTGTGAGGTATGTAGAATGTAGAGTAACAGAATACTAGAGACTAACCGAAGTCAATATTACATACAAGTAACATTTGTCCTCTCACAGACACGATATCTCGGACTGGTGCGGAACAAACTGTCCCAAGCCATCCTGAGATATTGTGTCCGTGCGAGGCGTCTATGTGTGCATTGCTGGAACATTTTACTTGTATGTACATTGAGTTCTGTTGGTGTCCAGTGTGGTGTGGTGTGGTGTGGTGTGGTGTGGTGCGCACTGACCGGTGGGTGCGGAGAGGCGCACGCGGCGCACGTGCGCGAAGGCGTCGTCGGCGGCCTGCGTGAGGCGCGCGCGCCGCTTGCGCACGCGCCGCTCGCGCTCCGCCTCCTCGTAGTAGCGCTCGTTGTGCGCCGAGCCCGAGTCGCGCCGCCGCCCCGTGCTGCCCGCGCACGACCCGCCGCTCCTGCCCGACCCAACACAACCGTCACACTTCACACACTACATTGATGCATCACCAACTAGGGACGCCAGTTATAGCTACTTTTATTTCACTATCACATTGTGAAATCATTTGATGTCACTTTTTTTATATCATAAGATAGCAAACAAGCAGATGGGTTTCCCGATGGAAAGAATCAATCATCGCCTTTAGACACCAAAAATGTTAATAGTGTGTTGCTACTTGTGGCGAGGTCTTATACCACATGCATAAGTTTACCGGCTACCTTACCCTCCAAACCGGAACACGACAGTTACAAGCACTGACGTTATTGCGGCAGGAATAGATAAGGCGGTGGTACCAAACCCGGGCGAGACAATGCAGAGCTCTACCACCCAGTAGTAGCCATGATGGTAGTGACTTGCATAACCAATCGATTTTGACGGGACTTTCACTGGCAGATAGCTGATGTAACAAGGAGTAACTGGCTACTTTTATCTTCGGACTTTTTCCACATAGACGAAGTCGCGGGCACAGCTAGTCTTGAATAAATATTCATTTAATAAATAGAAAATTAAATTTTTATTATAAACCCAATGAATGTCATTATAGTAAATGTATGCTTGTATATACAGTTTTAAGTTTTCACTTTTGTCAGCAGTCCTCATGACTGACTCAGACATTTAAAACTACACCACAATGCATTATTTAGGCATTTATAACTAGATAGCATCATGCATCAGCTCTTTATTTAACCACACCACAGTTGCATACTTGTTAGCCAAGAAAACAGATGTTATTGTTTTTACATCACAGGATCAAAAAGCAGATGGCTCTTCTTATGGAAAGAGATAAACATTATAAATAGACACCAAAGATTATATTAACGCATAAGTTTACTGGGTTATAACTCCAAATGCGAATATAACAGTGGCAAGCATTGACACTTACATGCAAGAATAGGTAAAGTAGTGGTACCAAAGCTAGCTACCAGCCCTACCAGCTAGTCATCACAATGGCAATGACACTTTTGACCAATTATTCACCTTCTACAAGGCAGAATGATAGTACTGCAAATGTAAAAGTACAAAAACGGTCCATACTAACAAACTAAATAATAAGACAACAGGTGATATTTGGTTTCAATATTATGGCCAACTGAAACATCTATTTTCCGACAGGTTATAAAAATATGTAACTAAAAATCTAAACTCACCTTGCTTGCCCAGACGACGCATTTGTATTTGAGTCTACTTCATAAAACTTTATACTGGATTGTGCTTTCCTTTGGGATTTTGATATAGGGATTTTCTCCAGATAAGGATTATATATTGGAAACTCTGTATAGTATTTTTGAAGCACCCATACTGCTGCTCTTTGAATACTCAACTGGCCTATAGCATATGAACGACTTTCCCCATCTGGACTTCTTACGACTTTCAAATAATACACAGGTTCTAAGTGACGTATTTCCATTAGAATCAAAGCTACATAATGTATAAAAAGTAATGTATCACCAAAACTTGAAACATATGACACTAAAGAGGTATAATCAATTGCTTCTTCCCCCACAGTTAAGGCTTTTGTGGCTTCTGTTATTTGCACAAAATAGAACAACCAGTATGAGAATGTACAAACAGATAAAATAACCAACATCATTGCTCGAAACACAAATATTCTTGGTAGTATTGCATTTCGGGGCCTTAGAAACACAGCCCAAACGCCAATAGCAAGTAAAACTAATTTGAACGCTAAAGACAATAATATGCCTTTGCATTCTGCTGTACATGAGAGTAATTGTATTCTTTGACTGGGTTGTATTGCTATATTATCTGATAGACCAGGGAAAAACCCTATTTTAGGTAAAACAACCATTACGAGAGGACTTACAAAAGAAACAAAGGAGAGTCCTAAAGCTACTGTGGTCCCAAAGTACCTAGAACAAACAAATCCAAGCCCACTATCTGATTCTATAGGCCAGTTGCTGACATCTTCCATTGATTGAGATCCTTCTGAGGTATTGCCTGTCACAGCTGTAGTGTTTTCTCCCCAATTTTCATCCTGCGGTAGAATTTGTACTTCTATAACTTCTTGGCCATCCCTCCCTATCTCAGGATTTATATTTACACTTGTTTGGAATGGTGCCATTGTATTTTCAGATGAGTCCTTTCTATGTGATTTTGTACTCCTGTAAATAGAGAATTAAAACAATTACTTATTGGATAACTACTATACCATGAGTTTTACACTTATACAATAAAAAAGTAGAGGAATGAAACCTTTCATTGTATCTGATGGAAGACACTCTTCCTAGTGAAGTGACCAATTACTAGGAAATTATAACCACAAAATTTTTGTACAGAGTTGTGTGCAAAACACCTGAGGTAACATCAATTTTGTTTGTTGCCGCTACTATAACTTCATTGTTTGTGTTTTGGCATAGAGTTCAGGAATCTATATTAATATTATAAATGCGAAAATTTGGATGTGTGGATGGATGTTTGTTACTCAATCATGCAAAAACTACTGAATGGATTTGAATGAAATTTAGCACACGTGTAGATGATTACCTGGAATAGCACATAGACTACTTTTTAACCTGGAAAAATCCCGCGGGATTCGCCAAAAGTTTATAATGCAGCGGGCTGCACGCTGCAGCTAGTATAATAATAAACACTTGGTTCTGCTTATAGTTACAGATATATAATGTCACCTTGGATGTGAGGGTCTCATATGTTGATTAACAAAAACCGTGTCCAATCCAAAAGGTTCATATAGGAAGGTTTATGCAATAGCAAAAAACACTAAAATGATATTAATTTATAAAAATAAATATAATGTGGTATTTTAAAATATTTGTTTTTATCCACCAATATCTCTAACATTTAGCAAATATTTTTAAGTGGACAACACCACAGCACAACACTGCCAAAGGCTAGGCAGGCAGTTGTTTTCTTACATGAGGAAAAACACCTGCTTATTTTCAATTGCTTCTATTATAAATCAGTGGTTATTAACTTTTTAAATATAAAATTTGGTTTGGCATAGACCACTTAACGTTAACTTAGCTTTAAATTGTTTTATCCACTTACTGTTCATTAAAATATTGATAATAGCTAAATCATAGTAGTTAAAACAAACTATTTGATTGTACTGTATAAGAAACTAGTATGTTTATACTTTTTATATAGACATATATTATGCAAGAATTAGTCGATAATCGTTTTCAGGTTGGTAAAATGTGGCAATGGGAATCACCATTTATCTCACCAACTGACATACCAGTGAATTGTGGTGAACTGGAAAGTCTAGCATAGGCTGTCCAGTTCACCACAATTCAAGGATATTCATCTATAGAGACGTTTGGTATACTCTGCCTACCACACAAGAGAACTGGGAGTGATGATACTTTTTACATAAGGTACCTATTTAAGAAACTTGAGGGACAACTTTTATAAAAACTACAAACAAGCTTATAGTACTTTATATACCTTACTAAGCGTTAAGTATAAGTATAGCATTAAGTATAGCTTACTTTATATATCTAAACTAGCCGCAGGGTGCAGCCCACTGTATTATGAAAATTTGTGGTGAATCCTACACGATCACCTAATTTTTCCAGGATAAAAAGTAACCTATGTGTAATTTCAGGTCATCATGTTGTTACTACCTGTGTGTTAAATTTCATTAAAATTTGTTGAGTGTTTTTGCTCGATAGATTTACAAAGATCCATCCATCCAAACATGCAAACTTTCATATTTATAGATAGATAACAAATTGAATGAATATTAGTTAGAAATCTTAAGATTAATCAGGGAGTAAGAATCTCACTACTATTGTATATTTATTACTCCTTCACAGTGAAATTCTTGAATAGATTAAGAAGAATGTTGAATACAAGTAATATACTACGACTTGCTTAATGTATTACTTCCTTAAGATTCACAAAGTGTTCTGTAACATCTTGCAACACCACACATGCTAACATTATATATGTGCTACAGGATTTCCTGCCGTGAAAAGAGCCACCGCAATATAGCAATTGTGTCTAATAATAGAGACAGCAATACTACTGAAGTGAAATTATATTGTATTTTAAAAATTACAATATATACATTTTTTTAGATGAACAGGAAATGTTTATTTATTGCAGATTTTTCTGTCAGGACCCCAATTTAATGTAAAAGAAATAAGAAAAATATCACAACAAAGATCTTCCATCAATTCTACATATATTTATAAGAATATTGATAAAGATGGAATTACGGAGTGTAATATAATTTAACTAAACTAATAGAAAATAAAGCAAATTCAATAATATGCCAACTAAATACCTGCTAAAACACAAATCGAACAAAATTAATGTTTCAAGTATAGGCGTTCTAGTCAAAATAGTTTCATATTATAGGTCGCTAACAAAACATACCGAGTACTCCGGTGGGTATGCTGCCTATGTCTTGAACTTCGCCGGGATCGGCTGCTGATCTCAGACCTCACAGACTCAGTCTCCATTGTTAAAGTATAATAAAATCACTACCAACTCCTTCGATTTACCCATGGGTAATGTTATTTATGATCCTGAAATAATCCACTGTGAAATCAAATCACAAAACCAGAGCAATTATAATTGAAAATGCTACCACTTGCACTTCACGGAAATATGAACACGGATAAATTCCAAATTTTAAACAAAAGCAAACATTTTTGATATCACGTATGTTAGACAGCAAACTATGATATTGATCGATCTTGGTCTTTTCATTAATTACCTTTGAATAATTGATAAATTTGAATCATTTTCTATTACCAGCGTCGTTCACAGGTGTCCACACCAAACGAATTCATACCGAGTAATAGCCGTCCAACATTAAGTGTTGACGAAAATTATGCTAAAGGTCTTTCGTCTCTTTCTTGCATATACCAGCAGCCTTGTTCGATCTCTTACTACACACAATTACAAGTTCTTTTTAATTTATTGGAATAATATTTTTCGTTTAGAAACTTTTACCATATTTAATGGTTATAACACTTTAATTTATATATTTAAAAATGAAATTTTCTAATTAAAATGTATAAATATATAAAAATGTGTTGTTTTTTGATAGACAAATAAACTGATACGTATTGTACGGCACCATTAAATTGGAAATAGGCGGGGGATTTAAAAATGTAGAGCACAAGATTAAATTGATAAGATAACACGCCTGTTTTTAATGATAACTCATTGAACAGCTCATTTCTGCGATGAAGTTGTTGTTTTTCTTGTGAAATACCATGGAAGTCCAACAAAGTCGAAGTGATCTCACTGAAAGGAATAGAAGCAGGGTAGAAGACCTACACCTAGATCGTGTAGTAGCTTCACATCCAGAACTTGGACCTACGCCTCCTGACGGTGGATATGGATGGGTCATTGTTACTTCAGCTGTGATTTACAATATTACCGTACCTGCACTTTTATTTCTTTATGGCCTAATTATATTGAAATCGATAAGAGAAGAAGATCACGAGGAAGGCGAAAAAATGAAGATTTGGGATGTTGATTTAGCATTAGTACCAGTTATATTAATAGTAATAAGATTACTACTGGAGTCCTGGTGCAGAGCCGTCGTTAAAATATTTAATATGCCAAGGTTCACTGCCCTGGCAGGATTATGTATGACGGTAGCTGGTGTTTTGCTCTCTAGTTACTCAACAAACATGTACAGCAATGATCACATTATAAATATTTTTGCTGGGATAATTATTGGTGAGTTAAAAGTTAGCCTTGTTATTATTTGTTACTTTAGAGTTTAGACACGGCTCAATCAATGCGAAACGAACCTTTAAATCAAGGCCGTGTTAAGGTTCGTTAGGTAGGGTTGTCAAAGTATCACTATTTCAATACTTTAATCATATAACAATAGAAAGTGGGCACTTCTCGCTTAAATTAACCCCTAGTCCTATAAACCTATTTTTCCTGTGTTGGTCCGGACCCCTTTTAAAGAACAGACCATCATCTGCCATTCTGCTAGTAGTAAGGGAGCCCAAGAGTGGATTTTGGGATTTACTCGAGCGCGTCAGATTAACATTGGGGAGGTACCTCGCATACTGTTGAGACTCTTCATCAAATATTTAAGCAAAGAGCTTATACATGTAGAGGCGGGTGACTAACGCAAAAAAAAAACTTGAGAGGTGTCAAGGGACACCCGGATGGAACGAAGCTCCTTTTATTATTATTTACAAAAAACCTGTATACGCTCAACAAAAATAATCGTCGCGACACCACACTGTTCAATGCGAAATAGAAATGAAAATATCTGGCTTGCTTTCTATAAGAGAGAGAGAGAGAGAGAGAGAGAGAGAGAGAGAGAGAGAGAGAGACAGACAGAGAAACATCCGCACGCCGCACAGCTTACAATACCTTACTATAGCAAAAAGTGTCGTGACAACTTTTCGTAAAAAAAATTTCCGTCTAGCCCCCTTTCACAACGTGCGATAAGGAAATTCGACATTTGGCCGAAATTCTGTATAAATGTCGAACATTTGGCACTAGAAAAAAAGTAAACTCAATCAAATAGATAGACTCTTTCACTTTCAATGCACGAGCTAAAGGGATGTGGCTGGATATTTCTGTACTTACAATAACTTACTATATATTATATAATTTAGCAATATAGTTATAATAGCAAAGTGTCGTGACAACTTTTCGTAAGAATTTTTTCCGTCTAGCCCCCTTTCACAACACACGATAAGGAACTTCGATCCAAAAACAAAATTCCGATAACTTCGGCTTGTGAAAATTGTCAGTTTAGATTTTGACCGCCGCGTTGGTCGAGTGTTTATCAACCCTGACTACGCAATCGACAGGGCTTAGATTCGATCCCGACAGGAACAAGCATTTGTGTGATGAGCATAAATGTTTGTATTACCGGGTTTGGGTGTTTATTAAATCTATTCCAATATTTATATAGTATTTTTTTGTATCGTTGACTAACACTCATAACACGAGCAAATAATTTGCTTACTTTGGGGTTAGATCAGTCAGTGTAATTTGTCCCGTGAATATTTATTAATTTATTTATATTTTTTCGTTATTTTTACATAATTTCCTCTAAAATAAAAGAAAATTGAGATGCGCTCGAGAATGTCAAGACAACGTTTTCTTTTCAACTTTGTGACCCTCCCACTCCCTTATGCTACACTTGAAATGCTATGTAATATGATATACTATGCCCGAGTATAATATGATACCACAACCTTACTTATTCCTGCTGCAATAGCGTCATTGCTTGTCATTGTCGTGTTCTGGTTTAGAGGGTGAGGTAGCTGGTAGATGCATGTGACATTGCCATCCTGCCACGCGGATAGCAACACACCATTCCATCAGGAGAGCCATCTACATATTTGCTATCTAGTGACATAAAAAAAATGTTTCCAATGCCTATACTAGTGGCTTCATACAAGTTGCTAATCGTCTTAAATTTAATTTTTAGTTTCCTTCTAACTGCAATATTTTAGCAAAAAAAACAACTCAACGTTCTTGTAATCCAAAACCAAAAAATAAATAAATAAACTAAATCAAGAAAACGTATCTAGCCTTTATATTAGTCCTGAAGATATTTAAGTACAAATAAAGCATTTACATACAACTTTTTATATCAGGAAAGCAAACAAGCTCTCCTGATGGAAAAAGACTACTACCTATCTATATGTATTTAATTTATATATCTGTTTTTATATATGATCTGTTTTTATATACGGCTCTCCTGATGAAAAGACCTAACCTTCACTTACAGACACAAAATATGTCAATGGTGCATTGTTATCCGTGTGATGGGACGTTACTGCCACATGCATCAATACATGCTACCTATCTTCCAAACGGGAACACGACGATACCAAGCATTGACGCCTTTGGGACAGCAGTAGGTAAAGCAAGGTTACAAACCCGAGCAAGACGTTGCAGAGCTCTTCCTAGTAGTCACGATGGAAAAGACATGTTTTCACCTTTTACGAACAGTCTGGTGGAATGGTAGATGGTGTATTCTTCAAAAGCGGCCTAGACCAGCACGACGTACGCTCTGCGTTACAAAAATTTTACTACATCTATATTTATTAAAAGCATAAAAATTCGCTTACCCTCCAAACTAGAACACGACAGTGACAAGCATAGACGCTATTGTGGTAGGAATGAATAGGTGAGATAAGGCGGTGGTACCCGACCCGGACGTGACAACGCAAACTCTACCACCCAGTAGCCACGATGACAGTGAATTTACAACCTGCCTGGCAGAACGATAGCTGCTCTATTCTTCAAAGGAGCCTGGAATGTTTATTCTGTGTGGCTCAGACCACAAGGTTTCATTTCGGACAAAGTGTTGTTGGGCTTTTTCTATACAAGCTTGTGCCTGGTTGTGATGTATTGAAGATGTGCTGCCAAGAAGAACATAAAACATTTAGTGCTGGTTTCACAATTTACTTAATTTACAAAAATAACTTTACCGATTACTTTATTTTGATCCCTGGGGGGGGTCATGTGGTCTTGATCTCCCCCCCCCCCCCCCCCCGCAGGCAGCGGTCTAAATATGATATGGATTTATTGCAAACAAATAAGGATTAAAGCAGTGGAGTAACGTGCCTTGGTGGGGCCCCTTATAAAAATTTGTTTGGGGGCCCATATGAAGGGTAAAGATTTCTAAAAAAAATGCATAACATTAAAATAAATAATTATTCATCATTAAATTACGGATTAAATGGATACGCCTTTCAAGACGATTTCTGTTTGTCAGTATAGCTTGCAATTACATACATAAATACAGAGTTATACTACCATCGACATCATTTCCCATATCGGTATATGATGTCAATGTATACTACTTACCAGTGAAATAAAATCATTTCAAGGATAGTTGTTAAACTTTTTCCTCTCATTTGGTGTGATAGAAAAACACAACATGATTTATTTCTATTTTTCGCAGTATTATACTGCGAAAAATAGATTGAGAAATTTTTGACAGTAATAGGAGCGTTTGCTCATATGCGCGGCAACACATTTCCTTCCCAAAGGCGTGTCTATTAGTATTCATGTGGTCTGTGATCATAATTATCTGTCTGTCACTTTTTCCAAAATTTTTACAAACAAGTCATAATAAATACGAGCTGGTGCCAGCGACTTCGTCTGCGCGGATTTCGTTTACTTCGCACTGCTCCTCCCCCGTAGGTGATAGCGTGATAATATGTAGCCTATATGTTGACTCGACCTATTAGTAATATTCATACAGTCTGACAAACAGACAAACAGACAAAAATTCTAAAAACTATATTTTTGGCTTCGATATCGATTGTAGATCACTACCCAAGTATTCTTTTAAAAAAATATTCAATATACAGTTTTGACTTTCCTACGATTTTGCCTACTTGCCTTTTAGCGATATGCTCTTTTTTTACGTTCTTCCTCCTTATTTTTACGATACGCTCTCCTTTTTTGAAAAAAAAAGAAATTCGCTACGCTATCTGAAACTGTACAGCAAGTAAAGTAATGAAAATATACAATACACAGCCAAATTCATACGATCGAGAGACGTTTGTTGGATTAAGATCGTGTGACACGATGGTATGATTTTGGCTTACTTCACTACCAAACCCATACGTTTTGTCCTGCTAAATATCGCTTAAAGCAGCTACAGAAACACTTAAGAACTTTTAATAGACATGGTTCAGCAACCGAAATCTCCGCAGTTTGAGCGGTCCCTAATTCGCAACTCTGAACTGTCGCATACTGTCTGTACGATTAATGTTTATAGGTTTAGTTACATCGCCTTGCGTTGATTAATCAGTCAGGTTTATTTGTTACTTCAAATAACAGATAAGTAAAAGATAAGAAGCGATACTCCTTTACCTTTGTTATTTTAAGTACTAACAGATATTATCACAATAAATGCGTTATTCCGGATGATTCTTTGCAATTCCTGTCATCATAATTCATAACGTCAGTATTTGTAACTGTGGCCATCTTGTTAGGTTTTTAACTTTTTTAATATTATAGCTATGATACCCGGCTTCGCTCGGGAGTTGATATGAGATAGGGTGGTAGTTGAAATACAACAAATGTAATTTAAGACTTTAATGAAATTGGAATTTTCAATTTCCCACCATTACTACACAATACACATGCTACAATTGCTCGCAGCGCCTTTCGAAATGCAACCCAAATATTATACGTTGTTCTGAATGAAGTTCAAATACTTGACAACAGATGGCGCCACAACACTTAATTTCCAAGTTGAAGGGTTGGAAAAGCTCTTATATCTGTAAAAACACGCCCTTTAAGTTAAAACGGGAATTCCCTTTATCGTGCCGGGACTCCTTTTTAAGTTTTATCGGCACGTACATTTTATCAACTTAGTTTTATTATGTACTAGCTGTACCCGCGACTTCGTTCGCGTTTGGCCATCCTTGCAGAGTAATTATTAGGAACTGACCACAGTATTTCTCGTATTCAGCAATACTTTGGACGGCGAAGCACTTTTATCAAATGAGAAATATTAAGAAAGGATTCTTAGTGTGGATTTGAAAACACTTTGACTTTGATAACGACCCTTGTGTCTTGTAGGGATTTAGGCAGTGTTTAACTGAAGTCACCTCGCCTTTTATTTTCTACAGTCATTCTTACAGTTTTATTTGTATGCCATTATATACTCATTCTATATGACTATATTTGACTAAAATCATTTTTGCAAAACCTATTTTTTATAGAAAGGAAAATTGCACGCCGGTGAAGCAAACGTCTTCATCTGTATTATCATTTTTAAACATGGCTGGGGCTATCCTTCCACCGAATAAAAGTGTCGGAACTAAAACACGCCACTGCCAGGGCAATCATAATAAGCCAAGAGGCTGCGAATTTAATTCTTATTTGTAAAAAAATGTTTTCGTCTACCTTGAAGTGAGTCCAAAAAAACTTCCACCCAAAGTTGTTTACGGTGTTATCCTTACTCCATTGACATCTATCCGCTGTTTAACGACTGCACGGTTTAGTTTATATTTGTTATATTACGTGCAACGTTTGTCACGTCATAGCTGGTTTCAGAGCAGAAGGCTCGGTCATTAATCCTTCAGGAGTTACCGCGTACGAAAAAATTAAAAAAATTGTGGTAAAACATAACTTTAGCAGAAGGCTCGGTCAATAATCCTTCAGGAGTTACCGCGTACGAAGAAATTTAAAAAAATGTGGTTAAACATAACTTTGAGATTTTTCAACCAGTTAATTTTAGCCCAAGACAACGTTTTTCATCTTGCTAAAACTGCGGTTAATGCTGTTTGAAAGATTAAAATCGATAAAATCGCGATCAAAAGTTACAGCATTAAAACTTCAAAATAGACATTTTTGGTTTCAACAACCTTAGATATTATTATCATAACAACTTTAAGATTTTTTTAGGGCAAAAGATTGAAGGTGAAAGTATCGGCTTGTACCTAGGTTCTTAATGGGCAACGATGATTATTTAAGCTAACTAATTTTAAAATCCATAGTGTATGTCTGATAATTAATATCTGACTCCATTGCAGTAGTATTAGTCAAAACCTATAAGTCAGGGCGAAATAAATAGTATTTGCTTCCAGTAAACGTTATAACTGCAATGTTATTATTATTAAGCATAATATCTTGACCGTGGAGGAGGACGTGTGGAGGTTAGGAACATTTTGTTTAAAATAATTAAAATACGGCTTTTTGCAATTTTTTGCCAATATTTCGTAAAATACGCGTGAAATCGACATGTTTTTTTATTATCAATAGGGAAGCGCTTGACCACGATCTCGCCTGATGGTAAGCTAAGATGCGGCCTAAGATAGAACGCTCTTCCCTAGAAGTTCCCTAGAGTTCGAAAAGTTCAAAAAATCTAGTTTGTAAAAATGATACTTAGGAAATTAATGTTTGAAAAATATACATCATATTTTTTTAAATTGATGATCGATTGTGATCTTTCGAATGGCATTCAACGCAATTGTTTAACCCAACATTGTTTTAATCGATAGGTTAAAAAATGTCGAAGAAATGTAAAAAAAAACTTTTTTTAATTTTTTAAAACTTTTTTTTATATTGAATCGTTACTGACAAATCCCAAATAAATCCAATTTTGAACCAATTTCCAGTATTCAGCTCGGCTTTTTAGAAGGAAAACCTAATTCGATTTTTATATCAAACGGTATATTTACCTGAAAGTTATTTAAACAATATGTAATAAGTTTATTGTAAACAACGTAATTTTAATGTTTGAAAAACTGTACCTTTTGAAATTTTGACTCTTTTTTGAAATTCAATATAGTTTATTAGTAAGTACTAAAATATTGCAGAAGATTAAAAATGATTAGTTAACAAAATTCGAAGTTATGTCGAAAAAAATAACTTCGAACGGATAAACTAATTTTGATGCAATTTATGCATTGGACGCAGTTTTTTGAGAAGTAAAGCTGATTAAATTTTGTATTATATCGGTTCATTAATTTTATTAAAAAATACTGTTTCGCCAAAAACCTTTGTGAGGTTTTCCAAAATTTCTCAGAATCGCCTTGACTGAATTAGTTAAAATTTTCAGGAAGTCTAAGTTGAGTGGAATCCAATCGAATCCCATTAACCACGTTTCGATCGGTCAAGCCGTTCAAAATTAATGAGATGTTTACATACACACATACACATTCACGCGCGCGCGCACACACACACACACACACACACACACATACATACATATGTCATCATGAAAATAGACGGAAAAGGTTCCTAGGTCCTCAAAACGTGGAGATCTGGTGAACACTCGATTTTCGAAAATCGAGGCAAAATCAGTAACTTCCTTATCTACGTAGCTACGTAGCGGGAAGTTAAAAATATATAACTAATTAGAAATATGAAAAGTTATTTATTCAGGTTTATTTTTTGAATAATTTTTATTTAAGGCAAATTTCGTAGCGGGAAGTTAAAAATAAATAAATTAACACATGGGTTTGTAGTTTGTTATTAATAAAAAACAAAACAGCCTTTGACTAAGAAGCTATTCTTGTTCATTAAAAACAATTTGCAATAAAAAAATCTTGTTGCACTTTTCTTAAATTTATTAACATTTTAATTTTAATGTAATTTATTTAATATTTTTAATGTAAATTTGTGTCATTTTCAATAAGCAAGATAAGAAGTCAAGGGTTTTTTTATTATTATAATAAACTACTCTGCCTCGTGGTCTGGGGACAGCCTATTCGGCTCAGATCATGAGGTCCCGGGTACAATCCCCGGGTCGGTCTGAGATGTTATTGAGATATTTTCGAGGATTTTCGAAAATCTAAAATCTCAGTAGCGACACGGAAGGTAGTGGCGAAGTGGTATATATATTACCACTGCCGTGCCTTGGCTCGTGCCTCGATACTTTAATAAAAAACAACAACGCCACGTAATTTTTTCTCACATTTTTGATTTTCGATTCTCACAAATAAAGGAAAGTTAAGTATCTTTTGATAGAATTTGTTTTGATGAAGTTATATGTGTGTAAAGTTTTTCTGTAAGATGTTGATCTTATTCTGGACATACATGTTTGTATATTCTACTTAACAATTTTTTTAAAGTATTTTGGAGTCCGACTTTAGTCAGTATACTAAGTAGCTTAGGCACTTTAACATTTACACTTTGCAGAAGTTTCATACATTTTAAAAGATAACTGATTCATGTATATAATTTTGAAATATTTACCGTGTTGTCTTAGCGGTCCGGTGTCCTCGTTGACCATATGAGATCCCGGGTCCGATTCCCGGATCAGGCAAAACAAAATGTGCTTTTTTACTTTTCTGATAAAACAATGTTGCCCGGGATTGGCTTGCCACCTAACACATTGTGTGAGAGTATTTTCGGCTAATCGTGGGTATACTTCTTGCACCTCTGCCTACGTATTCCAGGATATGGACGTGTAGATACTTTTTTATCCTTTTTTACGTTATGCAATGTAAAAACAAAATAGTGAATTTTCGCAATAGCCTATCCTTACGTTAAATTTTATAAAGAACAAATTCTATTATTATACTCAATTTCGATTAGATGCATATTTTCTGAGATATTAGCAAAAACCTGAAAATTGACCTGTTATATTTTCAAATATATTATAATTATTCTTATATAAATAAATAAAATGTTTAGATTTATATTTTACACATATTTTACTAATTTTTAAGCTAGTAAAATTGCATTTAATAAAAAAGTATACATTCTAGAACTGAATATCCATTATACAAACATTATGAAATGATAACGCTAACTTATATTGAGCCGTGCGTTCAAAGGTTTTGTATACACTCGGGTGTCACGTTCAACTGGACTTACCACCCGAAACCGTTGAAACTTGTGATGTCTGTAACTTCTAAATTATAAAACTCATGAACTTGAAATTTTTAAGGGATAATCTTTATAGGACTTACTTTTGAACAAAAAAATAATAAAGGATTTCGGATGACAGGTTAATGAATTAAAGCTAAATATACCTTTTTTATTTTCATCCCCTATCCCACGGGAACCATACTGAATTTTGGGATAAAAAATATCCTATAACCTTCTTCAGAGTATGAACTCTGATCATGCTAAATTTCATTTGAATCCGTTCAGTAGATTCGGCGTGATGCGCGGCCTTGATACAGACAGACAGACAGACAGACAGACAGACAAAAATTAAAAAAATTACATTTTTCGCTTCAGTATCGATTAAAGAGTATCTTCCAAAAATTTTTTTTAAAATATCTTCAATGTACAGAAATCGACCTCTTACAGTTTTATTATATGTATAGACGATTAAAGAGTATCTTCCAAAAATTTTTTTAAAAATATCTTCAATGTACAGAAATCGACCTCTTACAGTTTTATTATATGTATAGATAATGATAATTGATGTGACTTATCTAGGGTACGGATTTAACCCTAGCAAACAAGCAGATGGCTCTCTGATGGAAAGAGAAACCATCGCCTATATACACCAAAGATTAGTATTACTATGCTTGTAGCGGGATTTTAATGCCACATGAAAAAGATTACGGGCTAGTCCGGGTACCTTACCCTCCAAGCCGGCACACGACAATATGATAAGCATTGCCGTTATTGCGGCAGGAATAGGTAAGGTGGTGATACCAAAGTGAGACATTGCGGAACCCTAGTAGTCACGATTGTAGTGACACGTATAGTCAATCATTCGCACATTACGAACTGCCTAGCAGAAACCAGATGATCTATTCTTCGAGGGCACCCGGACTCCCTATTTTCCTATATTATAATCATTTTATTAAACACGTAATTTTTTTGAAGACCAGCCGTACTAACTTACTTACGGATATAGGGTCACGCATAGATGTGGACTGCTTAGGGCATAAAGTAGTCTTAATCTCATGGGCTTATAGCTTATGCTATACCTTTGTTGTGTTCAAAAGGTCTAAAATGTACAAGCTATAGGTTAATTATGGGGGGGTCCAATACCTGCATACAAAAGTTGGTAAATAAACACGAATATCCAGTATCGGATACAAATAGCAGATATTTATTCTAGACATTCTGCGATCCCTTTCACGAATCAGTTTTTCTTATAAAATTCTAAAAAAAAATCAAGGAAAAATCGAAGTAAATATAACGCTTACTTAGATCTCCCCGTCGCCCCGTGTCACAACTAGTCACGCCAAGCGACTCGCTCCCCCCCCCCCCCCCCCACTACCAAGTATCAGTGCAAACGTATTCTACGAACAGCCACTATTCACTAATGTATGACATTTAGCCCGAACCCGGGATCTCATAATTAGAACAAGTTAGGCTTGTCACTAGACCACGAAACAAGAAATGACTTTCAGAGGATGACTTATAATATGCAAATGTATTTAATATATTCTTTGAATAATCAAGGCAATTACATAAAATTAAATCATTTACGCGTGATAATGTTACTACCTGCACTCCACTCTGCCAAATTTCACCTAAGCCGGTTCTAATGTTTTTGCGTGAAAGAGCGACAAACATCCAACAAACTTCAAAACTTTCGCATTTATAATATTACTTATTACTAGCAGTTGACCGCGGCTTCTCCCGCGTTAAATTCATTTTAGAGAAGTGGGCGGTTAGAAGGAGACAAAAAGTAGCCTATGTCACTCTCCATCCCTTTAATTATCTCCACTTAAAAAATCACGTAAAAGATGGATAAACAAACATACACACTTTCCCGTCTATAATATAAGTATGGATACTAATAAAGACTTTTTACAGTGTTTTTTTTTTACCATGTGATTAGTCTAAATGTTAATTTCCAACTTTCTAAATCAACTTTCTACACAAACTTTGTTAGGGTAATAGAAAAATACGTAGTACTTTGTCAGTGCTATAGGTTCATGCAAACGTGTAATTAAAATATTATTTTAACTCTAAAATAGTTAATTTTTCAATTATGATAAGTATCTTATTACAATGCAAATACAATCTTAATAAAAAAGTACTTTTAGGCAACACGTTGTAGTTAGAATCGTGTTGCCCAAAAACCAATATCACCCATTCTATTTAGTTTCTCAATTGCCTTCAAGGCAATAAGAGTTCAGACATTACTTAAGTTTTAGGGCTTAAGAATTATGCCCATACAAAAAAATACTGTTTCAGGTGCTGGATGTGCGTTGACAGGACAACAAACTGATGTAATAATTACTCACTACTTCCGAGACAAGCTTACTCTAGCGCAAAGAATCGTACGTATCGCACCAACAGTTGGAAACGTCTTCGTGCCTTTGCTTATCGGCCAATTCTCCACCATATTTACAGGAGACATAATAGTCATGATATACGCTGCCATTCTTATGCAAAATTGTCTTTTCTTAGCCGCTTATACACGACCAATCTACATCGAACGAGTTATCAAATCTACTTACAACATGATAAGAGCAGTCGAAGATGATGATGAAATTATATTTTCAAATCAAAATCCAAGACCCAGAATCGGCCAACCAGTCGAACAGCCAGAAAACAAAACTATTGCGGTTACACAAGATGAAGACGCTAACGATGTTGTAGTATTCAAATCCAAGAAAGGCGCTAAGGAAATTCTTGACCCTGAAGTTCAATATCGCGAAAATAATACACAAGCGAGATTTTCCTCAGATTTTAGTAATATGTTCGAAGGATCAACATCCAATCGATTTTCTTCCGACTTTGGTACTCTTGACATAACTGGATTTAATCGTGTGAGCGGTTATCAAGAGCTAGAAAGCATAGATAGGGAAGGTCAAAATCCCCAACCTCTGTATAGAGAAACAACAGTCAATGCTCCAAATGGATTGGTATTTTCTTCAGAAATAACTCCTGGAACTGCAAGAAGGACCGCTGCTTTGAAAAAGAATTATATTACGATCACAAATATGTTGCAGGACGTGAATTTTTACTTGTACACGTTATTACATTTGTGTACGACATTCTCTGTGTTTTTGCTCGGGGTTGTGTTTCCGGCTATGCTCTGGGAACTTAATCCATCATTGAATATTTGGTCGGTAAGTAAATGACAGATAGTCCTAAATTTTTATAAACAATAATAGTGAATTAAAAACCGACAGTTTGCCTGATGATTTGGGATCACCACCACCTTGTTTTAAAGACCCGGTTATCAAATCATATATGCTAGGTACTTTTAAATTTACTGGCTACTTCAGCTCTCTTATTGATACAAAACAATGTTTGACATTAACATATTTGCAGCACAGATAGCCAAGATGTTGAATTCTTACATAATGTGTCTTCATACAATTTAATATTTTCAATTATTTAATAACCGACGTTCAAAAAGAAGTTAGCATTAATCCTATTTTGCATAAAAAATGTTGACTTTTGATAATGATGATTACAATTGCGTTAGAATAATAACGCATAAAACGTCACTAGTCGTACAAAAACCATTTCGTGAAAGAAATTTTGGTTTTTTACGCACACACCTGTAATATGCTTCACTTTAGGCTACTCATACACCTGCCGCAGGGGCAATCTAGGATGTAAAGTAGGAATGACCCTCAATTATTGCTACCTTGAGTTTGACGTGTATGGATAAGCAGTGGCCAATTCTTTAGATTGGCTCTGCAGTAAGGTGGCTGGGGCGCGAGATCATCCTTGGTCCCTAGATTGTCCCTGCCGCCCTACAAAGTTACCGTGTGTGTAGCGCGATTGGAGCTATTTCTCAATAAATTGGTCGGTAAAATAAATAAATTAGTCGATGTGGATCAACTTATTTCTTTTCTGAAGCTATTTCTTTTCCCAGTATCTCCTTTTCCTTTCTTGTAGTAGCACCACAGAAAGAGCCAGGGCTATACCGATCTTTTGTTATTACTAGTGTGCCATTTTCAATACGTGTGTTTAGTTCAGATTATATTCGAATACTCAATACTGAAGTGAAAAGTCTAAACGGCAGGCAAGTGTGTAGAGACTAGAGACAATTCTGATATTTACTCGATCGCCTTCCACCCTAGATTGCATTGCAGCATGTGTGTGATACTGAATCCGAACTTTTGTCTATCGTCCCGAAGTAATATGTGCCAAAGCTTTGTACGATTTGACACTAAAAAATTATGGTGATAAAAGCTGTGGTCATATTATTAGCAACGATATTTTGCACGAAATATCGCAAGACGAGCAATAATCAGCAAGGTTACTAAAATAATTTTCAAAGAACTAACAATTGAATAGTTAAATGTTTTTGTGGCTCACATTTTTAGGATCCCATATCCAGAGCTTAACTTACCATTTCATCGTCCCACTCCATTTTACTCAACCGACGACAAATAAGTCCGAACTGATCGAAAACAGCGAATCAAATGAACAACGCCAGTATAGTCTGACCACGCAGCACGATGTGTTAGTGCGCTAAAACTTTTTGACCTACCGCCAACCGCGCGATAAGGTACACGCAGTTCGAATGTTTCCGCCGATAGCCGACAAATAGCCGGTCACATCTGTATGTATCTTATGATTGCACGATAGACGCAGTGTGTGATAGACGTCTATCGTACAAGACGCAGTGTGGCCGTAGCATGACTAGCCACTCTTATACTTTATATGAAACTAAACTATCAGTCTATGCATAATGAGTCTATGACTATTGCTTTTAAAATCGTTTCTTTTGGCAATCTTATTTTAAATAGATCGCCACCACACCACACGTCTTTAACGTTAAAAAGCAGCGGTTGTCTCTTGTATAGATCCTGTTTATTTATTATGTAATGTACTGAATTTTACTTTCAGGTGGCGGTGATGACGTCAATATCACACGTACCAGCCTTGTGTTTCATCGTAATGTGTCTTACTCTGCCCAAGAATATTAACGAGAAATCAAAACTGTATGCACTTATATGTGTATGTGGCGCAGTGGGCTTTTACGGTAAGACATCAATGTTATAATTACTAGTGAACCGAAGGCAGATGTTGTTTTGCACGACTGTTTTAAGATGACTAAGTGCCACCTCCCTGTTGTTAAATACGGGTAGAGCGAGTTTGTGTCCCAGTACTATTCAGACAAAAAAATTTCATCGTAGTTTTCTGGGCTAAAAGTAAACGCTCCAGTTATGCTTCCTTCCTTGGAAGCAGCTACATGCTTCTTCCAAGGAACTGTACACTTATAAAATACTAGTAGTGCCCGCGACTTCTAAACATTTCTAAAATAAAACCCGCATAGTTCCCGTTCCCGTGGGATTTCCGGGATAAAACTATCCTATGTCCTTTCTCGGATCTGAAACTCGCTTTGTACCAATTTTTATCAAAATCGGTTCAGTGAATTAGGCGTAAAGAAGAGACAGACACAGACAGACAGAGTTATTTTTGCATTTATAGTATTAAATTAATATGAATATAAGCCTCAGAGAATTAGGAAACGTAATTATTTTATCTTGTAGTAGCTAATATCCACCCGCTTCGTTGGACGTAGATTCACTGTCTCACTGTAGATCTTTTAAGGTGGACTCTCGTGCCAAACGGCAATCGAGCACGGCGTCAGTGCCGCTGTGACAATGGCGCCACAGTGTGTGGCACCACTGACGCCGTGCTCGAATCAAGGATTTATAACGTTATTATTTCGATATTTTTGCTGTTTCGTGATTGGTTCGCTGCGTTTCATGCTGTTTCGTGGTTGGTTCACCAACTAACGCTAGCAGACAACGTTATAATATCATATACTATAACCAATCACAACGACGGAAATATATCGAAATTATAACGTTATAAATCCTTGGCTCGAATGCTGTTTCCTACATTTATTTAGTACATTCATCCAGCGCTCTGTCGCGGCGCCACTAACGCAGTATTACTGACGCTTGGCTCGAGAGTCCACCTTTACGCATAGCAGAGAATTTAGATGTATTTATTATATGCCAGAGTGTAGAGTCTGTTGATACATATTTGAATAATTTCTTGTTCAGATACCAGAGTTTACTTGTGTGTATTCCGTTGCCACCAGATCATTTAAATAAAACTGCACTTACTCATCTTTGAAAAAAATATCTCCTAAAAAGTCAACTCGAGGGACCATATTTTTATATATTGATTATATCTTTATAAATCCCATAAAAACATTTTCAAGTTCGATTTTTTTCTTGTCATCAATTTTATGCTTTTCCATGTCAGAGACAGCAATTATTTAGACAATTCTCAACAAAACAAGACTGCCAAAACCTGTGACTTGAATGACCAAATTTTTATATATTAGTTACATTTTTATAAAACTTATGAAACATATTTTCTTAAGTTATATTTATTTATTTCTATATATTTTATTACTTTTCATATCAAAGAGATAGCAAATATTTAGACGATTCTTCATATATCTGAGTTTGAGACCTGTGTTCAAGGCCTGTTTTTTGGACGGTTACCAGTAGTCGTTATTAACACACATATTTTTATCTATTTTAAAAATTATAAAAATGTTAGTCTGTAACATCCATAAAAAAGACTATATGGGACAGTTTTCCTTATTTTATTAATTTTATATTTATAATTTTAGGTATCACTCTTTCCACGACCAAGAGCTACCTGGTCGTATGGTGCATGATCGCCAGCATAGCGACCGCCGCCTGCAGTGTTCTCCAACAACCTCTATACAATTCTTTAAATGACTTCGATACGACGGCGACGATGACCAGCGCCAATACCATAGTCGCTATAATGCTTATGATTTGGTCAGTCGCCTATAACTACGAATACAAAACGTGTTTCTTCATTTCAAGCCTCCTACAAAGTGGGGCGGCAGGAATTTTCTTAGCAGCATCATTCAGGAGACGACGATAGGATTTTATAAAATAGCAGGGATTATTAATAAGTATTGTTGTTAATTATTTTTTTATGTGAACACTGTAAAGTAATGCCATAAGAACAGGTTAATCGGGTATTTATGCGCAACTAAAATATACCTTTTAAAGGGAATGCAATGTGCAAGAGATTGCACATACTGCCTACACCGTCGTCGTCGGTGACGAAGGTGCAGTGTGGTACAAATTTTTGCCTCACGAAGCGCAATATAACTACTTCTTTCTCCAGAATTAGTCAAAATACGGCACTAACTTGAGATTTGATCTGACAAAATACAGGCCAGGCGCGGGCGTTAATTCCCCAAAGGAGATAGATGAAATCAGCCTTAATGTGCTATAAGAATATAGCGTCAGCCGAAATTATCAAATTAATTTAATGTAATATAACCCCATATTAGTATTCAACGGACTTTTTAATAGCACGTTAATTTTAAAAAACTTGCATGCTTTTTCTTATTTCTAAATCAAGCAAAGATTTTTCTTTTTGCTATAAAGTAAATACTTTCTTTTATTTATGACCAACCAAACAAATTAGAAAAAGGTAGGATAGGTAAGACGCAAGGAGGTAATCTATGATAGAATGCAACAAAAACGAAAGTTTTTATTTCTATTAATAGTCGAAACTTACAATAATAAACGCTTTGATTGATTGATTGATGATAAACAAGCTACCTTAGTAACATCCTAAAAAAACAAGTGTTATTTAATCTGTGAATTAGTAAAATATTTTTCTGTAAACAAACGTTGTTAATCTTTTAAATTTTAAGTGGTTAAAATGAAATAATCTTCATGACGAGTGATACAAAAATGTACCTACTAGGTATATCTATGTTGACGATAATTCGCGACGTAAATGGCTTAAAATAGTATGAAATAATTAAGAATTCTAGTAATCAAAATCCTTATCGGTTTTTCGTGAATTTTAGCATTATAAGAAGTGTTCGAAATACAATTTAAATTTCAGAAGAAATTAATAATAGATTACAATACGCTAAGCATATGTCAACATGCGTTGCTTGGAAGCACATCACTCTCCTTTAAACTTGGTTGAGCACTGCTTATACATATAATAGTCTATGACTCTACTCACCTACTAGTCTGGTGTCGCTGTTACAGACTTTCAGGCTATCAGCTATTGTCATTTCGAAAAAAAACTACATCGCGCGCGCTCCTATCCTATATTTGTGTAACGAGTGCGCGCCATTTTTATTGGCACATATAATCGCTTCTTTACACACAATTACGTCTAGGAAGAATGCTAATGCAACTTATTTATATGATGCTTCTTTAACAAAAATTATAACGTAAGCTCTTTTACGTCATCCCAAATACGACGTAATAAAAATATTTATCTCCGTATGAAATTTATTTGCTTGAAGTAAGTCTACTTTCCGTTCGAGAAAGAGACAGCTTTTTAGCACATACTTAATGTGTGTGATCAAGGTGCTATTAGAAAATGCTTGTGGTTAATCCGTCATTCTTCCACTTCTGTAATTTCCAATTTACAATGTTGATCTTTCATCAAGGAGAAAAAAGCTGATGTCCTTGAAAAGTCTAATCTGATTTTGAAAATAGATATCTAAGAACCACCACTAGAAAACCGGCTTTCAACTAAAACAAACCGCATCTAAATCAATTTAAGAGCTACTGCGCCATAAACAGACAAACAAGTCAAATTTCTTTTTCCTTTGGGGTTAAAAAAGGACGATTCTTTTCAGTTACCTTTTCTTAAACATAAGATCATTGCACCGAATTAAATTACGTCAATAATTATAATATTAAAAAACTATGTTTTTTTAAATACCTTTATTAAAGAGATCAATTTCTTCCATAAGTCAATTTAGCAATTACCACTTAATTTTATTCTGTTAAAAGATAAAATATTTTATACATAGAAAATAAAATTCAAAGGTGTTACGTAATCACTATTAAATGCAAGTCGATTCGCTTGCAGAAAATATAATTTAAGATTGTGATAAATCGATTTTATAACTAGACAACTGTTTATACAATGTGTAAAAAAACCTGCCCGAACCGAAAGAAGTATATGGCTAGGTCAATGACATTATCTGAAAAACAATAAGATATGTTTTTTATTAAAATTTAAAAAATACTAGCTGTTGCCCGCGACTTCGTTCGCGCGGACTTCGTTTACTCCGCACAGCTCCTCCCCCGTAGGTGATAGCGTAATAATATATAGCTTATAATTGTTGACCCGACCTGTTAGTAATATTCATGCAAAATTTGAAGTAAATCCATGCAGTACTTTTTGAGTTTACCCCGGACATACATTGACTTTCCTACGATTTTATTATATGTATAGATATATAGATATATCGTATTTTTGTCTCACTTTAGTTCTAGAGTAACTTCCCCTTAAATCAATCAAATATTTTGAATGTTTTTTATCAATATCCATTAAATATTGACACAGTTATGACTTTATTAAGCTACCAAATAATGCCTTTGACGATCAACAGGGTTTTTTTACACGCTGCATATATACAAGGTGTTTTTTATTTGAGAAAAAAGCCAAAATTAATTTGTTCAGAATCAGCAGTAGAATCGATTGCAATATTATTAAAGTTTTATATTTAAGACAAAAATCTATATAAATGTGTTCATACTAATAAAGAACACATTAATAAAAAACAATTAAGTGCCTAGTTCACTCATGTTATTTGGGCTTCACACCTTGATCTAGCCGCTGAACATCTAAAAGTCCAAAACCCATAAATATGATGGGAAATGTTACCATCACATGTTTAATAATACCGAGTGTGGGAACCGAGCGATTCATTTACGCGTAGGGAAACAATAATTGCGCGAGGTCATCATACGACTAAGTCCACTGATAACTCATCGCTTTTCGGCCTTTTGGCTTAAATGAAAGTGTAAACTGTAGAGTATTTATTATTTTTGTTTTATTTTAATTTTTATTAATACTTCAAGTAATAATACGCTTACGGGGCATTTCGACTTTTGTGTCAATTAAGAAGCACCTTGTATAATGTATACATATACAGGTTGACTAATAAAAGATTGTCCATATTGAAGGAGTGTGTCCAGTACTCGTTTATTTCTGTTACCGAATATGCAAAAACTTAGGTACTTAAGTTTTAATCTAATTTTCCAATAAAAATGTTTAGTACAGACACCCGCTTATGTTGCATAGAAGTTCGTCGTTCTTAAACAGCGATTTCCGAACTCGCGGCTACATTCGTTAATACATCACGCGATAACCATACTTTTTGAATATTACTAAACTAATTTTGTGGAGGTTTACTACGTAGTTGAGCAATATTTTTTTTATATTTTTATTGTTTACTTATGACCATTAACTATCGCCTCATTTTAATTTATGTAAGTATAATCTTTTAAAATCAACCTGTATACTTACATACTTAATAGTATGGAATGGGACGTTAACAAATTTTAAAAAAATGTTGCCAATGTAAAAATAAAAATACCGTTAGATTATAGTAGTATTATTAAAACCTACTAACCAAATTATAAACTCCCTAAGTAATAAACTGACGATTTTTACAGTTTTACGGTGACACTTAAACATCTACACACACACGCACACAAAGGCACAACTATACTTCCGTAACACACATAGTCGTGTGATATTGCAGAAAATTTACACCACTGGGTTCTTTGCTTTGTCGTTGACGTCCAATATTTTTTTCTATTCCCGTTGGCTTATACTAACATAAAAACATCACAAAAATAAGTAAGCGATTAAATAATAATAGTAATTAATATTAATAATAATTATTTACAATATAAGAATTTTTTAATATGTGTTAAATGTAAATAAAATCATAAAATATACCTGTTATTTATACAATATTTGATTAAATAAGTTTTTAATAAAGACATATTCTTCAATTATAACCATTCATAATAACTGCAGTTAATAAAACCTAAATCCAACTCCTCTTATACAATACTAGCGACCCACCCTGGCTTCACAGGGGTCCAATGTAAGTCCACAAAAATATGTTTTTACAGTATATCTTTAAGTTTCGGCTTTTCTCCGCTACAATATGCATGTATTTTACACATAAACCTTCTTCTTGAATCACTCTGTCTATTAATGAAAACAGAATCAAAATCTGTTGCGTAATTTAAAAGATATAAACGAAAATAAAATATAAGCTACTTTATTTTTAAACTATGTAACAGCTCGAGATTCATGTGCTTGCCAGTCTGAGAATTAATAATCGTATTTTAAACGTAAGATAACAAACAAGCAGATGGTAAGTAATGACCATCGATTTTTTTATATCATGAGATAGCAAACAAGCAGACGGCTCTCCTAATGGAAAGAGACCACCATCGCCTATTGACACCAAAAACGTTAATGGTGCGTTGCTATTCTTGTGTGTATTATTATCTTCCAAACCGGATCACGACAGTGATAAGCACTGACGCTATTGTTGAAAAATAATAACTAAACGTGTCACTACCAATGTGACCACTAACTACATAGCTGGTAGAGTCCTAGAAAATCTCATTCGGGCTTGGAACTGCCACACCCGGTCGCAATAGCCTCGACACTCATCGCAGAGTAAGGAAGCCGATAACTGATGCAGGTGACATTACATCCCTGACAGGGATAACAACATTTTTGGTGTCTACAAGATGGTTACATCTTTCCACAGAAGCATCGTCTGCTTGTTTGCTTGCTATGCTATAAAACACAAATAATGTTAATAATAAGTTGCAACTTGTGTGGCAGTATTCAAGGGGAAGGGGGTCTAAAGGGCTCAAGTCCATTCGGAATAATTTGTACCTCGACCGGAGGCTTCCCTGCGTTTAAGAAATGAGTAAGCTCTTTTATTGTATGCCACTTAGTCGCATCGATTCGAAATCACATCCTCGGGGAATATGGTTAGTAGGGCCATATTTTATGCAAGGCAAACAATGTTTTCAAAATCGATCTATAGTGAATTTTCGGTCATCAAAATGGTGTGGGCGAAATTCGGCACAATCATAATTTTACGGGTTATCTTACATTGAACAGCGACAAGCACCATCATTAAGGTGGGAATAAGTAAGATCGTGGAATCCAGGATAGACTTTGCAGAACTCTATCATCAGGTAATTACCGTCTAAGATCTGTCTGGCTGTCTTGAAGATAGATCTAACTTTAGTTTAATGGTTCTAATCGATATTTGTTTGCATTTTAAGCGGTCACGCAATCTTCATCATTACAATACATAAAATTACAACAAATTCTACACCACGCTATAACGATTATGTATCTTGTCAACGATACATAATCGATGCCACAAATTGACCTCTGTACCCAGGCAGGAATACGTTTTGCCTGACTAGGAAGATCTCTTAACCATTCTAGAGTGACTTCATCAAATGCCATACTACTCCTTGTAGGCTTGTCTCACTTCCTCCACATTCATTACTCTCCATGCAAACACGCCGGTTGCGAAAACTCTTGACACCATCTTTGGACAATATATGATCAATCTGATCATGGTATGTCAGTCTTGGTTTTCCCCGGTACCTACATCCTTCCATATTCGCATTGTATATTTGTTTTGTTAATCTTTCATCTACTATCATGTATGATGTCATCTCGATAAATATCACTTATCAGGGGGTATCAAGGGGTTAACCACTACGGGGTGACCCGATACAGATCTGTCTGAGGCGGTGAAGAATGCTGATGGAACAGATAATTACGAAATGTTGAGAAAGCAGTTAGAGTATGTATGAATTGTAACAATAAAAATGTACACTTATATTAAAATATCTTCGTATATTCCTTGACTGAAAATTAAAATAGAGAACTATAGGAAAAATTGTGACGTATTTTATAATTAACTTAAAATACCATGTCTTATAATCTATACAGGAATGACTTTTATTTAAACTTAAAAAGTTTGTAATATTAATAATCATAATTCATAAAGTTTAATAATCAAAGTAAAATTTCCTGTGGTCACCGAATAGCACAAAAGTTATTGATTAGAATATTCAACATGATATATGCCCCACACAAAATAGAGGTTTTGTCGATGTCTCCTAATATCTCCTGCATTTACGTGCGACATGTTTCTCTTCAGTAGACAAACCAACTATTAACAAGCAAACGTTTCTAGTATCTCGATTTTTGATTTAATATTGTATTACCAATATGGCTGTATACATAGGTATGTATACAGCCATATTGGTAATACAAGTAGACATAATGTCTGACGAGAAAACGATTCGATAAAAAAAATTTCACATTGCATATTTTCAGCAGGCACATACCTCATATCTGGAGACAGCCTAAATCTAAAACATTCGACAGGATAGACATATTGATGCTTCCAATGTTTTTTCCAGTTTAATGTAAAAATCGTATTTTAGTATAGTAGATAAAAACTTTTAATACCAAGTGATTAACTTAATAAATTTAAAATAAGGAAAACGTTTAATAACAGTTATTAAGTTTAATATAAATAAATATTTTTGTTTTTTTACATTATTATAATATATCAAATTGTAAATACATGTTATTTTGTTTTTCTTTTTTTATTATTGGTTTAATAATATGCTGAAATTACGTCCATTTGAAAAGTTGTTTCATTGTAATATGTAATGTAAAAACAACACAGGTCAACATGAATTTTGAGTCTGAGTTCTGTACCTTTGATTCTGATTACTTATGCCTAACTAAAGAATGAAAAAATATTTTTATCTAATAAAGTTTGCTTTTGTAGCTACCAGCACGAAAATTCAAATTTTATGGAAAAGCTCTATTTTTAAATTTCAATTATATTTAAAAGGAAAACAAGTTATCAATTATACATTTTTATTAATATAATTATAAAATACGGCATAGCTAAACACAAAAATACAAAAAAGAATACAAAAAAACTTTAGAAAATGAATAGTAGTCCCCCCACTCCTCTCTTAGGTACACCATAAATGCAATGGCTCTTCAAAAAATCTATTTTAGTTTACATTTAGTTTTCATTTTATAAAATACAAAAGCAAAGTTTATTGATTGTTAATAGCGTTTCTGTTTACCATTCGATGTATATAATATGTAAATATCAGACTCAGAAAAAAAAAATTTTTGTTGACCTGTGCAATTAATCCAATTCTACCTTATTGAGCTTATAATGGAAATTTACGAAAATATGAAATAGTGAAGGCAAAAGTTAAACAATATTAATTATATTTTTTAATATTTAGCTTCTTGTTTTTAGTAACAATTTAATAGCTGTGATCAGTTCATTAAATCGGTATTACTATATTTTGCTGACTTATAGTCCTTTTTAGTATAGTTTTAATAGCTGAATTTTAGCTCAGATCTTACAAACTGTGATCACTGTTAATTACGATTAAAGGACTTTTTTATGTACTTAAAGAGTTATGTAAAAATTCCTATTCAATTCAACTTAACTAATATTTTAAAGAGGAAAAATTTAATTTTTATTTGTTTTTTGTTACGATGTAACTCAAAACTACTTGACCGTATTAAAAAAAGACCACTTTGGAAAGCTACATTATCCAAAAGTGATATAGGCTACTTTTTTACTCGATTAAGCAAAATAATGATTTTTGAGTCAAGTGAATGAAGTCGAACAGCTAGTTTCAAATAAAATAGTTGGCGTAAATTGAGGAAATCAATAAATATGTAATTACCTGGCAACTGGCAAGTCATGACAAATGTCTTTTTCATAAGACCCTGATTAATCCAGTTGTCTTTACTTTTTATACTAGAGTACCTAATAGGTACACCAAATTTTCATTTCAATTTTCAAATTACAATTTGTATCAATTCAAAGAAAAATACAAAATAGAAGTTTCTTTGTATGATATTATGATTATTCATAGTAATTTCAAAGGTTTTTTCTTTATTCAAACTTTTAAAAAATTTAAAAAGTTACACCAAACTATTTAATAACCTTGAAAATTAATTTAACCATACATGGTTAAACTCATTTAAAAAATATTTTCATCGTACATAAGCCCAATGTAATTTCACCTTACGTTGCAATGTCTGTGGGTGGCAGTGACCACAACATTTTAATATAAGTTGATCTGAGGTCTCATTAACGAGTTTTCCTACGAATAAATGTCTAACAAAATATATTGCTAGTCACTCGCAATCCAATGATAGCAAGCTTATTTTTACACTTCATTTAAATTTTAAATCCCAATTTTATTGGAAAATCCATTGCAATACATACTGCATTTTAAAGTTAATGAGTACTTATATTTAAAATTTTAACTGAGAAGATCCATCATTTCACTATCACTTAATTTCTTTATATTATTATTATCACTAGTGATGTTTTGATTTTTAGAAGGCAGCAATGACTCAAAGGCGGACCAGTCCTGCTTCATACTAGTTTGATTACTCTGATTATTTGCCCATTTATTATTAAAATTACCTGGGTTTGTAGAATTAGCACTTTGATTTGTAAAACTTATTGGACTTGTTAAGTTACGACTTGAATTTGTATAATTTACACTGGAATTTGTAAAATCACCAATTGAATTTGTAAAATTGCCACTGGAGCTTGTAAAATTATTAACATTTGGGCTATTAAGCACTGAAGTGGGATTATAATGACCACTGGGTGGACTCGACCAAACTGTATTCGGTGGTAATGCTAATTGACTATTAAAAGGAATGTTTTGATACCCACTAGGATTTTGAGTTATTGGGGTATATGAACTTTGCCCAGCATTGGGTGTAGGTTTATGTGATAGTTGGGATAAATTTGATTGAAGTAAGGAACTAGTTAAGTCAACTGGCTTTGGTTGGGGAGGGGATAAGATGGGAGTGGATATAGCCGTCGGTGGGGGTTGTCTCGATAATTTTCTAGCAGTTTCTTGCTGTTGTGCGATCCTGAAAAAGATAAAACATAGTTACAAAGACTTTTCGTAGACTTAAGTGTACGAGCACACTGGGTAGGACTGCAACAGGCCTGGTCGCATTGCAAAAATCTGCTTAGATCACTTTCATACATTTTATATGGACTATTTAGTACAGCAGTACATTTTACTCCGTGTTGGGTCCGGGCTCCTTTGAATAATAGACCATCTGTCATGTTGCAAGGCAGGTCGTAAGAGGCAATACCGATTGGCTATATGTGTCACTACCATCGTGGCTACTAGGTGATTCTGCATTATCTCGCCCGGATCTGGTATGACCGCCTTACTTATTCCTGCCGCCATAGAGTCAGTGCTTGTCACTGCCGTGTTGCGGTTTGGAGGGTAAGGTAGCCGGTAAATTTATCCAAGTTGCATTAACACCTTGCCACACGGATAGCAAGGCACCATTAAACGTTTGTTGTCTAAAAGCGATGGTTGTCTTTTCCATCAGGGGACCCAACTGCTTGTTTGCTATCTTATGATATAAAAAATTTCGGTAAATGCGATGCGGCCCAGACCGTTCCGCTGCTCAACGCTAATGTGCTATTGCGAGCGGAATTGTGCGCACGAGCTCCTCTTTGTTTTGCTAAAACCATGTAATTATGGATGAAGAACGATTACTAATTTTAGTTCAAAGGTACAAAGAGCTATATCATTTGCAAGATTCATGTAATGATTGACGAACTACGTTCATCACAAAGGAGAGTAACATTTGAAAAGAAATACGAAAATGTGCCGCGTTGCGATGCGGCCCGTCCCAGTGTGATTGATCCCTTGAAGGGCAAATGATTGGCTAAATTTATCTGTGCAGCACAGACATATTCAATGTAAGTATTAAATGTAAATAGTTCTGTAAGGCAGGATAAATTGTATATTTCGTTTTAATTTGTAAGTTTTCTATAATAAATAATGTTTGTTCTCTTCTTTTATTTGCCCTAAGACCTACATAAGCTTTGTTGTATACAAATAAGAAAGCTTTATGTAGTTAAGATCGTTGCCTAAAGGCATATTACGAAACAAAAAGGGTTCTACGCAGTCGACTAACTTACGAGTCGACTCTTGCGAGATTGTATTTATATGCGGGAATCCAGAATTACGAAAAAACCAGAAAAGTGCAAAATTAATGTGAAAAATGAATGTTTACCTAATGTAAATGATATGTATAATGTTGATATAAGTCTTAGGAATATGTTCACGCAGTTTTCAGGTATATAAATATAGATAACAGGATAGTACGACCTGAAAAGGCGTACAACTCTATAATTGTCAGTGTTTCCGAGGTCCTGAAAGAACTAAAATGTATATAACTCTCTTGTTTATTGTTATACTAGCTATTGCCCGCAACTTCGTCCGCGCGAACTTCGTTAATCCGCACAGCTCCTTCCCCGTAGGTGATAGCGTGATAATATGTAGCCTATATGTTGACCCGACCTGTTAGTAATATTCATGCAAAATTTGAAGTAAATCCATGCAGTACTTTTTGAGTTTACCCCGGACATACATACAGACAAACTGACAAACAAATTAACAGATAAAAATTCCAAAAACTACATTTTTGGCTTCGATATCGATTGTAGATCACGCCCCAAGTATTATTTTATTTAAAAAATATTCAATGTACAGTTTTGACTTTCCTACGATTTTATTATATGTTGTTATATAAGTTTGTACGAATTAGATCTCTGTATATAGATAATAAGTAACGCTATGTAATTAGTTTTTAGGTAGGTCTTAGGGCATAATGTACTTTGTTTCACTTATATTTGTAAAAAGTACCGTTGCACTCGCTAGAGGGCCACACTAGCTAATTAGAGGTAGGAGAAGCTACCTAACATAAAATTATTAAGATTAGATTACGAGAAGTAGGATTTAACAAATCCCAGACAATGTGGCGCTAACGCATGGCGCCAGCCGTCTTTGTCGGCCTATCCGCGTGTCGGGCCGCTGGTTACAAATACGGAAGAGCGCGGCTATACAATCAGTTCCGTTCCGCTCTAGTTTCAGTTTCATTACGTCTTAAGAAATAAGTTTCCCAGACAAGTTCCTGGGCTTCAGTATACCTATAGGGTACCAGCTTAGAGTAGGGCAAAGTAGTGGCTCTCTCTCATATAATAGGAAAATTTGCAACGATGCTGGCTTTAATTGTATTCCGTTTCGTTACAATAAAGCACCCTTATAAAAGAAAAGTTGTGGTCTCGATTTATTCTTCCCGGCTGCCAGCTCAACCAAAAAGCACTACGGCTGGTGGGGCATCGAAGAAGAACAGATATACAGTCCGCTGGCTCCCCCGGCTGTAGTGCATATTTTTTGGTCGCATTCGAGCCGGATTGCTGAACCATGCCGATCGAGACGAGAAGCACGTCGAGTCGGCGAGAAGAAGAAGCCTCTAGTCGCGAGAAGGAGACTAGCGGTACCATCACGTCCGCTACAGAGACTAGCGGCACAACTACAACGACGGAAAACACCAAAGCGACCGAGACTACAACTAGCACCGTTGCAAACAACGACAAGTCGGTACCATCCGCAGTCGAGTCGCCGCGTATAGTTTACCTACGCGCCAAATTAGAAGAAGCGCGCTTACGAGCAGAAGAGGCGCGTTTACGGACGGAACTCGCGCGCGCTGTTTACGAAGAAGAGTAAGTAACTGCCATTACGAGGGTCGAAGATTGGATGGACTCCGCTCGGCCAATCCATACGGATCACCAGCCGGCACCAGAGCCACTGGCAATCACCGGTTTGGTAGCGCTTACGCCACAACCCCTACGAGAGGCGGCACTTAAGCCGCAATACGAAGAGGCGGCGCACGCGTCGCACCATGAAGATTCGGCGGGCCATGAGTCGCCCGCACCACGAGAGGTGGCCCAGGCGCCACAAGCTACGTCGCCCGCGCAGTCGGCGGGCATTTCAGCGCGCGCTGTACGTCCGGCGGAAGATGATGTGTCCGTCGCAGAGAAGGCGAAAATTCGACGCCTACTGGAAATACGGCACCAAAACAAGAGTCTGGTGCATTGAAGGCCGTAAATATCACCGCGCTCGCGTCCGCCCTGGCTGAAGCATCACGCGGGACGCCGCACTATAGTATGGAGTTACCAAGTTTCGACGGCGCTGGTGAAGAATGGTTGCAGTTTAAAGCGACATATCGAGATACGGAAAAATATTTTAGCAAGACGGAAATCGGGCAAGAATTCGAAGATGTTTACGTGGGAACGCCAAAGAAGCCGTCGCTTGCATGTTTTACGGGGAAACCGACCCAAGTGAGATTGTCGACCATTTAGAAATACAGTTTGGTCGGCCCGCACTAGGGAACGCAGAATTAGAAAAAAATCAAGTCGTTGCCTAACATTGACGCTACTTGCCGCTAGAGGGCGCTGAAATCAACCGCGCCGAAAAATTTTTAATACGAGAAACAGAAAAATAAATTCTATATATAAGTATTGTTGACTCACTCACTCGCACAATACAAGCAAATAATTTGTTTACTTTGGGATTAGATCAGTTCAGTTCAAATCTAATTTGTTGCTATGTAAAAAAAACTTTTGTATACATGTGTCTTAGACAATAGGATTATTTTTAACCGTTGCTGATTACTGCATTCTGATCATTTGCAAAATCACTGATAAAAAAATATTTAAAAATAGATACAAAAAAGTATCTTCACGCCCAAGATATATTCCCGAAGACGTAGGCAGAGTTACAAAAAGTGCGCCCACGTTAAACTAAATATATTTGGTCCTATAATGTGATAGGTGGAAAGCTTATCCGCAACCCTCGTTCCAATCCTGGGCAACATTTTTTTTTATCAAAAAACTGAAAAAAAAAACATATTTTTGAGTTACCCGACTCGGGAATGGAACCTAAGATCTCATGTGGCCAACTCCGACACTAGACCACAGAGGCGATATAATAATAGATACAAACTTCTTAAATTTGCATTTGGTGGATAGTAGGTACATGTGAAATATTCAACCAACACTTATCTATAAACTATAATAATGTGTTAGTATATTAGGAAGAGATAGAAAGACAAAAGAGAGAAAGGCCAAACAATGTGTTTAGCAATGTGTGCATGTCATACAATTACATACAAATACATATCATACAATTTGATTGCTATGCCATTGCTCTCGTTACGTTATACAATAAAAGGATTTTTGTTTGTGCAAGGTGTTCCATGTCACCTCATGTTATTTTATTCTGTATGTTATTTATTATGTACTAACAGATCCGCGCAACTTCGTTCGCGATAAGAGTAGCATGTCATCAATATAATCTTATATACACTTTCATCTACTATTTCAGCGCATTAGAGTTTATTTTTGAAAAAACATATAGCCTATGTCTGACCCTAGGTCTTCAACTATCTCGTTGCCAAATTGCCACGAAAACAAAAAAACCAGACAAACAAACAGCCTTTCACAAATATGGATGTCCCCAAGATCTCTTTATTTGATCATTAATTACCTTTGTTTTTCCTCTATACTCAAAGATCCACTCTCGGTAACATTAGGGAGGGTAGTTTCAACTTTTTCTGTCTTGCTATTGTTAAGTGAGAAGGAATCCAATCCAAGACCAGAGAACATTTTATCAATATCTGTTTGAGGTGTAGGTGCCGGTACTAAGGTATCTGAAGTTAGTGCAGTCCCCATTACTCTGAAAATAATTAAATATTGCTTTACAAATAACATAAATTGAGCTAACCCTAAATAATTTTCTAGTAATATGGGTGCTACTCAACATTACCAATAAATCTATCCTGCTGATCCCAATACCATCACAACCAACACAATCACACACATTATACTATCGTTGCCGGTCTTGACAACAAAGACTTCTCTATAGCCCCATGCTTAATGCCAGACTGCATTTAAAGCTGGTGTTAATAGCCCAAACTTTAATTAAAACTCTGAATGAGCAATCTGCTCGCCCTAAAAGTCCGGTGTTGCAGTAAAGACCAGTATTAGTCATTTCGAAAAAAAAACAGGAATACACATAAAAGTGATACTGAAATTATTTCATAAATGCTGCAAATCATTTTATGCTGACCACATGTATCATAATGCCTGTCTCTATCGGGAATATAAACAAAGCAATGTCTTGATCAATGCCATTAGAAATAAACCTTAAACACCCGAGAACCAAGTCATTCAAAATGTTAACTAATATGCTACATCTTCACTTCAGATCCCTTACATCGAAGGCCCTATGTCATAAACCTTGCAGTTCTGTTCTACTTCCTTTACATTTATTGGTCTTTCCATAGAAATATGCTGGTTAAGAACTCTTGATACCTCTTTGAATAACTGCTATTCAATATGATCATGGCGTGTTAGGCTTGGTCTTTCCCTGTACGTACATCCTTTCACATACACATTGTATAATATCTCAACTCAAACTTAAACTCTTTTATTCTGTGGTAGTAGGTGAAAGAGTTAGATATGAATATACATAATGTGAATAAAGACACTACGACCTGCCATTTTGGTGTACAGATAATTATAAATCAAATATCTGTCTTGTTAACATATCATGTAACATGTTTTCTAAATATTCAAATCATCAAAGTACGTTCTCATTTTTACACTTTTTTCAGGCCTAACATCATTACTAATGCTACAAAAACGTAATAATACACAGAGTAGCTTTTAGAGGTCTAGCCAAATTTTCAGAGTTGATAATATATTCAATTTATGTAAAAAAACAAAACGCAGGGATATACTTTCAATTATGCAAAATTCTAACTAAAATATTTTAGTGCCTTTAACCAAATCAAAAGTGATCGGGAAAAATGTACTTAGAGGACAGGTTACATAACATTTACTATCGTAGTTATAGGTAAATGTAAAATGACACACTGCCAGCATTACAGAGTTCATTCACAAGAGTCAGTGAATCGAATTCATGAATTTAGTAGGATATTTTTTTAAATGAATATTTTGATATTGTTTTGTAATAATAATTCTCCAATAATATTTAAAATGTACTTTCAAATCAATATTTAGTTCCTAATTTTAAAATTTGGTAAGACCTTTAAAATTATCCCTGTACAATAAGTTGCTTACTTTGATTCATTCTGAATAGAATTCAGTTGTTCCAATTTTGTCCGATGTTCTGACTCAACTTTTGATATCATATGCTTGACTAGAGATATGAGGGCATTGAATTGGTTCAATGTTAGTCCATTTTCCACACACAATGGTATTAGGAAAGGCAATACTTTTGTAGCCATCACCTCTTTTGTTATACCAAGCTTTTTATGACTGAGTGTTAATTTGTATATACCTAAAAAATAATGTGAAAAGGATTTGATTATAAAAAGCATCATCATAACAGCTTCCTATTCTGATAGATAAATAGATAAGTGGTAATCCCCATTGCTGCATCGAAATACCTCAATAACACTTTCGGCCCACCCAAGGATCAAACCCGGTACCTCATGATCTGAGCCAAATGGACTAATGCCTAGACCAAGGGGCAGTATATTAAATAAAAAACATTAAAATACATCAACACCACAAAGTTTTTGGAACGAAGTTCCTTATCGCGCGTTGTGAAAGGGGGCTAGACGGAAAAAAATCTTACGAAAAGTTGTCACAACACTTTTTGCTATAGTAAGGTATTGTAAGCACAGAAATATCCAGCCACTTCCCTTTAGCTCGTGCATTGAAAGTGAAAGAGTATATCTACTATTTGATTGAGTTTACTTTTTTTCTAGTGCCAAATGTTCGACATTTATACAGAATTTCGACCGGGTGCCGAAATTCGACCGCGGGTCGAAATTCGACCGGGTGCCGAAACTCGACCGGGTTCCGAAATTCGACCGGGTGCCGAAATTCGACCGGGTTCCGAAATTCGACCGGGTGCCAAAATTCTATTTCGCATTGAACAGTGTGGTGTCGCGACGATTATTTTTGTTGAGTATATACAGATTTTTTGTAAATAATAATAAAATGAACTTCTTCCCATCCGGGTGTCCCTTGACACCTCTCAAGTTTTTATGATACAATAAAGCTGAAACAACTGTTAGATTTTGTAGAATATATAAAAATAAAATATACAAATTTAAATTATTAATCTTTGACATATATCACATATTGATCAGAATTAAGCAAGGCTACAATACATTTTAAAATGCTAAAATTCATCTACGCATCTTTTACTAGGTAGTAAAATTCTGCATTGTCTCACCCAGACCTGGTACCACCTCCTAACCTGTTCCTGCTGCAATAATGTCCGTGCTTGTCACAACAATAATTAACATCTATAAGTGATGGTTGTCTCAATCCACCAGGAGAGCCAGCTTGTTTGCTATCTTATGATTTAAAAAAACACATTTTTAAACTTGATGATTTTTTGCTTATTCTAAATTTTGGACCATTTATGAATTCATTTATCGCTTTATAGGAAACCATCATTTCAAAAAATTTGGAATTATGACAACTCCCAAATATCCTGTCATCTTCATATTATATTTAATATTTTTTTTCAACAAGTATTGTCGTTAAACTCCTCCTAAATCCTAAATCTGAATTGATTACGATGATTTTTTGTGTTTGAAGGAGTCCCTTGATGGCTAAAATTCCAGACTAGACCCAACATCTGTGGTTCTAATTATTTCAAACAAGACAAAAACTGCCAAGTATATAATAAATTAAATCAAACAAAACTTACCTAAGATCCCCATAAGAACAGCTGGCTCCCTTGAGGGGATTTGCGGTAAGAACGGAATGATTTCATCCAATACCAACCATTTATCCAAATGTTCCAATAATTTTCCCAGACAGAGCAAACAGTTAACACGAACAGATATGTAGTTTGTGCTAATGCACAGCTTCTTTATACGAGGTAACAAGGCATTTTTCATAGCTGGATAATCTATTAAAGATGCAAAAGTCGGTAACACAGATAGACAAAGTTCCTGAATTTGTTGAGCATCAGATTCCAATGCACGGTATAACATAGGTAGAATATCACTCTTTACTTCATCTCCTGGTGTCAATTTAAGCAGGAGCTCCATTTTTTGCATGAAAATCAAGAGTATTTGTATAGGGTCCTGTATTAGCATTACAGGTTTAAGCACTGGAAGAATATATTTAACATATTCTTCTTTAGAAGAGTTTTCTGCTATAAGCAATACATTCGGTAGAACAAACGGTACCATTGGGGGATTTACAAATTCTTTTGTGAGGCATGGTAATATACGGTAAATGCATATACGGTGCGGCATTTTCTGTATGATTTGTGGTAAGCCTTTATAAAACTGTGATTTCTGTAAATTATCCCATTGGAATAGAGAATCTAAATAATTTAATGTCTTCACTCCAACATCTTCAAAATATGATATCTGTAAATATAAAACTCTTTGAGCTAAGTGGTTATGTAAACTAGGTATCTTTACAAGCAATATTTCACTCCACAAGGCTGACTTTACAAAGAAAGTTTTTATTGATGGGATTATTCCATTAGGATTTTTTTAAGCCAACTGCACTACAAGGAGAATTATGTTTTTTATATTATTTCTTTGCATGGTATGTAGCCTAAACAGCTTGTTGTATTTTAGCATGAGTAGTGTCATTAAATTTTTTTTAATTGAGAGGATGACATAGGTTTCATATTTTTTTCGGTTGTAATCAAGTTATCACTACATAGTATAAAACAAAGTCGCTTTCTGCTGTCTGTCCCTATGTATGCTTAAATCTTTAAAACTACGAAATGGATTTTGATGTGATTTGTTTTCAATAGATAGAGTGATTCAAGAGGAAGGTTTATGTGTATAATAATTTATACAGCAAAACAATGTTTGCCGGGTCCTCTAGTTTTATAGAGGGATCTTTGTGAGCTTCAAGCTAATAACTGGCGAGATATCACAAAGGACCGAAATAAATGCAATACTCTCGTATCGGAGGCCAAGATCCACTTTGGATCACTGAGCCAACGGACTAAATAAGTATTTAAAATATTGTTTCTTTAATAAAATATTAGTAAACTGATCTAAATCTTTTGTTACTAGTAAACTTCTGAACTTAATAGTAAATCAAAGAGACAAAATTAAAAAATAATAATATTTACCTTCAAAAATTGATGTGGATCAGGTCTTAATTCAGGTGTTACGTTCAGCATAAGCTTAACATATTCTCTCAAACCGTCAGTTACACACAATAATCTTGAAGGTGGTAAATTTCTGATTTCATTCACAAATCTCTTATATTTTGTATAATCATTACTAATATTTCCTAAAGTTTGATGTGCTGTACTGTGCAAGGCATAAATAACCATACCCAGAGAGTAAATGTCACTTGCAGGTGAGTGAGAAGCAGATAGAACATATTCTGGTGCCAAATAATCCAATGCAGGTTGTGTCAATGGGTGCATAGCTTGACAATATTCGGTAAAAGGCCAAAATGGAGCTGCACCAGTTGTGTTCTGATTAGCTATGCAAAAGTCAAAGCCAAATATTTTCCAGGCACCTTGCTGATTTACGATTATTGATTCAGGACAGATATTGTGATGTAAAAGCTTCACATCATTGTGTAGAAAAGCTAAACCTTCTGCAATTTGCATTAGTCCATATTTAATTTCCACTTCATATAATTTATAGTTTGATAAATGACCTGGTACAGGGTGCGGAAAGTTTTCCGTGTTTCCAAGGATGTTGGCTAAGCTTGCAAACACTGGTTCGGTGGCAAAAGCAAGACTTTCACGACTTTCTTCCAAACTGTGTTGTACTGTCAGTATTTGTGGATGTCTTAACTTAGTCAACTGTACTATTCCACGCTTAAGGATGTCTAGCATAATATCTCTGTCAGCTTTTGACCATCTTTCCAATTGTTTCTTTTCAAATAAAAATATCGACGCCTCTTGTCTTGTTGACTTCTTGTAACCTTTGTAAACTTTCCACAGGAGACCTATAATACATACATCATATAATAACTGCATAAATATAAATAAGACATAGCATATATTATATCAAAAAACATTAAAAGTACCTGGACCAGCAGTTGCAATGAATTGAGTGGCCTCAAACTCTCGTGTAACAGGGTTCCCAGGTAGCACACCAGATAATTGAGAAACTGTATTACTTACAGAAGAATAAAATTTATTGAACACCTCCATATTTAGATTTTAAGTCCACTTATTTCATATTTTATTGGTGTGTAAACCAAAAAAGTACAAAACAGTGCTTACAAAAAGTTTGAACACCAAATGTCAATTGTCAAATGTCATTGGGATGTCATAAGTAGCAAAGAGTATACAATACTGAGTAGATAGAAGCCAAGGAACTTATATACGATATAACTGGAATTTACGAAGCAATATTTGAAAAAAAATGTACTTTATTTCCTTACAAATAAAGTTGAGATTTGTTTTTTACTTAACAGAGGGGGAAAACGTTCTGAGCAAGACAATGACAAGAGTGGATGTTGTCCCTTTCTTGCAATTGCCAGTGTAAATAAAACTATCTGATGGTAGATTTTTATATTTGGTAATCGTTAAATCCCATTTATTCATACACGTCGATAAAAACATTAGCATGAAATATATTGTAATTAACATAGTGAGTTCTAAAATGTGCTTATTTTAATAACTACGTAATTACTTATGTAATGCAAAAACTGTTTCTCAAATTAGTAGAATTACTTGGTAGTAATTTGCTAACTACGTATGGCCGCACTTATATATGGCAATAGCACAGACTTAGGCAATTGGCACTTTATTTACTAGAAAGAGACACAAGGCTAACTATAAACCCCGTTAGGAGTATATTGTTCTGTATATTGACTGCTGTCACTTCTGTCAAAGCTCAAAATAGTTAACGGATTGACAGTGTCAAAATTGTCAAAAACAAACACCTGTGTTGTTTGGAAAGCATTAATGTGAAATATAAAATTTTAATTAACTATGCAATAGTGTAACCAGGAATAATAAAATGAATGTAATATGGAGTGCAACTTTATTCTTTACAATATTTACCTCTGTAGGTAAATCTGAAAGTGATCCTTATTCAAAGGAACCCTATCGACCTCTAGGTCCTCTTGTAAAATGTAATTTTCTTCCAATGGAATTCCTGGATTGCGATGAGCCTGTTGACCACAAAGGCAATGAAACTGCCAAAAAAGCAGTCAAACATGGCTGTGTAAAGTTTGGTGGAGTGAGATATGAAGATGTTGAAAGAACTAAAGTGCAGTGCAAAGCTTTGGATGGTATTGAGTGTTACGGTAGTCGAAGTTTTTTGAAGGACGGATTTCCATGCGTGCGATATTCTGGTCACTATTTCACTACAACTCTGATTTACAGCATTTTGCTTGGTTTTCTCGGAATGGACAGATTTTGTTTAGGCCAAACCGGGACTGCTGTGGGAAAATTATTAACACTTGGTGGTTTAGGGATTTGGTGGATAGTGGATGTAGTTTTATTGATTACAAACAATTTGCACCCAGAAGATGGTAGTAATTGGAATCCCTATGTCTAAATGTTTAATAATGAATTTTAATGTGGATTCTATGACAGCTTAATTTTTCCCCAGGGTAACCTGGGCTCTCAACTCAGTGACCATCAGCAGGTTGCCAGTTGATTTTGGTTTAGAGAAATTTTGAAGTGGAAACAAGAGGTGGGCCTATTGCCCCTTGCCTGGCCCAGGGATATGCACTATGAGTTTTAGCACATGATAAGTGCTAAAACTAATCGTGTACTGGTCTGTACACAAAACACATATTTATTCTTATATCTTAAAGACAATGAAAAGTAAAAGGATTAATCTAAGTCAAAATGGCTACAAAAAATAGAAATAAATATTGCATACAAATAGATCAGTTAATTCAGTTAAAATAATAATATGTGCATAGGTATCTCTAGACAATTTTACACGAATTGATCTAACCCCAAAGTAAGCAAATTATTAGCTTGTAGTATGGGTGTTAGTCAACGTTATTATTAGGTACATAGAAATACATATATAAATACTTTAATATATTTAATAAACACCCAAACCCAGAAATACAAACATCTATTCTCATCACATAAATGCCTACCCCTGTTGGGAATCGAATCCAAGCCGCATCAATTGTGTAGTCAGGGTTGCTTACCACTCAACCAACGGGGTGGTAAAGGGTGCACTCTATGTCATACACTATTAAATACTGCATGTCTACTAAAGAACATCTAAAAAATGTCTTCCAGTGCATCTATGATTAGCTGAAGATAGTCCCACAATGTGATAAGTGGCAAGCCTGTCACAAACTGGGCACTCACCAATCCCGGGCAACATTATTGTTATCAGAAAAAAACACTTAATTGTCCAACCTGGGACCACATATGGTCAACACAAACACCAAACAACTAGACCACAGAGGTTAGAACATCTGCTTTAGGGATTACTGTATTCAGCTTTACTGGAGGACATAATTCTTTTTAGAGTGTGAATGTGACATTGATTTGCTTTCATTACTATGGTCCACTATTTTTTCATCTACATGAAAATACTGTCTATACTATTTGCTGTTAATACTATTACATATTAAATGGATTAACATTTTTCATTAATTCATTTTTATACATATTACAAATTTATAAATAACACTTAACGGCCTGCTGCATTATTACAGTTTATGATGAATCTTACAAGAACAATGTTTTGTTGGAGTAATAGCTAATGTTTTATGTAAATATATATATGTAATTTTTTTATGTTTATTAAAAAAATTATGACTGATTGTTTTGTTGTCAATCTTATGTTAAGGAAATAAAAAACCTTTTAAATTTGTTGTTTTTTTATTAAATCTACAATAAAGGTCATCACTAACACTGGATTTTAAAGAGATTTTGTTTATGGTAGAGTAAACTCTCCTAATAAATTAAACATATTGTATTAGCTTATTACATTTAGGATACTATTAGGTTTTGAAGAAATCCGTATGGATGAGAAAAATGTTAATGTGTTCCACATGCCGCCATTCACCTTCCAGATTTGAAATGTGTCAGTTTTACCTTATTAGTTCAGGAAACCATGCTAGTTACCAGGTTATTGGCTATACGAAAAGTCTGTAAAAATACTACCTACTCATGCATGATACACCAGGTACCTCCTAGGTACCTGGGCCTTGTTTGGGAAGGTGGCACTGCCACTTGTTGATTTAAGGGTAGCCAGCATCGAAAATACCGGTTTTAGACTTTTGAAGAATAGTTTTATGCCTTACTGCTAGGCATCTAGTAAAAACATTATTGGCCAATAGAATGCTGTCACATTCTTTTCATTTAAGACAAGAAGTGACAACATAATATTTTGGATTGTCCTAAACTAAGACAAGTTGTGCAATTGGCCATAAGACTACTTACTAATTAGGTGATAGAAGTCTGAAACGTTTTGCTGGGGTTTGGTATCAATGCGCCGCGCCGACGCTATGATACGCTGCAATACATAAAGGACGAAGTGAGCCAAAGAAATAAATAAGGTGAATCATATCCGTGCCTGGAGCCATGAGTGAATAAATACACCCCAAGAAATAAAGAATACCCACCGCTAATACCAAATTCTGTATATGTATATATACTGTATTATAGGAATTGGTATAGCTGTCCCAGTACCAATTTCATCAACATTCATTTAACCATTTTTGCAAGATAGGTACAATTGTATTCCGCTTTTCTATGAAAAACAAGGTGAAGTGTTTAAACACCTTACCTTGTTTTTCATAGAAGAGGGGGGCAAACGAGCAAGGGTTGCACTTGATGGTAAGTAGTCACCGCCGCCTATGAACATCCGTAATACCAGAGGTCTGGCAGTTGCGTTGTCGGCCTTTTAAAAATGAGTGAGCTATTTTCTTGAAGGTCGAGTCGTAGCCGTTCGGGAACATCCTCGCCGGTAATTAATTCCATGATAAAGTAGTGCCGAGGAAAATGAACGGTTGTCGATATCGAGGTGATGATTTGGTATTTTGATAGAATTCAATGGCAAAAATTAATCTGAATATGATGTCCGATGATAGAATTCAATGGCAAGAATTAATCTTGAACAATTCGTCGTAACACTATTCATGATAAATGCGATAAAAGATCCGCATTCCGCAGTGAAACATACATCTCTCCTTAATGCCTGTGTCAAGCCGATTAGAAACAGCCTGGTCGTCAACATTATTCCATGGTCGTCAACGATTCGAACCGCTGTACGCTGAATACGACCAAGACGAAGAAGCTGGTACTGGGGAGCCCCGACCTAGAGATGAGAACAGTACTCCATGTGAGGTAGAGCAGTTCGAATCATTGACGACCAGGCTGTCTCCACTCTACAATCGGATTGATTCCTTGGCTTTACGCAGAGATGTAAGTTCACATCGCACAGATTATTTATGTATAAATCTTTTACCGCATTGAGAGTGTTCCAACAAACTGTTTGGATTGATCCCTGATGTTGAATTTCATCATCGGACATCATGGCAAAATTCAATGTTACATCATGATCTCGATGTCTAGAAAATGGTAATCCACAATCGTGCGATTCTCTAAGCACTTTTTACCACGCACTACTCCTATGTGAAATCAATTACCGGCGAGGGTGTTTCCGAACGGATAGAACTGGGACTTCCAACAAAAGAGCATACTCCTTTTTAAAAGGCCGGCAACGCAGCTGCAAGGCTTATGGTGCTGTGGCTGTCCATGAGCAGTGGTAATCACCATCGAGTGAGCCTCGTGCTCGTTTGCTATTTTCTATAAAAAAGGTCGAATTTGGGTCTTGTAAAGTTGGAGGCTATGAGCTAGCATGAAGTACTGCTTCGCTCTGCTATGTACACCAAGATTTTTGAAGGCTAGTTTTGTTTTTCCTTCCAAATGACCACAGAACTGAACATTGTTCAAACTTATTGCAAATTCTCGCATTTATAGGCAATAATTTATAGTATAGGTAACGTTTATACTATTATTTTGTTAATTGCATTTATATTAAAAATATGATAGGCGATTGATTGGCTTTACGTGTCACTACCATTGTAACTACTAAGTGGTAGAGTTCCACAACGACTCGCCCGGGTATTTGATACCATCGCCTTACCTATTCCTGGTGCAATGGGCCACCTGGTGGGGAATGGTCACCGATGCCCATGGACATCTGCAATACAAGAGATGCACTGCCAACATTTAAAAAATTCTTTATTTTGCCTCTTATAAGTTACAATATCATACATACTACAAACGAAATATAGACTTGAGAAGTTAATTTCATAATTTTGTCCATCAAAACCTCAATTGTATATTTGTTTAAATATATATAAACATATATAATTATAATGTGGGAATATGCATTCTCTATGATTTCTTTTATTTCTCTCTAATATATTGGGGGCCAAATTATTTAAACTGCTAATAAGCTCGTATTTTAAAGATACAAATTAAACAAAATATGACGATTAAAGTAGTTTATTTATCTTAAGCCACTAGCGCAGATGCAGTGCTAGACTCATATTTCCAGTTTGGTGGCAGCACACTCTTTGTCTTGTAGTAGCGGGCAAGCCTGTGAATCCTGGACTCAACAAGGATAAGTCTGAATTTGGAGTCCTTGTCTTTCCTATTGCGTTCCAAATGCTTCCTCATTGCTACGGCCTTTTTAATTAAGTAATACAAATCTTCTGGTAGATCTGGAGCTAGACCCATTGCTTTCATGATACGGAGGATCTTTTTACCAGTGACAAATCTAACTTGTGCCACTCCATGTGAATCCCTGAGCATAACACCTGAAAATGGAAAACATTCCTCAGTAGTTCAAATTAGTCAGGTATTCAGGACAAGTCCTCGTGATTATATGTTTGGATTTAGCATATGGCAGAATGGACAAAACTTACACAATGCAATTGGGGACGGATGCAGGTATTGGGAGTTACCTCCACTGAAATACCATGATTTTATTGTTTGAATGTTGTCGAGTCTCTGAAATAAGCATGTTTGTATGAACCAAGGCAAGTCAACTTGGATTGTGTTACATGACACTCAATTTTCCCTGCCTACCTCACAATCGTTTTAGCATCAATATAAAAGATCAAATAAATAAGCTCCCCTCGTGATGTAATCCTTTAAAAATTAAGTAACTCATATTCCCAATATTTGTGTAACTAGCTGTTTTCACAACTTTGTCTGTATGGAATTTTTTCTGAAATAAAAGTTGCCTAGGTTACTTTTTATTACATTAGATATCTGCCAGTAATAGTACCACCAAAATCGGTACAGCCATTTCAGAAATTAACCGGAAGAAACAGACAGATAGACAAAAATTATAAAAAATGTTATTTTGGTATATACCATGTATGGAGGTAAATCCATATGCGTTTAGTAAAAAGATGAATTTTTGAAGCTTCACATACATTTTTAACTCAAGCTGGAACAATACAGCAGCAAGAAATAATAATATGCTCCTAGATGCATATAGGCATGATGGTAGTTACTAATTACACATTTAACTTTCATATTTTAACAAACTACTTGGCAGGTAATTTATTTATTTATTTGTCTCTCGCCACAGTGGGTTCTCATTAAAAATTTGGTTAGCTTAATATCTATTTGTACATCATATAATCTAAACCCGTTTAATAGATCTATTCACAATTCAGAAATAAAGACTAACATCCACAGTTGTTCCCAACTTATTTTTTTCATAATATCTAATGATAGCTTTAGATGGGCCAAAGAAATGTAAAGTTTTGATTTAATTAATTACCAATGAAGGCACCAATATTATTTTCAGCAGATCCCATGCTAGTCCAGGCATCCTTTGAAGAAGAGACTGTCTGCTTTTCTGCCAGGCAGGTTGTAAGAGGCAGATGCTTGGCTGTATCTGTCGCTACAATCGTAGCTATTAGGTAGTAGAATTCGGGATTGTCTCACCCGAGTCTGATACTATTACCTTACCTATTCCTACCATAATAGTGACAGTGTTTGTAACTGTGGTGTTTCGATTTGGAGGATAAGGTAACTGGTAAACTTATGCATGTTTCATTAAGACTCCACAACAAGGATAGCATCACACCATTATCACCTTTGGTGTCTATAGGTGATTGTTGTCTCTTTCCATCAAGAGAGCCATTTGCTTGTTTGCTATCTTATGATACAGAAAAAGTACCAACAATTTTATGAAGATACTATTTCTTTTGTAACTTCTTTAATATATATTTGCCTAATTGGTTTCATTAACTTAACATACATAAAATGTTGATTTTCTACGATGATAACAGTCTACAGTACTGTTTAGGCCAGGGACGGGTAAACTACGGCCCGTGGGCCACCTCCGGCCCATGAAGCGTCTAAATCCGGCCCAAGACCATCAAACAAAAATCATTCATCCATCAAAAAAAGATTAAAATTACTTTTTTTCTAATAGTTATTTTGTAATATTGCATAATAAATTCGTGTTTCAGAAAACATACATCAATATTTTTATTTCATTAATGAAATCAGGGTGGGGAAAATTTTTCATTATAAATATAGCCAAAAATGCAACAACTTGGCCCGCCATATATTTTGTTAGTAAATATTGGCACGCGAACGAAAAAGTTCCCCATCCCTGGTTTAGACTGACAGCACTGCTGTAACTAGTCAATGTTCTAAGCCCCGGCTATTCTACAAGTATATTTCTATTCTTCTAGGTATTTATTAAGTAACATGACATTAAACAATATTTCATCAGTTCACAGATCATGACTGCACTGTTAACTCAAATTTTGTAACTAAATTGATTCCAGGAGATTTTGAATTACTATAATTTACAATTTTCCATAAACTACATATTATTTCTATACCACTAAAAAGTAATGGGAAAACCCATGTAGCACAATAAAAGTGTCCTCCCACATTTACTATATCAACAGTAAAAACATAAAAACACATTATTCACATACAAATACTATAGAGGCATTTTTCTAAATACAATAGAGGCGCCTCAGATGAAATAAATTAGCACTTAACTCAAGCTGACATTACGGAAAGTGTGAAGAAATTGGGAGGACTATTACGATGAGGAGTTATTCTTTACTTTCCAGTGCTTTGACCGCCCCATTGGTCAAGTGGTTAACAACCCAGACTAAGCAATTGACAGGGCTCGGGTTCGATCCCCGATGGGCATTTGTGTGATAAGCATAAATGTTTGTATTTCCGGGTTTGGGTGTTTATTAAATATATACTAGTATTTATGTATTTATTTCTATGTATTAGTATCATTGACTGATACCCATAACACAAGCAAATAATTTGCTTACTTTGGGGTTAGATCTGTAAGTGTAAATTGTCTTGTGGATATTTAATTATTTGATAATTTTCTTCCATATCTTACACTATTTTATTTGCTTCACTGATGTAGCAGAAGTGAGAAAAATTTATGAATACCTAAATTTTTCTTGAAGTTATGGATTTTATGCCAAGTAATGTTTGAATCTTTAAATTCAAGTTTATTTACTTACTGGCTTAGACCATACACTGCTCTTTACTATGTAAATTGTATTATTTGAATGGTTCATTCATAGTATAAAAATGTACAAATTATAAATTGGAGAAAATTTCATTTTATGAATTTTTTTTTTCAAATTTTTTTGGAATTACATAACTAATATTCATTTTAGCTAAATGAATTATGACTTATATTATTAAATACTTAAAAGCTTACGTAAATAAAACAGGATAATATTAATCAAATTAAATATTTACCAATTTGTGAGGGAGTAAGACCTTTTTTGCCGAGTTTGAATATTTGCTCCTTTACATCATCAGCAGTCAATTTCAACCAAGTTGGTACACTTCGGCGGTAAGGCAACGCTGACTGCGATATACCTTTGCTGAAATTAACAAAACAACACTTAAACCATGTGGTGTACAAAGCTGTAAGGTTATAATAATATCACACGTTGATAAACTTTACGGTTTCATTTATTATAGAAATAGACATTAATTATAAACAATTACAAATAATATTACCCAGGTGCGTGCATACGACCCATGGTTGCGGATTTTTATTAAAATCGCCGAACTAACAACGACAACACGTAAAATCCAAAAGATGGAGGATGCTAGAGATGCGATAGCCGATAAATTAGGACTTTATGCTCAAATCGATCAAAAATCGAAATTCAAAATAATCGATTACAATATAAAAAATAATAAATAAAAATACTCTTATTTATTACGTTTATTATCTAGTATAATATTGCAAAGTAACATTATAACGACAAAAATTCACGTGTTCCCGTCTTATAAATTGTTTTTTAATTTTTATTCGTATTCGTTGTCTCGTGGACAATTCCTTGTAGCACTTGGTAGAGAAATATCAAAAGACATTTTTTTCACGTAATGTCTACAAGCAGTTTAAAACTCAATCTTTCATATGGAAAGTAAATCTGGAAATAAAATTTTCCAATTTTGTTGTTGACTATTTGTCAAATCATTGCATCATCAAATATTATATCGTATATAAAGTTATATAGTATATAGTAAATATAGTATATAAAGTTTAATTTTGTACTTCATCATCTCTTTTGAATTAGGGATTACTTTGTCTCGCCCGTTTCGAGACCTTTGACCGTTACAATTTGAGTTCTAAGCACATATGAAATTTTGCTAACAAAAAGCTCTTAATTAGATAGAAGCGAATCTAGATGAGGAATAAATTCAAGCTATCTGCACCAAAACGACTATTTCTTACATAAAATCACGCCCGAACGATAATGATGCAAGACAGATAAAACGATATGGTATGGTAACTACTGTTAAAAGTAAACTTTCCCACTGAAAATTCTGGGTCTTTCAGTGCAACGTGCTTATTATTTACTTTAATTATAAACCAATCAGTTTCAGTTCAATTTCTTTAATGACGAATTTATCAATACCTACTAGCGGTCGCTATAGAGTCGAAAGAACACGGGCAAGGCTCCATACATCATTATTTTTACTAATCATCTTAAAGTTTATCCACATTTATTATATATATTTTAAGCTTGGGGAATAATAGATAAAGATAAAGTTGGAATTTAGGTTAGATTAACGTAAACATCTAGTTCTCTCCTTAATACCCTGTGGTTACGAATTACGATTCTTATTGACAAAATATGATAAGTTGTCACTTGTCCGCAAAATAATGCATGCAAAATAAGTGACGAGTGACGACAAGACGTGTAGACACTAATTGACATACCCAATAACCATTTACCATAGATTACACATATTGTTGTCAGAGGAACTTTCAGACACGAACGTTGACAGTAATTGCTGTAAAATAATAAAGAAAGCTATTTGCTTTAAACTATTCCTTTGCATAAAACAGTGAGCATTTTAATTTAGTTATAATATATATTAAGTTATTTATATTTAAAGTACATGAAATAAAATGTTTTGTATGTGTACAATGGTAACATTTAAGATAGCAGAAGTCAATCAAAGTCTTTACATTTTTCATATAACTATTCCTAGATATATATTTTGTTTTATGATTTAAAAAACGTATAAAATTATTCCACTTAATTTAATATTTGCCACTCCAAAAGACACACAAGATATGTTCAAAATTAAAACGGCCCGTGTTCTTTTACTAATTTACCGTATTTCTAATGCATATAAATTAAAAATATTAGGATTTCGCAGTCCTACACAATTTAAACTTTCGTTTAATCTTATTCCATACTCCACCATTCACGTAATCGTTTTAAAAAGGAAAAGGGTACAAAGTTTTTGCTTCATGTAGGTATTATAACATATAGATAGTTATTTGATTATAAACAATATCGATAGTTAGCCTCTAATTATCGATATATTTTGTAGCTATAGGTATATCGCTTCGTGGAAACAATAAGTAATCTGTGGTAACTATGACAGCACCAAGGAACTTATATACTATAACTGGAATTTTTACGAAGTAATATTTGAAAAATAAAAATGTACTTTATTTCGTAACAAATAAAGTTGACATTTGTTTCTTACATAACAGAGGGGAAAATCGTTCTGAGCAAGACAACGACAAGAGTGGATGTTGTCCCTTTCTTGCAATTGCCAGTATAAATAAAACTATCTAGATGGTAGATTTTTATATATTCGGTAATCATTAAATCCTTTTTATTCATACACGTCGATAAATAAATTAGCATAAAATGTATTGTAATTAACATAGTGAGTTCTAAAATGTGCTTATTTTAATTATTGCGTAATTACTTATGCAATGCAAAAACTGTTTCTCAAATTAGTAGAATTATTTAGTAGTAATTTGCTAACTACGCATGGCCGCACTTATATATGGCGATTGGCGCCTTATTTAGTAGAAAGAGACACACTCCACTCATGTCGTGGTACTCTTCGGAACGATTTTGAAGCGCGTGTGAACATTCCGGGTAGAATGTAACTTCCTTGGACAGCACTCAGCATTCACGATTTTGAAGCGTGTGTGAACTTTCCGGGTAGAATATAACCAAGGAAGTTACATTCTACCCGGAATGTCCACACGCGCTTCAAAATCGTTCCGAAGAGTACCACAACATGGGTGATGGGTGGAGTGTGTCTCTTTCTACTAAATAAAGCGCAAGGAACAGGAGGAAAGAAGCAGCAAACTTATATACGATAACTGGAATTGTTACGAAGCAATATTTGAAAAATAAAAATGTACTTTATTTCGTTACTTATAAAGTTGACATTTGTTTCTTACTTAACAGAGGGGGAAAACGTTCTGAGCAAGACAACGACCAAAGTGGATGTTGTCCCTTTCTTGCAATTGCCAGTGTAAATAAAACTATCTGATGGTAGATTTTTATATGTATATTCGGTAATCGTTAAATCCCTTTTATTCATACACGTCGTTAAATACATTAGCATAAAATGTATTGTAATTAACATAATGAGTTCCAAAATGTGCTTATTTTAATTATTACGTAATTACTTATGCATTGAAAAACTGTTTCTCAAATTAGTAGAATTACTTAGTAGTAATTTGCAAACTAAGTATGGTCGCACTTATATATGGCGATTGGCGCCTTATTTAGGAGAAAGAGACACACTCCACCCATGTCGTGGTACTCTTCAGAACGATTTTGAAGCGCGTATGAAGATTCCGGGTAGAATATAACTTCCTTGATAAAGCGCCAATCGCCATATATATAAGTGCGGCCATGCATAGTTTGCAAATTACTACTAAGTAATTCCACTAATTTGAGAAACAGTTTTTACATTGCATAAGTAATTACGTAATAATTAAAATAAGCACATTTTAGAACTCACTGTGTTAATTAGAATATATTTTATGCTAATGTATTTATCGACGTGTATGAATAAAAACGATTTAACGATTACCGAATATATAAAAATCTACCATCAGATAGTTTTATTTACACTGGCAATTGCAAGAAAGGGACAACATCCACTCTTATAGTTGTCTTGCTCAGAACGCTTTTCCCCTCTGTTAGGTAAGAAACAAATGTCAACTTTATTTGTTATGAAATAAAGTACATTTTTATTTTTCAAATATTGCTTCGTAAAATTCCAGTTATAGTATATAAGTTCCTTGAATATAACTTCCTTGAATGTCATTGCTTTCCATAGTTGTCAATTTGAATGATTTTTTTTTTTTTTTTTTTTTTTTTTCTTTTTGGCATGGGCGCTAAGCAACTGCCATGATCAAGTAAAACGAGGAAACATATTTTAGACAATAAACTAGGATTTGGAATTTGGATTGACAGGAAAATAGAGGATCAGAAAGTAATCAAAATAACATAGATACTAAAATTATAAATTATTTACGACAATAATATTTAAATAAATATATACAGAGATAATACTTAGTTATTTGTATAATATTTACAAGTGGGTTAATATTAATTTGGTATTAGATACTAAATGTATCTAACTACGCTTAAATATTAATATTATTTTCTTGAATGAATAATGAAAGAATATTATACATACAAGGATTTAATAACAGGGTTAGAATGGATGTAGGTAAAGGAATGTCATTAGAATATAGATTGTTATATAATGATGAATGATTGTATTTAGGACAAGCAAAAAATATATGATTGAGATCTCCAATATCAGTGCCACACTCACAAACATTGCTATCTTTGATGTGTAGCTTGAAGAGGTGTTCAGGAGAATTAGTGTGACCAAGCCTCATTCTGGTGATAACAGATGTTGACAACTTATTTAATTTCACTACAGAAAACCAAGGTTTAGAAGGTATCAATGGTTGTAATTGGGAATAGGTTTTGCCTTTCACCAATGTACCACTATCCCAGACACTTTGCCATGACTGCTTAAGATGGAGTTTAGGGAGAGCAGCTAGATCATGGCAATAATTAATGTAGGGGTATAAATCACCACACTGAACTGCCTCTTTAGCACACCGATCAGCTCGCTCATTTCCAGTGATATTACAATGGCTTGGAACCCAGGCAAAGTAAATAATATGATTATATTTAAAAGTACATTTGTATAAAATATTTCTTAAGTCTAAAATAATAGGAGGAATAAATTTGGATTTTAAAGGGAACTTTTGCAAACAATGTAGAGCACTCAGTGAATCAGTCAGAATCATACACTTGGGTAGTTTCATAATGTGTATGTATTCTACAGCTTTATAAAGTCCATAACATTCACCTGTAAATACAGATGCTTCCGGTGGAAATTTGATTTTTTGAACAATATTGTACTGTTTATGGTATACACCTATTCCAACATTACTATTATTTTTGGATGCATCAGTAAAAATCAAATGAAAATCTTGCCATTTTTCATTGATAATATTGTTAAAATATTGATTGGCATACAAAGATTGTTTATCTATACCTAAATTTACTACAATAGGCTGCAGAGTTAATGATTCATAATTGTGTTTATATAAGGGATTTATAGGGGATGTAAAAGTAAAAGGCTTAAGGCTGTGATATTTCATATAGCTGTATACAAGGGCTGGGATTGTTTTGTGTTTCCAATACTTATCTGACATTAAATCACTAAGACTAGAGAGCTTTGTAAGCAGAGGGTGATTTTGTGATTCCAAAGTGCGAAGGAAAAACCTGTCAGATAGATATTTACGTCGTAAATGTAATGGAGGTTCAGCACATTCTACTTGTAGGGCAGAAACAGGGCTGGATTTCATTGCTCCTAGAACAATTCGTAATGCTTTAATTTGAACAGAGTCAATTTTCTTTAGACCAATCTTACTACATGGTTCTAGTAAGAACATTCCATAATCCAATAAACTTCTTATTAATGCATTATACATAAGTTTTAATGTAGATGGGTGTGCACCCCACCAAACCCCAGAAACACATCTCATTAAATTGATATTACGTTCACACTTTGCTGCTATATACTCACAATGATCTAGTCCTTGGAGTTTATTATCTAGTATTATACCTAAGAATTTTGTTTTCGATTTAACAGGAATTGAACTATTTTTGTAAATAATATTTATAGGGGGTGGAAATTTTGTGCGAGAAAATAAAACTATGGAACTTTTAGAAACAGAAATATCAAGACCATTGTTATTAAGCCAAGTCTGTAGGGATAGAATAGACATGGAAAGATTATCACAAGCCATCTGTATAGATTTGTCAGTTGAGTATAAAAGGAGGTCATCAGCATACTGAAGAACGTTTACATTGCTAGTTGCTACAGTTTCTATATCATATGAGTATATGTTGTAAAGGATTGGACTTAAAACAGAACCTTGTGGAAGACCTTTATATTGTTGTCTTTTTAAATTATTAGGGTCATTTGCTAAATTAATAGTTCTATTGTATACAATATTCATAATAACATTAATTAAATAAAATGGTATGTTTAATTTCACTAGCTTATTTTTCAGAATTGATAGAATTACATTATCATATGCTGAGGATATATCTAAAAAAGCTGCTAAAACAGATTTGTTATGAGTAAAAGCTAATCTAATATCAGTTATAAGTAAGCTAATATTATCTATGGTGCTCTTTCCTCTCCTAAAACCATACTGACTTTGACTTAATAAATTTCTGCTTTCAATAAACCATTCTAAGCGAAGTTTGACAAGGTGCTCTAGAATTTTCAACATAACTGATGAAAGCACAATGGGTCTGTATGAAAAAGGGTCAGAAGGGTTTTTATCAGGTTTAAGGATAGGGATAACAGAATGTGACTTCCATGTCTGAGGTATATTACCTGTAGAAACAAGGGAGTTCATAACCTTTAATAAGTATGATAGAGATTTATCAGTCATGTTATTTAAAAATGAGTAGTTAATATTATCCCATCCAGGAGTAGAGTCTTTAACATTTTGAAGGATACCTTTAAGCTCAAATAACGTAAAAGGGGAAAAATTGTCTGAAGAAGAAGTAGAAGGAAGAGAAAGGATACATTCTGGTACTGTAGGTGGAGCAAGATGATCTATCAGCTGATTTATTAACAATGGACACATTTCATTATTATTAGAAACCTTATATGCAGATCTAAATTTTCTTATGTTTAACCATACACTTGAAGGTTTTGTTTGGGGTGATAAGGAAGAGCAGAATTTCTTCCAACCTTCAGCTTTTTTCTTTTTTAATAATCGACGAGTAGTTTTTATAATATTAGTGAGAATATTAAAATTTTCTGTAGTTGTATACTGACAATAAAATTTTTCAGCAGCTTTCCTTTCCTTAATAGCGTCTGTGCACTCTTTGTCCCACCAAGGTGGCGTATTTATTTTCTTAGTTAATTGTTTTTTAATGGGAAAAGTGTTTTCAGCTGATTTTATAATTAATTGAGTAAAGGCTTCTGCACAAGAAGAGTCATTATATGAGGAAATGTTAGGCAAAACATTAACACCAACTTCCATCAAATTATTAAACTTGTGCCAATCCGGGTTATGCAAATTATATTTGAAATATGATGTAGATTTAGGTGAAGTTTTATGATATGCAGAAGGGAAATTTATTATTATGGGGAAGTGATCACTTCCAAACGTAAATGGGAGTGTGTGCCATGTCAAAGAAGGTGCTAAATTGGGACTGCAAATGGACAGGTCTATAGCGCTTTTGCCTTCGGAGGGTTTTGTGCGACGAGTGGGAGAACCGTTGTTTAAAATACATAAATTTAATTCTTCAATGACTTTCAAAAGTTCTTCACCATAATAATTACTGGAGGAACAACCCCAGGCTTGATGATGAGAATTAAAATCACCTAACACAATAAAGGGTTTAGGTAGTATGGCTAATAGGTTATTAAGTTCTGTCAAAATATTCAAATTTGGATGTGGAATATAAAGTGACACGAAACAAATATTATTTACATTAACAGCTAATATAGACATATTTACAGTATGTACAGGAAGATTAACAATGGAAAAATTATATCCTTTTTTGATCATGATGGCTACACCTCCATAACCATCAGATCTATCTTCTCGGATACTAGTGTATCCAGAGAATTTAAAAGTACAACTTGGTCTTAACCAAGTTTCTGAAAGAGCCACTAAAAATGGCTCATATTTATTTAATAAGTGAATTAATTCACTTTTCTTGTTGGTGATGCTCTGCGAGTTCCATTGAAGAATTTTGGCTTGACTGTCCATGATCACCATTAAATTTAGAATAATTAATTAAACTTTCTGTCATTAAAGCAGCGTTGGACGGTGTTATTACTTCGGACTGAGATAAAAATTTAATAAAAGATATAATCATGCCTATTGAGGCTGATTCTTGATTATTGTTATTATTTTTTGTCAACAAAGTACCATTTTCTCTAGAATTAGTGGAATTATATTCATTAATAACTGAATTTTGGAAATCATAGTCATAACTCTTACTGACTTTTGTATGGGGTTTAGGTTTCTGAAATATTGTTTTTTTGTATGACCTATGGGATTGTTCTTGCAAATCTAAGTTTTTTTTCAAAAGTGGATGAAGAGCAGTTTTAATAGGTGTTGAGATGGCATCAGCATATGATTTGGAGACCGGGGGATAATTTTTTGATGCCTCGGCATAAGAGACACAGTTTTGAGCCATAAACATTTTAATGTTTTTTTGTCTTAAATGTTCTGGGCATGATTTGCTAGTGGCAAAGTGAGATCCCTTACATAAACAACAATTAGCATTGAAATCAGCCTCGCTAGTACAAGAGTCTCCACAATGATCCTTTCCACATTTAAAGCATCTTGGGTTGGATCTGCAAGTTATTTTAGTATGACCGTACCTACAGCATTTATAGCATTGTATAGTAGGGTAAATGTATAAATCTACTGGGAGAGCATTATAACAAACGTAGACACGTTTCGGTAAAGTCTGTCCATCAAAAGTTACGACAACTGTCTCTGTTGGTTTCCAGGTAGTGTTATCATTAATAGTTATTTTACGGTTTATTCTTCTAACCTTTATTATTTTTCCACAACCAATGGGAACCTTAACATTATTAGCAATTTCCTCAGGTGACCAGTCTGAGGGAACACCTCTAATTACGCCTACTCGTGAAACGTTAAATGATGGGATAAAAGCTTTGAAGTTTTTATTTGAGAGATTAGGGTCATTAATAAAGTGGTTTGCGTCATTGTGGTCCGAAAATGATAGAGATAATCGGTTGCGTCCAATTTTCTTGAGGCTACCATCAATTATATTTTTAAAAGTATTATTTTTAAGGAATCGCCCAAACGAGACTGGATGTAGAGTAACATTATCAGTCGGAGATGTAATAACTCTTTGGACATGAATAACGTAAGGTCCAAGGTCTGTAGATTCATACTGTGTGCGGTAGTTAATATAATCTTTAGGTTTTTGGGGTTCCTTACTATTTGTTAGGGGGTTTGACAAATCTTTCATTGTAACATTATCATTTACATTATTATCACCAGTAATAAATGAGGCGCCCGAAGCATTATTTATATCTGAGATTTCAGAAACAGAGTGAGAGCACTGACAGTCAGTAGATTTCAATTCATTGTTGCGCTTTTTACGCCGTTTATTGCAGTGTTTGCATATTTTATTAGATGTATGAGATCTTTTCCTGTTAGTTGTTTGAGTTGAAGAAAGCGAAGTATCTGTATCGACACTACTCTCATCTATAGTAACATAGTGCGCTACCTGGAGAGGTCCACCTCCAGGATCGTCAGGGGGTTTGTTCATTTTAAAAAGTGAAAAGGAGACTTACCTACTTTAAACTGATAGTAAAACTAATGATATTTACATAAAATTAAATATTTACACGAATAAAACTAATGTCGATCCTCTGTTTCGCTAAATAATAATATAAAAAGTCGCAGAACCAAAAATGACGTCCGCCAAATTTTATGTTTCCCGCGCTTTCAATTTGAATGATTTAACAATTGATATGTGATGTGACAGCTGAAATTTGACATAATTGGTATTTGGTGCTGTATAGTTGAGAATTGAGATCGTGAAAATTTAAAATAAGAATAGCAGCAAACGACAGCAAGTGTAGGAAATTGCTTGAAAATGGCTGAAAAGTATGGAATATCTGAAACAGAATATAAAATAATACAAGCACAAGCCTCGAGACGGGCTGAATATAGGCAAGAATTTTTGAAGCAAAGGACTAACCCATGGAAACAAGCTGCAGAGGCTGGCTATGTTGTGAGTGAAATTACGTAATATTATTAAGTTTTTGTTTTGGTTTAGTGGTATAGTAATATAAATTACTTATGTTTTAGTTCGATCCAGCTCATCAAAGGTTCATATCCATGAAAGTCACCCAGCTGGATCATTTTAAACCAAACAAGAAAAACGGAATTTTTGGTTTTTTTGCTATTATTGTTCCAATGGTTTCTTATGGATATCTTGTTTGGAATGATCGAAATGATAGAGAACAGAAGATTAGATCAGGTGAATTGCTTTACAAGGACCGTCTTTTCAAACTGTGTTAAAATAAAAACAAACTTTATAATTGTGTAGTGATTAAAACTGTAATATATTGTTTAATAAATTAAAAAGGATTTTTTTACATTAACAACTGGCCATTTAAATACCACAGACAATATATTATTAAGTAGAAAAATTCTTTTAATATTCTATCATTCTAAAGTCTAACTGCACATTAACTGTAGGAGACTGACTAAATATATATATTTGTGGATTACATACCTATTAAGTTTTGGTTTTTATCAGAATGAATGAGTATGGGTTATATGACACTGAGTACCAGATTATTTTAAAGCAAATAGAAAGACGTAAAAAATATAGAGAAGAGTTTTTGAAACTTAGAACAGATCCTTGCTTACAATCTAAAGAATCTGGATATGTGGTTTGTATTTTACAATTAACTTTAAGTTTGGACTGGAATCTGAGATGTCTCTCTGAATTGTGAGTCAGAGTTCATAAATTGATTCTGGTGTTGTGTTTGCTCACATGACCAAAATATGTATTGAAAAAGTCAAATGAAACCATCTTAAATATTTGAGAGATCTGAGTATCGTAATCTGAAAACTAAAAAGAATTCGTGTTGAGTTCTTAAATTGTATGAATTTCTGTGCTTCCTGAATTAATGATCAGAATTCAAATTATAAATTCAGAGGGACATTCTGGATGTCCGAGGCTGCCCTAAAAGTCTTGGTGAATGAAAAAGCGATTGACACTTAAGTACTCAGTGAATCTTCTTGAAATGAAAAAGATTAGGTATTAGTCTTCAGTCTGTTTCATAAAGTAGAAATAAGTTTGGTTTTACTTGTCAATGTCAATTACATTGTCAATTACATTTATGTTGGAATAACGTAGACTGAAATGTGAATTTATATAAGGAAGTGTGATGATACAGATTTTACTGCTAACAAATATGGTGTTATTATGCTAAAAAGTACGTAACAACGCTTGTTTATCCACATCAACACAAGTGATACATATGTCTCTGGAGTATACTGCCACTCATCTTGTCTTTCATTTTAAATGTGAGGAGGAAAAGGAGCACTTTCAGTAGTGCGGTTGATTGCAAAAGGAATAAGCTAGATAGTGTCAATGGACTGGGCAAGAAGGGTTAATTATATTAACATATTAGGCCTTAAATCAACTATAGATGATAGTTATTATAATGCTATTTGTGTTTTTTATGACTGTCAATCAGATGGCTCTCCTGGTGGGATAGTTCACCAAACTACCTACCACCTATTACCAACTTACCAAATAGACTCCAAAGATGTTAATGTTGTGCCAGTGCCAACATCCATATGACAGGGATCTTAGCCTTTGATTCAGAATAATACACAAGAATGGTTAGACATTGCACACAGTCCAAATCGGAGACAATAAATCTAGGCAGCTTACCGACACCAGATGATGTTTTTCACAACTTTTCCAATACAAATACAGGAAAATATAAATCTAGAAAAAAAATTAAGATGGAAATTTAATTTAGATGCAGATCAATTATAGAGCACTTAAATTTTTCAGTGTGTTTCATCTTTTTTTATGGCTTTCCCGATGGAAAAAGACAACAGTTGCCTATAGATACCAAAGATGTTAATGGTGCTTTGCAGTAGACAAAGATACTTGTGGTGAAGTCTAAATGCAACAAACATAAATTTACTGGCTATCAATAACTAGACATGAAAGTGACAAGCATTGACGCTAACATGGCAGGGAAATGTAATGCAGTAGAATTACCGAGCAAGACAATAAAAAATTCTACCACCTAGTTGCCAAGATGGTATTGACTCAATCATTGTCAATTGTTGGATGCTTGAGAACTGCCTTGCAGAATGGCAGGTAGTTTGTTCGTTAAAGGGGGCTCACCAACACAGGGAAATTCTTGCAGTTTAGAGGTACTTACTGGTTCACCATAATTCACGAGTGTGTTAGTGGGCTAGATGGTTCCGAGTTCCGAGAACTTTAAAAACAACATAGAAAAATATCTACACACAGGATTTGAACCTGCGACCGTCTCCCTTAAGCCGGGACGCTCTACCTCTGAGCTAGTGTCGACAGGCTCGACGTGGCAAAATTCTGCCTTGCTATATGATCGATTCTGTCGATTGTACTGATCGCTAGGTATACATAGTACGTATAATTAGTTATTTGTTCATCCTAACAGATGAAATTCACATTTATAATTTTGATCAGTCTTTCGTGTTTCTAAATATTTTTGTGTTATAGCACTCACCCTGTGCTGGGGAAAACTTTAAAAACAACAAAGAAAAATATCGACACGCAGGATTTGCACCTGCGACCGTCTCCCTTAAGCCGGGACGCTCTACAGCTGAATTAGTGTCGACGGGCTCGACTTGGCGAAATTCTTCTTTGCTATATGACCGATTCTGTCGAATGTACTGATCGCTAGGTATACATACGTATAACTAGTTAAATGAGTTCATCATTACAGATGAAATTCACATTTATAATTTTGATCATTCTTTCGAGACTGAAGAATTTCGTCACGTCGAGCCTGTCGACACTAGCTCAGCGGTAGAGCGTCCCGGCTTAAGGGAGACGGTCGCAGGTCAAATCCTGCGTTTCGATATTTTTCTTTGTTTTTAAAATTTTTCGACTGTTTGGGTTTTTTTAATGAAAGTGAGATAACTACTGCCTATAGATAGACTACTGTCTAAGGTCTGTAACAAGGTGTTAATGATTTATTGTTATCTTCGTATAAGGGATGTTTCATAGTTTCGTTTACAATTTTTCGATTCTTTCAAATTTTTACATGGAACTCTATAGTGACAAGCACTTATGAATTACTTCCACCTTGCAGTTTGATTCAGCCTTGCAAAGGTTTATATCCATGAAGACGACACAAGTTGAATATTATCAAATGACACCGAAAAACGCTTTAGTAAGTTTTATGTTAGCAATAGTCCCAATGCTAACATACGGGACGATAGTCTACTATAATCGTCAGAAGTTTCTAGAAGACTGCGCTGATGGAAGGATTAAGTATCGAGATCGTCTTTTTAAATTTTGTTAAGCCCATTGATATGTTGGTTGTTGATGTATTTCGTCTCTAGTTAGGATTAACCATCATTCATCAGCAAAGCTGGGTATAAAAAACCGTTAATCTGTTAATCGTTAACGAAGTTAACATTACGGTTAACGGATTAACTTTTAACTTTAAAATTGTAAACTGGCTCGTTAAGTGTTCATAACTTCGATAATTTTTAAAATTAAAGTTTTTTTAAATATCAAAAAATAGCAAACAGTTGGCTTTCCTAATGGAAAGAGACAATCATCGTCTATGGTCAACAAATATGTAAATGGTGAGTTGCTATGGGACCATCCATAAATTACGTCACACGAATTTCAAGATTTTTGACCCCTCCCCCATCCTTGTCACAGCTGGCCACATTCGTGAGACCCCCTACCTTGTGTGACGTCATATGTTTATAATTTTACGTTGAAATGATAATCTCATTCGAATATTTTTAATCTATACAGATGGTTTTTTAAATTCAGTGTTGTAATACTTAGATATAAAATATTATATTTTGAAAAAAATTGATGTCACAAAACTTGGAACCCCCCCCCCCCCCCTCCTTGTCACACTTCGTCGACCTCCTCACTCCCCCTTAACGTGTGACGTAATTTTATGGACGGCCGCTATCCATGCAACACGCATGGTAATCTCACAGCATATGTTTATCGGCTATCTTCTACTCCAAAGCGGAACACAGCAGAGATAAATGACAATTGCTGACGTTAAGGTGGATTTTCGAGCCAAGCGTCAGTAGTGTCGTCGAGTACGGCATCAGTGCCGCTGCGATTGTGGCGCCATTGTCACAGCGGCACTGACGCCGTGCTCGAATGCCGTTTACTGCATTTACATAGTACATTCATCCGGAGCTCTGTCGCGGCACCACTAACGCGCAGTGTTACTGATGCTTGGTTCGAATGTCCACCTTTAGAGCGATAGGATTAGATAAGGTGGTGGTACCGAACGAATCGACTGAAGCGAGTCGTTGCCAAACTCTTCCATTCAGTAAAGCGCTCACTACTTCTCGAAAGGATACCGCATGGACAGCATTTCCTGGCGAAAAACTTGAACGTTTACGCTAATCGTCGGTTGTAACGCACAAGCACGCTACGCAAGCTAGATGCTAATCACAGACAAGTAAAATGAAACTGAGCTGTCGGTGCGTGTAAACACAAAACTTCGAAGAAATTTATTTGACATGGTTAATTTCCTTTTATTTCTTTAGATACACCCCTTTTTAAATAATATTTCATATCTTGCATAAACTGCAAGTCTATACCTAATTATATTTTTCATGGTTTCAACGGAAGTTAATTTAAAAGTTATCGTTAGTTTCCGTTAAATCTTCTGTATTGTAACCCTTTAACATTTAACGAAGTTAATTTTTTCTGTAACAGATTAGCGGTTAACGAAGTTAAATATTTGATTAACGGTGCCCAGCTATGCCGATATGTTGGTTGTCAATGTATAACTGCTCAAGTTAGAGTCTAATATTATCAGTGATTATACATCTATTTGAACATAGGTAATCCAAGTACTTTCTGACAAGAAATACATTTCGTCAATATCTATGTTAATGTATAATGCTGACGCTATCAAAATATTAATAGATTTTATAAAATTTTGTGAAATTTATGATCCTGTGCAGGGTCGGACTGGGCCAGAAGGGCCTGGGTAGACTCCCTACAATCCCTGGTCCCGAATCTGAATAATGGTAGATGAGATGAAAATTGGAACACTATTATCCAGTATTTCTATTTAATTTACCTCTAATTGTATGAATGAACTATTTGATTTAGTTTACGTTTCGGTCGCTAAGAGCTGGGACTTAGCGCGGGCTTTTTATCCCACTTGCATCTTGACCTGCTGAGTTTGTCCGGGAGGGCCCGCGGAAGTCAGGGCTCGGCTGACTAACACCATCTCGAGTCTCGACTATATCGACGGCTCGTCTGACACTAATCATGTGTACTCGTGAGTCGTGATTGACATTAAAAGCTGTGCAAAAAGGCATAGATGTGAATTTAATTAATTTTTTCGTTAATAGATTTGAGTTTTTGTTATAAATAATTGTAATTGAATAAAAAATTTAATTAACACGCCAATTTTTGTTTCGATCTTGTTTTAAAAGTACTAGTGATATGGACTCCGTTTTAAGAATACGCCATCAGCCATTCTGCCACGCAGTTCATAAAATGACGGACGATTTGCCAAACGTCACAAGCAGATGTCAACGTAGTAACCAACTCAGATGAGGTAACCAACAACCCAACTACTAGTACGTCATAATCTATACAAATAAATAAAATTGGAGTGTCTGTAATATTAAAGCAACCGTTTTTTACTAAATGCATATAGATGTACACACGATTCATATATACCAAAATAACATTTTTTACTATTTTTGTCTGTCTGTCTGTTTGTTCCGGCTAATCCCTGGAACGGCCGAACCGATTTTAATGGGACTTTCACTGGTAGATAGCTGATGTAATAAGAAGTAACTTAGGCCGCTTTTAATTTCGAAATTTTCCACGCGGACGAAGTCGCGGGCTCAGCTAGTACTTTATCATTTGTGATGTCAACCATCGAGATATAACTCTGAATAAGGAATAAGCTTCCTTATTCAGATTAATATAACTAGTTTCCTTAATGTTTCGCCCGGGTACTACTGCCTTCCCTTTCCCTAACACAATAGCGACAACGCTGGTTACACTCGTATTCCGGTTTAGAATGTAAGGTAGTCAGTAAACATATATATGTGGCATTCCGCATTACAGTCTCGCCACGTGGAAAGCAACGCGTCATTATTTGGTCTCTCAAGGCGAGACCGTCTCTTTCCATGAACTTGTTGTTATGCTTAGATAAATAATTGGTCTCGCTGTGCTTGGCTAGATACCGCCGACGTACTTGTCAAATGCGGCAACAAATACTACGCCGAAACTGGCGTACCTGATTCAGTCACTAATCACAATGCAAGCTCTAAGAGCACACACTACTCACTATTATCCATTTGCACACTGTCATATCACACACACTCAATATACACGTCATTGCACACACTACAAAATTGAGTTGTCGCATTCACGAAGTTTTTGTTTTTAAATAGTATCTTGTCAATTATATTTATCTATGGGGGCGTCCACAAATTACGTGAGATGTTTAAGGGGGAAAGGGGGTCGGGTCAAATCTCATCTAATCTTACGTTGGAGAGAGGGGGGGGGGGTTTCGGCAAATATCACGCAATTTTTTTTCAGATTGAAACAAAAAAAATATACTATTTTGGTCCATTATCCAGATTGTACATGCTTTAATCTTAAGCGTAATCGTAATACGATTAAGGTCACTCACTAATTTGCTCGAAAGAAAATAATTTCATTCATACCTCAACGTTATACAGTCTTAACAAATCGTAAATAAAAGCACGAAGCATTTTTTTTTCTTTTTACAATAACAATCAAACGCGTTTACATATTTAAGAAACCGACATTATGAAAAATCTCACGTGAGATTGGGGGATGGGGGAGGGGGTTAAATAAAATCACACGACATCTCACCAGGGGGAGAGGGAGGGACAGAAAATTTAAAAAAACACCTCACGTTATTTATGGACGCCCCCTATGTTGTTATGATATAAAAAAAACAGTACATGTATTCACATGTAATACATCGTAGTACTATTGTGATATAGTACCGTACTATTCGTAACATACGTAGGTACTAATCAGTACTCAATGACTCAGGGTTACTATTTTTGAGTAGATGTCGACTAAACTAATCTCACTAGTTCAGAACCGCGTTGTAAAGTTTTATTCATAGGTAACTATGAATAAAACTTTACTATACTATACGGATATAGCAGGAAAGCTGTAACGCGCATGAAAGAGAAAATAACTTGCATGAATCATTAAAGAGGAACACATATACAAAAATATATGTGTTCCTCTTTAACGATTCATTCTTACGTAGTATTGTATACTCTTTGGATTCATGCGCATTGCGCACTGTAGTCGTGTCCGTATGTGATTGGTATTCATGGTATTCTTCTGAAAATTGAAATTGACGCGCGCAGTCATCACTCTTGTTTTTTAGGGTTCCGAAGTAAACTAGGAACCTTTATAGTTTCGCTATGACTGTGGGGTTAGGGGTATCGTTGGATAGGTTTTTGTGGTAAGTTTCAGTTTAAGGGACTCGTTTGTAAAATATTAAGATTTTAAATGTTAATTTTCTTCAGAGTCAAGTGCCCCCCCCCCCCCCAATATCTGCAAGGTTAGTTTTGGGGGAGGGAATAAATCATGGTAGAAGTAAATATAATGAGGTTAAAAGAACTATCACAGCATAGAAGGCTTAACAAGTTTTTAAGTAATATTCGACCAATTTATAAAATGGACGTAATTACACGAAAAAGATCCAATCCACACAAAATCAGTTTAGAAATATTGAAGTTTGAAGTTGGATATTTTTTAACGTGCCATACATGAGGACTAATTCTGACGTTGAATAAAGTAATAGAGAGCTACTTTTGCTAGGATGTTTTTACTGGCCAATTGTATTGATGTTTAGCATCAGTTTGGTGCACTTAACTCATATTTGACTATATTGTGGATTGGATCCTTTTCGTTTAACTACGTCCAAATGTTCTTAGAGAAGTGTATAGGCGGCATTGACGTGTATAATATTATACACGTCAATGATAGGCGGTTAATCTGTAGTGCGGATATAAGTATGTCATTGACGTTGAATAGCTTAAATGTTCATAGTATGAAACTATACAAGCCCTCTTCTTAGTCCGCATTATTAATAATGGGCTACTTCGAACTCCAAATTGCGCGTGGCCCGACATACTCTTTACCAATTTTTAAAAACTTATGCTTTCATTGCAGTGGCATTTTAACCTTGCCACACGGATAGCAACGCATCATTAACAAAACATTTTTGTCTATAGGCGATGGTTATTTGATTCAGGAGAACCATCTGCTTGTCTGGTATCCTATGAAATAAAAAAATCGTATTGCATTTTTAAAAACGACTTCACAGCCAAAACGGTCGGTCATGTAAAACAAAAGCATGAACATAAATGCATACATTTATTTATAATCTAAACAAGCATATCTTATTATTTAACATTCGAATAACGGCTTCATATTCAACGATCGTCTAATGACTTGTCCCTTGTTATGACGGAGTCTTCAAATTTCACCATGTATGTAGTCCCTTTATGCCAGTGCGCTGATACTTTGGCGGGCTAGAAAGAAAATAATGTTGTAGTAACGGACTGAGTAAGCAGACATCTTGCGCGTCTATTTTCGGAGGAAATTAACTGGTAGTAGGCATTTTGTAAGGAAGGAGAGAAGGCTTAAAAATGTCACGTCCAGGTATACAGTAACATCAGAGTGCTAAGTGTGAGTTTTTCTTTTCGCATTCGATCGTGAGTGCGTTTCGAGTTTACTAGGAATTTGTATGTGATTTGTACAGCGCCACCTAGTGGTAAATTGGTTTCTCACGTTTACCACTAGGTGGCGCTGTACAAATCACATACAAATTCCTAGTAAACTCCAGACGCGTTCATGATCGAATGCGAAGAGAAAAACTCACACTTAGCACTCTGAGGCTCGTTAATCGCTGCAGAGTGGGTACTTTATCGGTCTTTTATCGGATACATTTTGGAGAGTGCGCTGCGGAATTGCACGACTTAATTCCACCATGTTTTTTTACTGATCGTCGAGCCGCACAGATTCTAGGCATCGCCATATCGTGGATGTTCCACGTACCCGGGCAAAGCAGTACTGTAACATACTTCCTGATTCTGTGTTCCCCGACAAGTACAATCAGGGGATCTTCAAGAGAAGAATGAACAGGTACTTTTTAGGGAAACGCGTTCCATCTTAGGCCACATCTTCGCTTACCATCAGGTGAGATTGTGGTCAAGCGCTTCACTATCAACAATAAAAAAATATATATGGTAGGTACCACCGGCTAACCTAACTGTCAAGGATGCCCAAGACTGTGCAAAGTGGAAAAGTAATTTTAGGAAAGCGAACCCTGGGTTCCGGCGTATTAACGTGAGGAATAACCGGGACTAACGCTAGGATGATGATGATGATGACCTACGGCTAACCTATTTCTGCGGCAATAGCGTCAATGCTTGTAATTGTCGTGTTCGTATGGTAAGGTAGTCCATAGACTTATGCCTGTGGCATTGCTATCTCGCCACAAGGATAACAATGCAACAACATTTCCCTATGTTGGTTCCGGGCTTCTTTGAAGAATAGGCCAGCTACCGCTCTGCCAGGCAGGTCTTAAAAGGCGACCGATGGGCTATATGAGTCACTACCATCGTGGCTAATAGTTGGTAGAGTTCTTAATTGTCCTACCCGGGCCTGGTACCACCGCCTTACTTATTCCCGCCGCAATAGCGTCAGTACTTATCACTGTCGTGTTCCGGTTTGGAGGGTAAAGTAGCCAGTAAACTTATGTATGTGGCATTAGACCTCACACCAAGATAACATCTTTGATGTCTTTAGGCTATGGTTGGCTCTCCATCAGGAGACTCATTTGCTTGTTGGCTATTGTATTGTATGATATATAACAAAAAAAAAAAACATTAACTTCTTTATTGTCTATATGCATGGACTATTTTCTCTTCTATTTCGTTTCGTTTCTTGCCTCTTTCCAACAGGATAGCTAGCTGTTTCTGTGCTATCTAATGATATAATAAAAATCTATACCCAAACCCAGCCTTTATATTACACAAAAAAAACAAACTTATTAAAAAATTATTACTTGCAGTTGGTGCAACAATAGTGTCTAGGGAACAAACAACAAATTTAAGTTTTGTCTTTTAATTGTTTGTAATTTAGTTAAGGCGAACTCTGCGCGCAAGTCCAATTCGCACTGAAGTCTAAACTAAGAACTAGCTTGGGGTAACATAAAATTGTTGACCTTTTTTACAACTGATTAATTGGTTGCTGAAATATTGAATCTCAGCAACCACTTAACCGTTTCGGCTTATGTTTGAACTTAAAAAATCTTAACTCAATAATTTGTCAACCGGATAATGACGTTCCAATCAACAATTCTAGAGATGCGAGTTATCGTCGAACAAACATACATACATACAAACGCGTTTTGTAAGGCTTTAATTAGGAACTTTGTTCCCTCATTCAATAATCCCTCATTCAATATATGTCATCGCGCCGATTCCCTTGCAAGTAAGAAACAGCGAACCTTATTTGCAAGGAAATTGGCAAGATCATTGCATCGCCCGGCAAAATGAGTCGTGATCACTGGCATTTGCCAATTTTTTATGACTATCCTTAGACCTAAAATACCATAGAATTTAGAACTCTATGGAGATTACTCTTGCTAAAAGAAAACAAATAACGTTAGTCAACGTGGGAATCTGGATCCCCATAATCTGAGCTGAATAGACTGACACTCATCGAAGAATAACAGAATTTGGTTCACATGATAAAAATAAGACTCTTGACTGCTGGAATTTTCAGAGGTTAAAAAATCTAATTACACTGTTCTTAATATAGTTAATTAATTGTTTGCCTCACAAAACAACCAGATCTCTGGACCTCAGGATCTAAGCTGAACATGGTAACCATTCCATTCCATGAAGAATCATGGAATTCAGCAGGTATTCATTCTTTAATTGTAAAAGATATCAATATATTAAATTCCTTGCGGTGTAGGTAAAAACCTAACAGTCTTCCTGGTTCACCATATATCACCACTTTGTCGACTATTGAGGTTGGTGGTGATCAATAGACGCATCTTAACGACCTGATAACAATTATCATTTATGAACTTTAATACGCGAAGCAGTTAGTTAGTCCCAGTCGCTTGAAGATAAGTGATATTAACAGCATTACATATTCATTCCAAGGGAGGGTACAAGCTGCTACTGACATTTGGAGTCAAGACAACAAACCTCGAAGACAAACCACATTAAATAAATAAAAAATACTTACAAATCCACTCTTCGTAAGCACAGCTTCGATGATGCCGGCATTGAAAGAGGCACAGTTTAACGATCCCTTATCTTTTGGCACACTGATGAATTTGTTTACCTGAAAACATATTTTATTTAAGATCAAATTTGTTACTACACTTTACCACAAATACATAGCTTAAATACTATTGGACTCCACACGAGGCAGAGCATGTGTGTGTGAACTGAGAGATTTAGTAGTACACTTAAAACAATTGTAGAATAAACCTCGAAAATTGTAAACAAATGTATTAAAAAATACAGCCTTTAATGTGGTTAAAGTTAAGTTATATTCAAATTTAATAAAATGTTCTTAAATAAAAAGTAAAAAAGTTCACTTTGCTCTGCACTCTCTAAAACACTTACAAAATTATTTGCCTTTTAAAACAAATATATTACTAATGCAGAGCCTCATACTACCTATCATCGATTATGATTTTATTGATGCTACTGAAGAACTGGTGAACAAATTAGAGAGGCTGCAGAATCTCTGTATTAAATTAACTTTGGTTTATGGAAGTATGACCTTGTCTCTAACTTTAGAGCTCAACTTAAATGGCTTCCAATACGGCTGGGTAGGAACACTCATATTCTTTGTCTTCTTTTTAACATCCTTTTTAATCCTAATGCACCAAGCTATCTGCGTGATGGGTTTTCTTTCTTGCATCCACTTAAACCTTGTAGATTAAGTATTACTGCACTTTTAAAATGTCCCCCACACAGTTCAAAATTTTATCAAATTCTTTCCATGTTCAAGCTGTCAGGTTATGGAACTCACTACCGCCCAAGATTCGTATGAGTCAATCTCTTCCAATTTTCAAGAAGACTCTAAGAGAACTTTTTCTTGCTGGGTCTACATAGTATTTTTTATTTTTTTTATTTTTTCTTTCATTTCCATCGATTGTTGTTCATTTTTAAATATTATGTGGCTAAATTAAATGTATCAAGACTGTTATATTCATATGTATCTAGTTTTATGATTATTGTACACTATTTTAACATTTCAATAATTATTGTGTTTACTCTTATTCGGAACAGCTGGAAGAAATCTCTTTTATTAGGGATAAGCTCGCCCATTGTACAGTCTGTTTTTAATAAGTCTCTATATACTACTTCTCTTTTAATTGTGTACAATAAAGTATTAAATAAATAAGTGTATGTGAATAAAATTATTATTAGTAAAAAGTATCTTCATGCCCGTAACCCCGAAGGAGTAGGCAGAGGTACAACCACTGCACCCACGATTAGCCGAAGATACTTAGTCCCACAATGTGTTAGGTGGCCAGTCGATCACAAACCGGGCACTTTTACCAATCCCAGGCAACATAGTTTTTGTCAGAAAACTGAAATAACCCATTTCTGAATGGCCCAACCTGGGAATCGAACCCAGGACCTCATGTAGTCAACTCCGACACTGGACCGCTAGATCACAGGAGGCGACTATTATAATTAGTGATCAGTTAATTTCGTAATCTACTTTTTTATTAAATAAACATACACTATGTAACAATAGAACAAATACACATATAACATAACTGTATGACCTTGTTTTCATTTTGTCTAAAGCTTTAAGTGAAGTTTATAATACTGTCTAATAATTTTCTTGTAAATTATATATAATATTAATGTTATAGTTTTATATTATAGTGCAGAAAAAATTACTAATACATTTTCTGAAATATGTGAGTGTCTGAATATGAGAGTGCACATGCTTGTGAGATTTTGCTCAAACCTCCAATGCCACACGTAATTATGGACCTAACCATTAATTAATATAAGTATGATGGCCTGCAACTTGCAAATGCAATTCTGCAATATTACCAGTTAAGTGTGATATTGCATGTTTTGATAGATAGGTTAATCAATCACCTTAAATTTTTCTTTAAAGTTACAACAGGTTTCAATACAAATTTACTGAGCAAACTACTTACTAAAGCATCTTTTTCTATTATGTAGTAGGTCCGTTCATCATCATTAGCATGCTCCAGTTTGTCAGCCTCCTTTCCAAATAACACCTGAAATAGCATTAAATAACAAATTAATCTAACCCCAAAGTACGCATTTAAGTACTAATTAACAATCTAATCATACAGAATTTTACAAGATCATTTATTAAAAATATGTTTATATTTTTTTGTTACAATGTTATCTTAATTTAGTGTTAGCATACCTTCCAAAGAGTGGACTTTACAAATAGCAACATATTCAGCAGTTTTATTTCACGTTTACTGTTCCTTTCTCTTACAAAATATAAATCTAGAAGTCTTGTCCCGACATCTTGGCCAATTTCTGACAATCTGCATACAAACTTTAGTTATAAAAAATACATATATTAATCAATACATAATGATTAATAACTGTTAAGAAGTGTGCTGTCTCAACAGAGAGTGGGAAAGAGGAGATTGTGGGGGAAGTAGAGGATGTCATTCTTGCTTAATCTTTATGCTAGAAATATGTATCTTAATAATTTTCTTTCCTATATTTGGTACATACTTATGTAAAGGCAACTAAACAAATCTACTGCATATTTATATGAATAATTGACAACATTTAATTTTTTTAACACCCTCATATTTTTAACTGAAACTAGATTGAAAATTAGAATACCAGTATTTTTTATTTTCTCAAAATTCATTCATTTTGATATTTATTAACTTTTATAATTCTTCTCATTCTAAGTCTCAAATGGTGTCATTTATACGGCTGAATGATGCTACACCTTAACTTTTTGTGACCCGACAAAAAAGCATGTGTCATCTATGACATTTATCAAACAAACATTGATTATTGTAACTCATTATACCGTTGTTTACATTTGATCATATTTCTATAAAGCCTTCTAGTTGGCAGTAATACTATTGCGAAATATAAAATAAATCCAGGTATTGATTACAAATAGAGCAGAGTGGAGTCGCTGAAGCCGGTCTTTGATAATTTTCTAACTCAAATACACAATACAGAGAGCGGTTAAGTGAAAGATTGACATATTTGACATTATCTTATGATGACATTCCTGTTACACTTTTTAACCTAAATATTTTAGCAAGGTAAAGGTAATCGCCTTATTCTTCCATTTAAGTGACGTCAAAGCATGTTTTTTCATTATAATATTTTTTCCAGTATTGAATAATGAAAAAAATTAAAAAATATACATTATTAATCACGATCGAAAAATAAAAAATGGTATTTTTATTTTGGTGACTTAATAATTTTGAAATGTCAATTGGGAAGGGTTCTAGTTCCAAACCTAAATAAGTTGGACTACGCTCTAATCAAAGAAACCCTGCTAATCAGGGATGGCTTTCTTATTTCTAGATTAAATCTACAGGCTCCTAACAAATCTACTGTCTATTAAAGTAAGAATCTAGTTGACAATTTTTGGGTCAAACCATTACATCTGGGGCAAAACAATGATTCTAAGGCTCCTAACAAATCTACTGCGTATTAAGATAGAAATCTTGTTGACAAATTTAGGGTCAAATAAAACGATTCTTATCCCAACCTCATGACTGCCCCAAGAGCAGGCACATTGTTATTACTACAGGCACATAATATGCAGTTTTTGATGCATAATATGCAGTGAAGTAATACTAGCAGATATTTTTCAGGTTGGCAAAAAATATACATGCCTTCGTAAGATACGTTTTAATTCTAGCAATACCTTCTTAATGTAGGTTTATTTCAGTTACTTTAGCCAGGAGGTTGAACGCAATACAACTCTATAAAATGAGGACAGACGAACTGGAAATAATTAAGAAACCTCAATAAACTTACTTATTTTGTAATTCATGAATGGATTGTGATCGATTCTGACAATATTGAACTATTTCTGAAAACAGAAGAGCGTAAAAGGCTAAGGATACTTCCCCTTTCCCTTTGCTTAGGGGTTTGTCGAGTATTGATGATTTAGAGCGACTAGAAGACATTGTATGAACACGTTATTTAATACGGTTAACTAAGATCAATTCACTATTTAAGTAATCTTACAAAATTAAATTTTGAGAAGCAATTATTTGTAATTTTGTATCAGATAGTAATGTTTTGAAAATTTGACATTTGATCTGTCAAGTGTCAAAACCATTGACCTCTAAATATATTCATATTTCTATGGTCAAAACGCGCTGGTATGTCACGTTGATAACTACAGAGTACCCATGAACTGCATTTCGACAGAACCACAAAGTAGTCATGCCTGTGTTCAGCGGAACTACCTAAATTAGATATAATGTTATACATACATACATATCTTCACGCCAGATCCCTTACGGGTAGGCAGAGCGAACTGAGTGCCATACATCACGATCTTTGCAGGTTTATCTGGCTTCCTCCACATTCATTACTCTCTTCACACAAACACACCGGTTGCGCAGATTCTTGATATTACTTTCAGGCACTTTTCGATCAATCTGATCATGGTACGTCAGTTCATGAAGTATTAGGTATAGGTGGAGCTACCACTCGTATTAATCAATTGAAACAAATATTTACGTTATATCTCTGTCTCTGAGGTCTCTCCATCTCTTTTTATACAGCTGTGTTCGAAAGAGAGGATCAGACCTCAGAAAATGACAGCAGTATTTAAAGTTGTGTTTCAAGTAGGTATTAAAAGTGCTGCCTCCAGATATAATACAGCTTCATGCGTCAGTCTTAGTCTTCTCCGGTACTTATATCCTTCCACATTCAAATTGTATATCTGCGTTGTTAACCTTTCATCTACTATTCTTTCTACATTTTCGAACTAACGTAGCATGCCCTATCTCATCTTTACACCGACACTCTCTTTCAAGACTAATCTTTCTCCGATTTCAACATTGAAAACCCGGCCCGCGAGTCTTACGCAACATATTAATTGTTATAATAGTTTGGAAGAAATGAAAAATATTTACATAACTTATGATAATGTAGAATATGCTGTTAGTGGGCAATTTTTAAAATAAATGACACGTTACGTTATTACACCACTTTACGACCACCATAATCCGCTACTACATCATGTTACTTAATGGACAATACGAATCATCATCTTAAAAGATTCTCGGCATTATTTCAACTGTTTTTAAATTCAAATATCTTAAATATTCTCAAGCAATATCTTTTAAATCATTTACAGATCCTTAAAAAGTAAATACAGTATAAGTATATGCTAAAAAACTTATTACTTACCAGTATATGACTCTCACAACACAAAACAACGTAACGAAATGCATCAAAAATAAACAGGAAGGTGGGGTAGGGTAGTAAATGTCAGGGTGAACATGTTACCGCTATTCCAAAAATTGCACTGATTACTAGTTTTTTAATTCTTACTCCTAGTAATTGTCGTTATTAAAGTGAAATGTCCGCCACACCCAAACTTTTAGGACATTATTTAAATTCGTTTTATTTATTTAGAATTATTTGTAAGTCCATTATTAATTTTAATTATTTTAATGCTGGTACCTACTTATTCTTCAAATGCAGGCAATTAAATTTAAATCATTACAATGTGGGGTTATTTATTTAACTTTAAATTTGGCAAGGTGTAAGGTGGGCACGAAATTTTGATGATTCATTATGAAATTTTGATAATAACTTGAATCTATACATATAATAAAATCTTAGGAAAGTCAAAACTGTACATTGAATATTTTTTAAAAAAAATACTTGGGGCGTGATCTACAATCGATATCAAAGCCAAAAATATAGTTTTTAGAATTTTTGTCTGTTTGTCTGTATGTATGTCCGGGGTAAACTCAAAAAGCACTGCACGGATTTACTTCAAATTTTGCATGAATATTACTAACAGGTCGGGTCAACATATAGGATACATATTATCACGCTATCACCTACGGGGGAGGTGCTGTGTGAAGTAAACGAAGTCCGCGTGGACGAAGTCGCTGGTTGGTTTATAATAAAATAATAATTTTACTTTTTTTTTATATCATAAGATAGCAAACAAGCAGATGGGTCTCCTGATGGAAAGAGTCAACCATCGCCTATAGACACCAAAGATGTTAATGGTGCGTTGCTATCTTGTGCCGAGGTTTAATTCCACATGCATAAGTTTACCGGCTACCTTACCCTCTAAGCCGGAGCACAACAATGACTAGCATTGATGCTATTGCGGCAGGAACAAGTAAGGCGCTGGTACCAGACACGGGTGAGACAATGCAGAACTCTACCACCTAGTAGCCACGATAGTAGTGACTCGCATAGCCAATCGGTTGCCTTTTTGGCACATCGTTGCCTGGCAGAAAGGCAGTTGGCCTATTCTTCAAAGGAGCCCGGGCCAACACGGAGAAGAATGGTTATTTCTTTCCATCAAGAGGTCCATCTGCTTGTTTGCTAATAAATTGCTATCTAATGATTTAAAAATAACCTCCTTTTGCGAAGTCGGTTAAAAAGTAAACTACGTTGAGTTATGACTATGAGTAATGATCGTCGCAGTAATTGGTACGTCGCATTAGATGTTTCACATGAAAACGTTTGTTCATTAATGTACCTAAACTTTTAAGGAGCGTTTATATTATATCGCCGAAATAGTAAAGTTACTTATTACAGGTTCAGAAGGTTTATTCTACTAAGGATCATACAAGGATGATTTTCTCTATGGTTCTATATAGAACAATACCTCCAAGAAATCTCCTATTTGCTTCAATACGTATGTATTACAGAATGTACATAGTGGCCGATTAACAAATTTGCTGCCATTAGGCTATTCCAATTTTGCCGCTCCTACGGACATTTACAAGCGATTATTTTAACAATTCAACGATTAAGTTAAAAAATATATCATCGAATAGCAATCAAGAAGATGTCCCTTATGATGGAAAGACAGATGCTATCCGTGTAGCCGTATGATAAAACCACATTTACCGTATGTGTTTTAAGCTTATCGATTACATTATCCGGCAAACCGGTACACGAAGGTGACAAATACTAATGCTATTGCGGCAAGAATTGGTAAGGCAGAAGCAGGGGTGGCTCTAGCTCGTGTAGCGCCCGCAAGGAAGTTACATTCTACCCGGAAATTTCACACGCGCTTTAAAATCGTTCCGAAGAGTACCACGACATGGGTGGAGTGTGTCTCTTTCTACTAAATAAAGCGCCAATCGCCATATATAAGTGCGGTCATGGGTAGTTTGCAAATTACTACTAAATAATTCTACTAATTTGAGAAACAGTTTTTGCCATCTACCATCTAGATAGTTTTATTTACACTGGCAATTGCAAGAAAGGGACAACATCCACTCTTGTCGTTGTCTTGCTCAGAACGTTTTTCCCCTCTGTTATGTAAGAAACAAATGTCAACTTTATTTGTTACGAAATAAAGTACATTTTTATTTTTCAAATATTGCTTCGTAACAAATCCAGTTATAGTATATAAGTTCCTTGAGCGCCCGTGTGCAATGAAACCCTGGCGCCCCCTAATGGCTCCAAGATGATGCTCTTAGATGCCTCAGGGAGCGCCGCGGCGTCCCCCGAGACGGCGGTGCCCGTGTGCATTGCACACCCTGCACTATAGGTTATGTCGCCCCTGGGCAGAAGTACTAAATTTGGGCAAGACATGCGGGGAACTCTACCATCCAGTAGTCACGATAGCAGTGACACATTTGGCCACCTTTTACGAACAACCTAACAGAATGGTAGATGACCCATTTTTCAAAGGAGGCCCGGACTGAAATAAAATAATTTGAAAAATCTAAAAGTGCATGCCGAATAAAGTTCATTTAATTTTAAAAATAAAAACAGCTTTCGTGATATTTCTCTATATGTGTAGTTCATTTTTTTTTAAGTAAGAAACGGTCGGACAGTCCTGATTTAAACTAATACCGCTAATAATCTGAAGAAGAAATTAAACAACACCGAATTACACCACCATTCGCAATAGGAAACTGAGCGCTGTATATATGAAGTTATAAAAAAAAATCTCGTTTTGTGAAGTTTCGCGGGCGTATCTTATCTAGTAATGGGACTTAGTGACTTTTTTTCACTTGAGTCACTCGTCAGTTAAAACTAATGCCCTCGAGTGCCACTCGAGCGATGATGAGACTCGAGTGTCCTCTTTTCACTCGAGTCACTCGCCAGTCAAAACCGAGGCACTCGAGTGCTACTCGAGTTAAGATGATGACTCGTGTGTCTTTTTTTTACACGGGTGAAGGATATCATTGGATTTTCTCACTCGAGTGGTCCCAGTCATTCGAGTAACTCGAAATCCGAGTTATCATATATTTTACTCGAGTGCGAGTAGAATAAAAGCTACCCGAGTGAAACACTACTCGAGTCCCATCACTGATCTAATCGTGTCAGATCTGTAGACACATACAGAGTGCTAAGTGTGAGTTTTTTTTTCGCATTCGATCGTGAGCGCGTTTGGAGTTTACTAGGAATTTGTATGTGATTTGTACAGCGCCACCTAGTGGTAAACGTGAGAAACCAGTTTACCACTAGGTGGTGCTGTACAAATCACATACAAATTCCTAGTAAACTCGAAATGCGCTTACGATCGAATGCGAAAAGAAAAACTCACACTTAGCACTTTGATACAGACACATAGAGACATTCGGACAGACCGTTTTTTTTTTCTATCAGTTTTTTTTATATTAAATAAAAGAATTGCCATTTAAGAAAGATCAAATGCGTTAAAACAACTATTTTTTAGGGTTCCGAAGTAAACTAGGAACCCTTATAGCTTCGCTATGTTCGTCCGTCACTTTACTATTTTTTTTCTTGATAATGTATACATAATATATGACAAATTTAATAATAATTAATAATATAAGTCGATGTGTTATTCGCTGTGCTTACTTTCAGTTTATTCCATTCGCTATATTTAAGAGGCCACGGGAAGATATCCTGAGTAGGTCAGGACTTAGGGTGGTAAAATTTAGTCGGTTTTCTTTGCAGTAGTCACGTTTTATGTTAACCCACGTGCCTACTTGTAAAAACTTAAAATTGTTTCCATATAGCATCCTGCAAAAAAATTTACATAATATATGGCGATTACGATTATTAGAAGTTTTGCTCATCCAACTGACCTTTGCTTACTAGTTTATTACAAGTCCAAGTTTCATTTTGCTTTACAAAAAACTAGCGATTACAGATACAGGGTTACCTACCTGGTTACAGCGAAATGGAGGGCGGCAACCTTTCGGAGTCCTAAGGCAGCCAACGTATCAAATCTGCTCTTTCTCCCCCAAAAGAAATGGGTTTTTTCCATTAGGGCTGGCTTTGGAGACCTTTTATCTTTTATTCAGTCAGGTAATCGGAGTTAGCTTTGATACGAGTTTATCAATGTGGACGAGAAATGTGTTATAATAAGCATAACCCTAAAGTATCACTCGCAGTCATTTTTATTTCTTCATCGAATATTTCATAATATTATATTAGGATTTATTCGTCTGTAACCAGTGAACTAAATATTTACAAGAGAGAATTTAAATTTCTTTTGACAATTCGTCACCGGTTAATAAGTAATCGCAGGTAATAATTACAATCTATTTAAAAAATCAAATAAATTACTTATACACTTATTGTTTTCTATTATGAATTGGGAACTTCTACGTGTTCCAGTGACTGTCTTTTAGGCTTAGATCATAAAATCCTAGATTCGGATCGAGTGATGGAGATCTGGTTCAATTCAAGCCAGTAGCTTTAATACCGAGGTATATAAAAAAGTTACGCTCAATGAATAAACGTGAACCCAATACTGGATTAGATCACAAGCGGAGGGCATCACTTTGCACATGAATTTACAATCGGGGCCGCGTAAAAATCATATCTCGATTTAATAAATTCAATAAATACTTTTTTTAAAGACTGATATGTCACAGATATACTAAATGTCGTATATAGTCAAAGCCTTGCAAAGTTAAAGGCAATTATGTACAGGCGTAGATTGGTACGAATGCGACATGCCCTGGTTTACTGACTACCGGAACACGATAATGGCATGAACTGACGCTATTGCGGCAGTAAATGCTAAAGCGGTGCTACGGCCTACGAGACGTTGCAGAATACTTACAGTTTACACGTGTTAGTTACTCATAAAATGTTAGTGGCACAATTGACGCCATTTACTATTATCACATTTATCAGAAAGGCAGACAGTCTTTTCTTCAAAAAAGACCCGAACCAACAGAAGGCAAAGACTTTCAAATGAGAAATAAAAATACAGGGTTTTAAACAAAACGTTTATAAGCATATAATAACAGCACTACAGCGTACCTATGTTCATCACATCGTGACCTAACTTAAATAAATACAAATCGTCAACGACACACGCTTACAATTCGTGTCATTATCAATAACCTTCCACTTAAACATACGTTTAATTTTCTACGTGACCTACTTACAATAGCTTTATGTCAAATTAGGGTACTTATCTTTTCGCCAATATTGGACGGCAATCATATTTAAAGGATTATTTTTGTGTTATAGCACTCACCCCGTGCTTGGGAAAACTGGAAAAAAACTTTAAAAACAACAAAGAAAAATATCAACACGCAGGGATTGAGCCTGCGACCGTCTTCCTAAAGCCGGAACGCTCTTCCACTGAGCTAGTGTCGACAGGCTCGACGTGGCGACCGGCTTTAGAGAGACGGTCGCAGGTTCAATCCCCGCGTGTCGATATTTTTCTTTGTTGATTTTAGTTTTTCCATATTTCAAGAGTTACCTAATACATGTTGGCCCAACGTCGACGACTGAAACACAATGACACTGCAGTGATTTCAATATACAGCCTATTTGTCTTGTTGAATATTATAGTTTTCATCGCCGGAATTTAGCGTAACTGCATCATATTATTTTTTCAAATAGAATTCACACACTCGTTCAAGTTTTAATAAAGATGTTGTACTAAAGTTTTATTTTTATTTATATCATAAGATAGCAAACAAGCAGATGGGTCTCCTGATGGAAAGAGTCAACCATCGCCTATAGACACCAAAAATGTTAATGGTGCGTTGCTATCTTGTGGCGAGGTCTAATGCCACATGCATAAGTTTACCGGCTACCTTACCCTCCAAACCGGAACACGACAGCGACAAGCAGACGCTATTGCGGCAGGAATAGATAAGGCGTTGGTACCAGACCCGGGCGAGACAATGCAGAACTCTACCACCTAGTTGCCACGATGGTAGTGAATCGATAGCCAATCGGTCGCCTTTTACGACCTGTCTGGCAGAACGGCAGTTGGCCTATTCTTCAAAGGAGGCCGGGGAAAAAAATATACGATTACGACTTCTTTTCGATCTATTATTTTATAAATAGTTTTTTTTCAAACGTATTTTAAAAATATTTTAGGTCAGCAAATACCTACGACATAAAATAAGGCTGTACAAGTCTCTTTACGCATAGTCTTATTACAATGTGCAGAAAAAAAAATGACATCAATTTTATAACATCCATACGTTACATATTATAAACGCGGAACTCTATCCGCCTGTTACGCTTTCACGACTCAACCGCTGAACCGATTTTGACTAAATTCAGCATGACATGTTCACTTAACTTTTCTTGCTAATTCGTAGTCACTACATAGTATAAAATAAAGTAGCTTTCCGCATTCTGTGCTTAATCCCTATGTATGCTTAGATCTTTAAAACTACGCAACGGATTTTGATGTGGTTTTTTTAATAGATAGAGTGATTCAAGAGGAAGGTTTATGTGTATAATATTTATATAGCAAAACAACGTTTGTCGGGTCAGCTAGTATTTATCAATTAGAGAAAAAGTGATGTAAGAACTAGAATTTATGATGCACTTTATACAAATGTGAGTGCGACTTATTTAGACTAGTCCTACCATTCGTCTTGCCTTGCCATAACTCAATGGTTTGAGGTGTGGTTACATGCAGTTGCGTTAGCCTTGTACTAATTTCCCTATCGGCGTACTGGAAGAGATGTTCGGCCAACATGTAATTCAGACACAAGAGCTTTTTAAATTTTAAGTTAGTAGATATTGTTCACTGCCTTTTACAATTAAGTGTTTCAAAAACAACATCAGACAAGCATACGCGATGTTGTTCTGGAAAAACCTAAATTAGTTTCACTTTACGTTTCTTTACTTACTATTTAGTTTAAAACAAACGTTTTTGGAACGAAATTCCTTATCGCGCGTTCTGAGAGTGGGGTTAGACGGAAAAAATTCTTACGAAAAGTTGTCACGACACTTTTTGTTATAGTAAGCTATTGTAATCTGTGCGGCGTGCGCATGTTTCTCTGTCTGTCTGTCTCTGTCTCTCTCTTATAGAAAGCAAGCCAGATATTTTCATTTCTATTTCGCATTGAACAGTGTGGTGTCGCGACGATTATTTCTGTTGAGTGTATACAGGTTTTTTGTATCGAAAGGAACTTCGTTCCATCTGGGTGTCCCATGACACCTCTCAAGTTTTTATTTATATAATGATCTCTCTACCCTAATTCAGAGTATTTGAGACAATACAAAAGTATCCAATTTATGTTTTCTATGTATTACAATTACATAATCCTCGCTTATACAATAACTTGTCATAATCCCAGCGGAAATACAACCCTAGCATAGTAGATGTTTTTAAAAATTTTACATCTTTCCTTTATCCCTCGGCCGTACTTGCGTCTATCGTCACAAAGCTTCGTGCCAAGACACGGTAAATGCAGATGTGACCTCTACATTTATCGTGTCCTTGCACGAAGCTTTGTGACTATAGACGCAAACGCGGCCCTAGTATCATCCATACTAATATTATAAATGCGAAAGTCTGTCTGTCTGTTACGCTTTTACGGTTAAACCGCTGGATCGATTTTCATGAAATTTGCCATGGAAGTAGTTGAAGAGGCAGGGTCAAACATAGGCAATTTTAAAAAAAAAATCAACCCATAAATGATTAAAATAGAGAAAGAAATTTGTATGAAAAGCTATCTTGACGACATGTTAATCTACTCGCGGGCGAAGCTGCGCGGTTTAGCTAGTAGTTTCACAAATAACAATTAAAATAAAAAACAATATTTTATTCGACTCTCAGACTGCTAACGAACTGTCGACTTATAAGACGTCGAACTCGTCAATATATCATTAATTTTATGTTCTGTAACTTGATTATTAGTTATAATAAACCGTAAATTTAATTGGCTACAATGTTTTGATATTTATATTATTATTTAGAATAACTTTTCAAAGGTGTTTGAGGCAAAGGTTTAAACATGTAGACTGCCTAAACTTTTCACAGCATATTGTCTGTATCGAGACCAACCTCGCCCACAGGGTCAACAACAGTCCCCATTTGTTCGGTGTCTTGATTCCTGCTTCTCATTACAAATTATAATTAGAGCAATTGTTCCGTCGCTCATTATTTAATGAATTAAATTATACGTTTATTTCAATTTGATGAATACTATGTTTCATTTTAAATTAGTAATAAAAAAAACTATCATCACGCCGATTCTATTGCGGGTTAGGGAGCACGATTAACCAATATATCTGTTGATCAGATGGGTGGTGATCCCCATCGCCTCATTTAACCGATTAGGGGCCCTAATCACGTAACAAAACTTCAATCGGATCGAAACGTTAAGAGTTCTTACACCTACGTCTACGACGCGACGTTGTATCGTGTTTATGTGTCGAAGAGCCCTAAATGCTTCGATTTGATGACACACACAGTCGTTAATGCTTGTTTTATCTGCTCGTCCAAGGCTTGAGGACATAACATACTACCATCATACTTCGAGGTGCTACCGAGACAAGATTTTCGAGAATAACCTTGATTACACATTTGCTCGACGCATGGATAGATCCCGGGACCTTATAGTCTAAGCCAATTAGAATAACTTTTGACCATGTGTAAAATAACCCGCACAAAAAGCTTTGACACATAGATGAAACTTAGTTTAAGATAAGTAAGATAACTTAGTTTTAGATAAGTGTCGGTGTAAAGATGAGAAAGGCCATGCTGCGTTGGTTCGGACATGTAGAAAGAATAGTAGATGAAAGGTTAACAAAACAGATATACAATGCGAATGTGGAAGGATGTAGGTACCGCGGAAGACCAAGACTGACATACCACGATCAGATTGATCGAGTACTGTCCGAAGGTGGTGTCAAGAGTCTTCGCAACCGGAGTTTGTGTATGAAGAGAGTGATGAATGTGGAGGAAGCGAGACAAGCCTGCAAGGATCGTGATGTATGGCACTCGGTTCTCTCTGCCTAATCCGTAAGGGACCTGGCGTGAAGATATGTATAGAAGAATAGAAGAAAATATGTGTGTATGAAACTTAGTCTAGAAAAATTGATTTGCAAAATCGTTTTATTTGGACTTCGTATAAAACCACGTCACAGGCAAATGTATCTGTTATATTTACGTTTCAAATGAAAGTGCAACAAGGTTCGACAAATAATTTTATGTTTATCTGGTCCAGGCAATACATAACACAAGCGCTGTGTATATAGGTAGGTACTTCAGAAGGTAGGTACCTACGGTCATTCACGTACTAAAAGTAAAAGGAAAGTCTCCTATTCGTATAAATTGGTTGGCCTGGCCAATGCCTGGCTTCTACCATAATCATCACTGTATCGTACAGTCATTATGTGATTGTAAAAAGCGCTAAAATGCTTAAAATCTGATTTATTTTTTAATCCGTTTAATAGCAACATCACCACGGACATTACGTGTTGTAAAAAAATATCATCACATACGGTTTCCTTGCGGAGTAGGCAGAGTAAACCGAACGTCTATAGACTTTCCAGTTCACCGCGATTCACCAGTTTGTCGGTTGGCAAGATAAGTGGTGATCCTCATCGCCGCATTTTACCTACATGTTAAAGACTATCGACTATTTCTAGCGATAACTGGGACCGGCAGCTTAACGTGCTCATCCGAGGCATGGGAGTGGTAATACACCACTCCGCCATACTCCGAGCTGCTACTGAGGATTAGATTTTCGAAACAACCTCGAAAAAACCTCAATAACACTTTGCCCGACTGGGGCATCGAACCCGGGACCTCATTGTTTGAGCCGAATACTCTACCCCTAGACCACGAGGCATTCTATAGTATAGTAGGTATAGTAGTATAGTAGTAGGTAATTTTAGTATATTAGTACAATCAGTATCAAATTGATATGAGCTCCTAGAGTACTTAGTCAAAATACTCTAGGAGCTCATATCATTTTGATGCTGACTGTACCTTACACAAAAATAAGCAAAAATCATTGTTTCAAAAGGCACGAAGACAATAAGTGCCAATTACAAGTCAGTTTGCGTTTGCTCGAAATCAGTATCACACATTAGTCGAACGTGTTTGCGTTATTGGGGTGACCGACATCTTTATTACTTTTTCATAGACATTTGAAATAGTCTGTAATTTATTTCAAATAAAAAAAACATTGCATATTTGGCAGAACTATTTGAAGAGCCAATTTAAAATAGTTTTAGGTTTTAGATAAAAATATAAAGAAGATACAAAAATACTCGACATACCGTAATCGTAAGTTTACTTAACAGACAGAATAAAATATTTGCAAGAGCAAATGTAGTAAAACCGGCATGAACTTTCGAACGATATAAGTTCTCTCCTCATTAGTAAAGAAAACCTACTTACTCTATATAAGTCATATCATGTAGCGGAGTTAGATTAACAGATAACTGTTATTTAATACAGAGTGTAAGGAGCCGTCCATTAATCACGTGATGTTTTTTTGGCAGTTTTTAAGCCCCCCCCCTCCTCCTTGGTGATATATGGTGATGTTTAAGACTATCCCCTCCCCTCCCACCCCCTATATCACGTGTATTTTTTAGTATCTACAGAGAATATTAATTTTTTTTAAACATTTACGAAATACAGTTATAAGTATCATCTAATTTTATTATAGAAAATTAAAGACTACAATAATAACATCTAGTGGTAGACAGAAAGGTTGCAGGTTGTTTTTGGCTGACATAAGAATATAAAGAATGCGAAAAAGTTTGTTGTACTAACACATGAACATTAATGTACAGTGTCCTCGGACCACGGATTAGCAAAACTGTTAACACCAATAACTGGATAAGTATCTTGCAAATAAATACATGTGATATATTGCTACACCCCCCTCCACCTTTGTGATATTTCGTGATTTTTGATGGACTCCTCCTCCCCATTTCGAACCTCACGTGATTAATAGACGGCCCCTCAGAAATAAGATTTAAAAAAGCAAAGCACTTAACTCACATAATGCCATCACTTTTTTTTTTTTTTTTTTTTTGTGATCTGTAATATGTTATATTTTAATTTTCATTAATTTATTAAATGTAACAATATTACCAACCAGACAGTTCTTGCGCATCTCACCTTAGTTATTTTTAATCCCTTTATAAGTTGCTCTCTCTGGTGGGCTGTATTAATTTTTTCTCTTATAAAACCATTGTTAATATTATTTTTCATCGTTAATATTATATTTCATTTTTGTTTCTTTATTTATTATGGACTTGCAGTTATAAATGTCTTATTTATAAGCTGTAATAGTCTGTATGATTATGGTACCTACTAAATGTATCTGAATCAAGGAACTTATATACGATAACTATAATTATTACGAAGCAATATTTGAAAAATAAAAATGTACTTTATTTCGTTACTTTTAAAGTTGACATTTGTTTCTTACTTAACAGAAGGGAAAACGTTATGAGCAAGACAACGACGGGAGTGGATGTTGTCCCTTTCTTGCAATTGCCCGTGTAAATAAAACTATCTAGATGGGAGATTTTCACATATTTGGTGATTGTTAAATCCTTTTTATTTATACACGTCGTTTAAATAAATTAGCATAAAATATATTGTGATAATCATAGTGAGTTCTAAAATGTGCTTATTTTAATTATTACGTAATTACTTATGCAATGCAAAAACTGTTTCTCAAATTAGTAGAATTACTTAGTAGTAATTTGTAAACTACGCATGGCCGCGCTTAAATATGGCGATTGGCGCTTTATTTAGTAGAAGGAGACACACTCCACCTATATCGTGGTACTCTTCGGAACGATTTTAAAGCGAGTGTGGACATTTCAGGTAGAATATAACTTCCTTGATCTGAATCAAATTACCATTTTTCTTGTTTGTTGTTTTAAATTATCACCTAAATTTGATATAGGTAAACAATGTTATTGTTGCATCTTTTTATTCTGTTTATGTTTTTAGTAACTAGGTTTTTTCTCTCTTTTTTCTTTTATTGTTTTGGTAAGACAATGTAGCAACTTTTACTTAGAATAATTATTATGTAATTTTGTTAATTTTAAAGGGCAAGTTCTTCTTCCACCTTCCTAAGCGTGTGTTGTTTGAGTGCTTGTTTTTGTGTTTTGATTTTTGAATTTTATAGTTTAGATCTTTGTGCTACTATTTGTAATATATTATTTACTATTTATATATTTTTATTTATTTATTTTTGTATGTACAATCATTTACTTGTTTTTATTTACTTATTGTTTTATTTACGTTTTTAATTAAATATATTTCTTTTCCAGGCTGCCTAGTAGCCTTTGTATTTGAGTTATTCTTAAATCAATTGTCACTGAATTTCTAATATATTCATATAGTGTATTTTTGCAGGTTATCTGTATCAGGGTATATATTATATTATGACATCTCATACTCAATTTAATAATAGTTTCACGTCATGCTCCTCATCCGATGATGATTTTCTCAGTGCAATAAGTGATTCTTCTACGGACTCCTCAATTAACGTAGCGTCTGTTTTTGCTGATAATCCTAACAATTTTAACGTTGTTCATATCAACGCTCAGAGCATTCCTGCCCATTATTCCGATCTCCTGTCAACTTTTAGTAGCAATGATACAGATGCTATTCTTGTGTCTGAATCATTCCTTAAACCATCTCTCTCATCACTTCAATTTTCACTTCCTGGCTTTGTTTTAATTCGGAATGATCGGACAGAGAAAGGTGGGGGCGGGGTTGCCATTTATCTCCGATCCAATATCCCTTACAAAATTTTAACTTCATCCCCTAATGCATATCACGAAGCAGCTGAGTATCTAATATTAGAGATCTGTCTTAATCATTCCAAAATTCTTTTGGCAGTGCTATATTGTCCATCCCTTCACATAGACTATTTTACCACATTAGATAATTTGTTACATCATTATTGCCCATTTTACCGCGATGTATTATTGTTAGGCGATTTCAATACGTGTCTACTAAAGAATGATATGCGGGCAAACAAGCTTCGGAATCTTTTGTCTTCTGTCAATTTAAATATACTTCCCTTGTCAGCAACTCACAAATCTCCAAACTGTATACCTTCTCTTCTCGATTTGATTATCGTCTCACAGCCCAATAATGCCAAAGTTTACGGACAAATGCCATCATGTTTCTCCTATCACGATCTCATCTACTTGTCTTATAATGTTCGTTCCCCTAAAAAAAAAAGCTGAATATTCCTTTCGCCGTTCATTTAAGAATATTAATCCCGTAACATTTGATAGTGATATTAAGGCTATAGACTGGTCCCCTGTGTTTCGTTGCAATAATGTTGATACGGCTATTTCACTTTTTAATTCCAGTATTATGTGTTTGTACGACCGTCATGCGCCACTTAAAAAGCTGAAGATAAAACATAATCCTTCACCCTGGGTGACTGATGACATCAGAAACGCTATGGCAGCTAGAGATAGAGCCAATAAACGCTATAAAAAATATCCTTCCGGTGACAATCTCTTGCAATACAAGATGCTTCGGAACAAATGCAATAAGCTTTGCCGCATTGCTAGGCGCCGTTACATCCACAATACTATTGCTAAATCCAGTTCGCAAGAGGTGTGGAAATTTCTGAAATCTCTAGGTCTTGGGAAATCACCTGCCCTTACCAGTACTTGTATTAATCTCAATGATTTAAATTCTCACTTTACCACTCTTCCTTTCGCAATTAATACTGTAACCAAAAATGACACACTAAATTATTTGTCTACTGTGTTGCGTCCCTCTTGTTCTTTTTCGCTCGTTTCAGTCACAGAAAAAGAAGTCGAGAAACATATTCACTCTATCTCATCTTCTGCGATTGGCACTGATGGTTTATGTTCCAAAATGTTACTCAGTATTATCCCTTATATTCTTCCTGTTCTTACGTATATATTCAATCTTTCTCTATCATCTAGCACGTTTCCCTCTATATGGAAGGCTTCCAAAGTAATTCCTCTGCCCAAAAGCGCTAACCCGAAAATTCCTTCTGACTATCGGCCCATCTCCATACTACCTTTTCTCTCAAAGGTCTTAGAGCACATAGTACATTCTCAATTATCAAATTACCTTCGCTCTAATGACCTTTTGAGTCAGTTCCAGTCAGGTTTCCGGCCGGGTCACAGTACTGTGACAGCACTTGTCAAGGTATCCGATGATATTCGGTTGGCCATGGACTCAAAACACCTTACCATCTTAGTGCTTTTGGACTTTAGCAGCGCCTTCAACTCCGTTGATTTTGACTTATTGATTGGAGTCCTGCGCACTCTTAATTTCTCACCTTCGGCTTTAGGTTGGTTTGATTCATATTTGCGGGGTCGAACACAATATGTTTCTCTGAATGAAGTTTGCTCTAACTGGTGTGACATTATTTCGGGGGTTCCGCAAGGCTGTATATTATCTCCTTTAGTTTTTTCTATATTTATTAACACTGTTACCAAGTTTATCTCTTCTAACTTTCATCTGTATGCCGATGATTTGCAGATATATCGTCATTGTAGTTACGGGGATATAACAGAAACTTTAGGTTTGCTGAACAAGGATCTTAGCGCAATTTATTCTTGGGCTGAAGCTTTCGGTCTTATGGTTAATCCATCTAAATCTAAAGCAATCATTGTGGGTAGTCGTCAGATGATAAAATCCATTGATCATTCAAATTTACCACCATTACTTTATAATGGGACTCGGATCCCTTTTTCATCTAGTGTAACAAATTTGGGTGTTATTTTTAGCTCTGATCTATCGTGGGATGATCACATCAGTAGCATTAGCAAAAAAATGTATTTCACTTTTCACTCCTTACAGTTATTGAAAAATTTCCTGCCTATTAAGACAAAAATTTCTCTTGTGCAAACTCTTGTCCTTCCTATTCTGGATTATGCAGATTCTTGTTTCCTTGACGCTACTGAAGTGCTTTTAAATAAACTCGAGAGGCTTCAAAACTCATGTATAAGATTTATTTTTGGTCTTCGTAAGTACGACCACGTCTCTACTTTCAGAGTCCAGCTCAGGTGGTTGCCTATCCGTTTTCGTAGGAACACGCATATTCTTTGCCTTCTGTTTAATATATTGTTCAATCCTGCTGCTCCCAAGTACCTTCGTGAGCGTTTCTCGTTTTTGCATTCCTCCGATTCCCCATGTCGTTCTCATATTGGCTCTCTTCTTCGTTTTCCTGTGTCACATTCTCAAACGTATTCATGGTCATTCACTGTCCACGCAGTGAAGTTGTGGAATTCTCTACCCTCTGAGATCCGCAGTAGCCCCTCATTGCTAGTTTTTAAGAAGCGGGTTAAGGAGCATTACCTGTCATTGTCGTAGTTTTTTTTTTCTGTCCTATTTATTTTATTACTGTGTTAACTTCTCTTTACTATAGTCATCAATTTGCGTTTTAGCCTTTTCTTATCTATGTGTCTATCTATATCTATATGTATCTATAATCTTATCCTTGCAATGTATGAATAATTAGAATTTCAATGTAATTTATATATTTGTGTTTGTCTTTATGCTTGTGCACGATGCCTTCCACTTTCCTTTCCCAGTTTCACTTTCTGGGTTAGCTGGAAGAAATCTCTGTCGTTAGGGATAAGCTCACCTTTTGTGCATTATTTTAAGTATCGTTTAATTATTTTTTGTCATTATACAAGTGTACAATAAAGTATTAAATAAATAAATAAATAAAAGAAAAAAAGTCAAAACTTTTTTCTTTGTTAATATTTTAAAGTTTTCACTAAGAACTGGGTAGGTAAGTGTTAAAAACATTATATTATCTCGAACTAGAATACAACAGAAAAACACTAATAGATTCAAAAATAAAGCCATAAGGCAAATTCTTAATATGGCTATCTGTGGAGTAGTGTAGTGATAAATATTATTTTATGTATAAGCTAAAGTTCCAAACCATACTGTGCACTTTTTTGTATAGACATTAATGTCAAAAAATAACGTGCCGTTTTCTGATAGCGCAGTTTAACAGCCAAAAAATGTTGGTCATAATATTATTAAAACTTCGCGAGATTAGTCAGTTTCGCTATCCACTTGACCAAATTTTCGATTTTTCACTTTATGCCCTCTCACAAACAAATCACAAGAATTTCCGCTTCCACAGAAAATATCGGTCGAGCCGCGTTTTAGGCTCTTATTATCCGATAGTAAAGTATTTTTACAATTTTAAAATCTTGTTTAAGTAGATTCCCGGTTTAATTTTTACCCTAGGTCCTTTTTGTTAGAGCTACACCACTGGATAATAGTACAAAAATATTTTTATCGGAAGCTAAATGTGGAACAAAGAGATCAGAGTGCATAACGTTGCGATAAGTCGTCGAAATGCGCAGCAGAATATAGTATCACGTGCAAGTGATAAGTTTCTTTAAGGCCGCGGCCTAATACTAGAGGACGAGGTTACCTTACGAGACCTTGCAGTGTCACAACATAGGTCAATTCCATCGCGCATAAACATATTCTACTCTGACGACTAACAAGTTTTTCGAGGTGACTACTGACTGTTGACTCATGTATTTTTTGTATAAGTGGAATCGAATACTTATGTAATTCGTTTCCGGTTAACTATTCACCGGTTTCTGGTTAGCGAGATGAGTTTAGATCCCCAATATAAAAATATGACATTTTACCAAAACTTCTATGTACTAACATACTAGACAAGGCATACGCCTCGCAACTTGTGTTCCTCTAAAGTGCAGTCGTTCGACTGCTCTTACGTCAGAGCTCATTAAATGAAACGCGTAAGCGCCATGAAATTCACGGCGGTTACGAACTTTTGGTCGTGAATATATTTTGTACTCTATTATATGTTGGAGAGCTGTTTAATTTTACTTTGGATGGTCCATTTTTTTCAGCAGCGAGTGTTAACTAAATACAATTTCTACGTAGCATAGCATCTCTAGAACAAATACACCTAACTCTTTGAATTTTAGCGATCTGACTATCCCTTAATTCTTTCCATAACTGTGATAGGCAGCATGATATATTCAATCGAGTCAAAGAGACTTAACACACTACCGCCAGAATACATGCTATTATGAGAAATTTCCATAAAAAAAATGCCACGCACGCCCATGAATCGAATCCGGGTTAGAATTTGATTTTTGAGGACAACCTTGATAAAAGCTTCAGTACCTGAGGATCGAACTCGGAACTTCATTTTCTAAGCCAAAATATATGCTAACAAGTAAACCAATGGAGAGACTAGGTAAAATATATGTATATTATAACAAACGTTAGTAACTGCTTGTTATATTAGTACTAAATAAAACAATATGGATATTAGTACAAACCCTGGAAGTTTTTAATTAAAACTATTAATTGGCAATCCTAACTTATGGTAGCAGTTTTTATATACTCTATGATGATATTTACGAGACAAGCCAGCCGCCTCTTGTTGCAAAAAAGCAGATGGGTCTCCTGATGGAAAGAGTCAACCATCGCCTATAGACACCAAAAGTGTTAATGGTGCGTCGCTATCTTGTGGCGAGGTCTAATGCCACATGCATAAATTTACCGGCTACCTTACCCTTCAAACCGGAACACGATAGCGACAAGCACTGAGGAATAGATAAGGCGGTGGTACCAGACCCGGGTGAGACAGTGCAGAACTCATCACCTAGTAACCACGATGGTAGTGACCCGCATAGCCAATCGGTCGCCTGTTACGACCTGCCTGGCAGAATGGCAATTGGTCTATTCTTCAAAGGAGCCCGGAACCAACACATGCAATTAACTAGATACTTAATTAGTCTGTGTTTGATTTCTCTGTGAAGCACAAATATACTTAACGAAAAACATCAGCACTTGTGTTCACATGTATATTACATACATGATGCTAGTCAATTAGACCTAACATTAAAATCTGACTTAATATGCACGCAAATGTTACTGTTAAGTAAAACTGAAGCAGCAGAAACGACGGCCACCACTTCTGCTTAGCAAACGTGTGGTAGCTCAGTTTGAATGGAATCTTAAAAGCAGCCAAATTAGCGCGAATTCGTCGCAAAAACATTTAGAAGCAGATCATACCTCACTTTTTACATTCTGAATATCTAAACGGTTACTTTTCGTACGTGTAGTCTGCGAAATCCTTTGGTCATATTTATTTCTTAGTATTACTACTAAATATACTTATTATCAAATTATAAACATTATTAATTAATATTATTGCAGGTACAAAATTGTAACTAAATAGATTATTGTTAGTATTAAAATAAAAATAAATAATTTGTGATATTTATAAGTCGTTCTTTGGGAAATTAAGTACAGGTGAATTAAAATAACTCTAAAAAATAATGTCTATTGCTGAGGTGTGAGTTTGTATGTTTTGCAATCATAAAGTATGCCATTTCAAAGTGCTACGCAAAGTGGAGTTAATTTAACTACATTTAATTTATATTTGAAATTGTAGGTATATGTACAAGAAATCATGATTCCTTTAATATTGTTTAAAACTTGCTTGGTTTAGTATCTCCTCTCTATTTGCTGCAAATGAATTTCCCAGAAGCTGATTTATTTTTATTTTTTAAATAATCATCAAAATGGAAAGTATTTTAAGTCACCTGTACAAAAATAAAGTACTTTACACTGGACAGAAATTCTTGGCACTTATTATAAGTAATATTTCAATAAAATTATTATTATAGTGGCTACTCAGAATCAAAATATAAAGTAGTCGCTTGAAAGTCATTTACACACTGTTGTGTTAAATAGCAGTATAAATTATCAAAAAAATAAGTGTCGGATCAAAACAATGCAAAGTCACCCAAATGTTTTTTTTGTAAAGTAAGCTATAATTACATACATCTTTTGCATAAGCTGAATATATAGACCACCACATTTCTTCCTTTAAAGAGTTTTTTGAAGTCACATTGTCTCTTTTCAAGCTTTAAAATAACAACACACAAAATTTTGTTTTTTAAGCAATGTTAATAATAATCATATGCTACTGAATTGGGTGACTTAGCAATCAAAATGTATAAAATAATGTGCATAGATAAATAATACATATGTGATTTAATTTTTTTTAACAGTATTTTTTGTGATTATTAGGAAATTACTAAAATATTTTAAAAAATCTGATCTCAATAGATCATAACTCAATAGAACGTAAGCTAAGCAATTGCTTAGCTTACTTTTTAATAAAATAATTACTTATTTTGGGTGCTGTATTTCTTAATACATAGTATACTATTTAGATTACATTTGTAATTTACTGTCAATTTGCTGCAATTTTTATAGTGTATTTTAAGTAATCACTAAAAATAACAAAAAGACTAATTGCTTTCACAATAATCACTAAGTTCACATAAGCTTTCATATTAATCATAATCAGTCAACATTGTAATATTATATTCACCTTGCTGTGATCAATAAAAATGTCTTTGTTTCTAGAAAGGAAATGTTTACTTTTTAGTCATCACTTAAATCTTTCTTGGCATAAATATACAACAAACATAAAAATAGTTTAAATACTAACAATATACATATATGAAATGTTCTCAGTTTTGTGTCATTGGTTCTACAAATCTAGGTCTATAGCATCTTATCCAACTCTTTAAAAAAAGAAACAATATATTGAGTTTTAAGTTAGTAACTCACCTACTTTTGGGATATAGTGTATTTGAAAAAATCCAACACCCGAAATGGAAAATTCTTACTGGCCACCCTGTACTAATTTTGCCAATAATGTTAGTATTATTTTCAATTTAAATACCTGTCTCGTCCTAATTTATTCCATTTGTATAATAAATATATGACAGGCTGCTTATATAATAAGACAAGTTCTCTTAGAGAATACTTCCTTCTCTCAAGAGGATACTTAAATACCCAAAACCATGCACTTGTAAAATAAATTTTATAATAGTGTAACATATATAATCTTCTCAAGCTGTATTCACTGATTTTATGTAAATAAATTTAAAAACTGACTAGCATAACTCTTCCACTAGTAAGAGAAAATTACGATCTATAAAAAGGTTTTATATAATTCATTACGTAACTTTATACTTTTGAGATGTGAAACCACATTCAAATTAGCCAGCACCTTTCATTTTTCAGAGCAGTCAATTGATGTTCTCAAAACATGCATGTTTATTAAATATTGATGTTTTGCTTTAATAGTTTCTAAACCAGCTTTGAAAAGCAGAAAACCTATCTTCATATATAAGCATCCTCAAGATGCAATGCATCATTATGTTTATAACAATATCTACAATTTTAATTAATTCATAGACTGGTCAACTTTAATTCTGCAATCAAAAGAATGTGTCTTATAATTTATTGTACCAAAGTACAAGTTCCTGTTCCGCTTTTTAGTTGCCATTTCACAACTTAAATGTAAAAACTACAAATACATCCCACTGTTGTGCAGTAAAATTCAAGATTTGTCAACAATATTAAGTCACATGGTGTGATAGATTGCTAACCAGTTGATAAATTATTTATGTGTTCAGTATGGATATATCGCACCTCCGCTCAAATAGTGTAACAATTCAAAAAATCATAAAAATCACTTTTTTGTACCATTCGTATCTTATTATGCCATAGTTTTATCTCGAACTGTGATTTAGTACTGTTTTCAATGATTTGATACTATAACGGCGCTAGTGACGTTAGTGGCATTGGCCTGAAAAGCGAAAAAAATAGACAGGAGCAACCTTAAACCACTTTTACTCAAGAATCTTTTTTTGACTTGTGACACTATATGATCGAAGGTGTGATATATGGAAATGTTGCTCAACCTGCATTTGTATCTTATGGGGAGAGATACTGGTATTGAAAGACACAGAGGTGACTAGTGTCATGGTCTTTAATAAAGTTCATGGAACCACCAGATACGTAGTAAATATATGTACTCATGTTGTTCATGCTCTGAAACCTGTTGTTTTATTTGTATTAGATAAGTCTTGCAAATAAATAATTCATGTCTTACAAGACTGAATAGAATTCAGGGAAAATATTAAAAAGTATTGTATTATAATAATAAGTTGAAATTAATGAAACACATGCCATCATATTGCAGAATTTCCGATTGACCAGCATTCTTTACTTATACAAAAAAGTATATCTAGTGAGTAATATATACAATTTTAGCAGCAGTTGGACTGAACTGTTTCCGCCTCAAGCAGATTGAAGTCCATTCCGTTGGGCCTGTTGAAACCAGTTTTGATGCCATCCCATCCATCTTCTACTTTGTACTCCCCAGTTTGTATACGATTGTATACTTCTTGTGCAACAAGAATAAAGGCCTGTTCAACATTATGGCCTGTTTTTGCTGACGTTTCTACATGATGTAGACCTGAAATTAAAATTTAATTTAGATTGTTTGACAGCATTACCTATTAGTAGGGGAGCCCAAGAGGGGATTGTGGTATTTATTTGAGCACGTCAGATTAACATAGGGCAGATACCTCGCATGCTGTTAGGCTCTCCACCAAATATAAGCCATTTCTATAGAAGGGGGTAACGAAGACAGAAAAAAAAACAAAATTAAGATAACTTCGGCTTGTGGAAATTGTCAGATTATATTTTTTTCGTTATTCTTACATCATTTCCTATATAATAAAAGAGGCTCGGGCTCGAGAATGTCAAAACAATGTTTTCTCTGCAATTTTGTGACCCTCCTTTCGCTACACTTGAAACAGCAGATTTTCCAAATTTTAGGTGGAAATTAACCTGCCATACCTTAATCTGACGCGATTTAGTGTTAATATGGCACATTTTTTAAAACATTTTTTTTATCTGTAGTTTTTTCCCCTCCATTGAAATGAAAAACTTTAAATAACCTTTTATTTTTCCTATAATTTAATCTACAAAATCCAATAGGTCCCTACAACACTCGAGTAACTAACTACCCATTTAGCATATTGGGCTTCTCTACTATGTATAATTGGAAGGGGTTACCCCGAGGTGCAATAAAATCCCTATTTTTATTGAGGAAGTTAGACTCGGAGTTCATAAACTTTCTTTACTAAGTGTGTAGAGTGCCTAATGATCTAGTGATTACCATATGGCTGATTCATATTATTAGGTTTCATGTTCGAACCCCAGGTTAGGCAAATAATCTTAATGAAAACATTTTCCAGAAAAAATAGCACTACCAGCTCTTATTCAGTTGGTAGTGTATAAACCACCTTGAACATATGCATAAAACCAATATCATTTATAATATGAAACAAGCTATATAAAAATGAGAAGAAAGAAGGGAGCATCACTATCACTAACCAACAAATTGGTGCATTGTAATATCTTTTGATATTGTCATCTCTGCCTATCCTGCAAGGAAACTGGTTTAATACTACTAACTTACACACATTATCATATTAATAAAAAAATTTATGACTTTTTCAAGGAAAAATCTCAGTAGTCTTGACTCTTATGTTGGTGTGTTAATATACCCCTCTGCATTGTTTAAGCTTATGATGCTATTAGTCCTAGTATAGTCATTGAAACCAATGAACCATCTAACAAACTGATCAATTATAAACTGGAACATCTTTAGAGATTTGATGGGCTTGGCTTACCCTGCAAATAAGCTGGTGTCACTATATCTAACTGATCAACCGTAAACTGGAGCATCTTTAGAGATTTTATTGATTTTGCCTACCCTGCAAATGAACTGATGTCATTGCATCTAACTGATCAATTGTAAACTGGAGCATCTTTAAAGATTTGGTGGACTTTGCCTACCCTATAATAAACTGGTATCACTATATTTAACAGATCAATTATACTGGAGCATCTTTAGAGATTCGGTGGACTTTTTCTACCCTGAAAGAAACTGGTATTAAAATATATACTTCTAATTATACATGGATATTCTATTTAATATTTTTGAAGCAAAATAAAAATTATGATGATGGATGTGGGTAGCAACTAGCATTGGGATAGATATATTTTATTATATCTGAGTTCCTTGACACTTGATGTAGCATTTTTGGTTTATCTATTAATACTTTGACCCAAATTTTGAATATTTGATAAGGTGTCAGAAAGCCAGCTGTTACATTGCATTCTATGATTTACACAATTATTTAAAAAAACTATGAATTTAGCTTTTATATCAAATAGTGTTGATGCAATGCTGTATTATGACTTTCTAAAATCAAGCCGTCACAAGATTTCGAACATAAAAACTACAAATACATATGCAATATAATTTTAAGTGAAACTAACACATTACAAATGCTAATTTAATGTTGAGTTTTATATAATTACTACAATTAAACTATTACACAAACTAATTACCATTTTCTTCAGCAAACATTCGTGCTTCTTCACACGAGACTTCGCGTCTCGCACCATTTTTATTTTCGTTGCCGACAAGGTCCACTTTACATCCCACCAAAGCGAAAACGGGCCGATGAGGCTCAATATGCCTTTTTGCTTCCATCATCCACAGGGGTATGTGTTCAAAACTAGATCGATTACAAACATCGTAAACTAAAAGTGCGCCAACCGAATTTCTGTAGTATGATTTTGTTATAGATCTGAATCTTTCCTGGCCAGCCGTATCCCATAATTGCAATTTAATTCTTGTGCCATCTTGTACTTCGATTATTCGAGCGAAAAAATCAACACCTACGGTCGGATCTGAAAGCTGGAAATTAATGCGTAATTTGTTTACTAGTTTCTAAAAATGTTATACAACAACAAAAACAATAGATACGAACCTCAGCAAATTTTCCATCTGTAAAATATTTCAGTAGTGAGCTTTTGCCTACTGTGCTGTCACCAATTAGAATAAGTCTAAATTGATAATCGAATATTGGGTCCACCATTTTTTCAACATAAAAGCCCTTATATCGAAGATATCGTCAAATATTCACAAATTACAATTACAAAGAATAGAGCTGTGACTTTTGATTTTGATCTGTAATTTCTGTAATGTCAATAAGACTGACACTTGACAAATGAAACGACGTACAACCACAGCGAATATAAAATCATGGAGAGTAGAATAAAGAGAACAAACTCATACAGGAGTAAAGTTTTAAAAGTTAATGGAAATGTATTTATAAGCGCCTTTAAATACGTTTCCAGCATGAAGTTGTATTATATCTGGAGGCAACACTTCTAATACCGTCTTGAAATTAAATTTTAAATACAGCTGTCGTCTTCTGAGGTCGTACCCTCTCTAAGGTGGCCCCTAGACCTAGAATGATATTGCGCAATATTACGTATTGTACAATATTATTGACCGTTTATATTTAATATTGGAGATTAACAATGATTGAACGAAAGTCTGAGCGGGTTTAATTTTTATTGTACAAAATTTTACGCCTGTAGCGTTGTTCTAACAGTTTACTGATAACGTATTTAAAAGCTCTTTTATTTTTTTTTCTAAAAGTTATTAAGCGATGGTGGCGCAACCAGTATTGAATGCTTTTTGATGGACATATCTGTTCAGAGAGTTTGTTCTCCTTACATCTATACTCAATGTATTGCATAAAAAAGTATATAATGCTGGCGCCGCACGCGTCTATCGTTCCGGACAGCTCGGATTGCAACTGTGTATATGAAGATTGAAGATTGTCGTCGTATGCAGTAATTCGTCCGGACCGTACAGCAACATTTCGTTTTCCCATTGCTTTCCTTTGAAAAAAGCTGGGAAACCACCAACGAGGGAGTCGCGAGCACTCCGAGACTCACGTTTTAATATTTTTGTGTGTACCCACATACAGAAATAAAAATACTACAAAGATGTCGGGTACCCAAAACCCCAAGCGGCTCGTCACAGAGACCGCATAAGATGCCCAGCACACCGGCCAATTCACCAGGTGTACCGCGAGCGCGAGCCAGCTCCGACACGAACACAGTTGATATGTCCGAGTGGGAAATGGCGACATCGCACAAGCCGCGCACACCTGCGTCCTGAGTATCGCCGTCTTTCTTCCTTAAGAATAGGGCAGAAGTACAGACACCACCATCAACCACCACCACAAGAAAGTCGCCCGACTCTGCAAAGGCGGGCCTAATTAAACCGCCCTCGCCGAAAGCGGCACAGGCTGAGCAGCCAAATTGGAAGACTCCCCAAATTAGAGTAGCCTCTTCGAAGGCGGCTCAATTTGGAGCTTCAAACTCTGAGGCGGCACAGTCTGTGCAGCCAACGTCAAGGGCGGCATTAACTAAGAGTCCGCCCCAAGAACCGCGTGTTCACCGCCGGGCTATGGAACGCCGCGCACCCGGCGGCCAGAGCGTATCCGCGTAACGCGATTCGTCTACGCAGCGCGATGGACCAGGCTGCGCGATTTTTCCGCGCCGCATCGGGACACATCTGAGAGTAGCGACTCGTCCGCATATCGCAGCTCAAATGCGTTCCGTACTTCGCGCCCGAGCCGCGCTTCATCCGCGCGCCACGTACGCGCGGTCGGTGAGCAGCACATTCAACTACCACAATCCATTACTCCGAAAAGATCTCCAAAGAGTTTGCTAGAGAAGAACTAGGATAATGATCTCCTGGTAGCGATGGCAAAACACCTGCAGGACAAAAGCGCTGAGCTAGCAACGCCTAGCGCAGCAAATATCCCCATGACCCCAGACGATGCTATGGCAGTTCAAAGAGCTAAAGTCACCCCGATCCTGCTGCCGCCCTGCACTCCAATGAGAAGGAAAAGAGATGCTGACGAAAGAGAGAGAGAGAGAGGAAGAGGCGAAACACAAATGTATACCAGCAGCGCCTTCCCTTCCCCACTCCTTCGCAGAAATGGCCGCTGCTTCTTCGCAGACTAGCCAACGGACGCCACCACCGGTAACAATGACTGCACCACCAATTGCCTACATGTCCTATGCCTCGATGGCCGCTACCCCACCACAAGATGGAGGATCTCAGACCACCGCGCAGCCGGCTAACACCAACAAAAACAGATATCCACCCCTTGTGGTAAAAAGCCTCCCGAACTGGACTCGCCACTTCAGGGAGTTAAAAACGAAATTGGGGCACGCCCTCAATGCCCACCCCTTCAGCCGTGGAGTCGGCTTCACGCCGAAGACTGAAGAGGAATACAGGATAGCGCAAAGATATCTCACTGATCTCGAAAAGGCAGAATCAATATCTTGGTTCTACTACTCACTACCAGCAGAGCGCAGCATCAAGGTGGCAATCCGTGGGTTGCTGACTGATACCCGAAGAGCTAACCACCGAGCTAGCAGAGCAGGGGCATATAGTGGAGTACGTGCGCCCAATCAAGGCCAGAGCACGAAGGCCTGGACGTATATTCATGACCATTATTAAAAGGCAACCTGAGATACTACCTGGAATATACTCCATTAACGAACTTCTCTGCGCACCAGGTGTTACCATCGAAGCCTGGAGGGGGAAGAATGGACCCTCTCAATGCCACCAATGCCAGTTGTTCAGGCACTTGTCTTAAAACTGCCATCGACTACAAAAGTGCGTGCGCTGTGGAGAGGAGCACCACGCCAAGGAGTGTCCGAGACCTCGTGACGAACCTCCGACCTGTGCCAATTGAGGCGGGTCACATACAAATATCAATACGAGCTGCCCTGTTTCCCGTAGGGAGGCTCGTTATAAAAAGGCAGACACAGTAGCCATAACACATGTGCCTCCACCCAAACAACCGGAGAGGGCCACCGAAAAGAAGATGATTGCTACCAAAACTCCCGCTACGGTCAAGACAATGGCGCCGCCGGCAAACGACCCGAAGCCTCTTATCCAACAAGCCTCCACATCAGCACCCAAGAGAAGATCCAAACCAAAGAAAAAGAAGAGGTCCTGTAACGTTAGACCATCAGCCTCTACGGAGAGTAGAGGGAGAGGATCCAAGTCACAAGTACTTTTCAGCTAATCTCTCAATTGATGAAGATCCCATTTTCTTTTCACCCAATATGGTGAAGCGCCAAATTGCCTTGCATAGACCTAGAAATGTCCCGGGTGCAGATGCCATTACGAATAAAACTCTCAGTCGTCTCCCATTTAAAACCATCTCGGCAATTACAAGGCTATTTAATAGCATCCTGCGCAAAATATTCGAGAAACTCCTCCTACAACATCTGGACACCCATATCACTCCACGCGAAGAGCAGTTTGGTTTCGGGCGGGACACAGTACTACACGACAACTGCCGAGGGTAATGCACATGCTCACCGCGGAGAGAAACAAAAAGAGCATGCGATAGCAGTACTCCTCATGGAGAAGGCCTCCGACCGGGTCTGGCACGACAGACTCTTGTGCAAAAACTGGAACACCACGCAGGCTGGTCAAAATTATCGCATCCTTAGACCACAGGAGGTTCAAGGTGTCAGTGGAAGATGCCCTTTCAACAGAACACCCCATCACGTCAGGAGTACCGATGGGAGATGGCTGCTCTTTCACCCTCTTCGCTGACGCTGCGGCTTACGTCGCCACTTCGATGTCTGTTAACAATGCAACAAAGAAGATGCAGACTACTCTGAATCTACTTCCCGATTGGTTGACCAAATGACGACTGGCCGTCAACGTCACCAAAACGCAGGATCACTACCTAGAACCAAGAAGAATCCGTCAAAGTTGACGCTGAATGGCGAATCCATCGAATGGTCCAAAACAGTGAAGTACCTGAGTTACTACTTGAGTACACCTAAGGTGTACACCTAAGGTACACCTATACCTTAAGGTGTCGATTATGACACCCAAGTACTTCACAATGAAACCCCACAACAAGGTCATAAGACGTGACCTTAAGATGGAAAGTATATACGACTTTGTGAAGAAATTGGCCACAAGTATGTACCAGAGAGCCGATTCTTCAAAGATAACCCATACACAAAACATAGCTTCATGGCACGCGCGTTCTCCAGACGCCGTGCCCTACCCGAGGGACATCCTCAACTAAACCAGACTACGGGGCACCTTACACAATACTAGTATAGCGACAGAAAAGGAAGCATGGGCTCTCGTTTTAGCCTGTCCCTTAGAACAAAAGGAAAAATAAAAATAAATATTTTGGTGTTACCAAGGAGTATAATAATTTATAATGGCTCAGTGAATTTGGCCCCACTTTTTTTGATTTTCAGATTTTTGATATTTTTAATTATTTGTTCGTCGTTCGTTCTTTAACGTTCGATTGTAAAAATTGTTTGTTCGTCTTTTATTTATTTATAATTAATTAAACAAATGATCACCCTTAAGTTGGCCCCCCTTACTAGATATCTTTATTTTTATCACTTAGATTAATTAATTTTGATTAATTATCGTTTGTTCGACGACTATTGGTGATTGTTCGATCATAAAAACAATTAAATTCCCAATTATTATTTATTTTATATCTAATATGCAAACCATTACCTCACGCCTACATTGCGCATGCGCCAGCAGTCTAATGGCGACTGAGCGATGCGTAGTGCATGTCATGTAAAAAAATGACATTATAAATAACGCTCCATTTCGAATATCATCAAATTATAGGATTTGAATGAAGTATTTATTCAACAGTGTGAGTACCTCGATTAAATATAAAGGTATTTAATTCTTATTAGGAAATATTGTAGGTAGTTCCGATAGTGGTAAATTTAACACGATACATAAAAAAAAAATCTGCACATTTTTTGAGGTTAACTAATAGTACATCTAATATATACATCTTTAACAGAATTATAAATAGGCCTATCATTTTAGCAAAGAAACAAATTAAAAACAGTTGTATGATATACACACCCACACACATATGTACATATATAAGAAATTCATATTTAATTAGAGTAATTACTCTTTTTGTTTACTCAACAAATGTGGCTTTATGAGTTAAGTACATATATTGGACGTAATGCATGTAAATGGACTATATAGACATTAGATGTTTTTCGATGATTATTAATAAGTACATAATTTATTAATAACGATTCTTTTACAACTAAACATTCAAAATGGAGCATTATTTATAATGTCATTTTTTTACATGACATGCATTACGCATCGCTCAGTCGCCATTAGACTGCTGGCTAATGGTGTGACTGATATATTAGTATTCGCTAAGATATTAGTAATATTGCAAGGATTCGTGGATCAGTAATCCGGCGAACTGTAATATGCTAATATTTCATATTCGCCTAATATCTGTATCGGCTATCCAAAATGAATCGGATAATGTCATTCGGTCTTCGGAATAGTTCGGATTCACTAGATTGGCGCCCGTCGGATTCGTGAAAATATTAAAATAATATTTTCACGATACGCCGCGTCGTACGTACGAATGAGACAGACGAATTTCCTGCAGTATTCTGTTGTTCTAAGGTCCAAATTACAGTAAAATATTAGTTAATATTGATATATTAGCTAAGATTTTTTCCTGCCGTATCAGTATAAGATCTTATTACTGCTGCTTTAAAGTCCAAATTTCAGTGAAATATTAGTTAAGGTATTTTCCTGCCGTATCAGTATCAGATCTTATTGCTGTTAATTTAAGGTCCAAATTACAGTGAAATATTAGTTAATACTGACATATTAGTTAAGACATTATAATATTTCAAAGTGAATATATTAGTATCACCTAATCTTGAGAAATATCGGTATTAACGCACCTCTACTGCTGGCGCATGCGCAATGTAGGCGTGAGGTAATGGTTTGCATATTAGATATAAAATAAATAATAATTGGGAATTTAATTGTTTTTATGATCGAACAATCACCAATAGTCGTCGAACAAACGATAATTAATCAAAATTAATTAATCTAAGTGATAAAAATAAAGATATCTAGTAAGGGGGCCCAACTTAAGGGTGATCATTTGTTTAATTAATTATAAATAAATAAAAGACGAACAAACAATTTTTACAATCGAACGTTAAAGAACGAACGATGAACAAATAATTAAAAATATCAAAAATCTGAAAATCAAAAAAAGTGGGGCCAAATTCACTGAGCCATTTATAATCACTACGTTTTAAGAGACGGGTGTTCCACAGAAAAAAACAGTGTATGGTATTACATGCTCAACCAATACCAACATAACTAGATGAAACTAATACCACAGATAACAATTACTGTTACTGAATAAGCAATACTGCCAACATAGTAAAAATGTAGATTATATCGATATTCCTTATTCTATCGATAACTAATTTAAATGTAATTTCTTTGGCTGTAGTAAATAAAACAATAACATTTTGTGCAGCACAGACATATTCGATGTAAATATTTAATGTAAATAGATATTAAGGCAGGATAAATTGTATATTTCGTTTAGTTCGTAAGTTTTTTGTAATAAATAATGTTCGTTTTCGTCTTTTATTCGGCCTAAGACCTACATACAGCTTTGTTGTACAGAAATAATAAAGCTTTATGTAGTTAAGCTGTTTGCCTAAAGGCATATTACGAACAGAAAGGGGTCCCACTAAAGATGGGCGATTGTAACTGATTTCAATAATCGAATAGTTTGATACTACCAATCTTAATATTCGAATGCAAAAACAATCGATCGCTAGTTTGCAAATTCGAATAAAACCGCTAGTTCATTCATTCGCTGTTCCATTCAAAATTAGTTTGTATTCTCATACGATATAGTCTACTTTTAATTGATATTCGTACTAATAACAATTGATAGTAGGTATCTGATTTGCGAGCCGTTAGTTTATTCATTCAGTTTGCAATACAAAATTGACGGTTTTCTCGTATTATATAGATTACTTTTAAGTTTTATTTAGTAATAATAATAAGTTAAGTTAGGTTTTACAATTAAGATATATTTATATAGGTGCAATAAAAACTACGATATCCGAATACGAACTAGTAATTATCGTTCAGTTAGTTCAGATTAGATTTGCCACACGAAAATAAGTCCTTTTTCTCAGTACATAGAGCTTACTTTTAGATCAGGTTAAAGGTATTCGAATATATAAACTAGTAGTAATGAAATTTGTTACGGAAGGAATGAGACGACGCTATACATGTATTAACTTCCCGCTTCTTTTCAAATTCGAATGAGTCATAAGGTTATTCGAATAATTTGAATGACTGCTACAATCGAATTATTCGAATAATGTCATTCACAATCGCCCATCTTTAGGTTCCACGCAGTCGACAAATTACGAGTCGACTCTTGCGAGATTGTATTTATATGCGGGAATCCACAATTACGAAAACCCGAAAAGTACAAAATTCTTTATGAAAACAAATGTTTATCGATTGTAAATAGTATGTACAATGTAAGTATAAGCCTTAGGCACATGTTTACGCACTTTTCGAGATAGTTAACAGGATAGTACGACCTGAAAAGGCGTACAACTCTGTAATTGTGAGAGTTTCCGAGGTCCTGTAAGAAAGTATAATGTATATAACACTCTTGTTTGTTATTATATAAGTTTATTTGTGTTAGATCCTTGTATATAGATAATAAATAACACATTGTAATTAGTTTTCGGTAGGTCTTAGGGCATTATGTACTTTGTTTCGCTTATATTTGTAAAAAGATAGTACCGTTGCACTCGCTAGAGGGCCACACTAGGTAATTAGAGGTAGGAGAAGCTACCTAAGACAAAATAATTACGTTTAGATTACGAAAAGTAAGATTTTAACAAATCCCAGACATCGTGGCGCCACGCATGGCGCCATCCGTCTTTGTCGATTTACGCCGCCCGTCTGGCCGCGCGCTATAAATATCGGAGAGCGCGGCCATACAATCAGTTCCGTTCCAATCAAGTTACAGTTTTGTTACGACTCAATAAGTTTCCCAGACAAGTTCCTGGGCTTTAGTATATACCTATTGGGTACCGGCTTTAGAGTAGGGCAGTGTTAGGGCAAGTACTGGCTCTCCCATAGAATAGGAACATTTGCAACGGTGCTAGCTTTATTGCTATTTATTTCGTTACAATAAAGCACCTTTGCAACGAAAGTTGTGGTCTCTATTTATTCTTCCCGGCGACACCCGACTCATGACTAAAGGCACTACGGCTGGTGGGGCGTCGAAGAGAGAAGAACAGACCTACAGTCCGCTGGCTCCCCCGGCTGTAGTGCACACATTTATTAGATTTTTAATAAATAATAGTATAGCCACACAATATTTTACTTAATACCGTTGAAAATATGGTAATAAGAAGAAATAGAGTTATTTAAAAAAATAAAACAATTATATGAAATATCAAATTTATTTAGGAATCGTACTAAGGTTTTTCAAACGATCTTTTTTATTGAAATCAACTTTCAAGATAATTTATGCATGTTTTAATAGACAATGATAAAAGGTAAAATGATAATTCAGAATATATTTTACCTACAGAGTAAGAAACAAAACTAAGGACTTTTAATTTCATCGAATCGATTAATGTTAGACACCTATCTTATATTTTTTATAATAACTCTATAGCACCTATATTCTACAAAAAATATTCCTTCTTCTCCCTTTTTACATGATTAGCTGTGAGTGTTACAATCAAAGCTTCATATACAATAAGGCTTAACAGTAGGCGGTAGTGCTCAGCATAGTTTCACGCTGGTCACCTTTTAATTATCTGTAAGAAATAAATGTGTATTATTACAAAATCAGTGTAAATTTGGCAAAACACAGATTTTCGTTATCAATTTAAATGTTTATTTGCGCAGATAGTAATGATTTTTTTGCACCAATAGCAAACAAGCGAGTGATTTCCCTAGTGGAAAGAGACACTAAAGGCACTAAAGATGTAAGTGTTGCATTGCTATCCGTGTGGCGAGATGTTCATACTTCATAATAGGTAATAAGACGGTGGCTCCCTTACTTGAGGAGATGTTGTAGAACTCTACTATCCCGTGTTGGTCCAGGCTAATTTGAAGAATAGACCAACTGGCGTTCTGCTAGGTAAGTCGCAAAAGGCAACCGATTAACTTTACGTATCGCTACCATGGTGACCACTAATTTGTAGAGTTCTGGAACGTCTTGCCTGGATATTTGTTGTTGACATTTCTTACTTACGTTACGTTGACGTTTCTTACTTAACAGAGGGAAAAACGTTCTGAGCAAGACAACGACATGAGTGGATGTTGTCCCTTTCTTGCAATTGCCAGTATAAATAAAACTATCTAGATGGTAGATTTTTACATAATATTCAGTAATCATTAAATACTGTAGCGGCAGTGTTGCCGTCACCACTGTAGCGGAGTAGCCGTGATGGCCAGAAGGTGCCACTAGTGATCGTAGCGGCAGGACGACACGGCCGCTAGCAATAGACTCCTGTAAGTATTTCAGAAGGTCTCACCAGTTTTGCAGGCGATGCAGGGTGTCTGGAGACTCGGCGAAGGTTCCACGGCAGCTGGCTGGATTATACTTTTGGAGCAAATAAAACACTGGTTCTTGTTTGCAGTAAAAAATACGAAGTGTGTTTATTAGTCTCTTTGCCCTATATTTATACAATATTTAAAACGCATAACGGTTAAAATTAAAAAGAGAAAGCCTGAGAATTTACAAAATTACAAGGTAATGAATTGTTGCTAGAATCAAAATTTGTTTTTTTGAACGGCTTGCCTGGCGCTAAAAAAGTCGATAATCTTCCCAAACGACGGTCGGCGTAAACGAGCGGTGCGCGCGGGGAGTGCGCTCCGCCCAGCGCGCGCCGGGCCCGCTCTCGTAGTCTTCTCACGTCCCAGCAATGAGACAGGGAAATGGTTTCGGGGCTGGTTGCCCCCTGACCATGGTTGCATGCGCTAGCCGTAAATACGGCTATGTCTTTGGGTTGTGTGTGGGGTTTGACCCCTTGCACTCTGGTTTGCAGTAGTGGTTTTGGGTATAGGATATGGATGGTGTCAGAGTGTTCTCCCCCTCTTACCTCAACGTACGATCCGCCCCGCTAGGCGGGGGATCAAGCACGCATCGGCAGCTTGTAGAGTGTATATCAGGGGGGGTGGAAAGATCTAGGAATAGGGATCGGTAAGTTGAGTATCTCCCCCGCCCCCCGCTGTCCACCTACCACCACGTGCAATCCGCCCCGCAGGTCGAGTCCCTGACGGGGGATTAAACACGCAGCGGCGGCTTAAGCAGGAGGAAGGGGGTGGAGTTAGTTAAGGATGTTCCTAGGGAAAGTTTTGCCGTCCGGAGGACGTGCATGGTACGGCGCAATGTTCTTGATCTCGTGGTGAGATGATACTTCTGTTCTTGAGTACATATTCCTTGCCAGTCTTTGAATAAAATCCTCCAGGCTCTCTATTCTGAGGTCTCGTGCTATGACGTCATTTCTGACGTACCTCGGTGACTTGGTTATCCTACGCAGTGCCATGTTTTGACGCTGTTGGAGGTTTCTGCGGAGGTCTGGAGCTATCAGCTGATACCATGCGGCTGCTGCGTAGGTTAGTCTCGGTCTGACGTACGTCTTGTAGAGACAGAGCTTAATCTTGAGGGGTAGCCTGGAGTTCATTATTGGTTTTAGTGCTGCCATTGCAGCTTGGGCCGATCTGGACACTTCCTTCACATGACTCTTCATCGTGAGTCCTGTGTCGATTTTGACTCCTAGGTACTTCACAGCTCTGGACCACTCTATTTCCTGGCCTTGTAGACGCAGAGCTGGAAGAGCATCTCTTGACTTTGTCCTCTTGGGTAGGAGAGCTTGGGTTTTGTTGACGTTTACGGCAAGTCGCCATTTACTCAACCAGTCTGGGAGTAGATCTAATGTGACTTGCAGTTTTTTCATGGCAATCTTAGGCGATATGGAGGCAGTTATGTATGCCGCGTCATCGGCGAATAAGGCCAATTGGCAGCCGTCTCCCACTGGAATATCATCCGTGTACACCAGGTATAACTTTGGGGAGAGGCAGCTGCCTTGGGGAACTCCCGCTGTGATTGGTCTCGGTGCTGACAGTTTATCCTCCACCATCACCTTGAAGGTTCTGTCTTCTATGAAAGAAGCGATTATTTTGACCACTGTTCTTGGCAGCGTGGTGTGGGCCAGTTTATAGAGAAGGCCTTTGTGCCAGACCCTATCAAAGGCCTTCTCCATATCCAGTAACACAGCGATGGCTTGTTCCTTTTTGTTCCACGCTGTAACCAGCATGTGCAGTACTCTTGCTATTTGGAGCGTCGTGCTGTGCCCAGCCCGGAACCCAAATTGTTCTGCGCGGGGTGTTATATGCGGTTCCATTATCTGTAGGAGGAGCTTCTTAAATATTTTGGATAGAGTTGGTAGTAGTGTGATAGGACGGTAGCTCTTGGGGTCCAGGATGTTCTTCCCCTGCTTTGGCAGCATAATGATGTGGCCTAGTTTCCACATACTGGGGAATTCCCCCGAGCGCAGGATGCCATTAAACAATCTTGTGATTGCCACTATGGTTTTAGGTGGCAAGTGGCGTAAGGCTTTATTGGTAATTCTGTCTGCACCCGGGGCCTTCCTGGGCTTGGTCTTTCTTATCTGGCTTCTGACCATTTGTGGGGAGATAAAGATGGGGTCTTCGTCCGTGTTGAGCTCCGGTTTTAAATAATCTTCGAGAAACTCCTCTATCGACCTCTCATGGTTCAGGTCGAGGCATGGGTTCGGGCTAAACTGACGCTCTAAGTGGTCAGCGAAGATCTCGGCGCGGTCTTCAGCGCGGTAACGGAGATTTCCATCTTCGTGGCGCAACGGTCGCACTGGTGGAGCCGCTCTGCTTAATTGTCTGCATAGCCGATGTAGGGAGCTCCAATCGTCCGCAGCTTCGTTCTCCCAGCTCTCGATGTTCTTCCTTTCCAGGTCAGCTTTAATTTCAGCCGAAAGCCTGTTTAGTGCGTTTTTGATGGTAGGGCAGCGATTTTGTTGCCATTGTCGGCGAAGACTTCTCTTTCTTGTGATTTTCTCACGTATGAAGGCAGGAAGTGGAGGGAGGAGGCGAGAAGATGTAGTTTCTTTCGCCGCCTTGTGCATGGCTTCTTGGATATTAGTAGTGAGGCTTTCGGCTATGTTATTCACTTCATCTGGAGTAGTGGCAGGTAGATTCGGGGTATTTTCTTCTATGATCCCCTGAAATTTGGCCCAATCGATCAGCGTTTTTGGAGCTGGTGGAGCAACTCTGCTTGGGATCTCCTGGATTGTTGCCAGGACAGGGATGTGGTCGGAGCCCATGTCTTCAGGGAGAGCGTCTAAGTGAATCGATTGACTTAGATTCTTGTGTACAACGAGGTCCAGCACATCGGCTAGGTGGTAATCGTTTGGCGGGAAGTGGGTAGGTCCGCTTGGTCCACAGACTGTCAAATCTTGTTGCTCGGCCATATGGAACAAGCTTCTTCCTGCTGTCGTGATGGTGGTTGAGTTCCATGCCGTGTGTTTCGCGTTCCAATCTCCGGCTGCGATGGTAGGCAAAGGAGAGTTAAAGATTTCCGTTAGGTCATTAGACGAAATGGTCCCTTTCGGCGGTCTATACACGCTGAAGATCCTTAGCGGTGTGCCGGCGATCAGAATTTCGATCCCCATGGCATACATGGAACTCAACTGCAAATTTGGTAGGATTTGGTGGATAACCCTTCTGTGGACCATGATGGCCAGACCTCTGTACACTCTTTGTCCTGAGTGCTCGTCTCTTCTGTAGGTGTGGTAGAAGGGGATTCTTATTTTATCCTCAGGGCCTAGTAACGTTTCGTTGATTAGGGCCACATCGACGTCCTGTTCCCTTAGCAGCTCCCTTAGGGGAACGGTCCTGGTTTTCAGGCCGTTGGCATTCCAGTAGACCATCCTCAGGGACCTACGATCCATACAGGGCCAGTAGGTCCGTCATACCCCTGAGGACGGCCGATACTGGGTCTGAGCCCTCCCTGAGTGCCCCCAGCACATCTTGGAAAACTTGCAGTGCTTTTTCAAGCACCACCAGCTTTCCTTCGTCCGGGGACACGGAGGACTTCGCCTTTCTGATTAAAGTATCCCTTTTGGGGAGGATTTCCTTGTCTGCCACTTTCACCTTTGGGTGAGTAGGCTGGTCTTCTTTCTCTGTTTCCCGCTCTGTCTCCGTTTCTGGTCCACTTACTTTAGGTCCAGACTTCTTCTTCCTGGTCGTCTTCTTTTTCCTTTTCTTTCCACCTAGGTGACGAGGTTTTGGGTCGTTTGCCGGGGGGCTAAGAAAGGAGACTGTTGGTGGAGGTACTTGCCCCTCTTTGGGTTTAGAGGCTTCTTCACTTGTTTCCAAGTTGCGCTTGGTAGCTCTTGGTTCTGTAATTGCCACCGTCCCCGCCTTTTTGTTTCTGGCCTCGCGCCGAAACACCGGGCACGTCGTGCTATTCGCGGTGTGTGGCCCACTACAGTTGGCGCACGTTGGCGGTTCCTCGCGCGGTCTAGGGCACTCTTTGGCCCTGTGCTCCTCCCCACAGCGCACACACTTCTGGGGGCGGTGGCAATTATGGGAAGAGTGTCTGAAGAGCTGGCACCGGTGACATTGGGCCGGCCCTTTCTTTCCTCTCCACGCTTCTATTTTAATTCCAGGCATGTATAGTAGCTCGTCTATTGCGTAGATGTTGGGTAGCGTGTCTGTCTTTCGCTTAAGGATTGCGAGGAAAATACATCCGGGGCGACCTGCGCGTGCCCTGATTGGCCTTACGTATTCGGCTTCATGGCCGTGGTTCGCCAGCTCTTTGATGATTTCCTCTGGGTCTGTGTCGGCTGGAAGTCCCCTAATCGCGACCTTGATACTGCGCTCGCTTGGAAGTGAGTAGCAGAACCAAGAGAGGCGCTCGGTTCTTTCCAGCTCGACGAGGTATTTTTGTACCGCCCGGTACTCAGTTTCATACTTCGGTGTGAATCTTACCCCCCGTCCGAACGGCCTTGCATTTGGGGTGTGGCCCAGGATCTCACGAAGCTTCCTGAAGTGGAGGGCCCAGTTAGGCAGGGACACTACTACCAGCGGAGGGTATCTTCCCTTAGCTTCCGCTGTTTGGGGATCTCTTGCCACAGCAGTTGATGGTGGGGTTGTCCGTCGTTCCCTCACTGATGGTGAGGTTTGTGAGGCTGTCACTGCTGCGAATGATAGAGGGGGTGGGGGTGAGGGTTCCGCCGGGACACATTGTCGCTTTGGTTCCTCTCCCCTCCCGTTCCCCTCTTCGGTCTCTCTTTTTTCCGCAATGGAGTCGCATGTGACGGGAGGAGGATGGGTGTTGTCTCCATCCTCTCTATGTCAGCGGCTTCCGCTGCGGTGATCGGCATATTTAAGCCTTTCGCCTCTAGTGCGGCGCTGCGATCGTTTAGATGTCTCGCCATCGCCTGCATACACTCGTCATCTAGCAGGTTTGCTTTGGCGATGCGAGCCATGATGATAAAATTCTGCTCCAGTGCAGATTTTGGTGACTTTTTCTTAGGAATTGTTCTAGGAGTTTCGGTTTGAGTAGTGTTGTCGTCGTCAGAGGACGAGGCGTCATGATCCGTCGTGGTGTATGGGGTTGTTACCGTCATACTATCACATTCGCGGTCTCGGTCGCGTTCGCGGTCGCGGTCTCGGTCGCGTTCGCGTTCGCGTTGCGAGATTTTAATTCGGCTCGCAGATTGTTCGCGAGGCGCGGATGAGTCGCGCGTACGCGAGGTTCGCGGTCCGGATACGGTCCGGTCGCGTTGTGCGCGACGTTCCGCAGTCCGGCGATGAGTGCGGGGGTCCCGCGGGGGACTCCTGTTTAAACCCGCCCTCGGTGTGGACGGTCCAGGTTGTGCCGCCTTTGGCAGTAGTGCTCCAAATTGTGCCGCCTTTGACAAGGGAGCTCCAATTTGGGCCGCCTTTACCGTCGGCGGTCCAACCTGTGCCGCCTTCGGCGAGGTTGGTTTAGTAAATCCCGCCTTTAATTGGTCGGGTGACTTACTTTTAGGTGGTAAAGATGGTGATGGTGATGGTGAAGGTGTCATCGCTGTCGCCTTCTTTTCCTTCAGATAGAAGGAAGCCGGCGTCGCAGTGGGCGCAGGTGTGCGCGGCTTGCGCGATACCTGTTTCCAACCGGACATCTCAGAGATGTCCGTGTCAGAACTGGCTCGCGCACGGGGTGTTGTTGGCTGGCTTGAAGGTGCAGGCATCTCTTTGCGGCTCTGGGACGAGCCTGGGCTGGGTTTTGAAGTACCCGACATTTTTTGATATTTTTATTTTTCAGTGTGGGTACACTGAAAAATAAAAAGAGCAAGAAATATTATGTCCGTCTTGCTTTCGCAACCGTATCGGCGACTGTGAGGGTAGTCGCAGAAGCACTCCAGGGCAGTTGGTGGTCCCCTCGAACGGTTGTTTCCCAGCTACTTTGAAATAAAGTAGTGGGAAAACACATTAACACTTGATACACGGTCCGTACGATTCTATGCATATGAAAATATACTTAGGCAAAACGAAAGCAATCCGCCGGGCCCGCGCCTCGTACCGCGGCGTCTGATGTCATCAGTCTGCGCTCACGCGGCGGCGGCGTTGGGCGCGGACCTGTTTCGTTGCGACCGGACGCTCCTTCCAGATCGTTCGCTTGGTTTAACGGTTGCCGTGTTGCGTTCTTATAGGAACGGCATGGTGATCGGGTCTTCGTCATCGTTAGTCCTTTTCAGGGCTGCACGGTATCAGTGGTTGTCAGTTGGGTGTGCCGACTCTCCCCGGGTTGGATCTTGTCAATCGCCCTGCCGTGGCTGCTGGTCCTGGCCGATGCATCTGCGGGTTGGTACGGCTGCGTCTCTCAGTGAATTAAGTGAATTAAGTGCTCTTAGTGTGAAACGGTGTCCGCCGCCACCGTTTCTTTGTTCAGTGATAAATTAAAGTGCGTGTTGTTGGTGTTTTGTTGTTGTTAAATCTTCCCGTAGCTAGTCTTCCTTTGTTGTGTTTGTCTCTTCTTGTTGTGAGGTTGTCAGGTAACACGGTTTATAGGTAAATAGGTTTTACTAGGAGGTAAGGTACCAGGAGAATCGGAAAATCGTAAGTATCGTAAGTATACAAAAATATAATTTTATTGACCATCATGGTTAGAGATTATTAAAATAACCATTATGGTTGAAATCAGAGTGTGAGATTTTATGTGTTATTAACCATCATGGTTAGAAGCTATTGAATGCAATAACCGTTATGGTTAAAACATATGAAAGGAAGGTTAGGGATTTAAATGGATAAAGAGATAATTATCGTGTTTAGACTTTGAGACGACTGCCAAAGTCGCTAGAGGGTAACCATCGTGGGTAGAAAGAGATAACCATCGTGGTTAGACATTTAGGATGACCGACATGGTCATAAAGAGATAACCTACGCGGTAAGAGAGAGATAACCGTCGTGGTTAGACATTTAGGATGACCGACATGGTCATAGAGATAACCCACGCGGTTAGAGAGAGATAACCGTCGTGGTTAGACATCTGATGGTGGTAGCTGACGGTAGTGCTGGCTACCGCCAAAATACTTTTTATTCATACACGTTGATAAATAAATTAGCATAATATGTATTGTAATTAACACAGTGAGTCTAAAATGTGCTTATTTTAATTATTACGTAATTACTTATGCAATGCAAAAACTGTTTCTCAAATTAGTAGAATTACTTAGTAGTAATTTGCAAACTACGCATGGCCGCACTTATATATGGCGATTGGCGCTTTATTTAGTAGAAAGAGACACAATCCACCCATGTCGTGGTACTCTTCGGAACGATTTTGAAGCGCGTGTAAGCATTCCGGGTAGAATATAACTTCCTTGGTACATATATAATATGTATTCTGTGGAATAAATTACTAAAATTATTGTTATAACAAAAAACAAATGTTTTCAATTTGCGCTAAAATATGCTTATTGCTCATATCTTTTAAGATAACTTCTGTGAAGTAGTGTTTAGATACTGTATAAACCGTACATGTTATAGAAACTAGCAGGATATTGAAGAATATTTTCAATTTCATATCTTGATTCTTAGCCGATTGAATCATAGTTCATAACCTGTTTACCAGCCAAACATAGTCATTTATCAATTAAAAACTCTATTCGTGAATAGAAATTTTTGGATGCAGTGTTGGAATTGAGTATTGTGATGTATTTTGATAATGCTGTAGTTGTTTAGAAATTGGAGTGTAAAACACAGTGTAATAATAAAATAATACGTATCCACTTTTCGCGTATTTCACACCGACGTTTATTGAAATGAATTATATTCAAGGACATAAAATGAAAGAAAATGAAGAATTAAAGCCCAGAACTACGCCCATTGGTACTGATTAAATCTTTTAGTTTTACTTTAATAATAAGTATTTACACTTAATTATAAGTGGCTATTTCGGCTTGGAAATTCTAATTAATATGGTTTGATTTATTTAAATATGTCTCTGTTGCTTTTAGGAATTTACTAAAAAAAAGATTTGTGGGACACATGCAATTCACATGCTAAAGTTGTTCTCTACATTTGTTACATCTTATTTATCACTGCTATAGATATATTTATTTACTAAATAATGGTTGTTTTTTAAAGTTTAAATAGGCATGTGAATAGGCCCAATGGGAATCTTTGTCAGGATTGCATTTGCCCGCTTAGCGGGCTCCTATTTCTGGGTGTAGAATTTAAATAGAATCTAACTAAATGTATAAATGACTTGTTTTAAGTGTATAATTAAATAACTATGAAATAAAGAATATTTGAATTTGAATAACTAACCTACCTCAACTGTGGCGTCAACTGGATTTTTTTCTTTGTGGTGAGGGGCTTCCCACTCTGATTCACCTAAAAGAAAAGAGTATCATAATAGTTGGATGTAGACATTGGGGGACCCAAGACTGATGTACCATGATCTAATTGGTCCGTTGATGTCCAAAGGTAGTGTCAAGAGTCTGTGTACTCTGCCTGTTAGGAATTTGGTGTGAATATGTATCTACTACAATGATTTATTTATGTATGAGGTTAATGCAAACTATTGAGCTACAGCCAATGTTATTTCAGTAATTGCTCATCTGAGAATACAATCAATCAGTGTACTACTCCTGGATAGGTAAATAATCTGAGTTCTTTTTTATAGAACAATTAAGTGATAATCTGTCATCTATGCACATTATATGTAATGAACAATTGTATATGTAATATGAAATCGTTTAGTACCTACCCCAGGCACTAGTCTCTCAAAAATAGCTATTTACTTGTTCTTTTGTCTATTAAGAACCATTGTGACGGCAGACAAATAAAAAAATCTAACCTGCATGGTGTGATTCAAGTTTACATTTTTAGCAGAGATTTAGGTTTAAGTAAACTTATTTTGTAGAAGATGGGGTAAATCAGCAGAAGGCTAACCTGGTGGTAAGAGATCACCATTGAGATATGCTAACATTTTAAGAATAAAGCTTTTTTAAGATCATTAATTTGTGTATTTATGTGGCTATTCTGTTTCCAGCAATGGTTGCTCCCGAGTTGAAGCAACATGATATAGATACTGAGATAACTAGGACTTGTGCTGTTCTGGGTTGTGAGGATTCAAAAACATTGAATTCTGATTTATTCTTTAGGTATGCAATGTTCTGAGATATTTATAATAAAGTTATTATATATTGAATAATATTATTTAAGTTCTAAATATATACCTACGGATAGTTTATGTTGATTTTAACCATGTTAATATTGAAAATTTACATATTACTTGGTGTTAATCTTCTATTCTTTATATATAAATAATTCTGCTCTAATGCTTTATACCAGAAACATTTGAATATATGTAGTGCAGTTAATTTTTTATGAAAATCTGTCAAATATTTTATAAATGGAACAAATAAATAAAGTTGATATGTTTGTGTACACACTTAGCAACTACTAGATTTCTAGATAGATCCCTGTTTTATTGCATAGAATATCAAACTTGCAGAATGAACTTCTGCTGGTAAAGATCACCACTTCTAAAGATTAATACATTTTTAATTGAATCTAGATAACAAATCGCTACGCTAGTGATGCCATAAGTGTAAGTTTATCCACTACTTTATTCTCTGTGTTGGAAAACAATAGGTATTTAATTTCATGTTTTGTGTTAGAGCTAATTTTACTGCCACAATTCTTAAATATTTTAAAATAACACTGGTCATTTTTAATATTATGTAATGTTTCTTTGTCCTGTCTCCTTTATAAGAAGTAGTTGCAGAAATACAAAATATTTTGAACACATTCTAGATTTCCTGAAGAACCTAACCTTAGAGCAATATGGACGGATCTCACTGGAAGAAATAATTGGACACCCACTGACTATTCATACATTTGTGTACAACATTTTTCAGTGGACTGTTTTGTATGTGATAGCAATAATGCAGTTGTGTTGGTAGAAAAGGCTGTACCCTCACTTAAATTGCCTAATCATGTTTTAGAGGTAAGTTTTTGCATTGGTTCAAAACAAACATATTCATACAGATTTATTTTTGAGGTAACCACAGTAGAAGCTACACAAAAGAGGTCAAGCTATTACCATTAATCACTCTGTGTTAGTGGGGAGGTCATATCTATAGTTGCATGCTATGGGTAGATTTTTCCTATGCATAAGTATAATTCATTGGACATTATTCCATTATCGGACCACATATTTCTCTCTGCTCTACCCTAGGCAGTAAATACCCTATTACCCTACTGAATAAATTCTTGGTCAGATTGAAATTGAGATCAGATATGTGCTGGGACTGTCTAAATCCCATGGTAATTTCGTAATTTATAGGCAATGCTGTTTCCTACTGGACCCTCTGTGTCATTTAATCCACTGTATAGTGTCTATGCATGATGTTCCTAGTTTTTAAATTAAATTTCACTTAAATAGTTTGAGTAAAGGGATGTGAAAATAGCCTGGGTATTTACTAGGAATTACACAGCCATGTGTTTTATTTTTCTATTACTGACAACCCTTGTGGCTAATGTTTATTTGAAGTATTCCACTTAAAAGATTGTATTGTCTTTTCCAAGGTTAGCACTTATTCTGGGATTTGAATTGAGACAGTAGGCACTGGCACATTTCCCTCTTCAGGTTTATGCCGGGTTCTTATAATCTATGATCCTTCATTTGTAGGAGTAACCATTAGAACCAATTTGTTCTTGGGCGTGTTTCTGACAAGTGCCTAAACTCAAACTTCTATCATATTTGACACATAAATAAGATGTTTCAAGTCACTATTATGAAGTATTAGGTATAGATGGAGCTAGCACTCATATTAATCAATTGAAACAAATATTTACGTCATATCTCTTTCTATGAGGTCTCTCCATCTCTTTTTATACAGCTGTGTTAGAAAAAGAGGGTAGGATCTCAGAAGATGACAGCAGTATTTAAAATTTGGTTTCACGTACGTATTAGAAGTGCTGCCTCCAGATATAATACAGCTTCATGGTCACTATAGATAGAAAGACATAATCCAATGCCGCCATTTAACTTTGTAAGTCAAGGCACCATTGTATAATTCTGACACTTTCTAAAGCTTTGACAGTTTAAAATAGAAAGTGTGCCCAGGTTGAAACCGGCTAAAGCCAGATTCTCGGAATAAAATTTTGTTTACATTGGCAGGTCTGTGAGGTGAGTTTGGGGTAGACAGTCAGACAGACTAAAGCCAGACAAGTTAAAAAGAACACACTCAGGTTTTTAGACCATTTAGTAATTTGACATTTGTGGAAACAGTTTTAGCATATGCCACGTAGAGCTGCTAAAATGAGTTATATTATTGATATGGGTGCCATGCATAAGAGCTGTCTATACTTGTCATATCTTGTTCTTCTTAAGTAATTTTAACAGTGTATTTGATGCGGTGAGGGGTTTTCCAGCACTTTATTGTGCGGTGATCTTATTATTGGATTCAACTGTGTATTTTTTTCCAGGATGGTAATGTAGGGACACAGTAATGTTGTAAGGTGTGAAGTTAGTAGGTGTGAAGTTAGTAAAGTGTGAAGTTAGTAAAGTGTGAAGTTAGTAAGGTGTGAAGTTAGGCAGTCAGTCGCAACCAGTCGTTTGTAACACCGAACCGTAGACGCACGTAGGGAGATGTATATTATATACCTACTGTGCAGTAATTTCTTTTATTTCCATATCATCGCAGGCAATAACTCTGACCATTAATTATATAAGTAGTGATATCCCCGGAGTCGTATATCACCTACAGTCATATGTGAAAGTATGGTGCCCTTCGCCATTCCTGGAATCTTAGGCAGGACATTGTAGCATGTTTTTGGAAATATAGATGTAGTACAGCTTTTCCAATAATAACTTGTAATGCCACATTTAGTTGGGTACTCATGATTCCAGTGATTACTGAGATTCCCCATTCCAACATTTTGGAGCTTTCAAGTTTTATGTTATTCTTCAAATTACACTGGTGTATATCCATTGGTTAATGTAAGGTTCTAATCGCCATTTTTTCTTAGTAGTTTCGTCCATTGTGCTAGGGATTTAAAGATGAAGTTATCTTATTGTGGTGTTTACATTGAAGCACGTAATCTAATGTCAAATACAGTTATTTGACTTTATTGATTAAAGCAAGGGTAGATTCAAATAGTGATGGCAGCTTAAGATTTCTTATCTTTTTCGCCCATCTTGGTTCCGGGCTCCTTTGAAGAATAGACTAACTGCCGTTCTGCCAGGGAGGTCGTAAAAGGCGACAGATTGACTATGCTAGTCATTATCATCGTGACTACTAAGTGGTAGAGTTCTGCATTGTCTCGCCCGGGTCTGCTACCACCGCCTTACCTATTCCTGCCGCAATAGCGTCAGTGCTTGTCACTGTCGTGTTCCGGTTTGGAGGGTAAAGTAGCTGGTAAACTTATGCATGTGACATTAGACCTCGCCACAAGATAGTAACGCACCATTAACATGTTTGGTGTATATAGGCGATGGTTGACTCTTTCCATCACGAGACCCAACTGAATGTTTGCTATCTTATGATATAAAAAAAACTTACATTAGATTGTACTTATGACTAGATCCATTTTTGTTAATTCAGTTTGAACTAAGTTTTTGTTCATTGAACAAATCTATGTTGATTTTATTCAATTTTAATATTCTTGTTCTTTTCACAAAATAATGTAGCCAGGTCATTGACGTTTTCAACTGTTAGTACCCTATAACCTATATCACTAGAAGACTGCTTTTTACTGAAATCCACATAGTCCATGTGGACTTCTAAAGTCACAGTTTCTTATATGATAGTGATATATTTAATAATTACCATTTAATACTTTTGTTTTACACTTACAATAACCAAAATTTCGGAAATTCCCCGTGTTGGTTCCGGCCTCCCTTGAAGAATTGAACAACTGCCGTTCTGCCAGGCATGTCGTAAAAGGCGGGCCATTGGCTAAGCTAGTCACTAACGTCGTGGCTACTAGGTGGTAGAGTTCTGCATTGTCTCGCCTGGGTCTGGTACCATCGCCTTTTTTTTTTTTTTTTTTTTATGGAATAGGGGGCAAACGGGCAAGAGGGTCACCTGATGGTAAGTGATCACCGCCGCCCATGAACAGCTGCAACACCGGAGGTACTGCAGGTGCGTTGCCGGCCTTTAAGGAATGAATACGCTCTTTTCTTGAAGGCCCCTAAGTCGTATCGGTTCGGAAACACATCCGCTGGTAATTGATTCCACAGAGCAGTCGTGCGGGGCAAAAAATGCCTCGAAAATCGCACTGTAGTGGACTTGCAGACATCCAAATGGTGAGGGTGGAATTTAGAATTTTGGCGTGATGTCCGATGGTGGAAATCAGCGGGTGGTATTAAGCCGAACAACTCCTCGGAACACTCCCCGTGGTAGTAGCGATAGAAGATGCAGAGGGAACCAACATCTCTTCGCAACGCCAAAGGATCAAGCCGATCGGAAAGAGCCCGGTCATCGATAATACGAGATGCTCTACGCTGTATGCGGTCAAGAGGAAGGAGCTGGTAGTTCGGAGCCCCTGCCCAAAGATGAGAACAGTACTCCATATGAGGCCTGACTTGCGACTTGTATAGTCGCAAACGGTCGGCTGGTGTGAAGTACTGTTTCGCCCTGTTCAGAACACCAATTTTTTTGGACGCCAGCTTTGCTTTACCTTCCAAATGACCACGAAACTGGACGTTACTCGATATGTCGATACCAAGAATTCCTATATTGGCTGAGGCAATCAAAGGAGTATTCTCAAAACGAGGGGATACGGCAAAAGGTGTTTTCTTGGCGGTAAACGCACAAACTTGTGTCTTCCTTGGGTTGTATTGGACTAAATTTAGTCGACCCCATTCCGAGACTTTGTTCAATAAATCCTCGACTTCAGACACAAGTTTTTTCCGGCACTCGTCAACATGTTCCCGAGAAATGTTAGCACGGCCGGAATATACAGCATCTCCTGTACTGTCATCTGCATAACAATGAATGCCGCTAATTTGCAGCATATCATTGATATGCAGAAGAAACAAAGTAGGAGATAGCACGCAGCCTTGGGGAACACCAGCATTGACCGATTTTAGGTCTGAGCATACACCGTCGACAACAACCTTAATACTACGATCTGTCAAAAAACTGGTAATCCAGTTGCATAATTTGTCGGGAAGTCCATAAGATGGAAGTTTCGCAAGAAGTGCTTTGTGCCACACCCTATCAAAGGCTTTCGTTATGTCCAAACTAACAGCTAGCGCTTCCCCCTTGGTCTCAACTGCCTTCGCCCATCTATGAATAAGGTAGACCAAAAGGTCACCTGCCGAACGACCGCGACGGAAACCGTACTGGCGGTCACTTATCAGCAGATGCTCTTCTAGGTACCTTAAGAGCTGGCAGTTGACAATGGATTCCATTATCTTTGAGAACAAGGAGGTGATAGCTATGGGTCGGTAATTGGACGGATCTGAACAATCACCTTTCTTGGGTATTGGGTGCACTAAAGCTGTCTTCCAGGAATTTGGTACAACGCCTGAATTATATGAGAGCCGGAAAAGTCGCGTCAACACCGGAGCCAACTCGGGAGCACACGTTCTTAACACGATTGGTGGAATAGCGTCAGGCCCACTCGACTTATGGGTATCCAGGGAAACTAAAGCTTTTCGAACAGAGGTTTGAAGAAATGTAACCTCTGGCATTGTACTATCACATACTGAGATAGTTGGTGGTGTATTATCATGGTCATCCAGTCGAGTTCCTTGCAAAAAGTGAGCCCAAAAGATCGGCTTTTTCTTTTGCTGTGTGGGCCAAAAAGCCATTATTATTGTGGAGAGCTGGAAGGGAAGGCTTACAGAAATTCCCTAAAACAGCTTTGGCAAGGGACCAGAACGCACGTGTTCCCGAGGGAAGGCGAACTAATTTCTTGCCAATTCTGTTAATATGCTCCGACTTTGCCTTTGCAATGACTCTTTTGAAGGACCTAGACGCAAAATTGTACTTCTTTCTGAGTAAACTGGTTTTTTCATCATAAGCCACTGATGCACTGGCCCAGGCTTGGTAGCATTCTTGCTTATGACGTAAAGCCATTTTGCATTGACGACCAAACCAGGCCTGGGACTTGCCACCGATAGGCACCACAGAGGATGGAATAAAAAGTTCCATACCCTGTAGCACCACATCAGCGACAGAGTCAGCAACAGCACTTGGATCATCCAGTGAGAAGCATACCTGCGCCCATGGGTAGGATGCAAAGAAGGACCGCATCCCATCCCAATCCGCTGACATGTAGTGCCACACGCGTCTACAGCCAGCAAAGCGAGGCCTTATATGACGCACATTTGGCACTATGGTACGGACCAAACAGTGGTCTGAGGAACCAAGTGGGTCTTCGACGAAGACCTGGTAGTCGTCTGGATGAGTGGTCAGGAGTAGGTCCAACAGTGAAGGTCTTTGGTCTTCCATGTCTGGGATTCGTGTAGGCGAAGATACCAGCTGTGACAGTCCATATGCCAAGGCAAAGTCGGGAACAGATCTTCCCGCGTGATCGGTTGTGCGTGACCCAAGCCAGTCGGCATGGTGGGCGTTAAAATCACCAAGAATCACGATCTCTGCGGATGGGATCTGCTGCAGCACTGAATCTGTAGCCGCTTGAACGTGCTCAATTAGTCGGTCAGTTTCGGTGTTACCACTATGGGACCTGTAAAGGCACGCATAGACGCGGGGATGGTCGTTGCTGTCTATGCGTAACCATAAGATGGAAAGGTCCTTGCCCTCAAGACTGCTGAGGCGACGAGAACAGATATCCTCTCTAACGTAGGCGCAAACTCCAGCCCGTGGTATAAAGGAATGCTCCAATTTGTACCCCGGGTAAAAGAGATAAGAGGTATCAGTCGGAGAAGATATCTGTGTCTCAGTAAGGAAGAGCAATGCCGGCTTTGCCGTCTCAAGGTGGTAGTGGACGGCGTTTAGGTTAGAGTGAATTCCCCTGATGTTGCAGAACTCCACAGTAAGCGTGGAAGGGGTCGCCTTAGTGTTAATGCTCCGTTTGCCTCGAGCAGATTTGGGATCGAGCGCATTTTCGCCCCCCCCCCAGAATACGCAGGGCAGCCTGAGCATCCATGATTAGGTTGTTTATTAGATCCTGAGCATGGATGCCCAGAGGGGGATTCTCCACTGCTGATGCAAGTGGTACCCCCCTGGGGTATACTACCTTTGAAAAATGCGCTATCCATAGTGTAAGGGGGAGGGGGGGATCGGGCCACCGGGACTCTCACAAACCAGACGAAACGCAGCAGCAGAGCTGCTACTTCACGTCGGTATTATGTGAGAGAGTGGTATTTCCCCGGACGTGCCGGCCCATTCGGCTGAAAATACAGCGTAGCACTACCACTGATCGCCTTACCTATTCCTGCTGCAATAGCGTCAGTGCTTGTCACTGTCATGTTCCGGTTTGGAGGGTAAGGTAGCCGGGTAGGTAGCCGGTAAACTTATGCATGTGGCATTAGACCTCGCCACAAGATAGCGACGCACCATTAACACCTTTGGTGTCTATAGGCGATGGTTGACTCTTTCCATTAGGAGACCCATCTGCTTGTTTGCTATCTTATAATATAAAAAAAATCACAGGGGCAGTAGTTTAGTTACTAAATATAAGTAATATTAAAATATTAGTACTATCATAGTCTATAACTGTAAAATACTACCACAGATTAAATGGATAAACCTTTCAAGACAATTTCGTAGTTTGAGAGAGTTGTACTAATTTCTGATGAAATAAAATTACTTCAGAAGTAATTTTAAACCTTGTCATCTCTTTCGGTACGATAAGATTGTACAACATGGTTTATTTCTATTTTTTCACCATATATTATTTCTACAAATATGATATTTTTGACAGTGATAGGAGCGTTTGCTCATATGAACGCCGATGCATTTCCTTCCCAATGGCATGTCAATTAGTATTTAAGTGTTCTGTGGATACTACTTATATTTTGACTAGATAGAATTAGGGGGCGTCCATAAATTACGTGAGGTGTTTTTTTAAATTTTCTGTCCCTCCCTCCCCCCTTGGTGAGATGTCGTGAGATTTTATTCAACCCCCTCCCCCATCCCCCAATCTCACGTGAGATTTTTCAAAATTTGGGTTTCTTAAATATGTAAACGCCTTGGATTTTTATTATAAAAAGAAAAAAAAAAAATACCTAGTAATCAATATTGCTGAGTTATGTCATAACAATTTAACAATAGAATACTTAAATCGTAATTACTGCGATTAGAAAAAGAATGTCTATTCCTCTGATAGTGTCACGAAATCAAAGGACGGGCTACTTACTCTGTACCTCTGTACTTCTCTGTAAATTCAGATTAAATTGAACTATTTGGTATAAAACAAATATGATTATTTGGCAGTCAGTAGTAATGTATAGCGTCGAAGTATGAATGAAATTATTTCCTTTCGAACGAATTAGTGAATAATCTTAATCGTATTACGATTACGATGACCGCCCCGTTGGTCGAGTGGTTAGAGACCCTGACTACGCAATCAACGAGGCTAAATGTTTGTATTTCCGGGTTTGGGTGTTTATTATATATATATATATATATATATATATATATATATATATATATATATATATATATATATATATATATATATATATATATATATATATATACTAGTATTTAGATATGTATTTTCTATGTATTAGTATCGTTGACTAACACCCATAACACAAGCAAATAATTTGCTTACTTTGGGGTTAGATCATTAAGTGTAATTTGTCCCGTGAATATTTATTATTTTTTATTATTATTACGCTTAAGATTAAATCTTAAGCATGTACAATCTGGATAATGGACTAAAATAGTATATTTTTTCTGTTTCAATCAGAAAAAAAATTACGTTATCTTTGCCGAGACCCCCCCTCTCCCCAACGTAAGATTAGATGAGATTTGACTTGACCTCCTCTCGCCCTTAAACATCTCACGTAATTTGTGGATGCCCCTTTACCTACTCAATGTCATTTTTTGTCCAACCTAAAAGTCAAGTTAAGATCTCATAATTTTAACTACAAGCTATTAGTAGTTAACTTGTAAATAGTAAAGAAGTAAGACAAAAATTTATTGAATTATTTTTAGGTCGAATACATAGAAGATGAAACATTCGATAATGAAGAAGAAGACCATGTATCAGAAGATTACGACATGAATGATGTAATTACGAAAGATAAAACTCATGAATTGGACCATAATTATGAAATAATTACCAATGGCAATGCTATTAAAGACGAATTAAAAAGTAAAAATTGTGCAGAAGATAATTTAGAAGCTCTTAAACTTTTCTCTGAAGTACAGAATATGCAAAAACAGGCAGTTAGTTTAAAAGAAAAGTTACGATGTAGTATAAAAGTTTACAATCGGCAAAACAGATTGCTGATGCGTTTAAAGAAAGTTATGGAAATTAAGAAAAACATGTTAAAACAAAAACAAAGAAAGAGATCCAGAATATTATTAACGTTGCAGGACAAAATTAAAGAAGATTCAAATGGATTAGTTTTGGCTATGCCCACGCGTCATACGGATGATTTAAAAAATATTGCTTTAAGTATCTATAAGTACTCTCCACAGGCCTATATCTATGTTAGAAATGCACTTAGGACACTATTGCCAAGTACAGATGTTCTGGATGGTTGGGTTACATCAGGATATGAGCCCAGAAATGTTTTGACTAGAAATCATTCAGTTAAATTGGCTACTGAAATATCGGAAACAGAACTATCAACCAAAATTCTATTACAATAGACTGTTTTAGTTAATAATTTTTTGCAAATAAGTAAATATTTTAAAATAATGCAGTATTTTTTAAAGGAATTATTTAGCATATAAAAATGTTTTTTTAAATTTTGGTACACACAAAAGTCTTATCATGCTGGTTCCCTAGTGGGCTAGGCAAAGTGAACCGAGCGTATATAGACTTTTAGGATCACCATGATTTACCAGTTTGTTGGTGGGCGTGCACAGACGAGTGGTGATCCTCATCGCCGCATTTTGACTGATCGACCATTAACGATTATCAACTATTTCTAGAGATAATCGGGATCGACAGCTTTAAGTGCTCATCCTAGGCACGGTGGTGGTAATACATCACCTGTCAGACATCTGGGTTACTACTGGATTTTCGGGGAAAATTTTGAAAATACTTTAGTTACTTTTGCTCAACTTGGGGGCTGATCTTAAGACCGCATTTGAGCCAAACAGGCTGTCCTAAAGAAACTTCCTTATTTATAAGCTTACTTCGGCAAGAATCATTACACTAGCCCAATAAGTGTTGTTAGTCCAACAAGTTTTTCAATTTTCATTTGGTTTCTACAAGTTTAATTTTGCCCTGGCATTTATCACAACAAAAAAATATATTCAGCATTCCAGTTGGTCCGGGCCCCCTTTGAAGAATAGACCAGTTCCTTAAGGCGAACGATTGGCTGTATGTGTCACTACCATCATATTACTGGAGTTCTGCAACGTCTCGACGGTTCAGTACCATCGCCTTATCCAATTTTGCCTCAATAGCATCAATGTTTGTCATTATCGTGTTCCATTCCTTGTCGTGGTTTGGAGGATAAGGTAGCCGGTAGACATGCACGTGGCATTGCTAATCCTACCACATGGGTAACAACACATCATTAACGTCTTTGGTGTCTATAGGTGATGGTTTCTTTTTCTACCAGAAGAGCTACTGCTTGTTTTTTAATAAAATTAAACAACTTAATGTCCAATAATATAAAGCAAAAGCTTTTCATCTTTCAAAAGCTTTTAATCAATTTTGCCTTTGACAAGTCAACTTTTCTAGTTAGGTTCTTGAAAAAAAGACCATAATCAGAAGATCCAGGAGAACGGCCTCAGAGGAGTTGACTATTTAATTGTACTTTTTCCGAGGACCATTTACAAATGAAGCAAATATAGGCACTCTGCAGCATATACCCAGGACTGGATTTATGTTAAAATGCCACCTCATTATTAATATATTTAAAAAGTGCCTTTTTTATGCGTAAGAGGCTCATCTAACGGTAAGTATGCTTAATCATCCATGAACACCTACTTATTTTAAAAAATGCAAAAACTATCTTGTAAATATATTAAGGTTTTTTCGATAACGCAAAGTACTTTTTTTCATTTTCCTAAGTTTTTCCACCCCTGAAATGTTGCTATCCTGGGCACTAGCCCCGAGTGTCGCTAGTGTAAATCTAGCGCCGGTAATATACGTGGAAGAAACTTACGACTCTGCTTAACACCAATATTGACATGAAACAAGGCGATATGTTATATTCTACTCGTACACATGTTTTGCAAAACATTACATTGATTTAACATGTGAGCAAAATACTGTTACGTACATCGGGTTCGTAATTGTAAGAAAACACCACTTATATTAAATCCGTGTATTTAGTTTACAAACACACAAGACAACACAATGTAATACTAAAATACACTTTACACACTAGTCACTCACTGTACTATCACTGAATACACAATAAAACACTTCTCACTTCGCACGGGTCGCCTCCAGTATCGCTCTCGATCGCTTGATAAAAACTGCCTTGTGTTTGTTAACACCTCTCTATTTATAGCCAGGGTAAAGTTCTACCGAGATCCAGAAAAATCTAAATGTATCGGGAAACAATGAATCTCTTCTTATCGCTTCTTATTGTAAACATGTTATTGAGTCATAAATACTAGTAAACTCTACTTTCAACCTTATGCCCTATACCACAAAGTTCATTATGGTATAGCTTAGATCAACTATTTGTTTGTCAATAGGTGTAGCTAGCTCTTTCTTTTATTTCTAGATCTCTCCTGCGTTCCAACTCCACACGATTCTAGATTATGCGTAACATTACTGAGACTTTTTGCGGATGCTAATTATTTCTTAATAGCCTTTGACATAAAACCAAATACGAAAGTTACATTTGCTTAATATGTAAAACGCGCGTGAGCCTCATATATTTTATTTTCATTGTAATACATCCTAACGATTATGTTAGTGACCACAAAGTACATTGTATGTAGGGTATTAGCACAAAATAAACAGGTACAGAAGTCAATCTCATGTATGTACTTCACTTTTCATAACTACACTCGGCGGTCGCGCTAGGGTTATCAACTTTGGCTATACACAAATAACTGATAGTGGCACTTGTGTTTGATTAATGTTGAGGATGAAACACGAAAAACGGAAACGTAAACCAATAATAACTAAAATATTTTAATGTTAATGCTATATCAATTACTTTTTATTTTATTTCTGTACAAAAGATATAAAAAATATAATATACACCTTAAAAAAGCCATTAAAAGCAGCGCGCGCCCTTGGGAAGAGTGATTATATACTCTGACGCCAGGTGGCAATCGGCACTATGATACCAAAACCAAAAAACAATTAATTGCAAATAATAAAATTTTGATAGCACATTTACAGAAGCGCTAGGCTTTGTGCGGGGTACTAAAGAGTGGCGGAGTGCACAGGGGTGCCAAATATCTAAAATTTATATCCCTCCTTCGCCGCCTTCCGCCAGCCACACACGCAAAAATTATAGATATTTGGCACTCCGGTGTACGGTCGCCTTCCGCCAGCCACACACACAAAATCCACACCACCGTAGACGTTACATAAATTAAGGACAGATCCTGCCCTAAAGGTTGTGGTTACGGCGACTCAAAAATCCGCCACCTGCGATTTGGAAACTGATTCGCTTCACAATAGAATGCATTCCCACAGAGGGAACTTACAAAAAGGATAACTTCGCCCATGACAATGCAGTGTAATTACAAAAATAAATGTGAGTTTATATTAACATCAAAAGATCACATCTAGATTTAGCAACTGTTACTATTGAACCGAAGTTAATGTGGCCATGACCACTCAAACATCGGGTACGTACGATTCGGAGACAGACTCGATTCACGATATATTGCATTCTCACAGAGGGAACTTACAAGAGGTATGATGCCGCTCATGGAAATATACGTAGTGAAAATATATTTAAAAAAAGTTTTAAAACGTTGAACTCGAATATATGCGCCTGAATAGAAGACAGGACAAGTTTTTTTTGAAGAAAACAATGTTATTCAATAATTTGTGTTGCCTTCAAAGGCATCTCTGGCAGTTTTCATGCAATTAGACATAGAATTAATCAACTTCTCTATGAAGCTTTGTGCCAGTTGATTTAAATTCCATTCCTATATTGTAGTGTTTTTCAGTTCCATCATCGTCTGTAAACTGTCACCTCGTTCGGTTCGTGTCTGGGCTTCTTACTGAGCAGTTTATGACTGCAACAACCACGTTATATCCTCGGACGATACCGGTCGTATGCGCTCTTGCGTTATTTTATTATGCATAAACGCAAAATTTCTGCCTACATAGCTAGCCTATTCTAACACGTGAGATCCTAAGTATTGTCTAATGTATCTGTTACCATCTAACGAAGGTGGTCGCCGTCCTGTAATTACCTCAAGCTCGGTTTTGCCATTTAAATAAATACCTACCTAGAGTCCATGACTCACCGCCAAAATCACCTCTTTGATACAACACTGAACATAACTTCTTCCTTTCTTCGATATACCTTCCTCCTTCAATCAGTACCAAAAGGCGTAGTTTTGGATTCGTTGGCTCCAATGTTGCTGAAGCCACGGCCAATGAGTACGCGCAAATTGAAGGCGTTATTCGATGAGCTCGCGTTAGCTTGGTGCCATTGCTGGCTTATGCGGAACCATAACGCGTTCTCTGAGTTTACTTCAAATGGTTCAAGCGCTCACAGATAACCCGTGGAAGTCACGAAGTTCGTTTTATATCTGAACTGAAGTAAGGTGACGATTTCACAAGCTCATCGTAAAGATTAGTTGGTTTGTATCTCAGTTTTGACTCGAGATCGCGTTTTTCTTCGACGACAAACGAAGCTGTCAGTCTCCAAGAACCTCTGATACACCTTTCGCACAATAGAACGGCTTCTTCTTCTTCTTCTATGGGCGGGTTTCCGCGACTCGACGACTAGCGTCTTTTTGCGTATGGTTAGGATGGACCTATTCTTGCAATCCCAATTCTTCTAAGAAGCTCAGCAACCCCTTGATGTGAGAGAAAGCTTCGGGGAGCGACCTCGGAGATCCTAGGTACTTGACCCCGTAGTTCGTCACACCTTCGCATTCCAGGATGACGTGGGCGGCCGTTTCTTCTGTCTGCATGCAGGCTCTGCACAGAAGACTGTATGTCGAAGGGACCGTGTCTTGTTATAGCGCCAGTTATTACATGTACCTGTTTTTTGTTTAGTTTCAGTAACCTGTGGGATAGCTGCGGGTTCATTTTGTCTGATACCTGTTTCGTTTGCCCGCAGTCAACTCGCTCAGCCCAGTATTTATTGTGCATGTCGGTCGTGCGCTAACGTAATCTCGCGTGCAGCCAACCAGCCGGCAAGGGGGCAGCGGGTTCCGGTCCCAGCAGGGCCATATCAGAAAAACGATAATAGAATAGAACGGCTTAAGTTGTACGGTTACGTTTCTTAGACTAAGCCCGGCCAGTAGAAGCTTGAGCAGGCAGCTATTTCAGGCGAAATTGTATATTGTATAAATATTTTAATCAAATTCACTCGAATTTTGGGGCAAACACTCTTTTATATGGAACCAATAGACAAAAAGATTAAAATCAAATATATGCGCATAAAATCAATTTTTCTTTTCCCTTGGTTTTTTGAATACAATGAAGGACAGAATTATAAAGTTATAAAACACGTTAGTTAAAAAAAGTACAGTAAAGTTAAAATTAGCAGAAACTAAACTGCATTTCGTTCATGCTAACAGTTATTTATAGTTTGGGCCCAAAAAGGTTTAAAACGCAAGGTGGGCCGACAGAAGTGTCCGGGAGTGCAATTCAAAAAGTATTGTGCAATTTCGCGTCTTAGAACAGTAATTAGGATTTAACGCCATCTAATAGCCACTCAGTTTACTACATGTCATAATTGCAGTGAACAAATCATTTTCATTGCGGTTTAATAGATGGCGCAGTCCTAAAACGCCGTAGGTAAGAAAGTCGCACCGGAATTGTGTAGTAGTAATTCAGTTCAGTATCGTGATTCCGCTCTCGAGTGTGGTTGACGATGTTGTCATCGAACGTTTTTTTACGTCGCGCGTGAACGAAAATAAATTCCCATCTGTTCAAGCATAGTGCATGTTTTTTTTGTTATACAGCCTAAAGTAATAAAAATGTGAGTGACTCTACAAATGCCCAACACTATATCACCGATTTGTTAGTATATTATTGTGTTTGCAAAGTGCTGTGTGGTTTTGTTTTCGTATCCGTGTATTGTGATTGCATTTATAACTCGATTATGAAGGCGTGCGTTTCGTAAAAGGTAGGTTGTATTTTACTGTAACTATTTCTGATTGGATCTCGATAAAAACCAAATTCTAATAGATACATATACGGTGAATTAGAACTGCGTTTTAAACCGTCTGTAACTGGACTCGCAATCTGTATTCCTTGTAAGTAACATTCCTTAAAAGTAAGCCGCAATACCATAGCCGTAAGCAATCGGTGTCTAAATAACGATGCCTATATTCAATCATACCAACGTCAATAAACAATTTACGTATACGTTTGAAGGAGCCTTTTCTAATTTAAAATTCGATTCACGTCCTTCATTTCTCTTTTGTCTTTTAAAGGCAAAGGAATAATTTCTACTGATTACTTGTAATTGAAAGTAGATGTCTTCATTTTGCTTCCACTGCTTTCATTATAAGTAATTATGCTCAAAAATGATAAATTAAAACCACTGAAATTTGGACGTTAAATAAAGAATGTTAGGTACTGTTTAGATATTATTCAACTTTTTACTTGCCATAGTAAGTAACTTAATTACGTTAAATTATATGTAATTTTTAATGATTAAGTAATTGTAATTAATTACACAATTAACAGATTCTGTAACCAATTGATCAACATTATGTACTCGTAGTTATCGTAAGAAAGCGTATAAGATAATTGGACTGCCCATTTGGATTTTTAATTATTGCATACATACATACAAACATTACTATAATTTTTTACGTGGTAGGCAGAGAGCGTAGAGTGCCACAAATCAAAATCCAAAGACTATCTGAGCTTGCTCTACAGTCCTTCTTTCGCACTTCTCTTATTTATGTATTTTAGATCCAGACTCACCGGAAGTCGGTGTTAAAATGAACACCAATCCAAAAAAACTTGATGAATTCGGGTCAAGTCGTCTGGACATAAGCGACAAAAATATCTAAACACCTTAAAAGTTTCATCTGAACTTTTTTGCTAATGAAGCATACATTAATATACCTTCCTACTTTACATATTTTTTTCATACATTTTGTCTTCTTTCGGCTTGAATGATTAGGTAGCCGGTAATTTTATGAATGTGGCATTGGGTTCTCGCCACACGAATAGTAACCCACCATTAACATCTTTGGTGTCTATAGAAAATAGTAAGCTTTGTCTATCAGGAGATCTACCTATTTGCCATCTAATTATATAAAAAAGAATTTACATAGTTCGTGCAATAATTTTGCGTGCAAGTCTGAAGAATCATTTTTCTTGAGATCCATTGCTCCAGCATTAACTTCTATTGATAATTTATTTTCCCATTGAACATTGAGTTCGTCTTATTTATTTTTTTTGCGGTCATAGGACAGCAAAAAAGATAAGTCGCTCGAGCTTGTTTGTTATATCTTGTTTGATAATTCTCTCGATTGAAAACATCTTTCATTCATTGAAAATAAATAAATCCATTGAGAAGCATCTTGGTACTATTTAGTAGAGTTCTGAAGTCTCGCCTGGGGTTGGTATCACCGTCTTACCTATTCTTGTCGTAATAACATCAATGCTTATTAATGTCGTTTCCGTTCGGGAAAGAAAGCCACCAAGCGAACACCCCACATGGATGGCAATTGTGACATTAACACCGTTAACATTTTTTTTTGGATGTTGGTATCTATAGGCTCTTTCCATCAGAAGAAACATCTGCATGTTTGCTACCCATGTTACATATAGGTACATAAATATCCTAGGAAAAAATGTTACTAAGATTTAACTGCCTCGTTGGTCTAGAGTTTAGTTTGTTTGGCTTATATCTTGAGGTCCCGAGTTCGATGTCTCGGCCGGCAAAGTATTTTCTAACTTAAAAGTGTGCGCGTGTTATCTTTAGGCGCAATTGTAGTAAAACTTTTAGAACGAAGTTACTTATCGCACGGTACGGACTTGGCGGATGGGGGCTAGGCGAAAAAATACTTTTCTGTCACGAGTTTCCGTCACGAGTCTTTTTTTAGCGTAGATGATTTTAAAAAACTCGTAGAAGATAAATAAATAGTCGTTAAAAATGTGCCATCTATGAGAAAAAGTGGGGTGAGGGAGGGAAAGAACGAGAGAGGTTAGGGAGGGAAGAAGGGGAAAGTAAACGAAAGAGAGGGAAAGGGGGAGATAGGAGGGGATTGGGGTGAGGGGGGGAAATAAAAAAACCGTTCCAACCGTGTCTTTTACGACACACGCATTTTTTCTTTTAAGAAAATAAAGTTCGTTACTACTACTCTCACTTTTAAAATAATTTTCAAATTATTATTTTGTCATTTCTAAATACTCATACAAATATAATAAGACGAGGGTAAAGATTTTACGTATAAGTAAAAATTGCAGTAAAATTTCTTTGGTTGTACCCACTGTGTGCATCTGGCTGGTTTTAAACCATTAAATATATGTTGTTTTAAAAACAAAATTGCTCATGTCAGTATAAGTTTTTTATAAAATCTGCTTTATGTATCACATATGTTCACAACATTCTATTTTTAAATAGTGGAAACTGCGTCAAGCGTTTACTATTTCCGTCCGAAAAAAACTGAGTTACTCTCAAGTCGCGCCTAAAGAAGTTTTTCAAAAATATTCAGGAGACAGTGCGGATTCTGGTGGTGATGAGTTCACACAGATCCAAACCACAGGAGAAAAGCTGTTGGTTCCAGTTAAAGCGACTACGATGCGAGTCGTTGTTGGTTAATCTATCTCTGAAAATCTAAGCGTCTATTGACGTTCACATATCTTTGACATTCTATAAATAAACTAGAGGATAACAATTAATTTTGCTACTGAACAAATAAAAAAAGAGTAAGGAATTGAATAACTTACCAAAGGCCCAGAAAACAAAGACGATCCCAGCGGCACAATTATCCACCTTCGTTTACTACACTTGACGTCAGTAGCAACAAAAGCACAGGATATATATTCAACATATCTTAAATGTACTGGTCAATTCCTGGGTCGAGCAATTCATTCTGCATTTTCAATTTTAATAACTTAACCGAGCCTGGATCTATGTCCGCTTTGTTGATAGTTTGCTCACCTTTGGGTCTTAATAGTGTTTTACTAATCATGAGTGTGCTACTATCTAACTCTGTCTACATCTTCAGATACACGGGCGTGATGGCGTATATTTGTATTTGTTTTGAGGTTTTTAAATCCTTCCAGTCTAGTAGTAATCGCTTTTGAAAGGTATTATATAATTTAATATAATAACCTTGCATGCTATTTATATAGCGGAACATTGTACATACTGAAATTATGTAATTAATTAACTCCAAGCAAGAAATGGATAAATTAATTAAACAGGTGGCCGGGTGGTGATGACTAGACTATTTGCCTTTCTGCAGCAAGAATGTAAAAGACGAGTGATTAGCCAAACGGGTCATTACTGTCATGACTACCTGCTAGGTGGTAGAATCCTGCAATGCCTCGACCAAGATTTGTAGGTACCGCCGTATATTTTCCTGTTGCAATAACGTTAATGCTTGTCATGTTCTGGTTTAGAAGGTAGGGTAAGACCTATTTTTAATCACAAGTAATGATGCGATTCAAAATCTCTACGTTATTGTGACACCTGAGTGATATAACGCAGCACTCATGCGTTTGTTCGTTCGCTTCCCTTAATTCATGCAATATCCAATTTCGAGCTTTTTAATTTTTCCAATGTGTCTAAAGAAAGTAATAGGATAGATAGACCCCTGCTGCGTGCAGTGCAGTTCATATACTGTGACTACAAAGCATGTGTGCGGATAGAGGGCAACATATCACCTTGGTTTGATGTCAATATTGGTGTCAAGTAGGGTTGTGTATTGTCAGCTCGCCTGTTTATTCTGTTTCTGGATAACTGTCTCTTAAGGATGAGATTAATGAATGTGGGAATGCGGATGAGTGATCTGGTGGTAAACTGCCTGCTTTATGCGGACGATGCTGTTATGAAAAATGACTGTAAGAATATGGGCTTATAATTGAATGCGAAGAAAACCAAGGTATTTGAAAGGGAACTAACCAGAACGGATGTAAGAGTAGTGATAGATGATGTAGTGTTAGGACAAGTGGACAAGTTTGTATATCTTGGATGTGCTTTTAGCAGGGATGGAAGGTACACCGCTGATATAAAGAAAAGTGTGTGCGAGGAACAAAGTAAATGGAGCGTTGGTAAAACTACCACAGCACTGTTCTTAGTCGGGGTGCCCTACATAAGTCTGTGCTTGGCCCAACGCTATTGCATGGAAGTGTGAGCTGGGTATGTCAGAAACAGCATGAAAGTAGAATGAACGCGGTTGAAATGATAGCGTCACTATGATGAAACACTCGTGGATCGCGTTAGTAATACCGAAGTGAGAAAGAGGTTGAATTGAAAGAGTATCGGTGTAAAAATTAGAAAGGGCACGCCCCGTTGGTTCAGACATGTTGAAAGAATGGCAGATAAACGGTTAACAAAACAGAGTGCTAAGTGTGAGTTTTTCTTTTCGCATTCGATCGTGAGCGCGTTTGGAGTTTACTAGGAATTTGTATGTGATTTGTACAGCGCCACCTAGTGGTAAACGTGAGAAACCAGTTTACCACTGGGTGGCGCTGTACAAATCACATACAAATCCTAGTAAACTCGAAAAACTCACACTTAGCACTCTGATGTCATAGTGGAACGCGTACTCGTAAATAACCATTGATATAATCAGTAGGTGGTGTCGAGTCTTCAAAACCGGCGAGTTTGTATGAAGAGAATTATGAATATGCAGGAAGCAAGGGTTTTTATATCAATGTAAATAACGTATACCTACTACAATTTTACATATTGTATGATGTACAGAAAAACATTAACTGTATATAAAAAATTAATCTGGTTATTTCCACGCTGTTTTATTGTGAATTTCGAAATTTGAAACGTATTAAGGGATTTTTTTATATCATCAGATGGCAAACTAGGAGGCTCCGTTTTGGTTTTCCCTATGAAAAGAGAAACTATCGCCTATAGACATCAAAGATAAAAATGGTGCGTTGCTATCCGTGTTGCTGGTTTTTTTTATATATTATAACATAGCAAACAAGTAGATGGGTGTCCTGATGGTTAGAGTCAACCATACCGGAACACGACAGTGCCTAGTACTGACGCTAATGCGGCAGGAATAGGTAAGGCGGTGGTACCAGACCCGGGCGAGACAATGCAGAACTGCCTGGTAGCCACGATGGTAGTGACTCGCATAGCCAATTGGTCGCCTTTTACGACCTGATGGCAGAGCGACAGTTGGTCTATTCTTCAATGGAGCCCGGGACCAACAAAGGGAATATGGCATGCCACCTGTATAAGTCTACCATCTTCTTCACCCTCCATATCCAAACCCGAATGCGACAATGCTTTCCCTTTCCCCCATACCCCTTGGTTTAATAAGTTTGGTAAAAAAAACGTTTCGTATTCGTCTTTATTACAATAGGGTGCATACTTCTTGACGCCAAGAGTACGACCATGTTTATAATTAAAAGTAAAAAGTTAATTTATGCGACACAGTTAAAAGCAACAAGTTTTAAAAGCGCTAAATGTTGCGCGCCCTATTTGGACACACTTAGCTGGAAAAGGCGCGTGATTTCCACAGAGGATATTGACTATGTGACGATGACCCCACTTCATCCCTGTGACTAAGCGTGGTATTTTTGTGAATCCTCTAAAAGGGTATCCTAGTATGAGTACATACTATGTTCCCGTATATAATAAACAAGCCTAAATTTTTAATAAATTTGAATTTAGAATTCCTCATTACACGTCGTATATTTGAGATCAAAGTAGCCAGTTCGCAAAAACATTCTTTCATGTGTAAAGTAGCCTTATCCCAAATAACAAGTTCCACAATTACTTGTATATTTTTATTCGTTGTATTTTGTGATGTTGGAAATTTCTGTTTGAAATAACAATTAACACAAACTTGTGCCGTTTCGCTAACTGGCGTGCCGTAAGTTTAATGTCGAGCAAAGTAAATTCTAAACTATGTCAAACAATGTTCATTTGTTTGAGTTAAAAGTTTTCGCAAAATAGGTTTTTATGTTTCGCTTTCGTTCCGCCTAATTGTTCCTTTGAGTTAACGATTTTGTTGAAACGAGTTAGATTGGCAATTTGGGATTACACGAGTATTTTGGCAAGCGCACGATTCGCAATATTGGTGTTTCTTTTCATTCAATCTCCTTTTTAAGAATTCAATAATGCTAAAAGCTTACATAATTCGTTGATGTCTGCATGGCCTGTCCTTTTTCATAGGGACTATTATATTAATTAAGGTACTTTAAGTCCTTTTTACATTTCAAAAATAGTAATGTGAGACCAGTGATATAAAAACATTGATCTCTATAAAAAGCCCAAGATGCACAGTCTCGAACAAAACTGACACTCAAAACTGTCACTAATTTCACATAAGTAGTTATAGATATGGCTAAAACATATGTTTTTGCATATCCAACCTTAAGCGCAAGGGTTATAGTTGTTTTTACAAAGCTATGTACAAAAAGAAACAAAATTGACAGTGTCGCGACCGACGTGATTCTATTTGAAACGAGCGCATAATGAAGAATGTTACTAGGTATGCCAAATCGCTTGCAATTTTGTCTCAGTAAAGCCTGTATGTATACAAATACACTAGTTTTTGTTGTAGTAAAAAATACCTAGTAGTTTTGATTTTATAGGCATTCAAAGTTTCAAAAAATATCAAGTCTCGCTAACAGCCACGTGACCGCTTGTGACGTCATGACACAACGCGCCGCGCCTCAGTATCAAATCAAGTCTCCAGCGGTTATAGTATAGTAAGGTGTTATAGCTTGCGCAGTATTTTGTTGTTTTCGTCAGCGTATTACTTTAATAGTCTATTAATAGTAAATATTATTCGATTAATAAAATGGATGAAGAATTCGAAAAAGGGCAATCGGATATTTTACCTAAAATAGATGGATTAATGGTTGCGCATTATTTATCAACAAATAGTGATTAAATAAATAAATATTCACGTATACATATATATATATATATATATATATATATATATATATATATATATATATATATATATATATATATATATATATATATATATATATATATATATATATATATATATATATATATATATATATATTAGTGATGGGCCGAATGTGATTTGAACCGAATTTGAACTTCGGCCGAACATTCGGTGAAAATAGAAAAATTCTTCGGTTTAATTTTGGAGCGCTTTCTTAAAAGCGACACGTCGTGACTTTTTTACGAATTTGCTTAAAATTTAATTATTTTATACTAGCTATTTACCTATTTTACTATATTAGCTATTATATTGTCCGCGGCTTCGCTCGTGTAAAGTAAGAGAAAAGCTATCCTATGTCAAAAAACTGTGTCTAATTCATAAATTGTGTCATAATCAGTTAATCCGTTCGGAAGTTATCGTTGACGAAAAAATCTGGAAAAAGTGTTTTTTCTTAGCATGTTTAAAATGACTTTCAGACTAATTAACCGATTGACTTAACAGTCTAATCAGCTTTTCTTTCTATAAATTGCGTAAAATAAGCAAATTGCATCAAAATCGGTTGATTTATTTGGGATTTAGTAATATCGAAAATTCAAAAAATAACTTTTGATATTGCTTCGACATTTCTGAGTCTGTAAATTACGTAGCTATGAAAATATTTTAGAGGTCAAAAGTTGCGTTGAATGCCATTCGAAAGACCAAAATCAGTCATCGTTTTTAAAATATATAGCATTTCAAAAATTTTGAAATTACTGTCATTTACGACGACTTCTACGTACTAACGAATATTTGTAACAAATTTATGATTTTGAACTCTGAAAAAAATCTGTAATGTGCTAAGATATAGATAAAGATCTAGCAGAAAGTTTCAGGGATGACCTGCCGGGTCAACCGTTTTACAGATTTTTTGAACTCTTCGAACTCAAAAATCTATGCTGAAGTTTTTTCATTTTTGTTTTTATGTTTTTTATTTAGCGGAATGTTTCAAGAATGGCCTGCTAGGTCAACTATTTTACAGATTTTTTTTTCGAAAGTATAGTATAGCCTATGTTTCTTGGGGATGATTTAATATCTTTCCAATGGTGAAAGATTTTTTCAAATCGGTTTAGTAGTTTTTGAGTTTAGATGATATAATATACAAAAATATAGAATACAATTTTTTCCTCGTTATCCTCGTTTCCTAATATATATATATATATATATATATATATATATATATATATATATAAATCTATCCCTATTTTCCTTGGTCACGACATCACGCCTGAATGGCTGGACCAATTTCGGTAATTTTTTTTTATTGTGTTTGTAATGAAGATTGTTACTAGGTACGCCAAATCGCTTGCAATTTTGTCTCAGTAAAGCCTGTATGTATACAAATACACTAGTTTTTGTTGTAGTAAAAAATACCTAGTATTTTTGATTTTATAGGCATTCAAAGTTTCGAAAAATATCAAGTCTCGCTAACAGCCACGTGACCGCTTGTGACGTCATGACACAACGCGCCGCGCCTCAGTATCAAATCAAGTCTCCAGCGGTTATAGTATAGTAAGGTGTTATAGCTTGCGCAGTATTTTGTTGTTTTCGTCAGCGTATTACTTAATAGTAAATATTATTCGATTAATAAAATGGATGAAGGATTCGAAAAAGGGCAATCGGATATTTTACCTAAAATAGATGGATTAATGGTTGCGCATTATTTATCAACAAATAGTGATTAAATAAATAAATATTCACGGGACAAATTACACTTACTGATCTAACCCCAAAGTAAGCAAATATTTGCTTGTGTTATGGGTGTTAGTCAACGATACTAATACATAGAAATACATATATAAATAGCAGAATATATATAATAAACACCCAAACCCGGAAATACAAACATTTATGCTCATCACACAAATGCTTGTCCCCGTCGGGGATCGAACCCGAACCCCGTTGATCGCGGAGTCAGGGTCGCTAACCACTCGACCAACGGGGCGGTCATTTCGTTGGCGCCGAAATGCGAGGAAGAAAAATGCAAAGGTAAGAAAACTTTCCTTGCTACTACTTATGCTTAATAGTTTATCTGTTCTAAATTATTTTATCAAAACAAAATACCCAACTAATTTCGTAATGAAAGAATGCAACTCAAATAATAGAAGTACCTACCTACCATTAAATTTTTACGTTAAAGACAACAAATATGTATTAGTTTTGTAGCTATAGGTAGATACGTAGGACGTAGGTATATGTACGTGTATAGGTACCGTTCTTCTTAATTTAAATAAATACCTCGGGAACTGTACATTTTCCCAGAATTAAAAGGAGCCTATGAGTTATTCCAGACTTCGTCCAGATCCGTTCAGTAGGCACAACTCATGATTTCCTAGTATTTGGATTGGACATTTTTTTTGGAAAAGTATTGAGGTGTAATTTCAACAGCACGGGCGCGCGACCGCGAGCGCTGGCCGCCGAGCGAACTAGACTGAGCGTGTTGTGAGATGACGTCACAGCGTCAACGGCAGCCAGCGTCGTGCGGTTCAACTTATTTTACTTCTAAATCGGAAACTAATTGACGTATCGAAGTAATTCTTTCACTAGTATTTTTTATTTTTCACAGAGAATATGGGGTGCTAATAATCAAAAATAGTTAACATTCTTCATTTAAAATTGTGTGCTCATTTTTGGAGGACGTTTTTGATACACTGATTGTGTATCTTGAGTTTTTTATATCAAAGTGTGAGACCATTGATATAGTATATTAGTCTGACCACAGCTCACTGGTTTCTAATTTAGTGGAAATGTCAGAGGTGAGAGGTGCCACAACTAGGTACGTGTCACAGATTAAAAACGTTTAAGTTTTTTTTAATAGTAACATCTAAAAAGCCATCAAAGCAGGGCTTGTTAACCGGTTAATATTCAAACCTTAATCATCGCAAGTAAATAAGGAGCGTTTTGTAAAGATTTGGCTCTACCTTAACCTCCAACGAATATGCACATACCCCAAAAACCCTTATAAAAATCCACAAACCGATTTATAGAGGTCTTTTTATATATTTGTCTGTGATGTTTTTTCAATCAATTTTTGTTCGAGCTATGTAGGACGTACCATTCGTTGGTTTTGGCTTAAACCGGTTTATTTAGGTTTATGAAGCGCTCTCATATCAGATACGGACTGCTAAAAGCCTCTATTAATTAACCGGTATTTTTTAAACCGGTAAAATACGAGTGGTATGTCACATACAGTACGGGCAAAAAACACCAAAGAAAGGTTTTTAAAAAACCTGTATAAACCGGTCTATTGGTTAATCAAAACCTTATGATTTCCTCTATAAGGGAACCGGTATTTTTGAGGTTAAGGTAAAGCCAGACCTGTACAAAACACACCTAGTCTATTTGCACTACTTTGAGTTTGAAAATTAACCGGTTAACAAACCCTGATGCAAACTGTCACATTTATTATAGGCATGAAATACACATATATCTAGTGTGTAAATTAGGTACAACTATACAGCAAAAATTAATTATGATTAGAGATTGATATGTGAGAAGTGGCGAAATTTGTTCACTAGGAAACGAGCATGGTAAATATTATGGTAGAAATGTCGTGGTTTCATATTATAAGAATTACTTCTTCCATGGAAACGAGATTTTATGTTAGCGATTATATTAATATTTCCTTATATTTGCAGTTTTCATTTTTATGAATAATTAATGTACACTAAGTTTTTAAATATATAACGCGATATTACAATTAGAGTATTAATTGTTTTTCCTTTGAAACAAACGCTTGGGCTAAGATTGGAAAATGTCCTTATAGCTCCTTTTCTGTAATACGATTACTGTATTTTATTATTTTTTTTACAACATGAGCTGGCAGACTAGCAAACGGCCAGGCCGCCTGATGGGAAGCGGTCACCGATGCCCATGGTCATCCCACAGCATACGAGGAGATGCGCTGCCGACTCTTAAGAAATTCATAATTCCGCCTCTTAAAAGATTCAATTTTATATTTTTAGGAAATATAGACTTAGGGAGTTCATTCCATAATTAAATTTTTAAAAAATATTTGCCGGAATGATTGTTCCTTACCTGTACAAATGTTCTATTACTGATAGAACGGTTTTATTACCGGCCCAAACATTCCTAACAAAAGCCTAGCAATACACTACCAATACACAGTCGACTTGCACATACAAAACCTTATAAGTTTCTTCAGCTTATAAGATCGTTGTAATCTGATGTCGTCTTTTTAAAGGCTCTTCTTACATCGTCTAAACATGTTTACACTGTTTTCTTGCATAGCCTACTAATTAATAATATTTTTTTTCTATCATTAGACAGCAAACAAGCAGATGGCCTTCCTGATGGTAAGAGGAAACCATTGCCTATAGATACCAAAGATGTTAATGCCGCGTTGCTATCCTTGTGGCGAGGTCTTAATGCCAAGTGCATAATTTTACCGGCTACCTTACACTCCAAACCGGTACACGACACTGACGTGTCGAGGCTTTGGTGCCAGGCTCGGACGAGACGATGTAGAACTCTACCATCTAGTAGCCACGATTGCTCGCATAGCCAATCGTTCTACTCTTACGAACAGCCTGGCAGAACGGCAGATGGCAGTTCTTCAAAGGGGGCCAACACGGGAGAAATACGGATAATATCCGTATTATATAGATAGCCTATATTGATGGCTCTACTCGCAAGCGAAACTGCGCGGGTCAGTTATGTACATAAAAATGCGACGAATCAAGAACTTCAGTGTTTCTATAATTAGAAATTAGAAACAGTGAAGTTCTTGATTCGTCGCATTTTTATGTACATAACTGACCCGCGCAGTTTCGCTTGCGAGTAGAGCCAAAATGCGACGAATCAAGAACTTCAGTGTTTCTATAATTAGAAACACTGAAGTTCTTGATTCGTCGCATTTTTATGTACATAACTGACCCGCGCAGTTTCGCTTGCGAGTAGAGCCATCAATATAGGCTATCTATATATATAAAAATCAATTGCTGTTCGTTAGTCTCGCTAAAACTCGAGAACGGCTGAACCGATTTGGCTAATTTTGGTTTTGAGTCTAGGGAAGGTTTAAAAGGTGAGAAAATATGGAAAAACTAAGAGTATTTAAAAAGGCAAAACAACGTTTGCCGGGTCAGCTAGTCTTTTATAAAAAATATGTGTATCTCCTATTTTAGTCTCTTAGGGATTGATTTTTGAAGTAGCCGATATCAGTCGATGTTTGATCAAGGTCTTGAATTTGCCAAATTTCATCAAAATCGGTGCAGTAGTTGACCCGTTAAAACGTAACAGATAGACTTTCGCATTGATAATATGAGTGTGGATTCAGCAAAAATATTGTATTCTCGTAACGTGAATTGATTTCGATGATTATATTTTAATTAGGTACCAAGCACCGGTTCTTGCTCTAGTTTACGGCCTGCGACGACGACGACGGATTTTTGTTCGCGGACTTTATTGTCCGCTAAAATAGATCACTTACAACTGTATCGAGTAACGTAAACGAGAGATTAAAAGTACCGAGTACAAAAAGTCCACCGAATAACCAAGGACATGCAGAGAGCGGACCGGTCAAAAGTACGGGGTCCCCGAAAAGAATAGAACAAGTGTGACTAGGCGAAGCAACGCACACGGCGGACTGTAGTCCGTGTTGTGCGCTAGAGCGTTGTGCAACGAATGATCGCACGCAGTGTGCGTTCAGTTCGCGGTAAATTCGCGGCGGAGTTTTTATTCGCGGAGCGTACTTTTTTCTCCGTCCGTCGTCTGCGCAGGCTATTAAGGTTACAAAGAAGATCCCCCCGTATTGGTCCGAGCTTCGATTGGCTTATGAGTCACTACCATCATGACGACTAGCTAGAAAAGTTTCGCAAGGTCTCGCCTGGATATTCGGTACCACCCCCTACCAATCCCTGCCGCAACAATATTGACATTATTGCGGCAGGGATTGGTAGGGGGTGGTACCGAATGTCCAGGCGAGACGTTGCGAAACTTTGTCGCATTGCTTATAAACTTGTAATTGTCGTATTCCGGTTGGTAACCGTATACTTATACATGTGGCAGAAATGATAGATAGAAATAGATCATTGTGTTGCACAGTTCTTTACTAGTCATGGTAATTTTAAAGCTAAATTATTCACGTTCAAATTAGTTCCGTCTCCTTTTTGCGAATACTCCACCATAAACTGTAAATATGAACAAACCGCCCATCATATCCTTTGTGAGTGTAATCTCTGGCGAAACGAACGTAGCCAAATGTTTGATAGTATACGATGTATATCCGGGGTAATCTACTATTCCGACATTGTAGCAACACGTGGGAATTTCCGTGCCTTCAAGCGATTATGTCATACATACTACTGGAAGCAGAATTAAGAAGGCCATTTTCGTAGGACATCAAATACCTAAATTATCGTGATGCAATAGCAATCAGGGTTTAACCTGATTGTAAACGTCTCATTTCTTAGCAGTTTTTTGCTTTATCTTTACGTTGTCTCCTGCTGTAAAGGAAGGGAAACTGGATGTATTTTCCTAATCCTCCTATACACTTCTGATAAATTTCGATGCGGGTTCCAAGACAGCTTAGCTTTTCCCCAGGGCACCCTGAGCTCGCAACTCAGAGGTTATCAGGACGGTTGCCGCTGTTGATTCTAGTTTGCAGAAGTTACAGTGGTGGGAACGAGAGGTAGGCCCATTGCCCTTTAATTTATGCACGTGGCACTGCCATCCCGCTACACGGTGAGCAAAGCACCATTAACATATTTGGTGTCTATAAACGATGATATAAAAAAAAGATGTTCAGCATCATTTGTTTTACATTTTCACCAATTACAAGTCTTCCGCCGCAAATGCATGTAAAAGCCTAGCCCTTCTGTAAATGCGCTATCCAAATTTATTATTTTTGTTATAAATTGTTTCTTGGTGTTAGCAATTTAGCGCCTGTTATCTGGCACCTAGAGCAACCTCTCCTCTCGCTCTACCACATGGCAGGCGCTGTAGGTACCGTTTTTTTTTTCTTATAGTAGAGGGGACAAACGAGCAGGAGGTTCACCTGACGGTATGTGACCACCGCTGCCCATTGACATCCGGAATACCAGAGGTCTTGCAGTTGCGTTGCCGGCCTTTTAAGAATAAGTAAGCTCTTTTCTTGAAGATCCCTAAGTCGTATCCGTTCGGAAACACCCCTGCCGGTAATTGATTCCACAACAGAGTAGTGCGAGGCAAAATGTGTTGGGAAAATCGCACAGTTGTGGATTTCCAGACATCGAGATGGTGAGTATAGAACTATGGAATTCGGCATGAACATTTAATACCAAATAAGCAATAAAATTGCGTCTAAATAAGAACCATCGTGTTTTATCTTACCTTCCAATTCGAAATACAAGCACTGACGCTTTTGTCTCAAAAATAGGTAAGGAGGTGATGTCAAACTCTTTCTCTCAAACTCTGTCAAACAAGACGTTACAGAACTCAACCACCTAGAAGTCACTACGGTACTGACACGTTTAGCCAATCTTCCAACTTTTCCAAGCAGTTCATGAAAAGCAGCTGGCCTGTTCTTCGACATGATGTAAATATAATATTATTATTCTTTATCAAACGGGATTGTCTCATGAGTCATCTTACTAGCGTAACGCTTGCATAATTTTAAGATTGTTGGTACTTTACATAATCCAGTATTTGGTCTTCTACTTTATATAAATGTAAAATTATTTCAAATAACCAGTAGCAAAGTTTTACTAGGGCCATTCTCTTTTTAATCGCCTAAATATCGGTCTTCTTTAAACTCTCTCTCTTATAAATACAAATATTTAATTTATGATAAAATTACATAATGTTATTATTTTATATTGGTTGAAGTGTATTTCTAAAAAACGTTGTTATTCGAATATAGTAACATCGTTCGTTAATCGTAATAATCTCTTATTTATGGTAACTCAGTTGTATTCTTCTGTAACTCAAACTAGTTAGTTTTTAGGGTTCCGTACCTCGAAAGAAAAAACGGAACCCTTATAGGATCACTTTGTTGTCCGTCCGTCTGTCCAGACCCTTTTTCTCACGAACACGTGGATGTATTAAGCTGAGATTTATATCAAATACTCAGGTCTACTGTCCCTTGGAGCTGTGAAAATGCAATCAAATCTATCTAAGGTAATGCAATCAAAAGATACAGTCATTTATGCCGCAAATTTCCGCTCGAAACTCACGAGGGCATCAAAACCTACAGGGTACTTCCCGTGAACTCAGAATCTTGATAAATGAATAAATGAAAAATTGCGGAAACCTTAAATTTTTAGTTACATCATATAATAAAAAAATTTGGTTATTTTGCGGCTGATATATTATTGCTATCATGTATACAGGTTTGTACGGAACCCTCGGTGCGCGAGTACGACTCGCACTTGGCCGGTCTTTTTTTATTTATGTTTTAAAATTTTTGATGACATCATACACAGACTATTCAGATGGTCTGGTCTCATTGTCAGGAAACTTTAGAATAAGAACGAGATTAATTTTATGAGATCTATTCTCTACTTTTCACGGTACTTGTTGAAACTCCACTTCAATAAAATATTTATCAATTAATACACTTTTGTACAATACGCGACTATAATTGATTTCCAACTGGTTTCATTTACACAAGCATTATCAGGGATTTTACAGTTACTAACTGTAAATTTACAGAAACGGTATAAGTGTATTAAATTGATAAATATTGTACTTATGAGATTTATTGTATTCATGGGGAATAACATATTATGATTCGGGCTCTTTCGAAGAAAAGAAGAACAGCCTTATTGCTAGGCATCTCGTAAGCGAGAAACGCTAATACTTGTCTCCAACATCGTGACTAACTAATTAGGTGGAAGAGTTCTGCAACGTCTTATCTATTCCTGCTGTAGTAAAGTCGGTGCTGTCGTGTTCCGGTTTGGAGGGTTAAGTAGCCGGTATACTTTTGCATTCGTATTCCATCCCTCTCACACGGATAGCAACTCATCATTGACATCTGTGTCTATAGGCTATGTTTGACTCTTTCCGTCACAATAACCCACTTGTTTGCCATCTTATTATATAAAAATCCTGTTTTATGTACCTGGCCTCACTAGGCTATTTAACCTACTCTATGACATCAGCATTTACAATCTCATAAATTAGAATTTAAGAATTTGTAAATGGCTAGCGGTTACTCGCGACTGTGTTCGCGTGTATAAGTTATTTAAGAAAAAACTTTGTGTCTGATATTTTTTAGGTCTTTTTAAAATATCGCAAAATCTCCTAGGTCGAATCTTTTAAGATTTTCAGAAAATCTAAGTTTTCAGAATCCAGTCGAATGCCATCAATTTTCCGATCAATCAAGCCGTTCAAAGTGATGAGATATTTAAATATACACATAAACAAATACACACACGCACACACCTTACAAACGGATATACCTACTGACGTCATCGTGAAAATTGTTGGAAAATGTTTCTAGTGCCTCAAAATGTGTAGATCTGGTAAAAAAAATTTCTATTAACGTAGCGGGACGGTAAAAAAATATTTTATTATTTACGTTTAATTACTACTATTATACTTTTGACGAGTCGGTTTTTTATTACCTATAACTAGCTATTCGGAAAATCTGCATATGTACAATGCAGATAATAAATCAACTACCGACCCAAGCCTTATAACAGTGACAGCTAAAACATAATATTATACACTAGTCTATGGTTACAGCCTCTAACAGAGAGCGGGTAAAAATAAACGATTTTCCTAATACTGGGTAATAATTAATACGAATAAAGGACCCGTTTAAATCCAACAACGTTTGTTATGGTGTTATATTACGCGTATAAAATGCTAATCCAGCTTAGGATTTATGTGTTAATATCTGTGTCTTTTTGTAACGAATGATATCCGTCTGTCATTGGCTCAACTTGGCTTAAACAACCTCAACTTCAGCATTCGTATATATCATTTGTGGGGAAATGATTTCCCTACATTATTATATAATTCTAACTACTTGTGCCTGCGACTTCGTTCGCGTGGATGTAGTTTTTTTTAGGTTTTAGGCCATATAATTTTCCATTCTTTTAAGATAAAGGTAGTTCCCACCAACTTTATAAAACTCAGTATTTTTTATTTCATTGTTTTTGGTTGGTTATCATTTTGACAACAATAACTTATTTTTTTTAAAGTTAGTCTTTATCTTTATTTACTTTAGTAATTTTAATGTGAAAAGTGAAATTGTGTCGATTTTTTAATGCGTGAACTATGGTATAGTAAGTATCAGCGAACTAGTAAATAAAATATTACATATACATTTCGTTGTCTGTAGGGTTTAGATTAATCGGCTTATAGCGCAAGGTCCCAGGTTCCCAGTCAGGTAAAAGTGTTAGGTTTTTGAAATTTTCCTCAAAAGTACAAAATTTTAGTAGAAACATAGAGTGCGCCGTGTGGTGTGCCCTTCGGGTTTTTAGTTATCGCTCAAAATAGGCGATAATCTTTATAACGTATCTCGTCAACGTGTGAATCTTGGTGAATTGAAAATCATAGACGTTCGGTTCCCTCTGTCTACTACGTAAACAAACCGGCGTGATCATATTTTTTATTTATTATAAATTCGTTTTTATTTCATTTTATAAGATAGCAGGCAAACAGATGGGTCTCCTGATGAAAAGAGTCAACCATCGCCTATAGACAACAAAGATGTAAATCTTGTGGCGAGGACTAATCCCACATGCATAAGTTTACCGGCTACCTTACCCTCCAAACCGGAACACGACAGCGACAAGCACTGACGCTATTGCGGCAGGAATAAGTAAGGCGGTGGTACTAGACCCGAGCGTGACAATGCAGAACTCTACCTCGTTTGTTTGTTAATAAATAATTACTTTATAACTGAGTATTATTCGACGCGTAATTATCAAAAACGATAGTATAATAGTGATGATTATTTACATATTACATATTTGGATTTTAAAATAATATTTGCTGTCCCTAAAAACACACGTAAGTTTGCTGAATTATGTAACGTGTAAAGATAATTCGTTTCGTTTTCAAAGTTTATCTTTCGGATCATCGGTGACTGGTGAGCCGTTTCCGTTCGAATGGTTCTATAGTATACGTACCTATGAGTAATAGCACTGGTAATCCATACTATCCATACTAATATTATAAATTCGAAAGTAACTCTCTGTCTGTCTGTCTGTTACGCTTTCACGCTTAAACCACTGGACCGATTTTCATAAAATTTGGCATAAACATAGATAAGACGATGAGAAAGGACATAGGCTACTTTTTACCGCGGTGAAATCGTTATCGAACTGCTGTATCCGTGTGCGCTGGCGTAATGGATAAGTATACGTAAGTACAATGTACTACAAATATATTGATTTTAAGTAGATCTACAAAAAATTCCGCGACTCTATATATCTATCTCTTGTAACAACCAGCACAATAAGGAATTTTGAGTTGAAAAATTGTTGAAAATTAATAGATGAATTTTGAGTTGAAAAATTGTTGAAAATTAATAGATGAATTTTGAGCAGCAGGATTATTATGCGCAGGCGTACGCAGGCATATTAATCCTTACTAACGAAAAGTTCCTACTTCATCAACACGAAAATCTTAGGAAGATAAACTTTGGCTCTTATACCAAGTTATTTGGATGCATAGTTTAAGAAAAATTGAAAATAATTCAACAATAGTAGGTATTTACGGAAAGGTTGTGCGAGACGCATCGCGCTACTCACCGCCGAATGAGAACCGAACATTGCCGAGAAGAGCCGAACTGTGAATGCGTTGGCTTTACTAACATTTTTAAGGTTCCATATTCAAAGTTTAAAACGGGACCCTATTACTAAGACACCACTGTCTGCCCCTGCGTTTGTCTGTCTATCTAGGTATCTCTCCGTCACACAGAATAAAATAAATATTTAAGTGTGACCCCCATACAACAAACGTGTTTTTTTTTCGTTCTTAATAATGACTACTGGTAGACGTTTGAAATATCCACAGAATATTTAATTAAATAATCACTTTAAAAATAAATAATGAAATTAAAATAAATATTTAAGGAGGCTCCCATACAATAAACGTGATTGTTTGTAATTTTTTTATAGATGATGGTATGGAACCCTCCGTGCGTGAGTTCGACTCGCACTTAGCCGGTTTTTTAAGGTAGGTACATGAGTGGAAGTATATACCTCTAACTAGAAGTGGGTCGTTTCGCGATTTTGCCGTATCAAAATGAAACTGTTTATCGCCACGCGGTAGCGGTTTCTGAAACTTTATTTTGAAAACTATTGATTACAGAATAGCGGCTTTGGCTAGCTGTTCTGATACCTGTCTCATTTCCGTGCAATACCGTTTTGAGCCCTTCCTATCGACGGATCGAGTTGAAATTTTGTGATGAAATTATTTTACTTTAAATATTACGTATTTCTTATGTATTGTATTTATAAATACCTATGTATTGTAGTTATAAATCGAACACATAATATCATCACTTTCGCTGTATGTTCGTTTAGAACTTTAGATCTTTTAAATTAGGCAACATAAGATAGACAGTGATTTAAGAGAATGGATTATATGTATAATACACGCTTAAAATAGTAGAGCAATGCCGAGAATTTAAAAGATTTGTCGTGTAAACATATTTTTGTGCGTTTACATTGCAAACGCTGCAGCGTATATAGTAGGGGATTGCTATATATAGTAGGGGAGCCCAAGATGCTAAATGGGTAGTTACTCGAGCGTCTAAGGGACCTATTGGATTTTGTGGATTAAATTATAGGAAAAATAAAAGGTTATAAAATGTTTTTCATTTCAATGTTGGGGAAAAAATTTACAGTATAGTTAAAAAAAAACGATGAAATGGAAACACACAATCGTGTCAGATTATGGTATGGTGGGTTAATTGCCAATTAGAATTTAGAAAATCTGCCGATTCAAGTGTAGCGTAAAGGAGTGGGAGGGTCACAAAGTTTCAAAGGAAACATTTTGACATTCTCGAGCTCGTCTGAATTTTCGTTTATTATATAGGAAACGATAATGGTAAGAATAACGAAAAAAATATAATCTGTATAATTTGACAATTTCCACAAGCTGAAGTTATTGGAAATTTGTTTTTGTTTCTGCCATAGTCGCCTGTATATAAAAGGCTTATAATATTTGGTTGAGAGCCTCAACAGTATCCAGTAACAATAACAGTACCCTCTCTATGTAAATATGACGCGCTCGAGTAAATGCAAAAATCCCCTCTTGGGCTCCTCTACTAAAACTTATCTACAACTTTACGAGATATGATGATAAAAATTGTATATTTTAAAAATATATATCTACATATATCCCGAGATAACCTACATTAACCATTTTATCTTTACATATTACAAAAAAATAAGGCTATTTATGAAGGTACTTTAAGCAATAGATACATTACTATTTCTTATCCAATTGAATACGTTAAATACGTTGTACGAAGCAGGGACGGGTCGCTATTAAATAATAAAATGAATGTTAAACCATAACTTTATTTTAAATACCTTTAAAGCAATTTAAACTTACATTATTTTAGAATTATAGTAGTTGTATTTGAAAGCATCCTCAAACCAGATGAGCGAGATAAGTAAGGGTTACGTAGTTACGGTAATTAGTTTAGGAAATGGACGTTCTCTACGTGACTCCATCGTCACCAACTATGTTATGGCGGTTTAATGGCTAACCTACTTTAAACGATTGAACTGATAAAACTTTTTAATTAAGACCTTATCTGGCGTTTGCTCGGAACTTCGCTCTTGGGATTGTTTATCTTAAGCACAAAGATGTTTTACTATAAAGTTTGTTATATGTTGAATTATGACTGTACTAATATTAAAATGCGATAGTCAATTCGTTTGTTGTACTTTAAAGTCTTAAATGCTGTCAAACACGCCAACTTTGCCAATAAATGTATCTTTGCCCTAAAAACAATTTGTAAGCAAATTTGCTGACACTGGAAAATACTATGATAATATGGTAATAATCATTACTTGGTTGGAAAAAGAGTTTTTTTATGACAACACCCCATATCACTGTCCGATCGAGTTTTCACCAGATCTCAACGTTTTGGGGTCCTATGAACTTTTTCCAACTATTTTAAAGAAGACATCAGTACGTTTGTATGTATGTGTGTAAGTAAACATCTCATAATTTTTGAACGGCGTGACCGATAGAAACGTAGTTGACACTTGGATTTCGCAAAAGTTAGACTTTCTAAAAATCTGAATTGATTAGCCCAGGAGAAAATTTCAGCGAAAAAAAATTCAGCGAAACAATGTTTTTTTTTTAATAACGTCTACATTAATGTACCGATTAATAATAAAATCTAATCAGCTCTCATCCTTTAAAAACTGCGTCCAATGCGTCAAAATCAGTTTCGTTCGCGAGTTATCTTTTATGAAAAGTTTGAAAATGTTTTTTTGATATAACTACTGAGATTTTTCAAACTATCGACTTTTATTTTTTATTTTCTGTAATATTTTAGTACTTAAAAAACTGCGTCAAACTTCGTTTTAAAAATCAAATATGAACCATTATCGTGGCTACTTCGACATTTTTCAACTAATCTATTTTGTAGCTAGGACACCATTTTGGAGTTTAAAAATTGACACTTGAAAGATCAAAATCGATCATAGTTTTCAAAATACAGCTTTTTAAAAATTAAAGTGCTGTCATTTTTAACAAACTTAAAATGTTTGAACTTTTCGAGCTCAAAAATCAATGCTTAGGTATAGTTTTTTTATAAAAGTTTTAAAGATGGCCTGCTGGGTCAACCGGTCTACAGATTTTTTGTTGTGGTAACTGAGACTAGCAAGGATTTATAACGTTATAATTTCGATATTTTTGCTGTTTCGTGATTTGTTCCCTGCGTTTCATGCTGTATCGTAATTGGTTCCCCGTCTAGCGCTAGGACACAACGTCATAATATCATATACCATAACCAATCACAACGGCGCAAATATATCGAAATCATAACGTTTTAAATCCTTGGAGACTAGCTACCCGTAACCCGTGTTCGTTTTAATCTGCGGCACTAGTGATTTTTTTAAAGTGGTTAACTAATATTTACTTTTTAAGCAAACAACTACGGCCAGTTATTTATGGAACATCTAAGCCGATAATGATGTAATAATGTGTATTTTATAGAACTTGTTATGTAAATAACATTTCCACGTTGTTTCACAGGTCAGCTGTCACGTAAATGACTGGGAAAATATTCAGCCCAGTTTAAACTGGACCTTAAGGATCAATGTAGTCGAGCGAAACTTGTTACTTGCGTTTTTTAAGTCGCATATTTTATATAAAGTATCAAGGTGAAATAATGAGCAATTGTCTGCGGTTTAGCGACATTAGGATTGAATATCTTGTTGTCAGAAGCACACATACATAAATGTATCGTGTGAGATTTTCCTTTGATTTGATTTTATTAGTTTCAGAAAACCAATAAGCTTCAAGTTAATATTCAAATGGCATAATATACAAATTTGTAAATTGGCGGCGAATAGTATTTGTCGGCGGTCTAACGGGACCTACCGTCTTATAACGCATAAGGTTGTGTGTTCACATCTCGGGCCCGGAAATTCATACTATACTATAACTAGTTTTAGTTTTTCTGAAAAGTATATATAATTTGCCCAAGATACGATATGTGTTAAATTGCCCACGTAGTGAAACTTAATATCGTTGACTAATTATGTTTGCACTAGTTGTAACTCTGCAGAAGAAATAAAAATTGTATCTCTGGACTTTGTTTATACTTATGATGTGACCAGACTTTGAAATTGCTGGCCTAGTGTTTATTTAAAAATTAAAGTTACAATGTTCAAAGTGTATTTCTGGCAACTACAACTAAACCGTTTTAATTCCCAGACAATTCGCCGCGGCTGTCGCTTAAGTCCGTGGCATGCGTTGTACTGATCATATACTTACAATATTAGTCTATGGTACTGATTCATACATTTATTTTTCGTCCTTTAATACTATCAATATACTTCAACTAGTTGTTTCTCGCGACTTCGTTCGCGTGACCCAAAAATATTACTTACTTTTGCTCAGTCGGGTAAAAAGCTAGCTTTATAGCCTTATTCGTGAATGTGGCTATCATACACAAGAAGATTTTTTAAATCTGACTGGTACATTTAGAGACTAACGCGTTCAATCAAATAAACAAACAAACTCTTTAGCTTTATAATATAGTATAGAAATATTAGTAGGTATAGAGAAGTAAATACCTATTTATGTAGATATCATGCGTCTTTTTTCGAAGCGACTAATTCTTCGCTAGTTTTCGAAACGAAGCACTTCTGATTTCAGCCTAACAATGATTATAATAATACTATTGTATCTGGTAGTTGCGATGTAATTTTTATACCGTGGGATACTTTACAAACGTCGTAATAAAATGGTTTGATGCAATATATCAAAATAAAGTTCAAAGTATTTCAATATAAATTAAAGTGAGCATTACTTCAAGGAAATCCGCAATTGCATAATAAATAATTGCGAGTAATAAGCGGCAATCTTTAGTGTTAGTAAATGCGTCAATGCATATGGAGATGAATAGTATTGAAATCAAATATACATATATACATATATTAATATGTAAAGAAAAAACTTTGTACCTCTTTTCACAACAATTACGCGAATGTGTGTAATCTATATACCGGGGTAAACTCAAAAAGTACTGCATGGATTTACTTCAAATTTTGCATGAATATTACTAACAGGTCGGGTCAACATATAGGCTACATATTATCACGCTATCACCTACGGGGGAGGAGCTGTGCAGAGTAAATGAAGTCCGCGCGGACGAAGTCGCGGGCAACAGCTAGTATTAAGTATTAAATTAATACTTAGGAATGTAAAGGAAAAAATGAATACACCTTTATGAATGTTAATTTGTCAAATGATTTAACATTTTTTGCTAATTTGCAATACTCTTTGGTATGGTCTAACGGCAATGTAATTAAATGAAGACCATTATGTTAGATAAGTATATTTTTATAGTGCCAACGATCTGCGTTACTGTTACTGTTTTAAAAGAAAAAGTAAGAAATAATTTTGAAATTTATTATTTGTAAACAATACTTTAATATTCGGCGAATAGTCTATAGTCGACAGCATACTACGGTCGTCTCGATCCAGCATCGCAGCAGTCGCTAAAACGCGCGATTTTGATACCGCGTTCGAACACTCCGAACGCAGCAAGTCACAATATTGCGACGCAGCACCAAAGAATTTTTCACGCGATTTAACGCAGTGAATCACAACAGTCGCAAAATCGCCAATGCTAAAAGTGGCATGTCAGATGTTATAAATATTACACACACATTACCATTTAGACATCATAATATACACACATGTGTGTTTGTGGTTAAACTCTGTTCTTAAACAGAGGAAATTTTATTGTTAAGTCTATGATCATTCTTACGGCCGAATTTTGACATAGCATCGCTAGTTATTATTGGAACGAAGTTCCTTATCGCGCGTTGTGAAAGGGGGCTAGACGGAAAAAATTCTTACGAAAAGTTGTCACGACACTTTTTGCTATAGTAAGCTATTGTAAGCTGTGCGGCGTGCGCATGTTTCTCTGTCTGTCTCTCTCTCTCTCTGTCTGTCTCTTTCTTATAGAAAGCAAGCCAGATATTTTCATTTCTATTTCGTATTGAACAGTGTGGTGACGCGACGATTATTTTTGTTGAGTGAATACAGGTTTTTTGTATCGAAAGGAACTTCGATCCATCCGGGTGTCCCTTGACACCTCTCAAGTTTTTTTATTTATTATTATTGTTTATAATGTTAGTAAGATATCCTTTCAACTTTTCTTTCGTTTTTTTATATTTTTTATATCATAAGATAGCAAACAAGCAGATGGGTCTTCTGATGGAAAACCATCAACCATCGCCTATAGACACCAAAGGTGTTAATGGTACGTTGCTATCTTGTGGCGAGGTCTAATGCCACATGCATAAGTTAACCTTACCCTCCAAACCGGAACACGACAGTGACAAGCTCAGTGCTTTTGCGGCAGGAATAGGTAAGGCGGTGGTACCAGACCCGGGCGAGACAATGCAGAACTCTACTACCTAATAGCCACGATGGTAGTTACTCGCATTGCCAATCGGTCACCTTTTACGATCTGCCTAGTTGACGGCACTTTTTCGTTGACATAACAAAGACAAATCCAATTTTAAATATGTGTTAGCAACCGCACTTAACGACAAGTACTAGCCGGCCAGATGTGTGGCACACCTGTGTTATGCACCTGCTATTTTGAGATAATGACGTCACAATAATAATTAACAAAATATATAACGATGAATGGTATAAATAGGAGGGGATAACATGTATCACGAAAATTCATTACTAAAAGCCGCGGCGGACTACGAGCCCGACGCGTCCGTCCTACCTAGGTTCAGGAGGCCACGCCGCGTAGTTTTTATCCCGATGATCCTATCACTACCATAAACAACAACACATACTGAATTAGTCACGCACACTACACTACACTACACCGTCATCGCCGGTATCGATGACGAAGACTTCTTTACCGCCTAACGCCTAACGCGGGGCGCAACGCCACGACTCCACCACTACCTACTAGTCTGAACGTCGCACTAAGTCGAGGTCCGGTCTCACAGGAGACGGGCCCAATTTAAATTTAAGTTCTAGTTGAGCATTCTGCTCCCCCAAAAAACCCGGTGACGCAGTAACTGTAATAGCCATTTCGAAAATAAAAAAGTTTTCGATTCATTGTAATGCTATGGCTTGTTGAGGGCGTTACTCTGCCCAAAAATTATACTGTGCGTGTTAAAGTGATTCAAGTGTTTTCTTCGGCCAAACTGCTTATCGGTTATACAGTGTGTAAAGAGAACCCTGTCGGATAATTAAAGGTGTTATTTGGTACCCTAATACGGTTACTTATGTGTAATTATTTTATAGATATGAATTAGTTTTCCCAAAAAAAGTAATCTTAACTGATTTTCATACATTAAGTATGGCAACACCTACAAATAAGTAAATTCTATTATCAAAGTATGACGCGCAAGTCGGATGCTACCAAAGGACACGCGGCACGTTTTAAAGTTCCTTTGTAAAAAGCCGAAAAACAAATAGCGCGCCTTCGCGTGGTGTTTGTGCGAAAGCCGCCAAAACGAAACAATGAAACAAACAGCGACAAGCCGTTGTCATTCTTAAAATATTTACTTAACTCTATAGGGAAATATAAATAAAAATACGAATATTAAAAAAGCGATATCTTTTTTACTTTTAGAAATAGTCACTTTAATACTTTTTTCAATAATGCCTTTAACCAACCTATACGCCTCTTTCGGATCGGACAGGGTTTTCTTTACACATTGTATATGGTATGAAAAAACATGGAATCCATTAGAGTGTCTTGCTCGCACGTTTTGCGCAAATGAACAGTTATGGATCAAATGGAAATTACCCCATGTTGATCCGGGTCCCATATGAAGAATAGATCAGCTTATTACTGTTAGCCATCTCGTAAAAGGCGAGAGAAGGCTAACACATGTCACCAACATCGTGATTACTGACTAGGTGGTAGAGTTCTGCAATGTTTTAACTAGGTTTGGTACCAGTCTTGTCTATTTCTGCCATAATAGCGTTGGTGTTTGTAACTGTTGTGTTCCCGTTTGGAGTACAAGGTAGTCGGTCCACTTAATCTGGCATTTTATAACCGTTATCCGTAGCAACGCACTATTATCATCTTTGGTGTTTATATCAGAAATCAGAAGTACTTCATTCAATAAAACTTTCAGCAAGTTATTTTGATGTGTCAACTATTTTTGTAAACTGCTACCGGATCTGAAACGCGGCCACACACTGAAAAGATACTGCGGAAGAAACTCGCGGACTTGCTTTTTTATGTATCATCACTACATACCTAGTATAAAACAAAGTCGCTTTCCGCTGTCTGTCCCTATGTATGTTTAGATATTTAAAACTAGGCAACGGATTTTGATGCGGGTTTTTTAATAGATACATTTTACATGTATAATATTTTATATAGCAAAACGTTTGCCGGGTCAGCTAGTATATCATATTTTTCAAAACAAGGTGTTACATAATGTTTAATTTGTAAGTACGTAATTGTTACAATAATAATAATGATTACTGGCATATATGCAACCAGCTGTGCCTGCGAATTCGCCCGCGTAGAAAATTTTGTAAAATAAAAGTAGCCTAAGTTACTCCTTATTACCGTGGTTTAAAAGATATACAATCTCGGGGTTTTACCCGCATAGTTCCCGTTCCCATGGGATTTCCGGGATTAAGCGGGTCTTTCTCGGGTCTTAAACTATCTTTGTGTCAAATTTCATTCAAGTCGGTTCTGTGGTTTAGGCATTAAGAAGATAGACAGACTGAGATACTTTCGCATTTATATTATTGTATAGATGATTATCAGTTTTCACCAGGAGAAGCATTGCTTGTTTGCTATCCTATGACATAAACGAACTTCTCAACCAATCATAGCAAACTAAGCGTCAAGTGATCGAAGCACTCCACCGTTTCTAACGGGTTAGGGAGCTAACGAAAGTGTGTAACCTATATAGATGTCGCAGTGAAATTGTCAATAGCCGTTAGATTATAATATATCTAGGGATTTTATAATTTGGTTAGGTTAGCTTAGCAGTTAAATTATAATATCACTTAGGTAAATTATAATCTAACGGTACTGACAATTTCACTGCGACATATATACATATGTAGGTCACACACTATTTAGTTACACAATTTAGCCTAATAGTAGGTAGTAGTATAGTGTGTAACCTATAGGAAAAAATGGGTAGGTTATCGGCAAATCCAGCCCATATTCACATTTTCATCATCAAAAATACCTTTAAGGCTAGTTGATATCACAAGGAAAATTAATATAATGAAATGCAAACCTCGACATAGATATCAGTGATGTTTTTGAGGTAATTAGAATTCTAATACCATTTCGGTACATTGATTTTTCCTATTTCCGTCACGGCCTAATTCGACTATGTTGAGTACATGTCTAATTGTATACATGGCTTTGAAGATATGTCGTAGAAGCTGGTGGATTCGTTTTTTCTTATTATTTTTTTCTTTTTTTTTATTCTTTTTTTATTATTTGGCAAAAATACTGTAGGGTATGTGTGTGAAGATATCTCTTGAGGATGACGTCAGCACTGTAAAAGTTGACGTAACCACGTCACAGAAGGCCGTGGTAAATTGATGATTTTCTCAACCAGGCAAACAGCAATCACCAAGCGGCCAATCAGGGGACCGAAGTTCTGCTTGACCGCTAGAATACTGTTCTTGCACTATTATTTCACTACACAAGTACATATAGTTTTGGTGAATCAATTCAATAGAAATCGCATTCAGCACGTAGTATACCATTTTGTCAGTTTCATTTTCATCCGACTTCCTAAAACGGAGGAAATTCTCAATGCCATTTAAACTTGTTGGCTGTCATACGACCTCTCAAAAGTCATGATTGATGGTTGCATGTCGTCGAAAATCAAATATAGAGATAATCGTGACTCAACTTCATGCAAACATCAGCTACATGTTTACATCAACCTACACGGTAGGTTACCCGTCAGCCATAGCAGTGACTGGCAAAACTGACAGCAAAACCTACCGTTTTGGGAGCCTTACGTTTCTAACTGTTTCTTATAAATATGTAAGCTGGCAATGCATGTTATTGGAATTTAAGTTTAACTACTTTAAAATAATATTTATTTTCGTATCTTTGATACATAATGCCCAATCTGTAAAAAATACTACTCAATCGTAGACGAGAATCGGTGCACCCAATGGTCTTATAGCTACACAAAACTACTAAACCTCGGTAAGTCTGTTTCTTTGGGATCAATAAAATATATTATTGATTCAGGCGTTACTTTGCGGAAATCCATTATTGAAAAGATGAAATTAATTAAATTTGCTATTATCCGCAAACTGCTCTATGTATCCTCCGTGATGGTACCGAAAAGAGAGACGTCGGTTTAATAAATGGATGAGACTCAACGATGGTTCGGATCAAACGAAAACCGCCAGCGGCACACTTATCCGCCCACATCCACCACACTTTTACAACCACGACCACGCCGGCACCAATCACAAAAGCTTTTGTGATTGGTGCCGGCACCAATCGGTGAGTCTTATCCTTTTATTAAACCGACGTCTCTCTTTTCGGTACTATCACGGAGGATACATAGAACAGTTCGCGGATAATAGCAAATTTAATTAATTTCACCTTTTTATCAATAAAATAAACACTTATTTTAAAACTTCAAACGTAAACTTTTGAATAAATTATTTAAAAGACGAAGTTATCGCCGATCGATGTTGAACGAACACACAATAACATTGGCATACGTTACACATTGCGATACGGCCTTATAGAATCGTATATTAGAGCTATTTGAAGGCTTTATTTCAAACAATCACACGTTTTTCCAATTCCCTTGGTGCCGTTTTTCCTTATTTATTACTTCGTCGTAGTCTGGTTTATGGTGGAGAATCCTTTTACTTCCAAAAGGTTTGTTACTTTTAATACTTCTATATTAGTAATGTTGTTACGCCAGAGAATTAAATCCCCCGCATTGGTTCCGGGCTTCTTTTAAGAATAGGCCAACTACCGTTTTGCCAGGCAGGTCGTAAAAGGCGACCGATTGGCTATACGAGGCACTAACATCGTGGCTACTAGGTGGTAGAGTTCTGCATTGTCTCGCCCGGGTCTGGTACCACCGCCTTACCTATTCCCGCCGCAAAAGCGTCAGTACTTGTCACTGTCGTGTTCCGGTTTGGAGGGTAAAGTAGCCGGTAAATTTATGCATGTAGCATAAGACCTCGCCACAAAATAGCATCGCACCATTAACACCTTTGGTGTCTATAGGCGATGGTTAACTCTTTCCATCAGGAGACCCATCTGCTTGTTTGCTATCTTATGCTATACTAGCAAAAAGCAGAGCTTTGTAGGGGCTCGCAAAGTTATACTATCTAGTAATATTGTTAGAAAAGTATTTTTATGAGAATTACATCTTTTAATGTATAGACTTTATTTATAATAATAAAGTCTATAATCTTTTAATGTATAGAAAAATAAATAATAAAGTATTTCATCTCTCGCATTGTATATCTGTTTTGTTAATCTTTCACCTACCATTCTTTGTACATGTCCGAACCAACGGAGCATGCCTTTTCTCATCTTTACACCAACACTTTCTTTCAAGCATAACTTCTCTCTCACTTCAACATTACGAACCTGGTCCTGCGTTGATTATACTTTCATGCCCTTCTAACATACCCAACTCTCATACAATATCGTTGGGATAGGCATAGGCAGGCATAGGAATGATTATGCAGGGCAAGAGGGGCACCCTGACTTAAAACTAACGCTCTATTCACTCTGTTCCCCGTCAGCCAGCCAGCCCCCCCCTCTATCTCTCTCTCTCCCCTCCCTCTCTCCCTCTCCCCCCTCCCCCTCCCCCTCTCTCCCCCCTCACTCCCTCTCTCTCCCTCTCTCCCCCCCTCTCTCCCCATCTCCCCCTCCCCCACTCCCCCTCCCCCTCTCCCTCTCCCCCTCCACCTCCCCCTCTCCCTCACCCTCACTCCCTCTCCCCTCTCCCCCTACCCCTCTTTCCCCCCCCTCCCTCCTCCCCATGCCCCTCACCCCCTCTCCCCCCTCCCACTCACCCTCTCCACCTCCCCCTCTCCCTATCCCTCTCCCCCTCCCCTCTCCCTACCCCTCTCCCTCTCCCTCTCTCTCCCCCTCTCCCTCCCTCACTCCCTCTCCCTCTCCCTCTTCCTCCCCCTCTCCCTCTCCTTCTTCCTCCCCCTCCCTCTCCCGCCCCCTCCCTCTCCCTCTCCCTCTCCCTCTCTATTTTTATGGTAGATAACATATCTAGACATGAATGTAAACTACTACGTCGAAGCACAAACCTCAAAGTACGATAATTTTTGAGTAAAATTTACCACAAAAGTGCATAGAAAGTGGCCTAGTGTAGTGTAATAAAAAAAAACTGCAGTGACGGTAATATTAGGCATTCTGTGGTAATCTGTATGCCTACTACGTAATGTAGAAGCTATACTAAGCAGAAGTTGCGCTCCATTTCGTCAACATTCGTTACAGTGCTGAAATAATAATGCATTGTCCAACCAAAGACAAAACTACGCAGTGCTGCAGCGTACTTAAGAGGATAATATTCGCGACCAAAAAGTCGTAACCGCCTTGAATTTCATGGCGTTTCTTTCAATGAGCTCTGACATAGGTGCAGCCCATGGACTTGGCACTTTAGTGGAACGCAAGTGGTGTGGCGCATATCTTGTCTACTACGTTAGTATATAGAAATCTTTGTATTATCATATACACTACATATTTGTAGAATTTAGTAATACAACAATGTAAATAAATAAATAAATATTTGCTCTTTTGCTTCTTAATTTTGTTTAAAATCTGTAGGCATATAAAAGATATATTCCCTGTGTTGGCTCGGGCTCTATTAAAAAAATAGAACATCTGCTACTATGCCAGGCAGTTCCTAAACGGCAAGTGATTGTCTATACAATACTTGTCACTCGTTACTACTATTCTAATTATTGCTATGAGGTAGAGTTCCGCAACATTTTGCTTGGGTTCTCGCCGTGAACTATACCACCTAGTAGTCATGATGATAGTGAAACGTGTAGCCAATCGTTCCAATCGTGCCAATTTCCTGGTGGAATGGCAAATGGTCAATTCTTCAGATGGGATCAGAAACAACACGGGAATATTGCTTACTATCTCATGATATAAAAATTCTAGGCGTCTTAGCTTGATTTTTTTTAACTTCCCGTTACGTATGTGGATAAGGAAGTTAATGATTTAGTCCCGATTTTTAAAATTCGAGAATTTCCACGTTTTGAGGTCCTAGGAACCTATTATCCGACTATTTTCCCGACGCCGTCAGTATGTCTGTATTTATGTATGTGTGTGTGTACGTGTGTATGTAAACTTTCATAACTTTTGAACGGCTGGATCGATCAAAACGTGGTTGATGGCGTTCGATTGGATTCCACTCAACTTAGACTTCCTGAAAATTTGAACCAAGTAGGCCCGGGACATTTTGAGAAATTTTGAAAAAATCTGAATAAATAAATTTGGTGAAACAGCATTTTTTTAACATAAGTACCAAATTAATGTACCGATTGAGTACAAAAACTAATCAGCTTTATTCCTCAAAATACTACGTGTAATGCATAAATTGCATTAAAATCAGTTTATCCGTTTGGGAGAAATCGTTGACGAAAAATTTTGAAAAAAGTGCTTTTTGAACATGACTTCGAAATTTTTCAGTCCGACTCGGATTCTGACGGAGTGGTGTATTACCACTCCTGTGCCTCGGATAAGCACGTAAAAACCCCGTCCCAGTCCCGGTTATCGCTAAAAATAGTCGATAATCGTTACCAAGTTGGTAAAATGTAACGATGGGGATCACCACTCATCTCACAAACTGACAAACTGGTGAATTGTGGTTAACCAAAAAGTTTTTAAACGTTCGATTTACTCTGCCTTCTTCGCAAGGTAAACGGGCGTTATGATATTTTTTTATTTTATGCTATTATGGTGCGGAATAAGAAACCATGGCTTATAAAATATGGAGTTATTTTATTTCATCGATAGGTATTAGAACTCTATATTTCTGGGTGTAAATGCAAGTTACACTGACAAACTAAAAAGGGGTATCCAGTTTAATACGTAGGTATGCTAATAGGAATACACTTTTGATAATTTATGTACACACAATTATCTCGTCTTTTGACGTATTAAGTCGAATCATGTGCGCAACCATGTTAGTTACAAGGTAAGTAGTGATAATATCTTCAATGACGAGGAAATGATACGTCAGAATTCTCTCACGTATCAGAATATGTACATGTGAGCGCGTTAGTGGAAAAAGAATCGTCATCTATAGGCACTAAAGATGTTAATGTACCGTTTTCATCCGTGTAAAGAAAAACTTAAAACACAAGCATAATGTTTACAACTAAACTTTACCCTCTAAATCGTAATACATTAATGATAAGAACTGATGTTATATTGGGGTGACAAAAAAATTAAGTGATTGTATTATACCCGAATGAGACATTATAGAACTCTGCTATGACTTTTACATTTTTTAATATTATTAGATATTAAAAATCAGATGGCTCTCCTGGCGAAAAGAGGCAAACATCCCCTATATACAGAAAGATGGCTACTAGATGGTAATCCCTGCATTGTATCGCAACAGCAATGCACTGTTGCTGTATTTATGGCAGGGTGTGAATGCCACATGCATAAGTTTACCGGCTACCTTAACCTTCAAACCAACAACAGAACACGACAGTAACAAGCGTCGACGATTGCTGCAGGAATAGATAAGGCGGTGGTACAGACGCAACCCACTTAATACTTTCAAACCCAAGCTGGTTTCATTAGGTAAAATAATACACATAATATATTAATAGTAAAAAGATTTTATTGGTACTACATACTATGCTATCGCCTAATTAGTAATTAAACTTTAGTGCCAAGTATGGAGCTGTTATTTATTTTTTACCAAAAGGTACAAATTCGCGGAAAATGACGAAAGTTTTATCCTAAGATCTGGTTCAATTTCAAGTCGATTTCTATATTTATTTTTAAAGTAAACTAGTGTTGATAACCCAGCTTCACATTTATAAGTTGTGACAAAAGACATTTTTTATGTGTTTACTTAACAACATAACCAAAAATCTATCAATCTTCGATCGATAGTAGGTAATATTTTTAAAACAAGGAATGTTTTTATTATTGCATATTTTTACGAACCCAGTATTTTATTTTGATGGCCCGGTACCAGGTCGCGACCCGGCAAGTGGGAAACGCTGTGGTAGAGTTCCGCTACCTCTCGCCCGGGATTAGGTACCAACGCCTCACCTGTTTCTGCCGTAATAGCGTCAGTTCTAGCACTGTCGTGTTTCAGTTTGGAGGAAAAGGAAGCCGGTTAATTGATGCACGTTGCACTACCATCTTGCTACACGGTTAGCAACGCACCATTGACATCTCTGGTGTCTATAAGCGATGGCTTGTTGTTTGAATCAGGAGAGCAATTTTCTTGTTTATTATTCCATAATATATTAAAAATAATAACAAGATCTAGTAATAAAACATTACAATAGTTTAACGGCAATAAGTGTAATTAAAATCACTGTGTCTTGTATGTAATACGACGAAGTACAAACCCTGATGTTGTTCGAAAGGCGACATAATTATATGAATAAAAAAAATAATGTACCTAATTGTGTAACACAACACAAACACAATACCGTTTTTACCATAAGGGCACTCAGGGCCAGTGCCCTGGGCCCCCATCCTCAGAGGGCTCTGAAGGACCGACATTTTCTCTCACATTTAATATCAAAATATTATGGTCGGGCATTATCGTAGCTTAAGAGATTAAAAAATGAATTGCGAACAACAATGTTACAAGAACGGCTAAGTAATTTGTCATAGAAAATGATATTTTTCAGAAAATTAAGTTTGAGGATTTAATTGAACATTTTGGTCAACAGAAATCTCAAAAGAAACTATTATGGTAATCACAATAAAAAAAAAACAGCAGCATACATTACTGATATCATTAATGATATATTGTATTATAATATATTGGATTAATAAAGATCATAGTAAAAAAATGCATAATTTACTTTCTTTACATTCCAAAAGGGCCCGAATTCTTCTGTGCCCAAGGGCCCTAACATAGTCTAAGACGGCCCTGCACAAACACAATAATTGTGAAAACAGTACAAAAGTTTAACAAAAACGATGCAAAGTCATTATTTTCAATTTAGTAAAGTTATATTACTGGTTTCAATTTTGAATATCATTATGAGGAGCTTCTAAAAATAAAATCGGTATATTATGAAACATATATTCCTTTTAATTTATGAAGCAGCATTGAAAAATTTAAATACTTTATAGAATTTCAAACAAAAGCGGATCTGGTTTTTCTGCACGTTCCGTAAAAAGCCGTCATAACAGTGTAAATAAAAATCCTTTGTAATTTTTCAGCATGGTTGAAATTTATTAAAAAGAATTCAATTAATGTTTTCTCCGGAAAAAGCGAACCGGGGGTCATTCGAAAGTTTTACTGGAAGGACTATTTTAAGGACTATTTATGGCTACTAGGTGGTAGAGTTTTGCATTGTCTCGCCCGGGTCTGGTACCACCACCTTACCTATTCCTGCCGCAATAGTGGAAGTGCTTAATCACTGTTGTGTTCCGGTTAGACTTCGCCACAAGAAAGCAACGCACCATTAACACCTTTGGTGTCTATAGGCGGTGGTTGACTCTTTCCATCAGGAGACCCATCTGCTTGTTTGCTATTTTATGATATGAAAAATGTGTAAACGGTTGACCCTACGGGCCATCCCTGACACTTCCAATAAATTAATGTATTTTAAGCTCAAAAGATTAAAAAATATAAGTATAGATTTTTCAGTTCAAACATCTATTTTGTTAAAAATGGCAGTATAGATGATGGTATTCAACTTAATTTTTGAGATCTAAAATATTGCTTAAATTAAATAATCGATAGGTTGAAAAACTTCGATGCGATGTCAAAAAACATTTTATTTTTAATTTTCTTCATTAAATAATCCCAAACAAATTGACCAATTTTGATTAAATTAACGGTATTTAACGCAGTTTTTAAAGGAGAGAGGCTGATATGATTTCTAAGTCAATCGGTAGATTAACTTGAAAGTTATTTAAAAAAAAAAATTAAGTAAATTTGCTAAAAACAAAGTAATTTTAATATTTGAAAAGCTATAAGTTTTGAGAATTAGATTCGATTTTGATTTTTGAATCGGCATTCGACGTAGTTTTTTTAGTAATAAAATATCGTAGTATACCAAAAAAAAAATAAGCAGATGGCTCTCCTGATGGAAAGAGACAACCATAGCCTATAGACACTAAAGGTAGAGTCCTGCTTACTGTCGCCCGGGTTTTGGTATCACCTTAGACAAGCATTGACACTATTGCAACAGGAATAGGTAAGGCGGTGGTACTTAACTTGGGCGAGACAATGCTTAACTCTACCACCTAGTAGTTTAAGCTTTCACCGGGAATAACGAACTTGGGGTTTTTTTTATTCGCTGGATTAATCTAACCTACTTTAGGATCAACAATAACTGCATGAAAATGTTGACGATCTGACGGTTTTTATATCATAGATAGCAAACAAATAGATGGCTATCCTGATGGAAAAAGAGTCCTTATATAGACAACAAAGATGTTAATGGTGCGTTGCTACTCGTGTGGCGGGATGGCTATGCCATACGCGTAAGTTTATTGATTACCTTACTCCGAACCGAAATAAGACAATGACAAGCATTGACACTATTGTGGCAGGAATAGGTAAGGCAGTGGTACCACCATCAACTTGTAGCCGCGATGGTAGTGACACGTATTGCCAATCGGTCGCCATTTACGAATTGCCTAGCAGAACGGCAAATGGTGTATGTATTCTTCAAACGAGACCCAGACCAACACGGTATAAACGAGTTGCGATCACAAGCCACTGTTTTATGCAGCATCGAACTGGCCGTCTGGCCGTCTAATTGAGATGGCGTTTGCCAGCCAGGCCTAAGCCTGCGCGAAGCGTCTCACAGGCCTGGCTTGCGGGACTTGCCGCACCCAGGCGGCAGGTCGGCAGTCTAATCCGCGCAGACTAGCTCCCAGATCTTACGACTTAAAAACTAGATCATACAGTTTATTCAATTTATTCTTGCCACATTAGCGTCAGTGCTTGTCGTACGACCGCGACAGTGGTCGTGTCATGATTTGGAGGTTAAGGTAGTTGATGAACTTATACGACCCTACCACACGGATAACAATGCACCATTTACATATTTCGTGTCAATAGACGATGAATTCTCTTTGGGGGCGTCCATAAATTACGTGAGGTGTTTTTTTTAATTTTCTGTCCCTCCCACCCCCCCTGGTGAGATGTCATGAGATTTTATTGAACCCCCTCCCCCATCCCCCAATCTCACGTGAGATTTTTCAAAATATGGGTTTCTGAAATATGTAAACGCGTTTGATTGTTATTGTAAAAAGAAAAAAAATTCGCGCTTCTATTTACGATTAGTAAAGGCTGTATAACGTCGAAGTATAAATGAAATTATTTTCTTGTTTCAATATGAAAAAAAATTGCGTGATATTTACCGAAACCCCTCCTCCCTCCAACGTAAGATTAGATGAGATTTGACTCGACCCCCTCTCCCCCTTAAGCATCTCACGTAATTTGTGGACGCCCCCTTTCCATCAGAAGCTCTATCCGCTTGTTTGTTGTCCTATTGTATATGTACAGTATTAAAGGTACGAGCCAATTTTCAGAGGAAATTCAGAATCGATAATATGTTCGATTTATGTAAAAAAAAATTTTAAAAATGTATTTTTAATTTTTATACGACACAAAAAACAAAACGCATGGATATAATTTCAATTAAGCAAAAGTCGAACTTAAATATTTTAGTGCCTTCACATCTTGTCCCCTTGTCGCTTCACCCAAATTAAAAGTGATCGGGAAAAGTGTACTTAGAGCGAAAGATTACGTAATAGTTACTAAAGTAATTATAGGTAAATGTACAATGACACCATGCCAGACTACAGAGTTCGTCAATAAATCTACTACTCGGTGCATCCAATTCATACCTAAATTTAGTGGGATATTTTTAAACGAAAATCTTCTTCGATTCGAAGATTATCATGTAATAATTTTATAATAATAATTAAAAAGTACTTTCAAATCTATAGTTCCTAATTTTAAAATTTGGCCGGACCTTTAAAAGTAACTGTATAAAATCAAGTCAACTATCGTTATTTTTTTATTTTAATTGTTTAAGGCGCTTGTTTTCCATCTCACGTGATGGAAAATGTCGATGAAGACAAAGGTGCTACACGCCCATCCAAAAACCTATTCACTCTACTCTTACAGTTTCCAGGACTGTATTTGTCAGGAAAAATAGACCCAGGCAGTTCGTTCCAAACCTTGGCGATTCGAATAATATATAATGAAAATTATTAACATCTTTTAATATAGGTCTCGAAGTCAAAATAGAATCTTACTTCTATCAAAATAATCAGATTCAAGATCGCGGCCCTAAAGGTGGCTTAAAATAAAAGCACAAAACGTCCAATCATAGACAACGTACGGTCGCTTCAAACCACAAAAACGTTTTACGAGTAGCATGTTACTAGCACATTCAAACGTTATATCTATATAAGTAAAGGTAAAAATTTTAAAGCTCTATAAGAATTTTACAAGCTCTCGTCGGCAGGGCTTATTAACCGATTAATTTTCAAATCTAAATCAATGCAAATGCACAAGCAGAGTTTTGTAAACGTTTGGCTCTATGGAGCAAAGTTACATGGGGTTTGAATCAACAAATCGGTTTATAGAGGTTTTTTAAAACTATTCCGATCTGTAAGGTAATCTGTAAAACAGGTCTCCTAGTACAGATACCAGTCTTTCACGTAGACTAAATGTAATGTTAGCCCAGTGTAGACATAGCTTTAAGTTTTTTATAATTGCTGTGTGAGAGAACAAATTAAGTATTTGTATTCCTGTGACGTTCGCCGCTCCCAATTTTTGTCCGCACTGTGCGTGACGGTTTTGGCTTAAACCGTTTTATATAGGTTTATGAAGCATTTTTATCTCAAATACGCTTCGAGCGAAACCGGTAAATACCTCTATTATTAATCGGTATTTTTAAACCGGTATTTTTTAAAACTAAACTAACTTACAACACTAAGGTTGATTATAATATTAATATACTCTTAGGATGTGGCAATATTTTTTGTGTTTCTGTATAATTCTGAAGCCATTTTGTCGCGCCGAGTTTGTAGGCGACACTGAATCTATATTTTTGATCACAGCTTGCAAACTTTTGTTGATTGCTATCGAATGATAATAAACAATCTTAGATAGATATGTATCAGTAGCGGTCTAACTTGATCTATAATCAGATTTGCGAAGAGCCATTTTAAATTTAATTGAGACGTGCGTTATCTTGGCGTGCTGCTGCATAAATTTTACTTGTCTGTGTAAAGTCGCGTTTACATCCCGGGAATAAATTTAATTGAAATTATAAATCTATTCAAATATTCTACTAAACTATATTGTGTAAAAAAGAGAGTTGAATTAGGTAATTAAAGCCTTTCACCCATGTTATTCAACGGCAATTTTATAAAAATTTATCATCACGCCCTCTTCCTTTGTAGGTTAGGCAGAGTAAATGAAACGTCTATAGACTTTCCAGTACACCACGATTCACCGGTTTTTGGTTGGCGAGATGAGTGGTGATCTCTATCGCCGCATTTTACCGACCTGATAACAATTATCGACTATTTCTAGCAATAACCGGGACCGACGGCTTTACGTGCTCATCCGAGGCACAGGAGTGGTAATACACTAACCGCCAGACTGATCTGTTACTGAGATTTTGGATTTCGATAAAAACCTCAATAACGTTTTTGCACGACCCGGGGATCGAACCCGGGACCTCATGATCTGAGCCACAGACTACAACAGATGCTAACTCAGATCTGAGTCGAACGGAACCTGTAAATTTTTATGATTTTATGATTTTCTACAATATTATACATGTTTTTATGAAGTGCAATATTTCTTGGGTATATTTTATTGATATTTAAAATATGACAAATGATGGTTAGTATTTCAATTTAGACAAAATAGAGTTATTATAAACTAGTGACCTGTCCGCGGTTTCACCCGCGTAGCTGTTGTTCCCGTGGAAATATCGGAAAGGTTTATATACTAAAACTTTCCTCAAGAATCAATCCATCTATTAAAAAAACGCATCAAAATCCGTTGCGTAGTTTTAAAGATTTAAGCATACATATGGACAGACGGAGAAAGCGACTTGTTTTATACTATGCAGTCAAGTGCCTCCTACACCTTTTAAAAAATAGTGCATAACCGGTCGGTGTCTGAAACGCTAATGTACTTATCTGCAATAACTAAGAAATGGTCAAAATTAACAATTTGTTGATAATTCGTCAGTTTCTGGTACGTAATTTATCTTGTTAGCTAATTGATTGTCAACAGTTGATAACTATTTCAGCTGGTTTCATTAGGTATAATCCGTCTTATTTTTAAAATCTCAATAATGTTTTGCACGAAACGGGGATCGCACACGGGACCTCATGGTCTGAGCCGAATAGGTGATAGCGCCTAGACCACGAGGCAGTCAACTAATCTATACTAATATTATAAATGCGAAAGTAACTCTGTCTGTCTGTCTGTTACGCTTTCACGGCCAAACCACTGAACCGATTTGGATAAAATTTGGTACAAATATAGTTTGAGACCCAAGAAAGGACATAGGATAGTTCTTATCCCGGAAATCCCACGGGAACGGGAACTATGCGGGTTTTTATTTTAGAATTTTTTCCACGCGAACGAAGTAGCGGGCACAGATAGTATTATTATAAAGAGGTAAAATTTGTGAGTTTTTTGAAAATAATCTTTGAAATTATTGATTCGACTGAAAATTCTTTCGCCAGAAGAAAGCTATCTTATACCAGAATGACGTAGGCTAGATTTTTCTCGCGGGATCGGGTCTAGCTCTTGTTATACCACGGTAAACGGCTAGGCTTACATAGATCCCCATGTTGGTCCAGACACCCTTTAAAAATCTAGACTAAAGACTATCATCTGCTTTTTGCTTTTCTGCAGTTTGTAACGATTTTCACAAGTGTCACTAATATCCTGACGATTAAGTAAAAGAGTTTGCATAGTCTCACCTAGGTTTAGTACTACCGCCTTACCTATTCCTGCCACAACATCGTCACTCCTTGTCACTGTCGTGTTCTGGTTTGGACAGTAATAACGCTGATAAACTTACATGTGACATTACACACAGACATGCACACATGGCAACGCTGAACTCACGATTAATATATTTTGTATATAGACAATGTCATCTCTTTCCGTCAGGAGATTTATCTGCGTTTATTCTGTCTTGTAAAATAAAAAAAACTTGCATTAACGACGTCGCATGTAAGCGCTACGAAAAACGTATGGTGGTAAGTGAATCACAATCGTGTTACTGTCGCGTGAGAGGTTAGAATTCGTAACAATAACAATTCTTCGGTTTGTACATGTTTTAAAAATGGCAAATATATGTACATCTGATAAGTACTAATTATATCTAATACACTTATCTATTTTTGTCCAAATAACGTTAATACTTGCCCACGCCCCAGCTTTGTACAAGTATAACTAATTATTTATAGACTTATGACACAAAATTAGATAAAATTAATCAATCAAACGATTATTTTTGCTAGAGTTTGCCCCATGGTCGAAATTCAAAGATGCTCCGTTTAACCACAGACTAAACAAGTTTTACAGCAGACTTAAGCTATAAATAAAATAGTATAGTAGTATCCCAAGATATGGGTGTGTGAAAAACCGAGCAAAGCTCGGTCAACCAGGTACGAAAAAATTTATATATTCTATAGGAATCGATTTATCAAGTTTCAAGGTCCAAGAAAATATCGGTTTCAAAAATATGTGAAAAACCGAGCAAAGCTCGGCCAACCAGCTATTAATTAGATAATACAAGACTCAGTACTAATGTCATACGATGTAGTCACCGGAATAACTAAAATTAAGTGGTAAGTGGTAAGAATATCCAAAATCCGCTTATTTATGTATAGAGCTATGAATCTGAAAAAGCAAGTCAAATTTGCCAGGATTGAAATGCCATTTTTGTCTATGTTTGGCGTTAAGATAAAATATGACATATTTTTCTTCTTTTAAATGTATGTATAATGCACTGCAAATACTGTTTGGCAAAGAAATCATCATTTTACATTAACTCCACGCTTTTAGTAAACTGTATAAATTGTCAGACCTTTTCATTAAATAAATACGCTTCTATTTATACAAGAAATCGCTTCGAATCTACCATTTTATCACTTACTTTTTGAAAACGAAATATAAGGTCAATTAATTTGCACACATAAATATTTCTTCTTGAGAATTTTGACATCTTGAAACATCGAAATGGAAAAAACGAATTGATTATTATGTTGATCATTTATTTGACGAGCGTAGATGTTTGTATATCTGAGTTTGGGTTTTTATTAAATATATTTCAATATTTATATATGTAATTCTATGTATGAATGTCGTTCAGTAACACCCACATCACAAGCAAATAAATTGCTTTCTTCAGGGTGAGATCAATTCGTGTAATTTGTCCGTTGACATTATTATTATTCTCTACTCACATATATATCTCATTTTAATGTATTAATAATCTCTCTATATATAAATATCAATCTGGAAATTGATCCATATTTGTAGCGAAAGCCTCCGTAGATGTTTATCGAGACTCTTCGCTTAGAAGCTTTTCACAAAAACAACAAACACTAATATATTGTTACGAATAATCTAGAAGCGTATAGAATTGGAGCGCGCGCGCTAATTTTCTAGAAATAAAGGAAAGAGATAGCTACTCCTATTGACAAACAAATAGTTCACCTGGGCTATGCCATAATGGACTTTATGGGATATGGCATAAGGTTGAAAATAGCGTGTACTAGGATTTATGACTCATAACATGTTTACGATAAGAAGTGATTCATTGTTTCCCGATACATTTAGATTTTTCTGGATTCAGCTAGGTCTTTCCCCTGCCTATAAATACAGAGATGTTGACAAACACGAGTCAGTTTTTATCAAGCGATCGAGAACGATACATCAAGTGAACAGTGCGAAGTGAGAAGTGTTTGTTTGTGTAGTGTTCTAAGTTCAGGGATAGTACAGCAAGTGTTCTATTGTGTAGAGTGTATTTAGTATTACGTTGTGTTGTATTGTGTAAATACACGGATTTAATATAAGTGGTGTTTTTCTACAATTGCGAACCCGAGTACGTAACAACTGGTGTCGGAAGTGAAATTGTGAAATGCCACTTATTCCGAAGGAAGGTGTTACCACCAGGTCTCAGGCTGAGACACAGAGGGTTTCAGAGGAGACTGAGATGCGTGCTGGTGATGAACCTGCAAGTGTTGCCAGCACGTCACTATCGTCGAGCGCAGCGCCTACTGATCTCTCTGTTATACTGACGGCTATACAACAACAGCTACGGGAACAACTTCAGCAACATCAACAGGAACAGCAACAGCAACAACGAAAGCTACAGGAACAACAACTGCAGCTACAGGAACAGCAACAACAAACACTGCGTGAACAACTTCAGCAACAACAGCAGCTACGGGAACAGATCAAGGAACATTTATCTGGGTTTGATGATAAATTGACGGTTATCCTGGCGCAACAAGACCAGCTTAAAAGCGACGTGGGCCTCGTCAAGCGTGACATGAAGGGTGTTGAGAAGAGGGTTGATCACTTAGAGGCCAGCTGCGACAAACTAAGTGAAAACGTGGACCAACTGGAAAGAGAGGTCATGAAAATGAAGATCACGGGAGTTAAGTCGGGTGCTGCCATTACAAGCTGCTCTCACCAGGTGGGTCCTCGGGTAAAGGTACCCACTTATGACGGTCTTACGTCATGGAGTGCGTACCGGACTCAATTTGAAATAGCGGCGAAGGCCAGTGGTTGGACGGACGAACATTGCCTTACAGCCCTGAGCACGGCGTTACGGGGACAGGCGCTCTCTGTGTTGGATGCAATGCCTAAAGAGTATCAGTTCGCTGATTTGATGGAGGCATTGGAAGCTCGCTACGGTGAGCGTCACTTGGAGCATGTGTTCCGTGCCCAATTAAAGGACCGTGTACAGAGGAGCGGCGAGGGACTTCAACAATGGGCCGTGGAAATTGAGAAGCTTGTGAGGAAGGCATATCCTTCGGCCGACGCTAACACAGTGAACAATACTATTGTCCAGGCGTTTATTGATGGAATTCGAGACCTGGAAGTGCGTGCTGCTGTTCGCCTTCAGCACCACGTGACAATGAAGGAGGCTTTGGCTCATGCGCTGGAGGTAGAAGCTGTTCGCCACGAACCTCGAGCACATAAAGTACGTGAGGTTACAGAAGTTGTGGCTCAAACAAAGGAAGTGGAACCTAGGAGACTGGGCCCCATGTGCTACGCCTGCGGTGAACGTGGTCACATTAGAGTTAGCTGCCCAGCCAAACCTATGCCTACAGGTTCAATGAATTGGCGACAGCAAGCGGGAGGAATCTCAGCAGCTGAAGAGAGCAGGCACGTCAAACAGCCTGTTGAACCAGCAGAGAAGCAAGTAACAGCCAGGAGCAAACGGCAGGTGCTGGCTGGACGAGAAACAACCCCAAAAGCTGTCGTACCTCAGATGAGCGAACGCAACAGTTTATCCATTAAAGGGTTGGTTAATGGCAAGAACTGCAGCTCAACGAGGGACACCGGACCCACACGAACTGTAGTGCGATCAGAAGCGGCTAGTAATGGTAACCTGAGATCGAGGAATACAGTACAGCGTAGTGGAAAGCCTAACCCAAATGCAGATGCATTATCACGACAACCATGTACGGATGATGGCAGACATTGTGTAAGGATGGGGACGAAGGAAAGGATTCAAGTACTGCGAGCTAAGCCTACGGATGACAGGTGGGAAACTGATGAGATGCGTGAGGCCCAGTACGAAGATAGAGATTTGCGGCCTCTAATAGATTGGAAGAAGCAAGACACGGGAAAGCCCGAATGGCAGGAGCTGGCTCCCTTCAGCGCTATTACGAAAAGTTATTGCGCGCAGTGGGAAAGCCTTGTGTTTCAAAACGGCTTACTGTACCGCAAATGGGAAAAACCTTCAGGAAGAGAACATCATCTACAGTTGGTCGTGCCAAGAAAACTTATCAAGGACGTACTACGTGAGTTGCATGATGGGGTTTCTGGGGGACATCTTGGAGTACGACGAACATTGGTAAAGGTACGAGAGCGTTTTTACTGGTTGAATTGCCGAGAAGATGTCGAGAATTGGTGCCGAAAATGTACGTCATGCTCTGCAGTGAAAGGTCCGCAGGTTAGAAGCCGAGGCAACCTTAGACTATACAACGTGGGAGCCCCCTGGGAAAGGATAGCGATTGACGTGGCTGGGCCATTTCCTAAGACAGATAACGGAAACAAGTATTTTATGGTCGTGATGGATTACTTCACGAAATGGCCGGAGGTGTTCGTAATCCCTAATCAGGAAGCCACGACTGTTGCTGAGAAATTAGTCAATGAGGTGATATGCAGATTTGGTGTTCCGCTGGAGATTCATTCAGACCAAGGCAGAAACTTTGAATCTAATGTATTCCAGGAAATGTGTAAATTATTAGGTGTATACAAAACAAGAACCACACCTTATCACCCACAGTCTGATGGAATGGTTGAAAGGTTTAACCAAACTTTGGAACGACACTTAGCCAAGCTAGTAGAAGATCACCAAAAGGACTGGGATAAATACATACCTCTGTTCTTACTGGCTTACCGAACAGCGGAACATGAAAGCATAAAAGTGACGCCAGCCTATGCCAACTTCGGCAGACAGTTACGTATACCAGCAGACTTAATGACTGGAGGCCCGCCACCGAATGCAGAGACCCAATTAAGTATACCGGAACATGTTGAAGACATTCGTGAGAGGTTACGCGATATACACTCGTTAATAAGTGAAAACGCATTGGAATCAAGTCAGCGGATGAAGACCAGATACGACCGAAACGCCAATCATCGAGGTTTTCAGGAAGGATCTCTTGTTTGGCTACATAATCCGGTTCGACGAAAAGGAAAATCACCTAAGTTACAGCGACGTTGGGATGGGCCATACAAAATAATCACACGGATCAATGACGTAACCTACAGAGTGCAGAAGCAACCAAGAGGGACCATGAAGATTGTTCATGCTGATCGATTAGCCATCTATAATGGAAGTAATGATGTTCGGGACGAACATAACTAAGAGGGGGGTAGTGTTACGAATAATCTAGAAGCGTATAGAATTGGAGCGCGCGCGCTAATTTTCTAGAAATAAAGGAAAGAGATAGCTACTCCTATTGACAAACAAATAGTTCACCTGGGCTATGCCATAATGGACTTTATGGGATATGGCATAAGGTTGAAAATAGCGTGTACTAGGATTTATGACTCATAACATGTTTACGATAAGAAGTGATTCATTGTTTCCCGATACATTTAGATTTTTCTGGATTCAGCTAGGTCTTTCCCCTGCCTATAAATACAGAGATGTTGACAAACACGAGTCAGTTTTTATCAAGCGATCGAGAACGATACATCAAGTGAACAGTGCGAAGTGAGAAGTGTTTGTTTGTGTAGTGTTCTAAGTTCAGGGATAGTACAGCAAGTGTTCTATTGTGTAGAGTGTATTTAGTATTACGTTGTGTTGTATTGTGTAAATACACGGATTTAATATAAGTGGTGTTTTCTTACAATTGCGAACCCGAGTACGTAACAATATGTTCATAGCCCACATATCGGTAATCACATGAGCTAAGTCCAAATGTTTAATTATTTTTTTCTTCTGCGTTTACGAGGTTATCGTCATGCGGGATTGTGATATCAACAACAAATGCCCGGCGCAAAAGCCGATCTATCAACACGATGTTAGGTTTATTTGCGAAAATAGTCATATCTGTATTCTGTATTGTATCTATTGTAGACAAAAGTGGTGCTGGATCGATCCCAGTAAAGCTTGGCACGGCAATTTTCGAGAACTGACTTAGGTGCGTAATTATAATATGGCATATCAAAACTTACAAGACCATATCGAAGAGCAAGTTGTTGATGAACAATTCTAACTATTTGATTGTGTCTGTGCAAATACTCTCCATTAGCGAGATGAGAACAACCGAAAACAAAACGGATGGATGGACTCACCAGGATGGTGACACGCCCTACAAATATTTCCGGCAATTAATCATTTTGACAACTTGATTAGTAGTTGCTTAAGTAGATCCTTCAATCCTCCTAAAGAGATCACCGAATCATTGCCAGGCAGTGGACGCCATTAAATCAATATCAGGGCCATAATTTTCATGGACCCGATAGAACCGCTCGCGTAACTCCTTGCTCTTGCATGCGTTAGAGAGGTCCAGAGTGCTGAGTACCACCGGTTTATGCCAATTCTCTTTACCTAAGGAGAACGACACTGATATCGTTCAGACCATTATCTACTGCAACGACATCACGATGCATTCAACATTCAAAGTTGCGGGAGAATTTTCGTAGATTATACACCTCACGATTATGTAGGTTTTTGGCATTAAGAAAGCCGCGACTTTTTAGAACTTTTGTCATGTGGCCAAAAAATGCTTAGTCACCAATGTCCCTATCCTGTATACCTAGGCACTCCGACATACCAAGGTATTTATAGGTTTCGGTTTCAGAGAGAGATCAGAGTTTTCGCTATTTACAATTCTGCCTCTCTGTACATGTATGGCCGCACATTTATCTTCGCCAAACTCCATTCTAATGTCGTTACTAAACTTCTGGGTTAATGACATCAAGTCTAATTTGTTTGGTTAAAATAATTTAAGATCATCCTTATACAAAAGATGAGAAATTATTATTATAATTATATTGAATGACTTATTGGGTGATAGTTTAATATTTTTATAAGACTTAACGTACGTTTATTTGTAAACAATAAACATCACTGTCATTAACAAAAGTGACATGTTTACATTTACTTATAAGAGCAATAAGTATTACTTACATATCTACGGTAGGTACTTACGTGTAGCAGATTACAAGATGTTTAGATTCATAATACTTACAGTAAATTTAAAGAGGTATGTATACACATATTTTAATATTACATGTAATGCTTTATTAACAATCGGTTTACTTTCACCGAGCAAAGATAAAATCGAAATAAAAAAGAAATATCGAGTGCACATTACTTGCTATACAACCCCTACAGTGAAAAAATTTAAATTAAATGCTTGTTGGTTAATTTGATAGCTGTTATAACCTACTATTACAGTTGTATGTTACCAAATGATACTAAATTAAATTTGATTTTATTAATTTTATTTAGAACTAGCTGCACCCGCGATTTCGTTCGCGTTTGCCGTCCCTGCGGCTAAGTATACATTTTGATTTTTATCCTCTGTCTAACGGGAACCTGCTAAATTTTGGCATAAAAAGTATCTTCTTCGGAGTATGTGTCATAATGTGAGTTACATTATCAGCGGCGTGCACAGAATTATGACACTGGGTATGCAGCTGTGTACTCGATCACAAAAACTTTTTCTTATAGATTTGTAGCATAGCTTCAGCCACGCGACGGATCTCTAAGTCGGAAATCATGCCAACAGAATAAGTCTTAGATGTACTACTATTCATGTACATCTTCCATTATGCTAATTTTCTTTTGAATCCAGCGTGATACGACGTGAGGCGCGGTCTTGGTATATAATATGCAGACAGGCAGTCAGAGAGAGTTTCGCTTTAGTATCGATTAAAGACTGCCTTCCAATTTTTTTTTAATTTAACGCACAGAATTTTAATTCTTACAGTTTTATTATACAGGGTTATTTTTTTATCACCTGCCAAAGTTAAATAGGTAGTTCAGACCATGAAAGTAAACAACTTTCCCTAAGAAACACGGGTCGAAAAGTAAAAAAAAAATTCAGACTAAATAATAAATTAATACTAATAAAATAAGTAATTTTAAATTCAATTTTACTACTAGACTACTAATAAATTTGTATGGAAATACGAAATCGACCACGTGATCGAGCAGTTTTCTATGGGAGGGTCGAATTTTTTTTCACTTTTCGACCCATGTTTCTTAGGAAAAGTTGTTTACTTTCATGTTCTGAACCACCTATTTAAATTTGGCAGGTTATAAAAAATAACCCTGTATGTATAGATAAGCTGACCCGCATGCTTTTTACACACACTTTCATCTCAGCACCTTAGAGGTAAATTTTTGACAAAAAAATTAGGCTATCTTTTTTGTCAAAAATTGTTGGACCCAGAATCTTCAGCTCCATGCATCATGAAAATCGGGACAGACTTTCGCATTTATAATATTATTAAGGACAGATAATTTTATTGCCATTCAGATGGATTTTTGGATGAATGGATGGATGGATATATGCATTATAATAATGCATTATAAAAGTTTTTGGGAATTTTTTTTCGGGATAAAAGGAGCCTATTTGCTATTCCACGTCATCATCTACGTTTGTGCCAAATTTCATCCAAATCCATTCAGTAGTCACGCAAATTTTGGCGTGATTGAGTAACAAACATCCATCCATCCAAACATCCAAATTTTCGCATTTATACTATTAATATCTATACATATAATAACATCGTAGGAAAGTCAAAACTGTACATTGAATATTTTTAAAAGAATACTTGGGGCGTGATCTACAATCGATATCAAAGCCAAAAATATAGTTTTTAGAATTTTTGTCTGTTTGTCTGTATGTATGTTCGGGGTAAACTCAAAAGGTACTGCATGGATTTACTTCAAATTTTGCATGCATATTACTAATAGGTCGGGTCAACATATAGGCTACATATTATCACGCAATCATCTACGGGGGAGGAGCTGTGCGGAGAAAACGAAGTCTGCGAAGACGAAGTCGTGGGCAACAGCTAGTAGATGAATAAATCGCCTCTATGGTCTCATGGTCCGGTGTCGACGTTTGAGAAATTCAAAACGTATTTGGTTTAGTTTTCTGATAAAAACAACATTGCCCGGGATTGGATAAGATCCCGGTTGGCGATAGGCTTGCACCTATTACTTATTATTATGGGACTAAGTAACTTCGGCTATTCGTGGGTGCAATGGTTGCACCTCTGCCTATCTCTTCAGGGATACGGGCGTAAAGATTTATTATCACAACCGTAAGTTTACCGGTTTTGTCATCTTCCATACTGTAACACAACTGTGACAAGCAGTGTTTCTATTGTTAAAAAATGTGTATTTATTCCATCTTATTTTTAGGTCTATATTTCCCGTTATTGTGGAAGCGGTACACATTTTCCTCAATTGCGTTACTACGTTACTTGGCAACTTTTCAGAGAATCTCATATTTCTTAACTTTTATTTCTCCAATTCCCAACAAATGTTAGACAGCCACTTTTATTAGCGGAGACATTGTTACCGCGAGATTTAATCTAGAGATGTTCTGTATGTAGTGAAGTGTTTATGGGTATCTGTGTTATATGTCTTTTTGCATGTCGTACAAGTGGAGTGCTTTACTCTCAACATATCAAGGTTGAGCATTTTTCTGGGCTTAAACTTTATGTATTGTATTCACATTTAACCAATACAATAATCTAAGTACACATATATGAAGAATAACCATTTTATAAACACATTTTTTACTTTTAAAAAATATTAAGCAATTTTTTTTATATATTTGAATAATAAAACTGATTTAATAACATATTTTGTGGATGTCCGGATGTCTGAAAGCATGGATGTGTCACGATTACGCTCAAAATAACGTTTTTTTTAACGTACATACTAACCATTTTTTAACAGCTGCAATATTCCACGAAATTTTTTACCGTTGTAATTTACTATCTAACTATACTACTACTGTATAGTTATAATTAATGAAATAATATTCCTAGGTACCAAGCAATATTTAATTAAATTTTAGTGAAATGATTAACCTGTAGAAAATTAATTCGTCAATTAATATTTTAATTAAACACGCGTTATGAAATGTGCCCTTTTGAATTTCTGAATTTTTTCTATTTTTATTATTTTACCAATAATAATAGCAAACAAGTAGTAATTTCTCTTGATGTTGAGATAAAACCGCTGCTAGTTGAGATTCGAAGTGGTGTTGTCTCTTTGACAGAGTTATTTCAAACGGATAAGTTATATATTTTTTAAATCATAAGGAAGCAAACAAGCAGATGCCTCACTTGATAAAAAGAAACTATCGTCTACAAAAATGTTAATGGTGCATTGTTATTCTTGTGACAAGGCCATAGTGCCACACGCATAATTCTACCGGCTATTTTACTCTCCAAACCGGAACACGACAAGCACTGACGCTATAGTGGCAGGAACAGGCACGGTGATGGTACCAAACCTGGGTGAGACAATGCAAAACTCTACGACCAAGTAGCCACGGTGAAAGTGACTCGCGTAGCCAATCGTTCGCATGTTACGAACTGTCTGGTAAAACGGTAGATGGCTGATGGTCTATTCTTCAAAGGAGCCCGGACCTACACAGTGAGAATATATAAATATATGTTATCACGGGATTTCCGTTACGCAGCTCTTTTGAAAAAGTCCTTGATAGACAGTTTATTTGACATCAAAATGAAGTCACTCGCTAAATTTTAAGCACGTATCTCTCATTCAAAAATTAGTGTGATGTCCAGTGGTCTATAGCATCTAGGTTCTTTCCCCGGTGTCGGTCCGGGCTCCTTTGAAGAATAGACCAACTGCCGTTCTGCCAGGCAGGTCGTAAGAAGCGACCGATTGGCTGTTACGTGTCATTATAATCGTGACTACTAGCTGGTATTCCTGCCGTAATAGCGTCAATGCTTGTTATTGTCGTGTTCCGGTTTGGAGGTGACGTTGCCATCTTGCCACATCGCACCAGTAATATCTTTGATGTCCATAGGCGATGGTTTCTCTTTCCACCAGGAGAGCCATTTGATTGTTTGTTATCTAAATGTATATTATGTCTACCTAACATACATTTATGTCTGGAAGTCCGCAACTGTGCGATTCTCGAGGCACTTTTTTCCCGCACTATTCCTCTGTGGAACCAATTACCGGCAGAGGTTTTCCAAGCGGATACGACTTAGGGACCTTCTAGAAAAGAGCCTACTCTTTCTTAAAAGGCCGGCAACGCAACTGCAAATCTTCTGATAGTGTGGTTGTCCATGAGCGGTGGTAATCACTTTCTCCTGAGTGAGCCTCCTGTCCGTTTGCCCCCTTATAGTATAAAAAAAAGACGTGTGGCACTCGGAGACTGCCGCGGTAAAGCTATTGCATAGCATTTTTTATCAACTTATGCAATTACAATTATATATTTATTTTGTTTATGCAGTATTATTTTTCTTTGTTTTTTTTCTTTGATATTTATTCAAGTTACACTTTGAGCGTGGTGACCGATAAAAAAAAATGGAAAAACTAAAAAGTATCACCGCTGTGCCGGTCGGAGTGGGGGGTGTTAGGTTCTTTTCCTTACGGAATTTCTGGATTCGGTCTCCACGCTCAAGGCCCGCGATAGAAGCTATGTAATAGCTTAAAAATGTTATAAAAAAGCTCATTCCCTTATCACTATAAACTCCTGTAAGACGTACAATTTCACGCCATATGCCTTGTGTATTAACTTTACAATTTTCACGGTACCCTGGTTTCCTATTGAAGTTATTACGCATCAATTTCTCGAAGGTCCATGTCGGTGGCTTTATTAAGGTTTTTTATGTTATCGTATAGGTATTTCGTATTATAGAAAACAAAAAAGTAAGTCATTCTCTTGATGGTAAGAAAGAATCATCGCCTATCGACACCAAATGGTAACCAATACCCAGTATTTGTCCACACCCTCTTTGAAGAATAGAACGTCTGCTATTTGGCCAGGCAGTTCGTAAGAGGCGAATGATTGTCTATACACGTCACTATTATCGTGATTACTAGACGGTAAATTTCTGCAAAGTATTACATTTACTTATTCCTGCCGCAATAGCCGCGATGCTTGTCACTGCCGTGTTCAGGTTTGGAAGTTAAGGTAGCCAGTAGACTTATGCATGTGGCATTGTCATCTCGTCACAAGGATAGGAACGCACCATTAACATCTTTGGTGTCTCTCCAAATATTTAAATGCTAAATAGGCAATGGCTTTTCTTTCCGTCAGGAGAGCCATCTGCGTGTTTACTATCTTATGATATAAAAAAACATATATAATAAAAAATCGCCTCTGTGATCTAGTGGTCCAGCGTTGGCGTTGACCATGACGTCCTGGGTTTGATTCCCGGGTCAGACACTTAAAAAAAGTGTTTTTTCAGTTTTCCGATATACACAAAGTTGCCCGGGATTGGAAAGTGCCCGGTTTGGCGATAGGCTTACCGCCTATCACATTGGTGGGACCAAGTATCTTCGGCTAATCGTAGGTGCACTTGTTGTACCTCTGCATACCACTTCGGGGATACGGGCGTGAAGATACTTTTTTTTCTTTTTTTTATTGAATTTGCAGGCATACGAGCGAGTAGGCCACCTGATGGAAAGCGGTCACACATAAGGGGTTAGTTGCCAATGCGATGCCGGCTTTTAAGTAATTTGTTGATCCTCCTCTTAAAAATCCTAAGATCGTAGCTACTCGGAAAAAGCGTGTGAGGTAAACTGTTCCAAAGCTTGACTGTTCGTATAAAGAAGGTACGTGCAAATCGAACAGTCGTAGATCGAACAGTCAAGATGCGTGGTGTGAGTGGAATCCCTCACTACGGCGTGTAGTGCGTTGGCGGAACGAGGTAGCCGGTATTAGATTAAAAAGTTCATTTTTATATAATATAAAAAAAATAATGAAATATATAAAACAAAGTCTTATTGTTAGGTACCTACACATACAAAATTAATCACTATTGCGATAAACACAAATTTGGCAAACTGGAATATAATGTGTGGCGTACATGGGGCACACTAAAAGTTTTGCACTTCTAGCTAATCGGAACTATTTGAATTTTGGTTGTTTTATTTTTAAAACGTTGCAACCTTCTTAGTAATAAAAAAAAACAATTGGCGGGAAATGATTTGTCAATTGTTTTTTATCACACATCAAAGTTCTACGTACGCAACGAAAATGGAATTAAGTTGAATAGATTTTAGAGCGATGATTTTTTATGATTTTAAAAGTTCTCTTTCTCCGAAAGACTGTGCCGCTCGTCTTCAAAATGCTTTTGGGAGAGAAGCACCTTGTTTGAGCACCGTGAGGCGATGGTTTTCTGAAGTTGAGAGAGGTCGAGTTTCTTTACATGACGAATTTCGTGAAGGGCGGCCTTCAACTGCCGTCAACGAAAATAATGTGGCTACTGTTAAGCGGTTAATTTAAGAAAACACCCGGATTTCCTATGAGACAATCCGAGGACTATTGGGGATTGGTATGAGCCAAATTCAGAAAATTTTACACGAAGAATTGAAAGTTCAGAAACTTTGTTGTCGTTGGATCCCCCATGAACTGACAGCGGCGCAGAAGCGGGCTCGCGTGGAATGGTGCTCACAGATGCTACTGAAGTACGATCACGGACATTTTAATGCTGTTTATGACGTTGTCACAGGAGACGATACGTTGATTTATTGTTTTAAACCCGAAAAAACAGTAATCTTGTGAATGGGTGTTTGAAAATGAGAACAGGCCAAAAAAGTGAGACAGGCGAGAAACGTTGGTAAAAAAATGATCGCGTTTTTTTTCCTATCTGTACAATTCCACTTGAAGATCATATATATATATATATATATATATATATATATATATATATATATATATATATATATATATATATATATATATATATATATATATATATATATATATATATATATATATATAGATTGTACATATCAATGTAACCAGTCTCCTATTTATTTTTAAACAGACTTCTTAGAAGGGTTCTCAATTCGGATGTTTATATTTTTATTTAGTCGCCTCTGTGGTCTAGCGGTCCGGTGTCGGTGTTGACTACATGACATGAGGTCCCGGGTCGATTACCGGGTCCATTAATGAAAATGTTTTTTTTTTTCAGTTCTGACAAAAACAACGTTATTCGAGATTAGATAAGTGCCCGATTGGCGAGAGGCTTGCCACCTGTCACATAGTGGGACCAACGGCCGGTTTCTGAAACGGAACTTAATATTAACAAGCAATTAACGGTGTTTAAAATAATTTTTACAAGCAAAGGATCTGTTAAACACGGATTAATTACTTAATCGTATCTTCGACTAATCGTGAGTATACTGGTTGTGCCTCTACCCACCTATTCGAGGATAAGGGCGTGAATATATTTTTCATATTTTGTTGCGGCATAACTTTGGTATAGATAGATTTGCAAAATTCTTTTTTGTATCGGAGAGTGTACTTCCGGTTTGGTTCTAAACATACGAGTATAAGATTGTGAAAATTAAAAAAGAATTAAATAAATGAATAAACCTCACTTGTAGGTAGATATAGTCTAATCACCGGATAGTATTGTGTTACGCAAACCGCACGTTCTATTGCTGGTAACCACCGCGCTCCAAGGCTGATGGAGAAGCCATTGAATTTCACACACGTCGAAATTTCAATATCATTACATAGTATAAAACAAAGTCGCTTTCTCTGTCTGTCCCTATGTCCTTATGTCCCTATGTATGCTTAAATCTTTAAAACTACGCAACGGATTTTAATGCGGTTTTTTTTAATAGATAGATTGATTCTTGAGGAAGGTTTTAGTGTATAAACCTTTCCGATATTCCCACGGGAACAAAAGCTGCGCGGGTGAAACCGCGGGCAGGTCGTTAGTAGGATTATAATATCTAATTATATGTATGTAAATACTAGTAAATGTTCGCAAATGTGTTCGCTAAAACTCAAAATCTGTAATATATAAGTATATATTATAATGAATATTAAAAACACTATTAGACCCAAAAATGGCATAAAGTCATTGATGACATTTTCTAAAATAATAATGAAATTATTCTGTTTTTAAAAATAAAAATTATATGGTATTTTAAAGTGCTCGTATTTTCGTTTACTCTTTAAAATGTATAATACTAGCTGCAGCGTGCAGCCCGCTACATTATAAGGTTTTTGGCAAATCCCGCGGGACTAAGCAGTCCCGACAACACTTGAGACGCCAGTCAAGAGTTATTAACGAGTCAAATCCTGATGCCACTTACTCTCCCACTTATCGTCAACATGCTGCACTAAACCGAAGTTCGGTTTTACAGGAGACACCCTTAGGGCGGGCTCTAAGCTCACTTAATTTAAACTTTGGCTGAGCAATCTGCTCACCCGAAAAGTCTGGTTTCGCTGTAGCGGTCATTTGGATCAAATAATAAATAAGGAGCCGTTTACTCTAATTAGACCGCGGCTACGCCAGGTGATGATAAACAGTTAAGATAAAATTGGGCATAAAGAGAAAGTGAAAGAAGCCTTGTCTACGATTATCTGTAGTTTTCACAGTGCTAATAATTTTGCTACTACAGCGCGGCATCCTAATGTGGAAAATGATTTTACTGTTTCTTTTTTTGGTGCACTGGTTTTGGTTTGCTGGACAGTCGGATTTTTTGTTTTACAATAACTATTATTATTTATAATATACATACATGGCTGAGGCTAAGGTCAGATTAATCGCATAATTGGACATTACATTTATTAATTACTTTTGTATCCAAAATACGAGTATTAGAGCGGCTTCACATTAGATCGCAAGCAACGCAGCAGCATCCTACGTATTACAACTTTAGCCGCAGAACGTGGTTAGTGTGGCATACTTATTTCTAAAATGGATTGCAACGAGGGAATATCATTGTTGCTTTGCTTTTATTAGCCGCTTCTAAGCTGCACGACAGTAGCGCTATTACGACCTAATGTGAAGCCGTTGTTAGTCGCTCCACTGCGTTGGTTGAGTAGTAAGAGAGCGAGTCATTGGGGCTCGGGTTCGATTCCCGACTAGGACTAACATTTGTGTGATGAACTAAGATGTTTTTATTACTAGGTTTGGGTGTTTATTAATTATATTACAGTATTTATGTGTGTTTTATAAATACTAAAATATACATTTTTACTATCGTTGAAGAACACCTCATGTTACAAACAATTTGCTTAATTTGTAGTTAGACGCTTAATATAATTTGTCCAACGTAATTTATTTATCAATATATTTTTAATTTTGTTTCAGGTTCGTATTCTTTTTAGAATTCCGAAAAAAAATCCGAAGAAAATCATTTTTAGTGAAGAATCAACATTATAATAACAGAGTATGTACTTCTAAGATTTTTTACCTTTATTTTTTATAGTATGTCGTATACCCCTTCGGGGATATGGGCGTGAAGATACTTTATATATATATATATATATATATATATATATATATATATATATATATATATATATATATATATATATATATATATATATATATATATATATATATAGGTATAAGCGATGGTTGACTCTTTCCATCAGGAGACCCATCTGCTTGTTTGCTATCTTATGATATAAAAAAAGAAAGCTTGACCTTGATATGCTGAGGCATGCAATTAGAGTTTGGAAATACCAATTGCATTAGAAATAAAAGTTGACCCTACTGGTTATTTCTCCAATAACTGAAAACATTTGCTCGACATCTTGTCCATCGTGAACGCCATTCGAAACTATTACTCTTATTACGAGTAGACACAGTGTTGTGTAGTATTGCGTGACGATAATTGCGGATATTATCATACTTCTTATGTCCCGCTTCGATTAACCTTGCGTAACACACTTTTAATCGATTAAACTTAATATTTTAGCAGCGAGGTTTTGAGCATGTATGCATTTTATTTATAACATTCAAGGCTATATCAAAAAATACATTTTTTTATATATATTAAGATAGCAAACAGATGGCTCTCGTGATGGAAAGAGACAACCATCTCATATAAACACCAAATATGTTAATGGTGCGTTACTATCATTGTGACGGGGTGTTAATATCGCATCCATACTAATATTATAAATGCGAAAGTCTGTCTGTCTGTTACGCTTTCACGGCTAAACCGCTGGACTGATTTTTCTGAAATTTTGTATGGAAGTAGTTGTAGAGCCGCGATTTTTTTTCAAAAATCAACCCTTAAAGGGTTGAAATAGGGGATGAAATTTGAATGAAAGGCTATCTTGACGACATGCTAATCTACTCGCGGGCGAAGCTGCGCGGGTCAGGTAATAATATTATATAAGTTTACCGGCTTCCCTCGACAACGGAACACGACAAGCACTGACGCTATCGCGGCACGAACAGATAAGGCGGTGATACCAGACTCAGGCGCGACAATGTACTACTACCTAGCAGCCAAACTCGTATAGCCACTGGTTCGCCTTTTATGAAATGCCTGACAGAACGGCAAATGGTTCGGAGTCGGTGTTAACCACACGACATCGCAGGATCGATTCCCGGGTCGGACAGTTCAAAAATGTGTTTTTTTTTTTAGTTTACTGATAAATAGTTTGCTGTCACATTCTGACAAGAAGTCCTGTCTGTCCTGTAGTCCGTCCTCCGCGGCATGTATATGAATACGTTCCGGCCCGGTCAGATACGGTTGGTGTGATCACACAAGAAGGTACGAAGCATAGTGTGCGCGACCGCGTTACAATCAAAAGTCCCTGTAAAAATTTACTCAAATATATATTTGACCGTCCCGTTGGTCAAGTGGTTAGCGAACTTAACTACGAATGGAGGGGGCTCGGTTTCGATTCTCGAAAGGGACCAACATTTGGGTTATGAGCATAGATGTTTGTATTTCTGGGTTTGGGTCATTGGTATAAAAGAGAAAGATACGTTACGTTCTTATATCGCATTCACTGAACTAGGCTCGGCAGAATACATA